>OX421979.1:90466139-91666139 GCA_949128135.1 Parasteatoda lunata | reverse complement strand
CAATAAATAAGGCAGGCAGCGGCTCAATCAGTCGGACAGAAAGCGGCTCAGTCAGTGAGGCAGGTGTTGGCTCTATCAGTCAGGCAAGCGTTGGCTCTATCAGTCAGGCCTATATAAAATTTATACTGTTAATTACCACATTTATGAGTCAAAACTTCCTGATCAACTTAATTTTAAATGAAAATCTAAACTATATAATTATACTATAATAATACTGAATTAATAATACTGAATTAATAATTTAATGAAAATGTTTAAAACATATTTAATTAATATTGTTCGTACAGGCAGGCATCGGCTCAACCAGTCCGACAGGCATCGGCTCAATCAGTCAGGCAGGCATCGGCTCAATTAGTTCGACAGGCATCAGCTTTCTCAGTCAGAAGGGAAGGGGCTCAATCAGTCAGACGGGCGGCGGCTTAATAAGTCAGGCAGGCATAGGCAGTGTCAAGGAGTCAGGCAGAAAGCTGCTCAATCAATCAGGCAGATGTGGGATCAATCATTCAGGCAGACAGATTTTAGAAGCATTTTAGGAGGCAGACATTGGCTCTATCTCTCAGGCAGGCGTTAGCTCCCTCAGTCAATCCTATATAAAAATTCCATATTTTTTATTACCACATTTATTAGCAACAATTTCCATATCAACTTGAATTTAATTGAGAAACTAGACAATTTAAATAATAATACTAAATTATGCATTTAAAGAAGATGTTTAAAACATATTTAAATTTGTTCATACAGGCAGGCAGCGGCTCAATCATTCAGGCAGACAGTTTCTCACAGTCAGCCAGGCAGCGGCTCCATCAGTCAGTCGGGCAGCGGCTCCATCAGTCAGGCAGGCAGCGACTCAATCAGTCAGGCAGGCAGCGGCACATTCAGTCAGGCAGACATTGGCTCTATCTCTCAGGCAGGTGTTCGCTCTAACAATCAATCCTATAATAAATATCCATACTTTTTATTTTCACATTTATTAGCCACAACTTTCATATCAACTTGATTTTAAATGAAAAACTAGCCTATGTAAATAATTATTCTAAATTAAGCATTTAAAGAAGATGTTTGAAACATATTTAATGTTGCGCATACCGGCATTCACCGGCATCAAATTGATTTTAAATGAAAAACTAGACTATGTGAATAATAACACTAAATTAAGCATTTACAGAAGATGTTTAAAACATATTTACTTTTGTTCATACAGGCACGCAGCGGCTCAATCATTCAGGCAGGCAGCGGCTCCATCAGTCAATCAGTCAGGCAGGCAGCGGCTCCATCAGTCAATCAGTCAGGCAGGCAGCGGCTCTCACCGGCAGGCAGGCAGTGTCTCTTTGTCAGGCAGGCAGTGACTAAATCAGTCAGGGAGACAGTCGCTCAATCAGCTAGACAGACAGCGGCAGTATCAGTCATCAGTCAGTCCAGCAGGCTAAGTTAACGCACATTGTACATTAATGAAAAGCTTATAAATTTAAATTCTACTATCGAAAAATGCAGTAATCTTTGAGAATTAACGTTAAAATTTCGACCCAGTACGAGGAGAGTGTTTCACACCAGAAACTTGCACGCATGAATCGAGAAGTTCCGAAACGGCTAAATGAGTGTGAAACACGAAGAGGAAGCAGAACGGCCGTCTACCGCCTCCACTTCTTGCCCCACATTCACCAAGTCATTTCGAAACTTCCGATCCACACTTACACACTTTCCTGTTGCAGAACTATGTCCCCGTAATGCATGGAAAAAATCAGTAGAATGACAG
Source organism: Parasteatoda lunata (assembly GCA_949128135.1). Taxonomy (NCBI): domain Eukaryota; kingdom Metazoa; phylum Arthropoda; class Arachnida; order Araneae; family Theridiidae; genus Parasteatoda; species Parasteatoda lunata. Next base: position 91,664,386 of record OX421979.1, on the reverse strand, counting down.
TTCATAGCAACATTTTAGGGAAATAACAGTTGACATTTTAATATGTATATGTTATTTATATAAAATTTTGTTTTAGCTTACAAAACATTGCATAAAATATAGATTAAAGATAATATCTATTTGAGAACAAATTAAAGCATGAAGAAAAGTAACAATTCTCAGCTGCCCACTGTGGCAGTGGCTTTCAAAGTCAAGCTGGCACGAAGTGGCTCTGTCCGTCAGTCAGTCAGGTAGGCAGTGGCTCTATCACTCAGGCAGACATTGGCTCTAACATTCAGGCAGGCGTTAGCTCCCTCAGTCAATCCTATATAAAAATTCCGTATTTTTTATTACCACATTTATTAGCAACAATTTCCATATCAACTTGAATTTAATTGAGAAACTAGACAATTTAAATAATAATACTAAATTATGCATTTAAAGAAGATGTTTAAAACATATTTAAATTTGTTCATACAGGCAGGCAGCGGCTCAATAATTCAGGCAGACAGTTTCTCACAGTCAGGCAGGCAGCGACTCCATCAGTCAAACGGGCAGCGGCTCCATCAGTCAGATAGGCAGCGGCTCTCACACGCAGGCAGACAGTGTCTCTCTGTCAGGCAGGCAGCGACTCAATCAGTCAAGCAGACAGCGGCTCAATCAGGCAGGCAGACAGCGGCTCAATCAGTCTGGCAGGAAGCGGCTCAATCAGGCAGGCAGACAGACAGACAGCGGCTCAATCAGTCTGGCAGGAAGCGGCTCAATCAGGCAGGCAGGCAGCGGCTCAACCAATCAGGCAGGTGTTGGCTCTATCTATCAATCCTATATTAAATTTCCATACTTTTTATTTTCACATTTATTAGCCACAACTTTCATATCAACTTGATTTTAAATGAAAAACTAGCCTATGTAAATAATTATACTAAATTAAGCATTTAAAGAAGATGTTTGAAACATATTTAATTTTGCTCATACCGGCATTCATCGGCTCAATTAGTCAGGCAGGCAGCGGCTCAATCAGTCAGGCAGGCAGCGGCTAAATCAGTAAGGCAGGCAGCGGATCAATCAGTCAGGCAGGCAGCGGCTCAATCAGTCAGGCAGGCAGCGGCTCAATCAGTCAGGCAGGTAGCGGCTCAATCAGTCAGGCAGGAAGCGGCTCAATCAGTCAGACAGGAAGCGGTTAAAGCAGGCAGGCAGGCAGCGGCTCAATCAATCAGGCAGGTGTTGGCTCTATTAATCAATCCTATATTAAATTTCCATACTTTTTATTTTCACATTTATTAGCCACAACTTTCATATAAACTTGATTTTAAATGAAAAACTAGCATATGTAAATAATTATACTAAATTAAGCATTTAAAGAAGATGTTTAAAACATATTTAATTTCGTTCATACAGGCACGCAGCGGCTCAATCATTAAGACAGGCAAGCAGGCAGCTGCTCAATCAGTCAGGCAGAGACTCTCTCTTGCAGCGGCTTAATCAGTCAGGCAGGCAGCGGCTCAATCAATCAGGCAGGTGTTGGCTCTATTAATCAATCCTATATTAAATTTCCATACTTTTTATTTTCACATTTATTAGCCACAACTTTCATATCAACTTGATTTTAAATGAAAAACTAGTCTATGCAAATAATTATACTAAATTAAGCATTTAAAGAAGATGTTTGAAACATATTTAATGTTGCTCATACCGGCATTCATCGGCTAAATTAGTCAGGCAGGCAGCGGCTCAATCAGTCAGGCAGGCAGCGGCTCAATCAGTCAGGCAGGCAGCGGCTCAATCAGTCAGACAGGAAGCGGCTAAATCAGGCGGACAGGCAGCGGCTCAATCAATCAGGCAGTTGTTCGCTCTGTCAATCAATCCTATATAAAACTTCAATACTTTTTATATTCCCATTAATTAGCCACAATTTTGATATCAAATTGATTTTAAATGAAAAACTAGACTATGTGAATAATAACACTAAATTAAGCATTTACAGAAGATGTTTAACACATATTTACTTTTGTTCATACAGGCACGCAGCGGCTCAATCATTCAGGCAGGCAACGGCTTCATCAGTCAGCGGCTCCATCAAACAATCAGTCAGGCAGACAGCGGCTCTCACCGGCAGGCAGGCAGGCAGGCAGGCAGGCAGTGTCTCTTTGTCAGGCAGGCAGTGACTAAATCAGTCAGGGAGACAGCCGCTCAATCAGCTAGACAGACAGCGGCAGTATCAGTCATCAGTTAGTCCAGCAGGCTAAGTTAACGCACATTGTACATTAATGAAAAGCTTATAAATTTAAATTCTACTATCGAAAAATGCAGTAATCTTTGAGAATTAACGTTAAAATTTCGACCCAGTACGAGGAGAGTGTTTAGCACCAGAAACTTGCACGCATGAATCGAGAAGTTCCGAAACGGCTAAATGAGTGTGAAACACGAAGAGGACGCAGAACGGCCGTCTACCGCCTCCATTTCTTGCCCCACGTTCACCAAGTCATTTCGAAACTTCCGATCCACACTTACACACTTTCCTGTTGCAGAACTATGTCCCCGTAATGCATGGAAAAATCAGTAGAATGACAGTTCATAGCAACATTTTAGGGAAATAACAGTTGACATTTTAATATGTATATGTTATTTATATAAAATTTTGTTTTAGCTTACAAAACATTGCATAAAATATAGATTAAAGATAATATCTATTTGAGAACAAATTAAAGCATGAAGAAAAGTAAACATTCTCAGCTGCCCACTGTGGCAGTGGCTTTCGAAGTCAAGCTGGCACGAAGTGGCTCTTTCCGTCAGTCAGTCAGGTAGGCAGTGGCTCTATCACTCAGGCAGACATTGACTCTATCATTCAGGATGGCGTTAGCTCCCTCAGTCAATCCTATATAAAAATTCCATATTTTTTATTACCACATTTATTAGCAACAATTTCCATATACTTGAATTTAATTGAGAAACTAGACAATTTAAATAATAATACTAAATTATGCATTTAAAGAAGATGTTTAAAACATATTTAATTTCGTTCATACAGGCACGCAGCGGCTCAATCATTCAGACAGGCATGCAGGCAGCTGCTCAATCAGTCAGGCAGAGTCTCTCTCTGGCAGCGGCTCAATCAATCAGGCAGCTGTTGGCTCCATCAATCAATCCTATATTAAATTTCCATACTTTTTATTTTCACATTTATTAGCCAAAACTTTCATATCAACTTGATTTTAAATGAAAAACTAGCCTATGTAAATAATTATACTAAATTAAGCATTTAAAGAAGATGTTTGAAACATATTTAATGTTGCTCATACCGGCGTTCATCGGCTCAATCAGTCAGGCAGGCAGCGGCACAATCAGTAAGGCAGGCAGCGGCTCAATCGGTCAGACAGGAAGCGGCTAAATCAGGCGGGCAGGCAGTGGCTCAATCAATCAGGCAGACAGTTTCTCACAGTCAGGCAGGCAGAGACTCCATCAGTCAAACGGGCAGCGGCTCCATCAGTCAGATAGGCAGCGGCTCTCACACGCAGGCAGACAGTGTCTCTCTGTCAGGCAGGCAGCGACTCAATCAATCAAGCAGACAGCGGCTCAATCAGGCAGGCAGACAGCGGCTCAATCAGTCAAACAGGAAGCGGCTCAATCAGGCAGGCAGGCAGGCAGTGGCTCAATCAGTCAGGCAGGCAGCGGCTCAATCGGTCAGATAGGAAGCGGCTAAATCAGGCGGGCAGGCAGCGGCTCAATCAATCAGGCAGTTGTTTGCTCTGTCAATCAATCCTATATAAAACTTCAATACTTTTTATATTCACATTAATTAGCCACAATTTTGATATCAAATTGATTTTAAATGAAAAACTAGACTATGTGAATAATAACACTAAATTAAGCATTTACAGAAGATGTTTAAAACATATTTACTTTTGTTCATACAGGCACGCAGCGGCTCAATCATTCAGGCAGGCAGCGGCTCTCACCGGCAGGCAGGCAGTGTCTCTTTGTCAGGCAGGCAGTGACTAAATCAGTCAGGGAGACAGCCGCTCAATCAGCGCAAACAGACAGCGGCAGTATCAGTCATCAGTCAGTCCAGCAGGCTAAGTTAACGCACATTGTACATTAATGAAAAGCTTATAAATTTAAATTCTACTATCGAAAAATGCAGTAATCTTTGAGAATTAACGTTAAAATTTCGACCCAGTACGAGGAGAGTGTTTACACCAGAAACTTGCACGCATGAATCGAGAAGTTCCGAAACGGCTAAATGAGTGTGAAACACGAAGAGGAAGCAGAACGGCCGTCTACCGCCTCCACTTCTTGCCCCACATTCACCAAGTCATTTCGAAACTTCCGATCCACACTTACACACTTAACTGTTGCAGAACTATGTCCCCGTAATGCATGGAAAAAATCAGTAGAATGACAGTTCATAGCAACATTTTAGGGAAATAACAGTTGACATTTTAATATGTATATGTTATTTATATAAAATTTTGTTTTAGCTTACAAAACATTGCATAAAATATAGATTAAAGATAATATCTATTTGAGAACAAATTAAAGCATGAAGAAAAGTAAACATTCTCAGCTGCCCACTGTGGCAGTGGCTTTCAAAGTCAAGCTGGCACGAAGTAGCTCTGTCCGTCAGTCAGTCAGGTAGGCAGTGGCTCTATCACTCAGGCAGACATTTGCTCTATCATTCAGGCAGGCGTTAGCTCCCTCAGTCAATCCTATATAAAAATTCCATATTTTTTATTACCACATTTATTAGCAACAATTTCCATATCAACTTGAATTTAATTGAGAAACTAGACAATTTAAATAATAATACTAAATTATGCATTTAAAGAAGATGTTTAAAACATATTTAAATTTGTTCATACAGGCAGACAGCGGCTCAATCATTCAGGCAGACAGTTTCTCACAGTCAGGCAGACAGCGACTCCATCAGTCAAACGGGCAGCGGTTCCATCAGTCAGATAGGCAGCGGCTCTCACACGCAGGCAGACAGTGTCTCTCTTTCAGGCAGACAGCAGCTCAATCAGTCTGGCAGGAAGCGGCTCAATCAGGCAGGCAGGCAGGCAGTGGCTCAACCAATCAGGCAGGTGTTGGCTCTATCTATCAATCCTATATTAAATTTCCATACTTTTTATTTTCACATTTATTGGCCACAACTTTCATATCAACTTGATTTTAAATGAAAAACTAGCCTATGTAAATAATTATAGTAAATTAAGCATTTAAAGAAGATGTTTGAAACATATTTAATTTTGCTCATACCGGCATTCATCGGCTCAATTAGTCAGGCAGGCAGCGGCTCAATCAGTCAGGCAGGCAGCGGCTCAATCAGTCAGGCAGGCAGCGGCTCAATCAGTCAGGCAGGCAGCGGCTCAATCAGTCAGGCAGGCAGCGGCTCAATCAGTCAGACAGGAAGGCGGGCAGGCAGCGGCTCAATCAATCAGGCAGTTGTTCGCTCTGTCAATCAATCCTATATAAAACTTCAATACTTTTTATATTCACATTAATTAGCCACAATTTTGATATCAAATTGATTTTAAATGAAAAACTAGACTATGTGAATAATAACACTAAATTAAGCATTTACAGAAGATTTTTAAAACATATTTACTTTTGTTCATACAGGCACGCAGCGGCTCAATCATTCAGGCAGGCAGCGGCTCCATCAGTCAATCAGTCAGGCAGGCAGCGGCTCCATCAGTCAATCAGTCAGGCAGGCAGCGGCTCTCACTGGCAGGCAGGCAGTGTCTCTTTGTCAGGCAGGCAGTGACTAAATCAGTCAGGGAGACAGCCGCTCAATCAGCTAGACAGACAGCGGCAGTATCAGTCATCAGTCAGTCCAGCAGGCTAAGTTAACGCACATTGTACATTAATGAAAAGCTTATAAATTTAAATTCTACTATCGAAAAATGCAGTAATCTTTGAGAATTAACGTTAAAATTTCGACCCAGTACGAGGAGAGTATTTCACACCAGAAACTTGCACGCATGAATCGAGAAGTTCCGAAACGGCTAAATGAGTGTGAAACACGAAGAGGAAGCAGAACGGCCGTCTACCGCCTCCACTTCTTGCCCCACATTCACCAAGTCATTTCGAAACTTCCGATCCACACTTATACACTTTCCTGTTGCAGAACTATGTCCCCGTAATGCATGGAAAAATCAGTAGAATGACAGTTCATAGCAACATTTTAGGGAAATAACAGTTGACATTTTAATATGTATATGTTATTTATATAAAATTTTGTTTTAGCTTACAAAACATTGCATAAAATATAGATTAAAGATAATATCTATTTGAGAACAAATTAAAGCATGAAGAAAAGTAAACATTCTCAGCTGCCCACTGTGGCAGTGGCTTTCAAAGTCAAGCTGGCACGAAGTAGCTCTGTCCGTCAGTCAGTCAGGTAGGCAGTGGCTCTATCACTCAGGCAGACATTGGCTCTATCATTCAGGCAGGCGTTAGCTCCCTCAGTCAATCCTATATAAAAATTCCATATTTTTTATTATCACATTTATTAGCAACAATTTCCATATCAACTTGAATTTAATTGAGAAACTAGACAATTTAAATAATAATACTAAATTATGCATTTAAAGAAGATGTTTAAAACATATTTAAATTTGTTCATACAGGCAGACAGCGGCTCAATCATTCAGGCAGACAGTTTCTCACAGTCAGGCAGGCAGCGACTCCATCAGTCAAACGGGCAGCGGTTCCATCAGTCAGATAGGCAGCGGCTCTCACACGCAGGCAGACAGTGTCTCTCTGTCAGGCAGACAGCAGCTCAATCAGTCTGGCAGGAAGCGGCTCAATCAGGCAGGCAGGCAGGCAGTGGCTCAACCAATCAGGCAGGTGTTGGCTCTATCTATCAATCCTATATTAAATTTCCATACTTTTTATTTTCACATTTATTGGCCACAACTTTCATATCAACTTGATTTTAAATGAAAAACTAGCCTATGTAAATAATTATACTAAATTAAGCATTTAAAGAAGATGTTTGAAACATATTTAATTTTGCTCATACCGGCATTCATCGGCTCAATTAGTCAGGCAGGCAGCGGCTCAATCAGTCAGGCAGGCAGCGGCTCAATCAGTCAGGCAGGCAGCGGCTCAATCAGTCAGGCAGGCATGGCTCAATCAGTCAGACAGGCAGCGGCTCAATCAGTCAGACAGGAAGCGGCTAAATCAGGCGGGCAGGCAGCGGCTCAATCAATCAGGCAGTTGTTCGCTCTGTCAATCAATCCTATATAAAACTTCAATACTTTTTATATTCACATTAATTAGCCACAATTTTGATATCAAATTGATTTTAAATGAAAAACTAGACTATGTGAATAATAACACTAAATTAAGCATTTACAGAAGATGTTTAAAACATATTTACTTTTGTTCATACAGGCACGCAGCGGCTCAATCATTCAGGCAGGCAGCGGCTCTCACCGGCAGGCAGGCAGTGTCTCTTTGTCAGGCAGGCAGTGACTAAATCAGTCAGGGAGACAGCCGCTCAATCAGCTAGACAGACAGCGGCAGTATCAGTCATCAGTCAGTCCAGCAGGCTAAGTTAACGCACATTGTACATTAATGAAAAGCTTATAAATTTAAATTCTACTATCGAAAAATGCAGTAATCTTTGAGAATTAACGTTAAAATTTCGACCCAGTACGAGGAGAGTGTTTCACACCAGAAACTTGCACGCATGAATCGAGAAGTTCCGAAACGGCTAAATGAGTGTGAAACACGAAGAGGAAGCAGAACGGCCGTCTACCGCCTCCACTTCTTGCCCCACATTCACCAAGTCATTTCGAAACTTCCGATCCACACTTACACACTTTCCTGTTGCAGAACTATGTCCCCGTAATGCATGGAAAAAATCAGTAGAATGACAGTTCATAGCAACATTTTAGGGAAATAACAGTTGACATTTTAATATGTATATGTTATTTATATAAAATTTTGTTTTAGCTTACAAAACATTGCATAAAATATAGATTAAAGATAATATCTATTTGAGAACAAATTAAAGCATGAAGAAAAGTAAACATTCTCAGCTGCCCTCTGTGGCAGTGGCTTTCAAAGTCAAGCTGGCACGAAGTGGCTCTGTCCGTCAGTCAGTCAGGTAGGCAGTGGCTCTATCACTCATGCAGACATTGGCTCTATCATTCAGGCAGGCGTTAGCTCCCTCAGTCAATCCTATATAAAAATTCCATTTTCTTTATTACCACATTTATTAGCAACAATTTCCATATCAACTTGAATTTAATTGAGAAACTAGACAATTTAAATAATAATACTAAATTATGCATTTAAAGAAGATGTTTAAAACATATTTAAATTTGTTCATACAGGCAGACAGCGGCTCAATCATTCAGGCAGACAGTTTCTCACAGTCAGGCAGGCAGCGACTCCATCAGTCAAACGGGCAGCGGTTCCATCAGTCAGATAGGCAGCGGCTCTCACACGCAGGCAGACAGTGTCTCTCTGTCAGGCAGACAGCGGCTCAATCAGTCTGGCAGGAAGCGGCTCAATCAGGCAGGCAGGCAGGCAGAGGCTCAACCAATCAGGCAGGTGTTGGCTCTATCTATCAATCCTATATTAAATTTCCATACTTTTTATTTTCACATTTATTGGCCACAACTTTCATATCAACTTGATTTTAAATGAAAAACTAGCCTATGTAAATAATTATACTAAATTAAGCATTTAAAGAAGATGTTTGAAACATATTTAATTTTGCTCATACCGGCATTCATCGGCTCAATTAGTCAGGCAGGCAGCGGCTCAATCAGTCAGGCAGGCAGCGGCTCAATCAGTCAGGCAGGCAGCGGCTCAATCAGTCAGGCAGGCAGCGGCTCAATCAGTCAGACAGGCAGCGGCTCAATCAGTCAGACAGGCAGCGGCTCAATCAGTCAGACAGGAAGCGGCTAAATCAGGCGGGCAGGCAGCGGCTCAATCAATCAGGCAGTTGTTCGCTCTGTCAATCAATCCTATATAAAACTTCAATACTTTTTATATTCACATTAATTAGCCACAATTTTGATATCAAATTGATTTTAAATGAAAAACTAGACTATGTGAATAATAACACTAAATTAAGCATTTACAGAAGATGTTTAAAACATATTTACTTTTGTTCATACAGGCACGCAGCGGCTCAATCATTCAGGCAGGCAGCGGCTCTCACCGGCAGGCAGGCAGTGTCTCTTTGTCAGGCAGGCAGTGACTAAATCAGTCAGGGAGACAGCCGCTCAATCAGCTAGACAGACAGCGGCAGTATCAGTCATCAGTCAGTCCAGCAGGCTAAGTTAACGCACATTGTACATTAATGAAAAGCTTATAAATTTAAATTCTACTATCGAAAAATGCAGTAATCTTTGAGAATTAACGTTAAAATTTCGACCCAGTACGAGGAGAGTGTTTCACACCAGAAACTTGCACGCATGAATCGAGAAGTTCCGAAACGGCTAAATGAGTGTGAAACACGAAGAGGAAGCAGAACGGCCGTCTACCGCCTCCACTTCTTGCCCCACATTCACCAAGTCATTTCGAAACTTCCGATCCACACTTACACACTTTCCTGTTGCAGAACTATGTCCCCGTAATGCATGGAAAAAATCAGTAGAATGACAGTTCATAGCAACATTTTAGGGAAATAACAGTTGACATTTTAATATGTATATGTTATTTATATAAAATTTTGTTTTAGCTTACAAAACATTGCATAAAATATAGATTAAAGATAATATCTATTTGAGAACAAATTAAAGCATGAAGAAAAGTAAACATTCTCAGCTGCCCACTGTGGCAGTGGCTTTCAAAGTCAAGCTGGCACGAAGTAGCTCTGTCCGTCAGTCAGTCAGGTAGGCAGTGGCTCTATCACTCAGGCAGACATTTGCTCTATCTTTCAGGCAGGCGTTAGCTCCCTCAGTCAATCCTATATAAAAATTCCATATTTTTTATTACCACATTTATTAGCAACAATTTCCATATCAACTTGAATTTAATTGAGAAACTAGACAATTTAAATAATAATACTAAATTATGCATTTAAAGAAGATGTTTAAAACATATTTAAATTTGTTCATACAGGCAGACAGCGGCTCAATCATTCAGGCAGACAGTTTCTCACAGTCAGGCAGACAGCGACTCCATCAGTCAAACGGGCAGCGGTTCCATCAGTCAGATAGGCAGCGGCTCTCACACGCAGGCAGACAGTGTCTCTCTGTCAGGCAGACAGCAGCTCAATCAGTCTGGCAGGAAGCGGCTCAATCAGGCAGGCAGGCAGGCAGTGGCTCAACCAATCAGGCAGGTGTTGGCTCTATCTATCAATCCTATATTAAATTTCCATACTTTTTATTTTCACATTTATTGGCCACAACTTTCATATCAACTTGATTTTAAATGAAAAACTAGCCTATGTAAATAATTATAGTAAATTAAGCATTTAAAGAAGATGTTTGAAACATATTTAATTTTGCTCATACCGGCATTCATCGGCTCAATTAGTCAGGCAGGCAGCGGCTCAATCAGTCAGGCAGGCAGCGGCTCAATCAGTCAGGCAGGCAGCGGCTCAATCAGTCAGGCAGGCAGCGGCTCAATCAGTCAGGCAGGCAGCGGCTCAATCAGTCAGACAGGAAGGCGGGCAGGCAGCGGCTCAATCAATCAGGCAGTTGTTCGCTCTGTCAATCAATCCTATATAAAACTTCAATACTTTTTATATTCACATTAATTAGCCACAATTTTGATATCAAATTGATTTTAAATGAAAAACTAGACTATGTGAATAATAACACTAAATTAAGCATTTACAGAAGATGTTTAAAACATATTTACTTTTGTTCATACAGGCACGCAGCGGCTCAATCATTCAGGCAGGCAGCGGCTCTCACCGGCAGGCAGGCAGTGTCTCTTTGTCAGGCAGGCAGTGACTAAATCAGTCAGGGAGACAGCCGCTCAATCAGCTAGACAGACAGCGGCAGTATCAGTCATCAGTCAGTCCAGCAGGCTAAGTTAACGCACATTGTACATTAATGAAAAGCTTATAAATTTAAATTCTACTATCGAAAAATGCAGTAATCTTTGAGAATTAACGTTAAAATTTCGACCCAGTACGAGGAGAGTGTTTCACACCAGAAACTTGCACGCATGAATCGAGAAGTTCCGAAACGGCTAAATGAGTGTGAAACACGAAGAGGAAGCAGAACGGCCGTCTACCGCCTCCACTTCTTGCCCCACATTCACCAAGTCATTTCGAAACTTCCGATCCACACTTACACACTTTCCTGTTGCAGAACTATGTCCCCGTAATGCATGGAAAAAATCAGTAGAATGACAGTTCATAGCAACATTTTAGGGAAATAACAGTTGACATTTTAATATGTATATGTTATTTATATAAAATTTTGTTTTAGCTTAAAAAACATTGCATAAAATATAGATTAAAGATAATATCTATTTGAGAACAAATTAAAGCATGAAGAAAAGTAAACATTCTCAGCTGCCCACTGTGGCAGTGGCTTTCAAAGTCAAGCTGGCACGAAGTGGCTCTGTCCGTCAGTCAGTCAGGTAGGCAGTGGCTCTATCACTCATGCAGACATTGGCTCTATCATTCAGGCAGGCGTTAGCTCCCTCAGTCAATCCTATATAAAAATTCCATTTTTTTTATTACCACATTTATTAGCAACAATTTCCATATCAACTTGAATTTAATTGAGAAACTAGACAATTTAAATAATAATACTAAATTAAGCATTTAAAGAAGATGTTTGAAACATATTTAATTTTGCCCATACCGGCATTCATCGGCTCAATTAGTCAGGCAGGCAGCGCTCAATCAGTCAGGCAGGCAGCGGCTCAATCAGTCAGGCAGGCAGCGGCTCAATCAGTAAGGCAGGCAGCGGCTCAATCAGTCAGGCAGGCAGCGGCTCAATCAGTCAGGCAGGCAGCGGCTCAATCGGTCAGACAGGAAGCGGCTAAATCAGGCGGGCAGGCAGCGGCTCAATCAATCAGGCAGTTGTTCGCTCTGTCAATCAATCCTATATAAAACTTCAATACTTTTTATATTCACATTAATTAGCCACAATTTTGATATCAAATTGATTTTAAATGAAAAACTAGACTATGTGAATAATAACACTAAATTAAGCATTTACAGAAGATGTTTAAAACATATTTACTTTTGTTCATACAGGCACGCAGCGGCTCAATCATTCAGGCAGGCAGCGGCTCCATCAGTCAATCAGTCAGGCAGGCAGCGGCTCCATCAGTCAATCAGTCAGGCAGGCAGCGGCTCCATCAGTCAATCAGTCAGGCAGGCAGCGGCTCTCACCGGCAGGCAGGCAGTGTCTCTTTGTCAGGCAGGCAGTGACTAAATCAGTCAGGGAGACAGCCGCTCAATCAGCTAGACAGACAGCGGCAGTATCAGTCATCAGTCAGTCCAGCAGGCTAAGTTAACGCACATTGTACATTAATGAAAAGCTTATAAATTTAAATTCTACTATCGAAAAATGCAGTAATCTTTGAGAATTAACGTTAAAATTTCGACCCAGTACGAGGAGAATATTTCACACCAGAAACTTGCACGCATGAATCGAGAAGTTCCGAAACGGCTAAATGAGTGTGAAACACGAAGAGGAAGCAGAACGGCCGTCTACCGCCTCCACTTCTTGCCCCACATTCACCAAGTCATTTCGAAACTTCCGATCCACACTTATACACTTTCCTGTTGCAGAACTATGTCCCCGTAATGCATGGAAAAAATCAGTAGAATGACAGTTCATAGCAACATTTTAGGGAAATAACAGTTGACATTTTAATATGTATATGTTATTTATATAAAATTTTGTTTTAGCTTACAAAACATTGCATAAAATATAGATTAAAGATAATATCTATTTGAGAACAAATTAAAGCATGAAGAAAAGTAAACATTCTCAGCTGCCCACTGTGGCAGTGGCTTTCAAAGTCAAGCTGGCACGAAGTGGCTCTGTCCGTCAGTCAGTCAGGTAGGCAGTGGCTCTATCACTCATGCAGACATTGGCTCTATCATTCAGGCAGGCGTTAGCTCCCTCAGTCAATCCTATATAAAAATTCCATTTTTTTTATTACCACATTTATTAGCAACAATTTCCATATCAACTTGAATTTAATTGAGAAACTAGACAAATTAAATAAAAATACTAAATTAAGCATTTAAAGAAGATGTTTGAAACATATTTAATTTTGCCCATACCGGCATTCATCGGCTCAATTAGTCAGGCAGGCAGCGCTCAATCAGTCAGGCAGGCAGCGGCTCAATCAGTCAGGCAGGCAGCGGCTCAATCAGTAAGGCAGGCAGCGGCTCAATCAGTCAGGCAGGCAGCGGCTCAATCAGTCAGGCAGGCAGCGGCTCAATCGGTCAGACAGGAAGCGGCTAAATCAGGCGGGCAGGCAGCGGCTCAATCAATCAGGCAGTTGTTCGCTCTGTCAATCAATCCTATATAAAACTTCAATACTTTTTATATTCACATTAATTAGCCACAATTTTGATATCAAATTGATTTTAAATGAAAAACTAGACTATGTGAATAATAACACTAAATTAAGCATTTACAGAAGATGTTTAAAACATATTTACTTTTGTTCATACAGGCACGCAGCGGCTCAATCATTCAGGCAGGCAGCGGCTCCATCAGTCAATCAGTCAGGCAGGCAGCGGCTCTCACCGGCAGGCAGGCAGTGTCTCTTTGTCAGGCAGGCAGTGACTAAATCAGTCAGGGAGACAGCCGCTCAATCAGCTAGACAGACAGCGGCAGTATCAGTCATCAGTCAGTCCAGCAGGCTAAGTTAACGCACATTGTACATTAATGAAAAGCTTATAAATTTAAATTCTACTATCGAAAAATGCAGTAATCTTTGAGAATTAACGTTAAAATTTCGACCCAGTACGAGGAGAATATTTCACACCAGAAACTTGCACGCATGAATCGAGAAGTTCCGAAACGGCTAAATGAGTGTGAAACACGAAGAGGAAGCAGAACGGCCGTCTACCGCCTCCACTTCTTGCCCCACATTCACCAAGTCATTTCGAAACTTCCGATCCACACTTATACACTTTCCTGTTGCAGAACTATGTCCCCGTAATGCATGGAAAAAATCAGTAGAATGACAGTTCATAGCAACATTTTAGGGAAATAACAGTTGACATTTTAATATGTATATGTTATTTATATAAAATTTTGTTTTAGCTTACAAAACATTGCATAAAATATAGATTAAAGATAATATCTATTTGAGAACAAATTAAAGCATGAAGAAAAGTAAACATTCTCAGCTGCCCACTGTGGCAGTGGCTTTCAAAGTCAAGCTGGCACGAAGTGGCTCTGTCCGTCAGTCAGTCAGGTAGGCAGTGGCTCTATCACTCATGCAGACATTGGCTCTATCATTCAGGCAGGCGTTAGCTCCCTCAGTCAATCCTATATAAAAATTCCATTTTTTTTATTACCACATTTATTAGCAACAATTTCCATATCAACTTGAATTTAATTGAGAAACTAGACAAATTAAATAAAAATACTAAATTAAGCATTTAAAGAAGATGTTTGAAACATATTTAATTTTGCCCATACCGGCATTCATCGGCTCAATTAGTCAGGCAGGCAGCGCTCAATCAGTCAGGCAGGCAGCGGCTCAATCAGTCAGGCAGGCAGCGGCTCAATCAGTAAGGCAGGCAGCGGCTCAATCAGTCAGGCAGGCAGCGGCTCAATCAGTCAGGCAGGCAGCGGCTCAATCGGTCAGACAGGAAGCGGCTAAATCAGGCGGGCAGGCAGCGGCTCAATCAATCAGGCAGTTGTTCGCTCTGTCAATCAATCCTATATAAAACTTCAATACTTTTTATATTCACATTAATTAGCCACAATTTTGATATCAAATTGATTTTAAATGAAAAACTAGACTATGTGAATAATAACACTAAATTAAGCATTTACAGAAGATGTTTAAAACATATTTACTTTTGTTCATACAGGCACGCAGCGGCTCAATCATTCAGGCAGGCAGCGGCTCCATCAGTCAATCAGTCAGGCAGGCAGCGGCTCTCACCGGCAGGCAGGCAGTGTCTCTTTGTCAGGCAGGCAGTGACTAAATCAGTCAGGGAGACAGCCGCTCAATCAGCTAGACAGACAGCGGCAGTATCAGTCATCAGTCAGTCCAGCAGGCTAAGTTAACGCACATTGTACATTAATGAAAAGCTTATAAATTTAAATTCTACTATCGAAAAATGCAGTAATCTTTGAGAATTAACGTTAAAATTTCGACCCAGTACGAGGAGAGTGTTTCACACCAGAAACTTGCACGCATGAATCGAGAAGTTCCGAAACGGCTAAATGAGTGTGAAACACGAAGAGGAAGCAGAACGGCCGTCTACCGCCTCCACTTCTTGCCCCACATTCACCAAGTCATTTCGAAACTTCCGATCCACACTTACACACTTTCCTGTTGCAGAACTATGTCCCCGTAATGCATGGAAAAAATCAGTAGAATGACAGTTCATAGCAATATTTTAGGGAAATAACAGTTGACATTTTAATATGTATATGTTATTTATATAAAATTTTGTTTTAGCTTACAAAACATTGCATAAAATATAGATTAAAGATAATATCTATTTGAGAACAAATTAAAGCATGAAGAAAAGTAAACATTCTCAGCTGCCCACTGTGGCAGTGGCTTTCAAAGTCAAGCTGGCACGAAGTAGCTCTGTCCGTCAGTCAGTCAGGTAGGCAGTGGCTCTATCACTCAGGCAGACATTTGCTCTATCTTTCAGGCAGGCGTTAGCTCCCTCAGTCAATCCTATATAAAAATTCCATATTTTTTATTACCACATTTATTAGCAACAATTTCCATATCAACTTGAATTTAATTGAGAAACTAGACAATTTAAATAATAATACTAAATTATGCATTTAAAGAAGATGTTTAAAACATATTTAAATTTGTTCATACAGGCAGACAGCGGCTCAATCATTCAGGCAGACAGTTTCTCACAGTCAGGCAGACAGCGACTCCATCAGTCAAACGGGCAGCGGTTCCATCAGTCAGATAGGCAGCGGCTCTCACACGCAGGCAGACAGTGTCTCTCTGTCAGGCAGACAGCAGCTCAATCAGTCTGGCAGGAAGCGGCTCAATCAGGCAGGCAGGCAGGCAGTGGCTCAACCAATCAGGCAGGTGTTGGCTCTATCTATCAATCCTATATTAAATTTCCATACTTTTTATTTTCACATTTATTGGCCACAACTTTCATATCAACTTGATTTTAAATGAAAAACTAGCCTATGTAAATAATTATAGTAAATTAAGCATTTAAAGAAGATGTTTGAAACATATTTAATTTTGCTCATACCGGCATTCATCGGCTCAATTAGTCAGGCAGGCAGCGGCTCAATCAGTCAGGCAGGCAGCGGCTCAATCAGTCAGGCAGGCAGCGGCTCAATCAGTCAGGCAGGCAGCGGCTCAATCAGTCAGGCAGGCAGCGGCTCAATCAGTCAGACAGGAAGGCGGGCAGGCAGCGGCTCAATCAATCAGGCAGTTGTTCGCTCTGTCAATCAATCCTATATAAAACTTCAATACTTTTTATATTCACATTAATTAGCCACAATTTTGATATCAAATTGATTTTAAATGAAAAACTAGACTATGTGAATAATAACACTAAATTAAGCATTTACAGAAGATGTTTAAAACATATTTACTTTTGTTCATACAGGCACGCAGCGGCTCAATCATTCAGGCAGGCAGCGGCTCTCACCGGCAGGCAGGCAGTGTCTCTTTGTCAGGCAGGCAGTGACTAAATCAGTCAGGGAGACAGCCGCTCAATCAGCTAGACAGACAGCGGCAGTATCAGTCATCAGTCAGTCCAGCAGGCTAAGTTAACGCACATTGTACATTAATGAAAAGCTTATAAATTTAAATTCTACTATCGAAAAATGCAGTAATCTTTGAGAATTAACGTTAAAATTTCGACCCAGTACGAGGAGAGTGTTTCACACCAGAAACTTGCACGCATGAATCGAGAAGTTCCGAAACGGCTAAATGAGTGTGAAACACGAAGAGGAAGCAGAACGGCCGTCTACCGCCTCCACTTCTTGCCCCACATTCACCAAGTCATTTCGAAACTTCCGATCCACACTTACACACTTTCCTGTTGCAGAACTATGTCCCCGTAATGCATGGAAAAAATCAGTAGAATGACAGTTCATAGCAACATTTTAGGGAAATAACAGTTGACATTTTAATATGTATATGTTATTTATATAAAATTTTGTTTTAGCTTAAAAAACATTGCATAAAATATAGATTAAAGATAATATCTATTTGAGAACAAATTAAAGCATGAAGAAAAGTAAACATTCTCAGCTGCCCACTGTGGCAGTGGCTTTCAAAGTCAAGCTGGCACGAAGTGGCTCTGTCCGTCAGTCAGTCAGGTAGGCAGTGGCTCTATCACTCATGCAGACATTGGCTCTATCATTCAGGCAGGCGTTAGCTCCCTCAGTCAATCCTATATAAAAATTCCATTTTTTTTATTACCACATTTATTAGCAACAATTTCCATATCAACTTGAATTTAATTGAGAAACTAGACAATTTAAATAATAATACTAAATTAAGCATTTAAAGAAGATGTTTGAAACATATTTAATTTTGCTCATACCGGCATTCATCGGCTCAATTAGTCAGGCAGGCAGCGGCTCATACAGTCAGGCAGGCAGCGGCTCAATCAGTCAGGCAGGCAGCGGCTCAATCAGTAAGGCAGGCAGCGGCTCAATCAGTCAGGCAGGCAGCGGCTCAATCGGTCAGACAGGAAGCGGCTAAATCAGGCGGGCAGGCAGCGGCTCAATCAATCAGGCAGTTGTTCGCTCTGTCAATCAATCCTATATAAAACTTCAATACTTTTTATATTCACATTAATTAGCCACAATTTTGATATCAAATTGATTTTAAATGAAAAACTAGACTATGTGAATAATAACACTAAATTAAGCATTTACAGAAGATGTTTAAAACATATTTACTTTTGTTCATACAGGCACGCAGCGGCTCAATCATTCAGGCAGGCAGCGGCTCCATCAGTCAATCAGTCAGGCAGGCAGCGGCTCCATCAGTCAATCAGTCAGGCAGGCAGCGGCTCCATCAGTCAATCAGTCAGGCAGGCAGCGGCTCTCACCGGCAGGCAGGCAGTGTCTCTTTGTCAGGCAGGCAGTGACTAAATCAGTCAGGGAGACAGCCGCTCAATCAGCTAGACAGACAGCGGCAGTATCAGTCATCAGTCAGTCCAGCAGGCTAAGTTAACGCACATTGTACATTAATGAAAAGCTTATAAATTTAAATTCTACTATCGAAAAATGCAGTAATCTTTGAGAATTAACGTTAAAATTTCGACCCAGTACGAGGAGAGTGTTTCACACCAGAAACTTGCACGCATGAATCGAGAAGTTCCGAAACGGCTAAATGAGTGTGAAACACGAAGAGGAAGCAGAACGGCCGTCTACCGCCTCCACTTCTTGCCCCACATTCACCAAGTCATTTCGAAACTTCCGATCCACACTTACACACTTTCCTGTTGCAGAACTATGTCCCCGTAATGCATGGAAAAAATCAGTAGAATGACAGTTCATAGCAACATTTTAGGGAAATAACAGTTGACATTTTAATATGTATATGTTATTTATATAAAATTTTGTTTTAGCTTAAAAAACATTGCATAAAATATAGATTAAAGATAATATCTATTTGAGAACAAATTAAAGCATGAAGAAAAGTAAACATTCTCAGCTGCCCACTGTGGCAGTGGCTTTCAAAGTCAAGCTGGCACGAAGTGGCTCTGTCCGTCAGTCAGTCAGGTAGGCAGTGGCTCTATCACTCATGCAGACATTGGCTCTATCATTCAGGCAGGCGTTAGCTCCCTCAGTCAATCCTATATAAAAATTCCATTTTTTTTATTACCACATTTATTAGCAACAATTTCCATATCAACTTGAATTTAATTGAGAAACTAGACAATTTAAATAATAATACTAAATTAAGCATTTAAAGAAGATGTTTGAAACATATTTAATTTTGCTCATACCGGCATTCATCGGCTCAATTAGTCAGGCAGGCAGCGGCTCATACAGTCAGGCAGGCAGCGGCTCAATCAGTCAGGCAGGCAGCGGCTCAATCAGTAAGGCAGGCAGCGGCTCAATCAGTCAGGCAGGCAGCGGCTCAATCGGTCAGACAGGAAGCGGCTAAATCAGGCGGGCAGGCAGCGGCTCAATCAATCAGGCAGTTGTTCGCTCTGTCAATCAATCCTATATAAAACTTCAATACTTTTTATATTCACATTAATTAGCCACAATTTTGATATCAAATTGATTTTAAATGAAAAACTAGACTATGTGAATAATAACACTAAATTAAGCATTTACAGAAGATGTTTAAAACATATTTACTTTTGTTCATACAGGCACGCAGCGGCTCAATCATTCAGGCAGGCAGCGGCTCCATCAGTCAATCAGTCAGGCAGGCAGCGGCTCCATCAGTCAATCAGTCAGGCAGGCAGCGGCTCCATCAGTCAATCAGTCAGGCAGGCAGCGGCTCTCACCGGCAGGCAGGCAGTGTCTCTTTGTCAGGCAGGCAGTGACTAAATCAGTCAGGGAGACAGCCGCTCAATCAGCTAGACAGACAGCGGCAGTATCAGTCATCAGTCAGTCCAGCAGGCTAAGTTAACGCACATTGTACATTAATGAAAAGCTTATAAATTTAAATTCTACTATCGAAAAATGCAGTAATCTTTGAGAATTAACGTTAAAATTTCGACCCAGTACGAGGAGAATATTTCACACCAGAAACTTGCACGCATGAATCGAGAAGTTCCGAAACGGCTAAATGAGTGTGAAACACGAAGAGGAAGCAGAACGGCCGTCTACCGCCTCCACTTCTTGCCCCACATTCACCAAGTCATTTCGAAACTTCCGATCCACACTTATACACTTTCCTGTTGCAGAACTATGTCCCCGTAATGCATGGAAAAAATCAGTAGAATGACAGTTCATAGCAACATTTTAGGGAAATAACAGTTGACATTTTAATATGTATATGTTATTTATATAAAATTTTGTTTTAGCTTACAAAACATTGCATAAAATATAGATTAAAGATAATATCTATTTGAGAACAAATTAAAGCATGAAGAAAAGTAAACATTCTCAGCTGCCCACTGTGGCAGTGGCTTTCAAAGTCAAGCTGGCACGAAGTGGCTCTGTCCGTCAGTCAGTCAGGTAGGCAGTGGCTCTATCACTCATGCAGACATTGGCTCTATCATTCAGGCAGGCGTTAGCTCCCTCAGTCAATCCTATATAAAAATTCCATTTTTTTTATTACCACATTTATTAGCAACAATTTCCATATCAACTTGAATTTAATTGAGAAACTAGACAAATTAAATAAAAATACTAAATTAAGCATTTAAAGAAGATGTTTGAAACATATTTAATTTTGCCCATACCGGCATTCATCGGCTCAATTAGTCAGGCAGGCAGCGCTCAATCAGTCAGGCAGGCAGCGGCTCAATCAGTCAGGCAGGCAGCGGCTCAATCAGTAAGGCAGGCAGCGGCTCAATCAGTCAGGCAGGCAGCGGCTCAATCAGTCAGGCAGGCAGCGGCTCAATCGGTCAGACAGGAAGCGGCTAAATCAGGCGGGCAGGCAGCGGCTCAATCAATCAGGCAGTTGTTCGCTCTGTCAATCAATCCTATATAAAACTTCAATACTTTTTATATTCACATTAATTAGCCACAATTTTGATATCAAATTGATTTTAAATGAAAAACTAGACTATGTGAATAATAACACTAAATTAAGCATTTACAGAAGATGTTTAAAACATATTTACTTTTGTTCATACAGGCACGCAGCGGCTCAATCATTCAGGCAGGCAGCGGCTCCATCAGTCAATCAGTCAGGCAGGCAGCGGCTCTCACCGGCAGGCAGGCAGTGTCTCTTTGTCAGGCAGGCAGTGACTAAATCAGTCAGGGAGACAGCCGCTCAATCAGCTAGACAGACAGCGGCAGTATCAGTCATCAGTCAGTCCAGCAGGCTAAGTTAACGCACATTGTACATTAATGAAAAGCTTATAAATTTAAATTCTACTATCGAAAAATGCAGTAATCTTTGAGAATTAACGTTAAAATTTCGACCCAGTACGAGGAGAGTGTTTCACACCAGAAACTTGCACGCATGAATCGAGAAGTTCCGAAACGGCTAAATGAGTGTGAAACACGAAGAGGAAGCAGAACGGCCGTCTACCGCCTCCACTTCTTGCCCCACATTCACCAAGTCATTTCGAAACTTCCGATCCACACTTACACACTTTCCTGTTGCAGAACTATGTCCCCGTAATGCATGGAAAAAATCAGTAGAATGACAGTTCATAGCAATATTTTAGGGAAATAACAGTTGACATTTTAATATGTATATGTTATTTATATAAAATTTTGTTTTAGCTTACAAAACATTGCATAAAATATAGATTAAAGATAATATCTATTTGAGAACAAATTAAAGCATGAAGAAAAGTAAACATTCTCAGCTGCCCACTGTGGCAGTGGCTTTCAAAGTCAAGCTGGCACGAAGTAGCTCTGTCCGTCAGTCAGTCAGGTAGGCAGTGGCTCTATCACTCAGGCAGACATTGGCTCTATCATTCAGGCAGGCATTAGCTCCCTCAGTCAATCCTATATAAAAATTCCATATTTTTTATTACCACATTTATTAGCAACAATTTCCATATCAACTTGAATTTAATTGAGAAACTAGACAATTTAAATAATAATACAAAATTATGCATTTAAAGAAGATGTTTAAAACATATTTAAATTTGTTCATACAGGCAGACAGCGGCTCAATCATTCAGGCAGACAGTTTCTCACAGTCAGGCAGGCAGCGACTCCATCAGTCAAACGGGCAGCGGTTCCATCAGTCAGATAGGCAGCGGCTCTCACACGCAGGCAGACAGTGTCTCTCTGTCAGGCAGACAGCAGCTCAATCAGTCTGGCAGGAAGCGGCTCAATCAGGCAGGCAGGCAGGCAGGCAGTGGCTCAACCAATCAGGCAGGTGTTGGCTCTATCTATCAATCCTATATTAAATTTCCATACTTTTTATTTTCACATTTATTGGCCACAACTTTCATATCAACTTGATTTTAAATGAAAAACTAGCCTATGTAAATAATTATACTAAATTAAGCATTTAAAGAAGATGTTTGAAACATATTTAATTTTGCTCATACCGGCATTCATCGGCTCAATTAGTCAGGCAGGCAGCGGCTCAATCAGTCAGGCAGGCAGCGGATCAATCAGTCAGGCAGGCAGCGGCTCAATCAGTCAGGCAGGCAGCGGCTCAATCAGTCAGGCAGGCAGCGGCTCAATCAGTCAGGCAGGCAGCGGCTAAATCAGGCGGGCAGGCAGCGGCTCAATCAATCAGGCAGTTGTTCGCTCTGTCAATCAATCCTATATAAAACTTCAATACTTTTTATATTCACATTAATTAGCCACAATTTTGATATCAAATTGATTTTAAATGAAAAACTAGACTATGTGAATAATAACACTAAATTAAGCATTTACAGAAGATGTTTAAAACATATTTACTTTTGTTCATACAGGCACGCAGCGGCTCAATCATTCAGGCAGGCAGCGGCTCTCACCGGCAGGCAGGCAGTGTCTCTTTGTCAGGCAGGCAGTGACTAAATCAGTCAGGGAGACAGCCGCTCAATCAGCTAGACAGACAGCGGCAGTATCAGTCATCAGTCAGTCCAGCAGGCTAAGTTAACGCACATTGTACATTAATGAAAAGCTTATAAATTTAAATTCCACTATCGAAAAATGCAGTAATCTTTGAGAATTAACGTTAAAATTTCGACCCAGTACGAGGAGAGTGTTTCACACCAGAAACTTGCACGCATGAATCGAGAAGTTCCGAAACGGCTAAATGAGTGTGAAACACGAAGAGGAAGCAGAACGGCCGTCTACCGCCTCCACTTCTTGCCCCAAATTCACCAAGTCATTTCGAAACTTCCGATCCACACTTACACACTTTCCTGTTGCAGAACTAAGTCCCCGTAATGCATGGAAAAAATCAGTAGAATGACAGTTCATAGCAACATTTTAGGGAAATAACAGTTGACATTTTAATATGTATATGTTATTTATATAAAATTTTGTTTTAGCTTACAAAACATTGCATAAAATATAGATTAAAGATAATATCTATTTGAGAACAAATTAAAGCATGAAGAAAAGTAAACATTCTCAGCTGCCCACTGTGGCAGTGGCTTTCAAAGTCAAGCTGGCACGAAAAGGCTCTGTCCGTCAGTCAGTCAGGTAGGCAGTGGCTCTATCACTCATGCAGACTTTAGCTCTATCATTCAGGCAGGCGTTAGCTCCCTCAGTCAATCCTATATAAAAATTCCATATTTTTTATAACCACATTTATTAGCAACAATTTCCATATCAACTTGAATTTAATTGAGAAACTAGACAATTTAAATAATAATACTAAATTATGCATTTAAAGAAGATGTTTAAAACATATTTAAATTTGTTCATACAGGCAGACAGCGGCTCAATCATTCAGGCAGACAGTTTCTCACAGTCAGGCAGGCAGCGACTCCATCAGTCAAACGGGCAGCGGTTCCATCAGTCAGATAGGCAGCGGCTCTCACACGCAGGCAGACAGTGTCTCTCTGTCAGGCAGGCAGCGGCTCAATCAGTCAGGCAGGAAGCGGCTTAATCAGTCAGGTAGGAAGCGGCTCAATCAGTCTGGTAGGAATCGGCTAAATCAGGCAGGCAGGCAGTGGCTCAATCAATCAGGCAGGTGTTGGCTCTATCTATCAATCCTATATTAAATTTCCATACTTTTTATTTTCACATTTATTGGCCACAACTTTCATATCAACTTGATTTTAAATGAAAAACTAGCCTATGTAAATAATTATACTAAATTAAGCATTTAAAGAAGATGTTTAACACATATTTACTTTTGTTCATACAGGCACGCAATGGCTCAATCAATCAGGCAGCTGTTGGCTCCATCAATCAATCCTATATTAAATTTCCATACTTTTTATTTTCACATTTATTAGCCACAACTTTCATATCAACTTGATTTTAAATGAAAAACTAGCCTATGTAAATAATTATACTAAATTAAGCATTTAAAGAAGATGTTTGAAACATATTTAATGTTGCTCATACCGGCATCCATCGGCTCAATTAGTCAGGCAGGCAGCGGCTCAATCAGTCAGGCAGGCAGCGGCTCAATCAGTCAGGCAGGCAGCGGCTCAATCAGTCAGACAGGAAGCGGCTAAATCAGGCGGGCAGGCAGCGGCTCAATCAATCAGGCAATTGTTCGCTCTGTCAATCTATCCTATATAAAACTTCAATACTTTTTATATTCACATTAATTAGCCACAATTTTGATATCAAATTGATTTTAAATGAAAAACTAGACTATGTGAATAATAACACTAAATTAAGCATTTACAGAAGATGTTTAAAACATATTTACTTTTGTTCATACAGGCACGCAGCGGCTCAATCATTCAGGCAGGCAGCGGCTCCATCAGTCATTCAGTCAGGCAGGCAGCGGCTCTCACCGGCAGGCAGGCAGGCAGGCAGTGTCTCTTTGTCAGGCAGGCAGTGACTAAATCAGTCAGGGAGATAGCCGCTCAATCAGCTAGACAGACAGCGGCAGTATCAGTCATCAGTCAGTCCAGCAGGTTAAGTTAAAGCACATTGTACATTAATGAAAAGCTTATAAATTTAAATTCTACTATCGAAAAATGCAGTAATCTTTGAGAATTAACGTTAAAATTTCGACCCAGTACGAGGAGAGTGTTTCACACCAGAAACTTGCACGCATGAATAGAGAAGTTCCGAAACGGCTAAATGAGTGTGAAACACGAAGAGCAAGCAGAACGGCCGTCTACCGCCTCCACTTCTTGCCCCACATTCACCAAGCCATTTCGAAACTTACGATCCACACTTACACACTTTCCTGTTGCAGAACTATGTCCCCGTAATGCATGGAAAAAAATCAGTAGAATGACAGTTCATAGCAACCTTTTAGGGAAATAACAGTTGACATTTTAATATGCATATGTTATTTATATAAAATTTTGTTTTATCTTACAAAACATTGCATAAAATATAGATTAAAGATAATATCTATTTGATAACAAATTAAAGCATGAAGAAAAGTAAACATTCCCAGCTGCCCACTGTGGCAGTGGCTTTCAAAGTCAAGGTGGCACGAAGTGGCTCTGTCCGTCAGTCAGTCAGGTAGGCAGTGGCTCTATCACTCAGGCAGACATTGGCTCTATCATTCAGGCAGGCGTTAGCTCCCTCAGTCAAACCTATATAAAAATTCCATATTTTTTATTACCACATTTATTAGCAACAATTTCCATATACTTGAATTTAATTGAGAAACTAGACAATTTAAATAATAATACTAAATTATGCATTTAAAGAAGATGTTTAAAACATATTTAAATTTGTTCATACAGGCAGGCAGCGGCTCAATCATTCAGGCGGACAGTTTCTCACAGTCAGGCAGGCAGCGACTCCATCAGTCAAACGGGCAGCGGCTCCATCAGTCAGATAGGCAGCGGCTCTCACACGCAGGCAGACAGTGTCTCTCTGTCAGGCAGGCAGCGACTCAATCAGTCAAGCAGACAGCGGCTCAATCAGGCAGGCAGACAGCGGCTCAATCAGTCTGGCAGGAAGCGGCTCAATCAGGCAGGCAGGCAGCGGCTCAACCAATCAGGCAGGTGTTGGCTCTATCTATCAATCCTATATTAAATTTCCATACTTTTTATTTTCACATTTATTAGCCACAACTTTCATATCAACATGATTTTAAATGAAAAACTAGCCTATGTAAATAATTATACTAAATTAAGCATTTAAAGAAGATGTTTGAAACATATTTAATTTTGCTCATACCGGCATTCATCGGCTCAATTAGTCAGGCAGGCAGCGGCTCAATCAGTCAGGCAGGCAGAGGCTCAATCAGTCAGACAGGAAGCGGCTAAATCAGGCGGGCAGGCAGCGGCTCAATCAATCAGGCAGTTGTTCGCTCTGTCAATCAATCCTATATAAAACTTCAATACTTTTTATATTCACATTAATTAGCCACAATTTTGATATCAAATTGATTTTAAATGAAAAACTAGACTATGTGAATAATTACACTAAATTAAGCATTTACAGAAGATGTTTAAAACATATTTACTTTTGTTCATACAGGCACGCAGCGGCTCAATCATTCAGGCAGGCAGCGGCTCTCACCGGCAGGCAGGCAGTGACTAAATCAGTCAGGGAGACAGCCGCTCAATCAGCTAGACAGACAGCGGCAGTATCAGTCATCAGTCAGTCCAGCAGGCTAAGTTAACGCACATTGTACATTAATGAAAAGCTTATAAATTTAAATTCTACTATCGAAAAATGCAGTAATCTTTGAGAATTAACGTTAAAATTTCGACCCAGTACGAGGAGAGTGTTTCTCACCAGAAACTTGCACATATGAATCGAGAAGTTCCGAAACGGCTAAATGAGTGTGAAACACGAAGAGGAAGCAGAACGGCCGTCTACCGCCTCCACTTCTTGCCCCACATTCACCAAGTCATTTCGAAACTTCCGATCCACACTTACACACTTTCCTGTTGCAGAACTATGTCCCCGTAATGCATGGAAAAAATCAGTAGAATGACAGTTCATAGCAACATTTTAGGGAAATAACAGTTGACATTTTAATATGTATATGTTATTTATATAAAATTTTGTTTTAGCTTTCAAAACATTGCATAAAATATAGATTAAAGATAATATCTATTTGAGAACAAATTAAAGCATGAAGAAAAGTAAACATTCTCAGCTGCCCACTGTGGCAGTGGCTTTCAAAGTCAAGCTGGCACGAAGTGGCTCTGTCCGTCAGTCAGTCAGGTAGGCAGTGGCTCTATCACTCATGCAGACATTGGCTCTATCATTCAGGCAGGCGTTAGCTCCCTCAGTCAATCCTATATAAAAATTCCATTTTTTTTATTACCACATTTATTAGCAACAATTTCCATATCAACTTGAATTTAATTGAGAAACTAGACAATTTAAATAATAATACTAAATTAAGCATTTAAAGAAGATGTTTGAAACATATTTAATTTTGCTCATACCGGCATTCATCGGCTCAATTAGTCAGGCAGGCAGCGGCTCATACAGTCAGGCAGGCAGCGGCTCAATCAGTCAGGCAGGCAGCGGCTCAATCAGTAAGGCAGGCAGCGGCTCAAACAGTCAGGCAGGCAGCGGCTCAATCGGTCAGACAGGAAGCGGCTAAATCAGGCGGGCAGGCAGCGGCTCAATCAATCAGGCAGTTGTTCGCTCTGTCAATCAATCCTATATAAAACTTCAATACTTTTTATATTCACATTAATTAGCCACAATTTTGATATCAAATTGATTTTAAATGAAAAACTAGACTATGTGAATAATTACACTAAATTAAGCATTTACAGAAGATGTTTAAAACATATTTACTTTTGTTCATACAGGCACGCAGCGGCTCAATCATTCAGGCAGGCAGCGGCTCTCACCGGCAGGCAGGCAGTGACTAAATCAGTCAGAGAGACAGCCGCTCAATCAGCTAGACAGACAGCGGCAGTATCAGTCATCAGTCAGTCCAGCAGGCTAAGTTAACGCACATTGTACATTAATGAAAAGCTTATAAATTTAAATTCTACTATCGAAAAATGCAGTAATCTTTGAGAATTAACGTTAAAATTTCGACCCAGTACGAGGAGAGTGTTTCTCACCAGAAACTTGCACATATGAATCGAGAAGTTCCGAAACGGCTAAATGAGTGTGAAACACGAAGAGGAAGCAGAACGGCCGTCTACCGCCTCCACTTCTTGCCCCACATTCACCAAGTCATTTCGAAACTTCCGATCCACACTTACACACTTTCCTGTTGCAGAACTATGTCCCCGTAATGCATGGAAAAAATCAGTAGAACAGTTCATAGCAACATTTTAGGGAAATAACAGTTGACATTTTAATATGTATATGTTATTTATATAAAATTTTGTTTTAGCTTACAAAACATTGCATAAAATATAGATTAAAGATAATATCTATTTGAGAACAAATTAAAGCATGAAGAAAAGTAAACATTCTCAGCTGCCCACTGTGGCAGTGGCTTTCAAAGTCAAGGTGGCACGAAGTGGCTCTGTCCGTCAGTCAGTCAGGTAGGCAGTGGCTCTATCACTCAGGCAGACATTGGCTCTATCATTCAGGCAGGCGTTAGCTCCCTCAGTCAAACCTATATAAAAATTCCATATTTTTTATTACCACATTTATTAGCAACAATTTCCATATACTTGAATTTAATTGAGAAACTAGACAATTTAAATAATAATACTAAATTATGCATTTAAAGAAGATGTTTAAAACATATTTAAATTTGTTCATACAGGCAGGCAGCGGCTCAATCATTCAGGCGGAGAGTTTCTCACAGTCAGGCAGGCAGCGACTCCATCAGTCAAACGGGCAGCGGCTCCATCAGTCAGATAGGCAGCGGCTCTCACACGCAGGCAGACAGTGTCTCTCTGTCAGGCAGGCAGCGACTCAATCAGTCAAGCAGACAGCGGCTCAATCAGGCAGGCAGACAGCGGCTCAATCAGTCTGGCAGGAAGCGGCTCAATCAGGCAGGCAGGCAGCGGCTCAACCAATCAGGCAGGTGTTGGCTCTATCTATCAATCCTATATTAAATTTCCATACTTTTTATTTTCACATTTATTAGCCACAACTTTCATATCAACATGATTTTAAATGAAAAACTAGCCTATGTAAATAATTATACTAAATTAAGCATTTAAAGAAGATGTTTGAAACATATTTAATTTTGCTCATACCGGCATTCATCGGCTCAATTAGTCAGGCAGGCAGCGGCTCAATCAGTCAGGCAGGCAGCGGCTCAATCAGTCAGACAGGAAGCGGCTAAATCAGGCGGGCAGGCAGCGGCTCAATCAATCAGGCAGTTGTTCGCTCTGTCAATCAATCCTATATAAAACTTCAATACTTTTTATATTCACATTAATTAGCCACAATTTTGATATCAAATTGATTTTAAATGAAAAACTAGACTATGTGAATAATTACACTAAATTAAGCATTTACAGAAGATGTTTAAAACATATTTACTTTTGTTCATACAGGCACGCAGCGGCTCAATCATTCAGGCAGGCAGCGGCTCTCACCGGCAGGCAGGCAGTGACTAAATCAGTCAGGGAGACAGCCGCTCAATCAGCTAGACAGACAGCGGCAGTATCAGTCATCAGTCAGTCCAGCAGGCTAAGTTAACGCACATTGTACATTAATGAAAAGCTTATAAATTTAAATTCTACTATCGAAAAATGCAGTAATCTTTGAGAATTAACGTTAAAATTTCGACCCAGTACGAGGAGAGTGTTTCTCACCAGAAACTTGCACATATGAATCGAGAAGTTCCGAAACGGCTAAATGAGTGTGAAACACGAAGAGGAAGCAGAACGGCCGTCTACCGCCTCCACTTCTTGCCCCACATTCACCAAGTCATTTCGAAACTTCCGATCCACACTTACACACTTTCCTGTTGCAGAACTATGTCCCCGTAATGCATGGAAAAAATCAGTAGAATGACAGTTCATAGCAACATTTTAGGGAAATAACAGTTGACATTTTAATATGTATATGTTATTTATATAAAATTTTGTTTTAGCTTTCAAAACATTGCATAAAATATAGATTAAAGATAATATCTATTTGAGAACAAATTAAAGCATGAAGAAAAGTAAACATTCTCAGCTGCCCACTGTGGCAGTGGCTTTCAAAGTCAAGCTGGCACGAAGTGGCTCTGTCCGTCAGTCAGTCAGGTAGGCAGTGGCTCTATCACTCATGCAGACATTGGCTCTATCATTCAGGCAGGCGTTAGCTCCCTCAGTCAATCCTATATAAAAATTCCATTTTTTTTATTACCACATTTATTAGCAACAATTTCCATATCAACTTGAATTTAATTGAGAAACTAGACAATTTAAATAATAATACTAAATTAAGCATTTAAAGAAGATGTTTAAAACATATTTAAATTTGTTCATACAGGCAGACAGCGGCTCAATCATTCAGGCAGACAGTTTCTCACAGTCAGGCAGGCAGCGACTCCATCAGTCAAACGGGCAGCGGTTCCATCAGTCAGATAGGCAGCGGCTCTCACACGCAGGCAGACAGTGTCTCTCTGTCAGGCAGACAGCAGCTCAATCAGTCTGGCAGGAAGCGGCTCAATCAGGCAGGCAGGCAGGCAGTGGCTCAACCAATCAGGCAGGTGTTGGCTCTATCTATCAATCCTATATTAAATTTCCATACTTTTTATTTTCACATTTATTGGCCACAACTTTCATATCAACTTGATTTTAAATGAAAAACTAGCCTATGTAAATAATTATACTAAATTAAGCATTTAAAGAAGATGTTTGAAACATATTTAATTTTGCTCATACCGGCATTCATCGGCTCAATTAGTCAGGCAGGCAGCGGCTCAATCAGTCAGGCAGGCAGCGGCTCAATCAGTCAGGCAGGCAGCGGCTCAATCAGTCAGGCAGGCAGCGGCTCAATCAGTCAGACAGGCAGCGGCTCAATCAGTCAGACAGGAAGCGGCTAAATCAGGCGGGCAGGCAGCGGCTCAATCAATCAGGCAGTTGTTCGCTCTGTCAATCAATCCTATATAAAACTTCAATACTTTTTATATTCACATTAATTAGCCACAATTTTGATATCAAATTGATTTTAAATGAAAAACTAGACTATGTGAATAATAACACTAAATTAAGCATTTACAGAAGATGTTTAAAACATATTTACTTTTGTTCATACAGGCACGCAGCGGCTCAATCATTCAGGCAGGCAGCGGCTCTCACCGGCAGGCAGGCAGTGTCTCTTTGTCAGGCAGGCAGTGACTAAATCTGTCAGGGAGACAGCCGCTCAATCAGCTAGACAGACAGCGGCAGTATCAGTCATCAGTCAGTCCAGCAGGCTAAGTTAACGCACATTGTACATTAATGAAAAGCTTATAAATTTAAATTCTACTATCGAAAAATGCAGTAATCTTTGAGAATTAACGTTAAAATTTCGACCCAGTACGAGGAGAGTGTTTCACACCAGAAACTTGCACGCATGAATCGAGAAGTTCCGAAACGGCTAAATGAGTGTGAAACACGAAGAGGAAGCAGAACGGCCGTCTACCGCCTCCACTTCTTGCCCCACATTCACCAAGTCATTTCGAAACTTCCGATCCACACTTACACACTTTCCTGTTGCAGAACTATGTCCCCGTAATGCATGGAAAAAATCAGTAGAATGACAGTTCATAGCAACATTTTAGGGAAATAACAGTTGACATTTTAATATGTATATGTTATTTATATAAAATTTTGTTTTAGCTTACAAAACATTGCATAAAATATAGATTAAAGATAATATCTATTTGAGAACAAATTAAAGCATGAAGAAAAGTAAACATTCTCAGCTGCCCACTGTGGCAGTGGCTTTCAAAGTCAAGCTGGCACGAAGTGGCTCTGTCCGTCAGTCAGTCAGGTAGGCAGTGGCTCTATCACTTATGCAGACATTGGCTCTATCATTCAGGCAGGCGTTAGCTCCCTCAGTCAATCCTATATAAAAATTCCATTTTTTTTATTACCACATTTATTAGCAACAATTTCCATATCAACTTGAATTTAATTGAGAAACTAGACAATTTAAATAATAATACTAAATTAAGCATTTAAAGAAGATGTTTGAAACATATTTAATTTTGCTCATACCGGCATTCATCGGCTCAATTAGTCAGGCAGGCAGCGGCTCATACAGTCAGGCAGGCAGCGGCTCAATCAGTCAGGCAGGCAGCGGCTCAATCAGTCAGGCAGGCAGCGGCTCAATCAGTAAGGCAGGCAGCGGCTCAATCAGTCAGGCAGGCAGCGGCTCAATCGGTCAGACAGGAAGCGGCTAAATCAGGCGGGCAGGCAGCGGCTCAATCAATCAGGCAGTTGTTCGCTCTGTCAATCAATCCTATATAAAACTTCAATACTTTTTATATTCACATTAATTAGCCACAATTTTGATATCAAATTGATTTTAAATGAAAAACTAGACTATGTGAATAATTACACTAAATTAAGCATTTACAGAAGATGTTTAAAACATATTTACTTTTGTTCATACAGGCACGCAGCGGCTCAATCATTCAGGCAGGCAGCGGCTCTCACCGGCAGGCAGGCAGTGACTAAATCAGTCAGGGAGACAGCCGCTCAATCAGCTAGACAGACAGCGGCAGTATCAGTCATCAGTCAGTCCAGCAGGCTAAGTTAACGCACATTGTACATTAATGAAAAGCTTATAAATTTAAATTCTACTATCGAAAAATGCAGTAATCTTTGAGAATTAACGTTAAAATTTCGACCCAGTACGAGGAGAGTGTTTCTCACCAGAAACTTGCACATATGAATCGAGAAGTTCCGAAACGGCTAAATGAGTGTGAAACACGAAGAGGAAGCAGAACGGCCGTCTACCGCCTCCACTTCTTGCCCCACATTCACCAAGTCATTTCGAAACTTCCGACCCACACTTACACACTTTCCTGTTGCAGAACTATGTCCCCGTAATGCATGGAAAAAATCAGTAGAACAGTTCATAGCAACATTTTAGGGAAATAACAGTTGACATTTTAATATGTATATGTTATTTATATAAAATTTTGTTTTAGCTTACAAAACATTGCATAAAATATAGATTAAAGATAATATCTATTTGAGAACAAATTAAAGCATGAAGAAAAGTAAACATTCTCAGCTGCCCACTGTGGCAGTGGCTTTCAAAGTCAAGCTGGCACGAAGTGGCTCTGTCCGTCAGTCAGTCAGGTAGGCAGTGGCTCTATCACTCATGCAGACATTGGCTCTATCATTCAGGCAGGCGTTAGCTCCCTCAGTCAATCCTATATAAAAATTCCATTTCTTTTATTACCACATTTATTAGCAACAATTTCCATATCAACTTGAATTTAATTGAGAAACTAGACAATTTAAATAATAATACTAAATTAAGCATTTAAAGAAGATGTTTAAAACATATTTAAATTTGTTCATACAGGCAGACAGCGGCTCAATCATTCAGGCAGACAGTTTCTCACAGTCAGGCAGGCAGCGACTCCATCAGTCAAACGGGCAGCGGTTCCATCAGTCAGATAGGCAGCGGCTCTCACACGCAGGTAGACAGTGTCTCTCTGTCAGGCAGACAGCAGCTCAGTCAGTCTGGCAGGAAGCGGCTCAATCAGGCAGGCAGGCAGGCAGTGGCTCAACCAATCAGGCAGGTGTTGGCTCTATCTATCAATCCTATATTAAATTTCCATACTTTTTATTTTCACATTTATTGGCCACAACTTTCATATCAACTTGATTTTAAATGAAAAACTAGCCTATGTAAATAATTATACTAAATTAAGCATTTAAAGAAGATGTTTGAAACATATTTAATTTTGCTCATACCGGCATTCATCGGCTCAATTAGTCAGGCAGGCAGCGGCTCAATCAGTCAGGCAGGCAGCGGCTCAATTAGTCAGGCAGGCAGCGGCTCAATCAGTCAGGCAGGCAGCGGCTCAATCGGTCAGACAGGAAGCGGCTAAATCAGGCGGGCAGGCAGCGGCTCAATCAATCAGGCAGTTGTTCGCTCTGTCAATCAATCCTATATAAAACTTCAATACTTTTTATATTCACATTAATTAGCCACAATTTTGATATCAAATTGATTTTAAATGAAAAACTAGACTATGTGAATAATTACACTAAATTAAGCATTTACAGAAGATGTTTAAAACATATTTACTTTTGTTCATACAGGCACGCAGCGGCTCAATCATTCAGGCAGGCAGCGGCTCTCACCGGCAGGCAGGCAGTGACTAAATCAGTCAGGGAGACAGCCGCTCAATCAGCTAGACAGACAGCGGCAGTATCAGTCATCAGTCAGTCCAGCAGGCTAAGTTAACGCACATTGTACATTAATGAAAAGCTTATAAATTTAAATTCTACTATCGAAAAATGCAGTAATCTTTGAGAATTAACGTTAAAATTTCGACCCAGTACGAGGAGAGTGTTTCTCACCAGAAACTTGCACATATGAATCGAGAAGTTCCGAAACGGCTAAATGAGTGTGAAACACGAAGAGGAAGCAGAACGGCCGTCTACCGCCTCCACTTCTTGCCCCACATTCACCAAGTCATTTCGAAACTTCCGACCCACACTTACACACTTTCCTGTTGCAGAACTATGTCCCCGTAATGCATGGAAAAAATCAGTAGAACAGTTCATAGCAACATTTTAGGGAAATAACAGTTGACATTTTAATATGTATATGTTATTTATATAAAATTTTGTTTTAGCTTACAAAACATTGCATAAAATATAGATTAAAGATAATATCTATTTGAGAACAAATTAAAGCATGAAGAAAAGTAAACATTCTCAGCTGCCCACTGTGGCAGTGGCTTTCAAAGTCAAGCTGGCACGAAGTGGCTCTGTCCGTCAGTCAGTCAGGTAGGCAGTGGCTCTATCACTCATGCAGACATTGGCTCTATCATTCAGGCAGGCGTTAGCTCCCTCAGTCAATCCTATATAAAAATTCCATTTCTTTTATTACCACATTTATTAGCAACAATTTCCATATCAACTTGAATTTAATTGAGAAACTAGACAATTTAAATAATAATACTAAATTAAGCATTTAAAGAAGATGTTTAAAACATATTTAAATTTGTTCATACAGGCAGACAGCGGCTCAATCATTCAGGCAGACAGTTTCTCACAGTCAGGCAGGCAGCGACTCCATCAGTCAAACGGGCAGCGGTTCCATCAGTCAGATAGGCAGCGGCTCTCACACGCAGGTAGACAGTGTCTCTCTGTCAGGCAGACAGCAGCTCAGTCAGTCTGGCAGGAAGCGGCTCAATCAGGCAGGCAGGCAGGCAGTGGCTCAACCAATCAGGCAGGTGTTGGCTCTATCTATCAATCCTATATTAAATTTCCATACTTTTTATTTTCACATTTATTGGCCACAACTTTCATATCAACTTGATTTTAAATGAAAAACTAGCCTATGTAAATAATTATACTAAATTAAGCATTTAAAGAAGATGTTTGAAACATATTTAATTTTGCTCATACCGGCATTCATCGGCTCAATTAGTCAGGCAGGCAGCGGCTCAATCAGTCAGGCAGGCAGCGGCTCAATCAGTCAGGCAGGCAGCGGCTCAATCAGTCAGGCAGGCAGCGGCTCAATCAGTCAGACAGGCAGCGGCTCAATCAGTCAGACAGGAAGCGGCTAAATCAGGCGGGCAGGCAGCGGCTCAATCAATCAGGCAGTTGTTCGCTCTGTCAATCAATCCTATATAAAACTTCAATACTTTTTATATTCACATTAATTAGCCACAATTTTGATATCAAATTGATTTTAAATGAAAAACTAGACTATGTGAATAATAACACTAAATTAAGCATTTACAGAAGATGTTTAAAACATATTTACTTTTGTTCATACAGGCACGCAGCGGCTCAATCATTCAGGCAGGCAGCGGCTCTCACCGGCAGGCAGGCAGTGTCTCTTTGTCAGGCAGGCAGTGACTAAATCAGTCAGGGAGACAGCCGCTCAATCAGCTAGACAGACAGCGGCAGTATCAGTCATCAGTCATTCCAGCAGGCTAAGTTAACGCACATTGTACATTAATGAAAAGCTTATAAATTTAAATTCTACTATCGAAAAATGCAGTAATCTTTGAGAATTAACGTTAAAATTTCGACCCAGTACGAGGAGAGTGTTTCACACCAGAAACTTGCACGCATGAATCGAGAAGTTCCGAAACGGCTAAATGAGTGTGAAACACGAAGAGGAAGCAGAACGGCCGTCTACCGCCTCCACTTCTTGCCCCACATTCACCAAGTCATTTCGAAACTTCCGATCCACACTTACACACTTTCCTGTTGCAGAACTATGTCCCCGTAATGCATGGAAAAAATCAGTAGAATGACAGTTCATAGCAACATTTTAGGTAAATAACAGTTGACATTTTAATATGTATATGTTATTTATATAAAATTTTGTTTTAGCTTACAAAACATTGCATAAAATATAGATTAAAGATAATATCTATTTGAGAACAAATTAAAGCATGAAGAAAAGTAAACATTCTCAGCTGCCCACTGTGGCAGTGGCTTTCAAAGTCAAGCTGGCACGAAGTGGCTCTGTCCGTCAGTCAGTCAGGTAGGTAGTGGCTCTATCACTCATGCAGACATTGGCTCTATCATTCAGGCAGGCGTTAGCTCCCTCAGTCAATCCTATATAAAAATTCCATTTTTTTTATTACCACATTTATTAGCAACAATTTCCATATCAACTTGAATTTAATTGAGAAACTAGACAATTTAAATAATAATACTAAATTAAGCATTTAAAGAAGATGTTTGAAACATATTTAATTTTGCTCATACCGGCATTCATCGGCTCAATTAGTCAGGCAGGCAGCGGCTCATACAGTCAGGCAGGCAGCGGCTCAATCAGTCAGGCAGGCAGCGGCTCAATCAGTAAGGCAGGCAGCGGCTCAATCAGTCAGGCAGGCAGCGGCTCAATCGGTCAGACAGGAAGCGGCTAAATCAGGCGGGCAGGCAGCGGCTCAATCAATCAGGCAGTTGTTCGCTCTGTCAATCAATCCTATATAAAACTTCAATACTTTTTATATTCACATTAATTAGCCACAATTTTGATATCAAATTGATTTTAAATGAAAAACTAGACTATGTGAATAATAACACTAAATTAAGCATTTACAGAAGATGTTTAAAACATATTTACTTTTGTTCATACAGGCACGCAGCGGCTCAATCATTCAGGCAGGCAGCGGCTCTCACCGGCAGGCAGGCAGTGTCTCTTTGTCAGGCAGGCAGTGACTAAATCAGTCAGGGAGACAGCCGCTCAATCAGCTAGACAGACAGCGGCAGTATCAGTCATCAGTCAGTCCAGCAGGATAAGTTAACGCACATTGTACATTAATGAAAAGCTTATAAATTTAAATTCTACTATCGAAAAATGCAGTAATCTTTGAGAATTAACGTTAAAATTTCGACCCAGTACGAGGAGAGTGTTTCACACCAGAAACTTGCACGCATGAATCGAGAAGTTCCGAAACGGCTAAATGAGTGTGAAACACGAAGAGGAAGCAGAACGGCCGTCTACCGCCTCCACTTCTTGCCCCACATTCACCAAGTCATTTCGAAACTTCCGATCCACACTTACACACTTTCCTGTTGCAGAACTATGTCCCCGTAATGCATGGAAAAAATCAGTAGAATGACAGTTCATAGCAACATTTTAGGTAAATAACAGTTGACATTTTAATATGTATATGTTATTTATATAAAATTTTGTTTTAGCTTACAAAACATTGCATAAAATATAGATTAAAGATAATATCTATTTGAGAACAAATTAAAGCATGAAGAAAAGTAAACATTCTCAGCTGCCCACTGTGGCAGTGGCTTTCAAAGTCAAGCTGGCACGAAGTGGCTCTGTCCGTCAGTCAGTCAGGTAGGCAGTGGCTCTATCACTCATGCAGACATTGGCTCTATCATTCAGGCAGGCGTTAGCTCCCTCAGTCAATCCTATATAAAAATTCCATTTTTTTTATTACCACATTTATTAGCAACAATTTCCATATCAACTTGAATTTAATTGAGAAACTAGACAATTTAAATAATAATACTAAATTAAGCATTTAAAGAAGATGTTTGAAACATATTTAATTTTGCTCATACCGGCATTCATCGGCTCAAATAGTCAGGCAGGCAGCGGCTCATACAGTCAGGCAGGCAGCGGCTCAATCAGTCAGGCAGGCAGCGGCTCAATCAGTAAGGCAGGCAGCGGCTCAATCAGTCAGGCAGGCAGCGGCTCAATCGGTCAGACAGGAAGCGGCTAAATCAGGCGGGCAGGCAGCGGCTCAATCAATCAGGCAGTTGTTCGCTCTGTCAATCAATCCTATATAAAATTTCAATACTTTTTATATTCACATTAATTAGCCACAATTTTGATATCAAATTGATTTTAAATGAAAAACTAGACTATGTGAATAATAACACTAAATTAAGCATTTACAGAAGATGTTTAAAACATATTTACTTTTGTTCATACAGGCACGCAGCGGCTCAATCATTCAGGCAGGCAGCGGCTCCATCAGTCAATCAGTCAGGCAGGCAGCGGCTCTCACCGGCAGGCAGGCAGTGTCTCTTTGTCAGGCAGGCAGTGACTAAATCAGTCAGGGAGACAGCCGCTCAATCAGCTAGACAGACAGCGGCAGTATCAGTCATCAGTCAGTCCAGCAGGCTAAGTTAACGCACATTGTACATTAATGAAAAGCTTATAAATTTAAATTCTACTATCGAAAAATGCAGTAATCTTTGAGAATTAACGTTAAAATTTCGACCCAGTACGAGGAGAGTGTTTCACACCAGAAACTTGCACGCATGAATCGAGAAGTTCCGAAACGGCTAAATGAGTGTGAAACACGAAGAGGAAGCAGAACGGCCGTCTACCGCCTCCACTTCTTGCCCCACATTCACCAAGTCATTTCGAAACTTCCGATCCACACTTACACACTTTCCTGTTGCAGAACTATGTCCCCGTAATGCATGGAAAAAATCAGTAGAATGACAGTTCATAGCAACATTTTAGGTAAATAACAGTTGACATTTTAATATGTATATGTTATTTATATAAAATTTTGTTTTAGCTTACAAAACATTGCATAAAATATAGATTAAAGATAATATCTATTTGAGAATAAATTAAAGCATGAAGAAAAGTAAACATTCTCAGCTGCCCACTGTGGCAGTGGCTTTCAAAGTCAAGCTGGCACGAAGTAGCTCTGTCCGTCAGTCAGTCAGGTAGGCAGTGGCTCCATCACTCAGGCAGACATTGGCTCTATCATTCAGGCAGGCGTTAGCTCCCTCAGTCAATCCTATATAAAAATTCCATATTTTTTATTACCACATTTATTAGCAACAATTTCCATATCAACTTGAATTTAATTGAGAAACTAGACAATTTAAATAATAATACTAAATTATGCATTTAAAGAAGATGTTTAAAACATATTTAAATTTGTTCATACAGGCAGACAGCGGCTCAATCATTCAGGCAGACAGTTTCTCACAGTCAGGCAGGCAGCGACTCCATCAGTCAAACGGGCAGCGGTTCCATCAGTCAGATAGGCAGCGGCTCTCACACGCAGGCAGACAGTGTCTCTCTGTCAGGCAGACAGCAGCTCAATCAGTCTGGCAGGAAGCGGCTCAATCAGGCAGGCAGGCAGGCAGGCAGGCAGGCAGTGGCTCAACCAATCAGGCAGGTGTTGGCTCTATCTATCAATCCTATATTAAATTTCCATACTTTTTATTTTCACATTTATTGGCCACAACTTTCATATCAACTTGATTTTAAATGAAAAACTAGCCTATGTAAATAATTATACTAAATTAAGCATTTAAAGAAGATGTTTGAAACATATTTAATTTTGCTCATACCGGAATTCATCGGCTCAATTAGTCAGGCAGGCAGCGGCTCAATCAGTCAGGCAGGCAGCGGCTTAATCAGTCAGGCAGGCAGCGGCTCAATCAGTCAGGCAGGCAGCGGCTCAATCAGTCAGGCAGGCAGCGGCTCAATCAGTCAGGCAGGCAGCGGCTCAATCAGTCAGGCAGGCAGCGGCTAAATCAGGCGGGCAGGCAGCGGCTCAATCAATCAGGCAGTTGTTCGCTCTGTCAATCAATCCTATATAAAACTTCAATACTTTTTATATTCACATTAATTAGCCACAATTTTGATATCAAATTGATTTTAAATGAAAAACTAGACTATGTGAATAATAACACTAAATTAAGCATTTACAGAAGATGTTTAAAACATATTTACTTTTGTTCATACAGGCACGCAGCGGCTCAATCATTCAGGCAGGCAGCGGCTCTCACCGGCAGGCAGGCAGTGTCTTTTTGTCAGGCAGGCAGTGACTAAATCAGTCAGGGAGACAGCCGCTCAATCAGCTAGACAGACAGCGGCAGTATCAGTCATCAGTCAGTCCAGCAGGCTAAGTTAACGCACATTGTACATTAATGAAAAGCTTATAAATTTAAATTCCACTATCGAAAAATGCAGTAATCTTTGAGAATTAACGTTAAAATTTCGACCCAGTACGAGGAGAGTGTTTCACACCAGAAACTTGCACGCATGAATCGAGAAGTTCCGAAACGGCTAAATGAGTGTGAAACACGAAGAGGAAGCAGAACGGCCGTCTACCGCCTCCACTTCTTGCCCCACATTCACCAAGTCATTTCGAAACTTCCGATCCACACTTACACACTTTCCTGTTGCAGAACTAAGTCCCCGTAATGCATGGAAAAAATCAGTAGAATGACAGTTCATAGCAACATTTTAGGGAAATAACAGTTGACATTTTAATATGTATATGTTATTTATATAAAATTTTGTTTTAGCTTACAAAACATTGCATAAAATATAGATTAAAGATAATATCTATTTGAGAA
Organism: Parasteatoda lunata; assembly: GCA_949128135.1. Taxonomy (NCBI): domain Eukaryota; kingdom Metazoa; phylum Arthropoda; class Arachnida; order Araneae; family Theridiidae; genus Parasteatoda; species Parasteatoda lunata. The sequence goes on along the minus strand of OX421979.1, from coordinate 91,623,696 downwards.
CAAATTAAAGCATGAAGAAAAGTAAACATTCTCAGCTGCCCACTGTGGCAGTGGCTTTCAAAGTCAAGCTGGCACGAAAAGGCTCTGTCCGTCAGTCAGTCAGGTAGGCAGTGGCTCTATCACTCATGCAGACATTAGCTCTATCATTCAGGCAGGCGTTAGCTCCCTCAGTCAATCCTATATAAAAATTCCATATTTTTTATTACCACATTTATTAGCAACAATTTCCATATCAACTTGAATTTAATTGAGAAACTAGACAATTTAAATAATAATACTAAATTATGCATTTAAAGAAGATGTTTAAAACATATTTAAATTTGTTCATACAGGCAGGCAGCGGCTCAATCATTCAGGCAGACAGTTTCTCACAGTCAGGCAGGCAGCGACTCCATCAGTCGAACGGGCAGTGGCTCCATCAGTCAGATAGGCAGCGGCTCTCACACGCAGGCAGACAGTGTCTCTCTGTCAGGCAGGCAGCGACTCAATCAGTCAAGCAGACAGCGGCTCAATCAGGCAGGCAGACAGCGGCTCAATCAGTCTGGCAGAAAGCGGCTCAATCAGGCAGGCAGGCAGGCAGTGGCTCAACCAATCAGGCAGGTGTTGGCTCTATCTATCAATCCTATATTAAATTTCCATACTTTTTATTTTCACATTTATTGGCCACAACTTTCATATCAACTTGATTTTAAATGAAAAACAAGCCTATGTAAATAATTATACTAAATTAAGCATTTAAAGAAGATGTTTGAAACATATTTAATTTTGCTCATACTGGCATTCATCGGCTCAATTAGTCAGGCAGGCAGCGGCTCAATCAGTCAGGCAGGCAGCGGCTCAATCAGTCATTCAGGCAGCGGCTCAATCAGTAAGGCAGGCAGTGGCTCAATCAGTCAGGCAGGCAGCGGCTCAATCAGTCAGGCAGGTGTTGGCTCTATTAATCAATCCTATATTAAATTTCCATACTTTTTATTTTCACATTTATTAGCCACAACTTTCATATAAACTTGATTTTAAATGAAAAACTTGTCTATGTAAATAATTATACTAAATCAAGCATTTAAAGAAAATGTTTAAAACATATTTAATTTCGTTCATACAGGCACGCAGCGGCTCAATCATTCAGACAGACATGCAGGCAGCTGCTCAATCAGTCAGGCAGAGTCTCTCTCTGGCAGCGGCTTAATCAGTCAGGCAGGCAGCGGCTCAATCAATCAGGCAGCTGTTGGTTCCATCAATCAATCTATATTAAATTTCCATACTTTTTATTTTCACATTTATTAGCCACAACTTTCATATCAACTTGATTTTGAATGAAAAACTAGCCTATGTAAATAATTATACTAAATTAAGCATTTAAAGAAGATGTTTGAAACACATTTAATGTTGCTCATACCGGCATTCATCGGCTCAATTAGTCAGGCAGCGGCTCAATCAGTCAGGCAGGCAGCGGCTCAATCAGTCAGGCAGGCAGCTGCTCATACAGTCAGGCAGGCAGCGGCTCAATCAGTCAGACAGGAAGTGGCTAAATCAGGCGGCCAGGCAGCGGCTCAATAAGTCAGGCAGGAAGCGGCTCAATCAGTCAGACAGGAAGCGGCTTAATCAGTCAGGTAGGAAGCGGCTCAATCAGTTAGGTAGGAATCGGCTAAATCAGGCAGGCAGGCAGCGGCTCAATCAATCAGGCAGGTGTTGGCTCTATTAATCAATCCTATATTAAATTTCCATACTTTTTATTTTCACATTTATTAGCCACAACTTTCATATAAACTTGATTTTAAATGAAAAACTAGCCTATGTAAATGATTATACTAAATTAAGCATTTAAAGAAGATGTTTAAAACATATTTAATTTCGTTCATACAGGCACGCAGCGGCTCAATCATTCAGGCAGGCATGCAGGCAGCTGCTCAATCAGTCAGGCAGAGTCTCTCTCTGGCAGCGGCTCAATCAGTCAGGCAGGCAGCGGCTCAATCAATCAGGCAGGTGTTGGCTCCATCAATCAATCCTATATTAAATTTCCATACTTTTTATTTTCACATTTATTAGCCACAACTTTCATATCAACTTAATTTTAAATGAAAAACTAGCCTATGTAAATAATTATACTAAATGAAGCATTTAAAGAAGATGTTTGAAACATATTTAATTTTGCTCATACCGGCATTCATCGGCTCAATTAGTCAGGCAGGCAGCGGCTCAATCAGTCAGGCAGGCAGCGGCTCAATCATTCAGGCAGGCAGCGGCTCAATCAGTCAGGCAGGCAGCGGCTCAATGAGTCTGGCAGGCAACGGCACAATCAGTCAGGCAGGAAGCGGCTCAATCAGTTAGACAGGAAGCGGCTCAATCAGTCAGACAGGAAGCGGCTCAATCAGTTAGACAGGAAGCGGCTCAATCAGTCAGACAGGCAGCGGCTTAATCAGTCAGGCAGGCAGCGGCTCAATCAGTCAGGCAGGCAGCGGCTCAATCAGTCTTGCAGGCAGCGGCTCAATCAGTCAGGCAGACAGAGGCTCAATCAGTTAGGCAGGAAGCGGCTCAATCAGTCAGACAGGAAGCGGCTTAATCAGTCAGGTAGGAAGCGGCTCAATCAGTCAGGTAGGAATCGGCTAAATCAGGCTGGCAGGCAGCGGCTCAATCAATCAGGCAGGTGTTGGCTCTATTAATCAATCCTATATTAAATTTCCATACTTTTTATTTTCACATTTATTAGCCACAACTTTCATATAAACTTGATTTTAAATGAAAAACTAGCCTATGTAAATGATTATACTAAATTAAGCATTTAAAGAAGATGTTTAAAACATATTTAATTTCGTTCATACAGGCACGCAGCGGCTCCATCATTCAGACAGGCATGCAGGCAGCTGCTCAATCAGTCAGGCAGAGTCTCTCTCTGGCAGCGGCTCAATCAGTCAGGCAGGCAGCGGCTCAATCAATCAGGCAGGTGTTGGCTCCATCAATCAATCCTATATTAAATTTCCATACTTTTTATTTTCACATTTATTAGCCACAACTTTCATATCAACTTAATTTTAAATGAAAAACTAGCCTATGTAAATAATTATACTAAATGAAGCATTTAAAGAAGATGTTTGAAACATATTTAATTTTGCTCATACCGGCATTCATCGGCTCAATTAGTCAGGCAGGCAGCGGCTCAATCAGTCAGGCAGGCAGCGGCTCAATCATTCAGGCAGGCAGCGGCTCAATCAGTCAGGCAGGCAGCGGCTCAATCAGTCAGGCAGGTGTTGGCTCTATCTATCAATCCTATATTAAATTTCCATACTTTTTATTTTCACATTTATTGGCCACAACTTTCATATCAACTTGATTTTAAATGAAAAACTAGCCTATGTAAATAATTATACTAAATTAAGCATTTAAAGAAGATGTTTAACACATATTTACTTTTGTTCATACAGGCACGCAGCGGCTCAATCAATCAGGCAGCTGTTGGCTCCATCAATCAATCCTATATTAAATTTCCATACTTTTTATTTTCACATTTATTAGCCACAACTTTCATATCAACTTGATTTTAAATGAAAAACTAGCCTATGTAAATAATTATACTAAATTAAGCATTTAAAGAAGATGTTTGAAACATATTTAATGTTGCTCATACCGGCATCCATCGGCTCAATTAGTCAGGCAGGCAGCGGCTCAATCAGTCAGGCAGGCAGCGGCTCAATCAGTCAGGCAGGCAGCGGCTCAATCAGTCAGGCAGGCAGCGGCTCAATCAGTCAGGCAGGCAGCGGCTCAATCAGTCAGACAGGAAGCGGCTAAATCAGGCGGGCAGGCAGCGGCTCAATCAATCAGGCAGTTGTTCGCTCTGTCAATCAATCCTATATAAAACTTCAATACTTTTTATATTCACATTAATTAGCCACAATTTTGATATCAAATTGATTTTAAATGAAAAACTAGACTATGTGAATAATAACACTAAATTAAGCATTTACAGAAGATGTTTAAAACATATTTACTTTTGTTCATACAGGCACGCAGCGGCTCAATCATTCAGGCAGGCAGCGGCTCCATCAGTCAATCAGTCAGGCAGGCAGCGGCTCTCACCGGCAGGCAGGCAGACAGGCAGTGTCTCTTTGTCAGGCAGGCAGTGACTAAATCAGTCAGGGAGACAGCCGCTCAATCAGCTAGACAGACAGCGGCGGTATCAGTCATCAGTCAGTCCAGCAGGTTAAGTTAAAGCACATTGTACATTAATGAAAAGCTTATAAATTTAAATTCTACTATCGAAACATGCAGTAATCTTTGAGAATTAACGTTAAAATTTCGACCCAGTACGAGGAGAGTGTTTCACACCAGAAACTTGCACGCATGAATAGAGAAGTTCCGAAACGGCTAAATGAGTACGAAACACGAAGAGCAAGCAGAACGGCCGTCTACCGCCTCCACTTCTTGCCCCACATTCACCAAGTCATTTCGAAACTTACGATCCACACTTACACACTTTCCTGTTGCAGAACTATGTCCCCGTAATGCATGGAAAAAATCAGTAGAATGACAGTTCATAGCAACATTTTAGGGAAATAACAGTTGACATTTTAATATGTATATGTTATTTATATAAAATTTTGTTTTAGCTTACAAAACATTGCATAAAATATAGATTAAAGATAATATCTATTTGAGAACAAATTAAAGCATGAAGAAAAGTAAACTTTCTCAGCTGCCCACTGTGGCAGTGGCTTTCAAAGTCAAGCTGGCAGGAAGTGGCTCTGTCCGTCAGTCAGTCAGGTAGGCAGTGGCTCTATCACTCAGGCAGACATTGGCTCTATCATTCAGGCAGGCGTTAGCTCCCTAAGTCAATCCTATATAAAAATTCCATATTTTTTATTACCACATTTATTAGCAACAATTTCCATATCAACTTGAATTTAATTGAGAAACTAGACAATTTAAATAATAATACTAAATTATGCATTTAAAGAAGATGTTTAAAACATATTTAAATTTGTTCATACAGGCAGGCAGCGGCTCAATCATTCAGGCAGACAGTTTCTCACAGTCAGGCAGGCAGCGGCTCAATCATTCAGGCAGACAGTTTCTCACAGTCAGGCAGGCAGCGACTCCATCAGTCAAACGGGCAGCGGCTCCATCAGTCAGATAGGCAGCGGCTCTCAAACGCAGGCAGACAGTGTCTCTCTGTCAGGCAGGCAGCGACTCAATCAGTCAAGCAGAGAGCGGCTCAATCAGGCAGGCAGACAGTGTCTCTCTGTCAGGCAGGCAGCGACTCAATCAGTCAAGCAGAGAGCGGCTCAATCAGGCAGGCAGACAGCGGCTCAATCAGTCTGGCAGGAAGCGGCTCAATCAGGCAGGAAGGCAGGCAGTGGCTCAACCAATCAGGCAGGTGTTGGCTCTATCTACCAATCCTATATTAAATTTCCATACTTTTTATTTTCACATTTATTGGCCACAACTTTCATATCAACTTGATTTTAAATGAAAAACTAGCCTATGTAAATAATTATAGTAAAATAAGCATTTAAAGAAGATGTTTGAAACATATTTAATTTTGCTCATACCGGCATTCATCGGCTCAATTAGTCAGGCAGGCAGCGGCTCAATCAGTCAGGCAGGCAGCGGCTCAATCAGTCAGGCAGGCAGCGGCTCAATCAGTAAGGCAGGCAGCGGCTCAATCAGTCAGGCAGGCAGCGGCTCAATCAGTCAGGCAGGCAGCGGCTCAATCAGTCAGGCAGGAAGCGGCTCAATCATTCAGACAGGAAGCGGCTAAATCAGGCAGGCAGGCAGCGGCTCAATCAATCAGGCAGGTGTTGGCTCTATTAATCAATCCTATATTAAATTTCCATACTTTTTATTTTCACATTTATTAGCCACAACTTTCATATAAACTTGATTTTAAATGAAAAACTAGCCTATGTAAATAATTATACTAAATTAAGCATTTAAAGAAGATGTTTAAAACATATTTAATTTCGTTCGTACAGGCACGCAGCGGCTCAATCATTCAGACAGGCATGCAGGCAGCTGCTCAATCAGTCAGGCAGAGTCTCTCTCTGGCAGCGGCTCAATCAATCAGGCAGCTGTTGGCTCCATCAATCAATCCTATATTAAATTTCCATACTTTTTATTTTCACATTTATTAGCCACAACTTTCATATCAACTTGATTTTAAATGAAAAACTAGCCTATGTAAATAATTATACTAAATTAAGCATTTAAAGAAGATGTTTGAAACATATTTAATGTTGCTCATACCGGCATTCATCGGCTCAATTAGTCAGGCAGGCAGCGGCTCAATCAGTCAGGCAGGCAGCGGCTCAATCAGTCAGGCAGGCAGCGGCTCAATCAGTCAGGCAGGCAGCGGCTCAATCAGAGAGGCAGGCAGCGGCTCAATCAGTGAGGCAGGCAGCGGCTCAATCAGTCAGACAGGCAGCGGCTCAATCGGTCAGAAAGGCAGAGACTCAATCAGTCAGGCAGGCATCGGCTCAATCAGTCAGGCAGGCAGCGGCTCAATCAATCAGGCAGGCAGCGGCTCAATCAATCAGGCAGGCAGCGGCTCAATCAGTCAGACAGGAAGCGGCTAAATCAGGCGGGCAGGCAGCGGCTCAATCAATCAGGCAGTTGTTCGCTCTGTCAATCAATCCTATATAAAACTTCAATACTTTTTATGTTCACATTAATTAGCCACAATTTTGATATCAAATTGATTTTAAATGAAAAACTAAACTATGTGAATAATAACACTAAATTAAGCATTTACAGAAGATGTTTAACACATATTTACTTTTGTTCATACAGGCACGCAGCGGCTCAATCATTCAGGCAGGCAGCGGCTCCATCAGTCAATCAGTCAGGCAGGCAGCGGCTCCATCAGTCAATCAGTCAGGCAAGCAGCGGCTCTCACTGGCAGGCTGGCAGTGTCTCTTTGTCAGGCAGGCAGTGACTAAATCAGTCAGGGAGACAGCCGCTCAATCAGCTAGACAGACAGCGGCAGTATCAGTCATCAGTCAGTCCAGCAAGCTAAGTTAACGCACATTGTACATTAATGAAAAGCTTATAAATTTAAATTCTACTATCGAAAAATGCAGTAATCTTTGAGAATTAACGTGAAATTTCGACCCAGTACGAGGAGAGTGTTTCACACCAGAAACTTGCACGCATGAATCGAGAAGTTCCGAAACGGCTAAATGAGTGTGAAACACGAAGAGGAAGCAGAACGGCCGTCTACCGCCTCCACTTCTTGCCCCACATTCACCAAGTCATTTCGAAATTTCCGATCCACACTTACACACTTTCCTGTTGCAGAACTATGTCCCCGTAATGCATGGAAAAAATCAGTAGAATGACAGTTCATAGCAACATTTTAGGGAAATAACAGTTGACATTTTAATATGTATATGTTATTTATATAAAATTTTGTTTTAGCTTACAAAACATTGCATAAAATATAGATTAAAGATAATATCTATTTGAGAACAAATTAAAGCATGAAGAAAAGTAAACATTCTCAGCTGCCCACTGTGGCAGTGGCTTTCAAAGTCAAGCTGGCACGAAGTGGCTCTGTCCGTCAGTCAGTCAGGTAGGCAGTGGCTCTATCACTCAGGCAGACATTGGCTCTATCATTCAAGCAGGCGTTAGCTCCCTCAGTCAATCCTATATAAAAATTCCATATTTTTTATTACCACATTTATTAGCAACAATTTCCATATCAACTTGAATTTAATTGAGAAACTAGACAATTTAAATAATACTAAATTATGCATTTAAAGAAGATGTTTAAAACATATTTAAATTTGTTCATACAGGCAGGCAGCGGCTCAATCATTCAGGCAGACAGTTTCTCACAGTCAGGCAGGCAGCGACTCCATCAGTCGAACGGGCAGTGGCTCCATCAGTCAGATAGGCAGCGGCTCTCACACGCAGGCAGACAGTGTCTCTCTGTCAGGCAGGCAGCGACTCAATCAGTCAAGCAGACAGCGGCTCAATCAGGCAGGCAGACAGCGGCTCAATCAGTCTGGCAGAAAGCGGCTCAATCAGGCAGGCAGGCAGGCAGTGGCTCAACCAATCAGGCAGGTGTTGGCTCTATCTATCAATCCTATATTAAATTTCCATACTTTTTATTTTCACATTTATTGGCCACAACTTTCATATCAACTTGATTTTAAATGAAAAACAAGCCTATGTAAATAATTATACTAAATTAAGCATTTAAAGAAGATGTTTGAAACATATTTAATTTTGCTCATACCGGCATTCATCGGCTCAATTAGTCAGGCAGGCAGCGGCTCAATCAGTCAGGCAGGCAGCGGCTCAATCAGTCATTCAGGCAGCGGCTCAATCAGTAAGGCAGGCAGTGGCTCAATCAGTCAGGCAGGCAGCGGCTCAATCAGTCAGGCAGGTGTTGGCTCTATTAATCAATCCTATATTAAATTTCCATACTTTTTATTTTCACATTTATTAGCCACAACTTTCATATAAACTTGATTTTAAATGAAAAACTTGTCTATGTAAATAATTATACTAAATTAAGCATTTAAAGAAAATGTTTAAAACATATTTAATTTCGTTCATACAGGCACGCAGCGGCTCAATCATTCAGACAGACATGCAGGCAGCTGCTCAATCAGTCAGGCAGAGTCTCTCTCTGGCAGCGGCTTAATCAGTCAGGCAGGCAGCGGCTCAATCAATCAGGCAGCTGTTGGTTCCATCAATCAATTCTATATTAAATTTCCATACTTTTTATTTTCACATTTATTAGCCACAACTTTCATATCAACTTGATTTTGAATGAAAAACTAGCCTATGTAAATAATTATACTAAATTAAGCATTTAAAGAAGATGTTTGAAACACATTTAATGTTGCTCATACCGGCATTCATCGGCTCAATTAGTCAGGCAGCGGCTCAATCAGTCAGGCAGGCAGCGGCTCAATCAGTCAGGCAGGCAGCTGCTCAATCAGTCAGGCAGGCAGCGGCTCAATCAGTCAGACAGGAAGTGGCTAAATCAGGCGGCCAGGCAGCGGCTCAATAAGTCAGGCAGGAAGCGGCTCAATTAGTCAGACAGGAAGCGGCTTAATCAGTCAGGTAGGAAGCGGCTCAATCAGTAAGGTAGGAATCGGCTAAATCAGGCAGGCAGGCAGCGGCTCAATCAATCAGGCAGGTGTTGGCTCTATTAATCAATCCTATATTAAATTTCCATACTTTTTATTTTCACATTTATTAGCCACAACTTTCATATAAACTTGATTTTAAATGAAAAACTAGCCTATGTAAATGATTATACTAAATTAAGCATTTAAAGAAGATGTTTAAAACATATTTCATTTCGTTCATACAGGCACGCAGCGGCTCAATCATTCAGGCAGGCATGCAGGCAGCTGCTCAATCAGTCAGGCAGAGTCTCTCTCTGGCAGCGGCTCAATCAGTCAGGCAGGCAGCGGCTCAATCAATCAGGCAGGTGTTGGCTCCATCAATCAATCCTATATTAAATTTCCATACTTTTTATTTTCACATTTATTAGCCACAACTTTCATATCAACTTAATTTTAAATGAAAAACTAGCCTATGTAAATAATTATACTAAATGAAGCATTTAAAGAAGATGTTTGAAACATATTTAATTTTGCTCATACCGGCATTCATCGGCTCAATTAGTCAGGCAGGCAGCGGCTCAATCAGTCAGGCAGGCAGCGGCTCAATCATTCAGGCAGGCAGCGGCTCAATCAGTCAGGCAGGCATCGGCTCAATCAGTCTGGCAGGCATCGGCTCAATCAGTCAGGCAGGCATCGGCTCAATCAGTCAGGCAGGCATCGGCTCTATCAGTCAGGCAGGCAGCGGCTCAATCAGTCAGGCAGGCAGAGGCTCAATCATTCAGGCAGTTGTTCGCTCTGTCAATCAATCCTATATAAAGCTTCAATACTTTTTATATTCACATTAATTAGCCACAATTTTGATATCAAATTGATTTTAAATGAAAAACTAGACTATGTGAATAATAACACTAAATTAAGCATTTACAGAAGATGTTTAACACATATTTACTTTTGTTCATACAGGCACGCAGCGGCTCAATCATTCAGGCAGGCAGCGGCTCCATCAGTCAATCAGTCAGGCAGACAGCGGCACCATCAGTCAATCAGTCAGGCAGGCAGCGGCTCTCACCGGCAGGCAGGCAGGCAGTGTCTCTTTGTCAGGCAGGCAGTGACTAAATCAGTCAGGGAGACAGCCGCTCAATCAGCTAGACAGACAGCGGCAGTATCAGTCATCAGTCAGTCCAGCAGGCTAAGTTAACGCACATTGTACATTAATGAAAAGCTTATAAATTTAAATTCTACTATCGAAAAATGCAGTAATCTTTGAGAATTAACGTTAAAATTTCGACCCAGTACGAGGAGAGTGTTTCACACCAGAAACTTGCACGCATGAATCGAGAAGTTCCGAAACGGCTAAATGAGTGTGAAACACGAAGAGGAAGCAGATCGGCCGTCTACCGCCTCCTCTTCTTGCCCCACATTCACCAAGTCATTTCGAAACTTCCGATCCACACTTACACACTTTCCTGTTGCAGAACTATGTCCCCGTAATGCATGGAAAAATCAGTAGAATGGCAGTTCATAGCAACATTTTAGGGAAATAACAGTTGACATTTTAATATGTATATGTTATTTATATAAAATTTTGTTTTAGCTTACAAAACATTGCATAAAATATAGATTAAAGATAATATCTATTTGAAAACAAATTAAAGCATGAAGAAAAGTAAACATTCTCAGCTGCCCACTGTGGCAGTGGCTTTCAAAGTCAAGCTGGCACGAAGTGGCTCTGTCCGTCTGTCAGTCAGGTAGGCAGTGGCTCTATCACTCAGGCAGACATTTTCTCTATCATTCAGGCAGGCGTTAGCTCCCTCAGTCAATCCTATATAAAAATTCCATATTTTTTATTACCACATTTATTAGCAACAATTTCCATATCAACTTGAATTTAATTGAGAAACTAGACAATTTAAATAATAATACAAAATTATGCATTTAAAGAAGATGTTTGAAACATATTTAATGTTGCTCATACCGGCATTCATCGGCTCAATTAGTCAGGCAGGCAGCGGCTCAATCAGTCAGGCAGGCAGCGGCTCAATCAGTCAGGCAGGCAGCGGCTCAATCAGTCAGGCAGGCATCGGCTCAATCAGTCTGGCAGGCATCGGCTCAATCAGTCAGGCAGGCATCGGCTCAATCAGTCAGGCAGGCATCGGCTCTATCAGTCAGGCAGGCAGCGGCTCAATCAGTCAGGCAGGCAGAGGCTCAATCATTCAGGCAGTTGTTCGCTCTGTCAATCAATCCTATATAAAGCTTCAATACTTTTTATATTCACATTAATTAGCCACAATTTTGATATCAAATTGATTTTAAATGAAAAACTAGACTATGTGAATAATAACACTAAATTAAGCATTTACAGAAGATGTTTAACACATATTTACTTTTGTTCATACAGGCACGCAGCGGCTCAATCATTCAGGCAGGCAGCGGCTCCATCAGTCAATCAGTCAGGCAGACAGCGGCACCATCAGTCAATCAGTCAGGCAGGCAGCGGCTCTCACCGGCAGGCAGGCAGGCAGTGTCTCTTTGTCAGGCAGGCAGTGACTAAATCAGTCAGGGAGACAGCCGCTCAATCAGCTAGACAGACAGCGGCAGTATCAGTCATCAGTCAGTCCAGCAGGCTAAGTTAACGCACATTGTACATTAATGAAAAGCTTATAAATTTAAATTCTACTATCGAAAAATGCAGTAATCTTTGAGAATTAACGTTAAAATTTCGACCCAGTACGAGGAGAGTGTTTCACACCAGAAACTTGCACGCATGAATCGAGAAGTTCCGAAACGGCTAAATGAGTGTGAAACACGAAGAGGAAGCAGATCGGCCGTCTACCGCCTTCTCTTCTTGCCCCACATTCACCAAGTCATTTCGAAACTTCCGATCCACACTTACACACTTTCCTGTTGCAGAACTATGTCCCCGTAATGCATGGAAAAATCAGTAGAATGGCAGTTCATAGCAACATTTTAGGGAAATAACAGTTGACATTTTAATATGTATATGTTATTTATATAAAATTTTGTTTTAGCTTACAAAACATTGCATAAAATATAGATTAAAGATAATATCTATTTGAGAACAAATTAAAGCATGAAGAAAAGTAAACATTCTCAGCTGCCCACTGTGGCAGTGGCTTTCAAAGTCAAGCTGGCACGAAGTGGCTCTGTCCGTCAGTCAGTCCGGTAGGCAGTGGCTCTATCACTCAGGCAGACATTTTCTCTATCATTCAGGCAGGCGTTAGCTCCCTCAGTCAATCCTATATAAAAATTCCATATTTTTTATTACCACATTTATTAGCAACAATTTCCATATCAACTTGAATTTAATTGAGAAACTAGACAATTTAAATAATAATACAAGATTATGCATTTAAAGAAGATGTTTAAAACATATTTAAATTTGTTCATACAGGCAGGCAGCGGCTCAATCATTCAGGCAGACAGTTTCTAACATTTAGGCAGGCAGCGACTCCATCAGTCAAACGGGCAGCGGCTCCATCAGTCAGATAGGCAGCGGCTCTCACACGCAGGCAGACAGTGTCTCTCTGTCAGGCAGGCAGCGACTCAATCAGTCAAGCAGACAGCGGCTCAATCAGGCAGGCAGACAGTGGCTCAATCTGTCTGGCAGGAAGCGGCTCAATCAGGAGGCAGGCAGCGGCTCAATCAATCAGGCAGTTGTTCGCTCTGTCAATCAATCCTATATAAAACTTCAATACTTTTTATATTCACATTAATTAGCCACAACTTTCATATCAACTTGATTTTAAATGAAAAACTAGCCTATGTAAATAATTATACTAAATGAAGCATTTAAAGAAGATGTTTGAAACATATTTATATTTGCTCATACCGGCATTCATCGGCTCAATTAGTCAGGCAGGCAGCGGCTCAATCAGTCAGGCAGGCAGCGGCTCACTTAGTCAGGCAGGCAGCGGCTCAATCAGTCAGGCAGGCAGCGGCTCAATCATTCAGGCAGGCAGCGGCTCAATCAGTAAGGCAGGCAGCGGCTCAATCAGTCAGGCAGGCAGCGGTTCAATCAGTCAGACAGGAAGCGGCTAAATCAGGCAGGCAGGCAGCGGCTCAATCAATCAGGCAGGTGTTGGCTCTATTAATCAATCCTATATTAAATTTCCATACTTTTTATTTTCACATTTATTAGCCACAACTTTCATATAAACTTGATTTTGAATGAAAAACTAGCCTATGTAAATAATTATACTAAATTAAGCATTTAAAGGAGATGTTTAAAACATATTTAATTTCGTTCATACAGGCACGCAGCGGCTCAATCATTCAGACAGGCATGCAGGCAGCTGCTCAATCAGTCAGGCAGAGTCTCTCTCAGGCAGTGGCTCTATCACTCAGGCAGACATTGGCTCTATCATTCAGGCAGGCGTTAGCTCCCTCAGTCAATCCTATATAAAAATTCCATATTTTTTATTACCACATTTATTAGCAACAATTTCCATATCAACTTGAATTTAATTGAGAAACTAGACAATTTAAATAATAATACTAAATTATGCATTTAAAGAAGATGTTTAAAACATATTTAAATTTGTTCATACAGGCAGGCAGCGGCTCAATCATTCAGGCAGACAGTTTCTCACAGTCAGGCAGGCAGCGACTCCATCAGTCAAACGGGCAGCCGCTCCATCAGTTAGATAGGCAGCGGCTCTCACACGCAGGCAGACAGTGTCTCTCTGTCAGGCAGGCAGCGACTCAATCAGTCAAGCAGACAGCGGCTCAATCAGGCAGGCAGACAGTGGCTCAATCAGTCTGGCAGGAAGCGGCTCAATCAGGAAGGCAGGCAGGCAGCGGCTCAACCAATCAGGCAGGTGTTGGCTCTATCTATCAATCCTATATTAAATTTCCATACTTTTTATTTTCACATTTATCGGCCACAACTTTCATATCAACTTGATTTTAAATGAAAAACTAGCCTATGTAAATAATTATACTAAATTAAGCATTTAAAGAAGATGATTGAAACATATTTAATTTTGCTCATACCGGCATTCATCGGCTCAATTAGTCAGACAGGCATGCAGGCAGCTGCTCAATCAGTCAGGCAGAGCCTCTCTCAGACAGCGGCTCAATCAGTCAGGCAGGCAGCGGCGCAATCAATCAGGCAGGTGTTGGCTCCATCAATCAATCCTATATTGAATTTCCATACTTTATATTTTCACATTTATTTGCCACAACTTTCATATAAACTTGATTTTAAATGAAAAACTAGCCTATGTAAATAATTATACTAAATTAAGCATTTAAAGAAGATGTTTGAAACATATTTAATGTTGCTCATACCGGCATTCATCGGCTCAATTAGTCAGGCAGGCAGCAGCTCAATCAGTCAGGCAGGCAGCAGCTCAATCAGTCAGGCAGGCAGCGGCTCAATCAGTCAGGCAGGAAACGGCTCAATCAGTCAGACAGGAAGCGGCTAAATCAGGCAGGCAGGCAGCGGCTCAATCAATCAGGCAGGTGTTGGCTCTATTAATCAATCCTATATTAAATTTCCATACTTTTTATTTCCACATTTATTAGCCACAACTTTCATATAAACTTGATTTTAAATGAAAAACTAGCCTATGTAAATAATTATACTAAATTAAGCATTTAAAGAAGATGTTTAAAACACATTTAATTTCGTTCATACAGGCACGCAGCGTCTCAATCATTCAGACAGGCATGCAGGCAGCTGCTCAATCAGTCAGGCAGAGTCTCTCTCAGGCAGCGGCTCAATCAGTCAGGCAGGCAGCGGCTCAATCAGTCAGGCAGGCAGCGGCTCAATCAATCGGGCAGGTGTTGGCTCCATCAATCAATCCTATATTAAATTTCCATACTTTTTATTTTCACATTTATTTGCCACAACTTTCATATCAACTTGATTTTAAATGAAAAACTAGCCTATGTAAATAATTATACTAAATTAAGCATTTAAAGAAGATGTTTGAAACATATTTAATGTTGCTCATACCGGCATTCATCGGCTCAATTAGTCAGGCAGGCAGCGGCTCAATCAGTCAGAAAGGCAGAGACTCAATCAGTCAGGCAGGCATCGGCTCAGTCAGTCAGGCAGGCATCGGCTCAATCAGTCAGGCAGGCAGCGGCTCAATCAGTCGGGCAGGCAGCGGCTCAATCAATCAGGCAGGCAGCGGCTCAATCAGTCAGACAGGAAGCGGCTAAATCAGGCGGGCAGGCAGCGGCTCAATCAGTCAGACAGGAAGCGGCTCAATCAGTCAGGTAGGAAGCGGCTCAATCAGTCAGACAGGAAGCGGCTAAATCAGGCAGGCAGGCAGCGGCTCAATCAATCAGGCAGGTGTTGGCTCTATTAATCAATCCTATAT
This sequence comes from Parasteatoda lunata, assembly GCA_949128135.1. Lineage (NCBI taxonomy): Eukaryota > Metazoa > Arthropoda > Arachnida > Araneae > Theridiidae > Parasteatoda > Parasteatoda lunata. Next base: position 91,608,272 of record OX421979.1, on the reverse strand, counting down.
TAAATTTCCATACTTTTTATTTTCACATTTATTAGCCACAGCTTTCATATAAACTTGATTTTAAATGAAAAACTAGCCTATTTAAATAATTATACTAAATTAAGCATTTAAAGAAGATGCTTAAAACATATTTAATTTCGTTCATACAGGCACGCAGCGGGTCAATCATTCAGACAGGCATGCAGGCAGCTGCTCAATCAGTCAGGCAGAGTCTCTCTCAGGCAGCGGCTCAATCAGTCAGGCAGGCAGCGGCTCAATCAATCAGGCAGTTGTTGGCTCCATCAATCAATCCTATATTAAATTTCCATACTTTTTATTTTCACATTTATTTGCCACAACTTTCATATCAACTTGATTTTAAATGAAAAACTAGCCTATGTAAATAATTATACTAAATTAAGCATTTAAAGAAGATGTTTGAATCATATTTAATGTTGCTCATACCGGCATTCTTCGGCTCAATTAGTCAGGCAGGCAGCGGCTCAACCAGTCAGGCAGGCAGCGGCTCAATCAATCAGGCAGGCAGCGGCTCAATCAATCAGGCAGGCAGCGGCTCAATCAGTCAGACAGGAAGCGGCTAAATCAGGCGGGCAGGCAGCGGCTCAATCAATCAGGCAGTTGTTCGCTCTGTCAATCAATCCTATATAAAACTTCAATACTTTTTATATTCACATTAATTAGCCACAATTTTGATATCAAATTGATTTTAAATGAAAAACTAGACTATGTGAATAATAACACTAAATTAAGCATTTACAGAAGATGTTTAAAACATATTTACTTTTGTTCATACAGGCACGCAGCGGCTCAATCATTCAGGCAGGCAGCGGCTCCATCAGTCAATCAGTCAGGCAGGCAGCGGCTCTCACCGGCAGGCAGGCAGGCAGGCAGTGTCTCTTTGTCAGGCAGGCAGTGACTAAATCAGTCAGGGAAACAGCCGCTCAATCAGCTAGACAGACAGCGGCGGTATCAGTCATCAGTCAGTCCAGCAGGTTAAGTTAAAGCAAATTGTACATTAATGAAAAGCTTATAAATTTAAATTCTACTATCGAAACATGCAGTAATCTTTGAGAATTAACGTTAAAATTTTGACCCAGTACGAGGAGAGTGTTTCACACCAGAAACTTGCACGCATGAATCGAGAAGTTCCGAAACGGCTAAATGAGTGTGAAACACGAAGAGCAAGCAGAACGGCCGTCTACCGCCTCCACTTCTTGCCCCACATTCACCAAGTCATTTCGAAACTTACGATCCACACTTACACACTTTCCTGTTGCAGAACTATGTCCCCGTAATGCATGGAAAAAATCAGTAGAATGACAGTTCATAGCAACATTTTAGGGAAATAACAGTTGACATTTTAATATGTATATGTTATTTATATAAAATTTTGTTTTAGCTTACAAAACATTGCATAAAATATAGATTAAAGATAATATCTATTTGAGAACAAATTAAAGCATGAAGAAAAGTAAACTTTCTCAGCTGCCCACTGTGGCAGTGGCTTTCAAAGTCAAGCTGGCATGAAGTGGCTCTGTCCGTCAGTCAGTCAGGTAGGCAGTGGCTCTATCACTCAGGCAGACATTGGCTCTATCATTCAGGCAGGCGTTAGCTCCCTAAGTCAATCCTATATAAAAATTCCATATTTTTTATTACCACATTTATTAGCAACAATTTCCATATCAACTTGAATTTAATTGAGAAACTAGACAAATTAAATAATAATACAAAATTATGCATTTAAAGAAGATGTTTAAAACATATTTAAATTTGTTCATACAGGCAGGCAGCGGCTCAATCATTCAGGCAGACAGTTTCTAACATTTAGGCAGGCAGCGACTCCATCAGTCAAACGGGCAGCGGCTCCATCAGTCAGATAGGCAGCGGCTCTCACACGCAGGCAGACAGTGTCTCTCTGTCAGGCAGGCAGCGACTCAATCAGTCAAGCAGACAGCGGCTCAATCAGGCAGGCAGACAGTGGCTCAATCAGTCTGGCAGGAAGCGGCTCAATCAGGAGGCAGGCAGCGGCTCAATCAATCAGGCAGTTGTTCGCTCTGTCAATCAATCCTATATAAAACTTCAATACTTTTTATATTCACATTAATTAGCCACAACTTTCATATCAACTTGATTTTAAATGAAAAACTAGCCTATGTAAATAATTATACTAAATGAAGCATTTAAAGAAGATGTTTGAAACATATTTATATTTGCTCATACCGGCATTCATCGGCTCAATTAGTCAGGCAGGCAGCGGCTCAATCAGTCAGGCAGGCAGCGGCTCAATTAGTCAGGCAGGCAGCGGCTCAATCAGTCAGGCAGGCAGCGGCTCAATCATTCAGGCAGGCAGCGGCTCAATCAGTAAGGCAGGCAGCGGCTCAATCAGTCAGGCAGGCAGCGGTTCAATCAGTCAGACAGGAAGCGGCTAAATCAGGCAGGCAGGCAGCGGCTCAATCAATCAGGCAGGTGTTGGCTCTATTAATCAATCCTATATTAAATTTCCATACTTTTTATTTTCACATTTATTAGCCACAACTTTCATATAAACTTGATTTTGAATGAAAAACTAGCCTATGTAAATAATTATACTAAATTAAGCATTTAAAGGAGATGTTTAAAACATATTTAATTTCGTTCATACAGGCACGCAGCGGCTCAATCATTCAGACAGGCATGCAGGCAGCTGCTCAATCAGTCAGGCAGAGTCTCTCTCAGGCAGTGGCTCTATCTCTCAGGCAGACATTGGCTCTATCATTCAGGCAGGCGTTAGCTCCCTCAGTCAATCCTATATAAAAATTCCATATTTTTTATTACCACATTCATTAGCAACAATTTCCATATCAACTTGAATTTAATTGAGAAACTAGACAATTTAAATAATAATACTAAATTATGCATTTAAAGAAGATGTTTTAAACATATTTAAATTTGTTCATACAGGCAGGCAGCGGCTCAATCATTCAGGCAGACAGTTTCTCACAGTCAGGCAGGCAGCGACTCCATCAGTCAAACGGGCAGCCGCTCCATCAGTTAGATAGGCAGCGGCTCTCACACGCAGGCAGACAGTGTCTCTCTGTCAGGCAGGCAGCGACTCAATCAGTCAAGCAGACAGCGGCTCAATCAGGCAGGCAGACAGTGGCTCAATCAGTCTGGCAGGAAGCGGCTCAATCAGGAAGGCAGGCAGGCAGCGGCTCAACCAATCAGGCAGGTGTTGGCTCTATCTATCAATCCTATATTAAATTTCCATACTTTTTATTTTCACATTTATCGGCCACAACTTTCATATCAACTTGATTTTAAATGAAAAACTAGCCTATGTAAATAATTATACTAAATTAAGCATTTAAAGAAGATGATTGAAACATATTTAATTTTGCTCATACCGGCATTCATCGGCTCAATTAGTCAGACAGGCATGCAGGCAGCTACTCAATCAGTCAGGCAGAGCCTCTCTCAGACAGCGGCTCAATCAGTCAGGCAGGCAGCGGCGCAATCAATCAGGCAGGTGTTGGCTCCATCAATCAATCCTATATTGAATTTCCATACTTTTTATTTTCACATTTATTTGCCACAACTTTCATATAAACTTGATTTTAAATGAAAAACTAGCCTATGTAAATAATTATACTAAATTAAGCATTTAAAGAAGATGTTTGAAACATATTTAATGTTGCTCATACCGGCATTCATCGGCTCAATTAGTCAGGCAGGCAGCAGCTCAATCAGTCAGGCAGGCAGCAGCTCAATCAGTCAGGCAGGCAGCGGCTCAATCAGTCAGGCAGGAAACGGCTCAATCAGTCAGACAGGAAGCGGCTAAATCAGGCAGGCAGGCAGCGGCTCAATCAATCAGGCAGGTGTTGGCTCTATTAATCAATCCTATATTAAATTTCCATACTTTTTATTTCCACATTTATTAGCCACAACTTTCATATAAACTTGATTTTAAATGAAAAACTAGCCTATGTAAATAATTATACTAAATTAAGCATTTAAAGAAGATGTTTAAAACACATTTAATTTCGTTCATACAGGCACGCAGCGTCTCAATCATTCAGACAGGCATGCAGGCAGCTGCTCAATCAGTCAGGCAGAGTCTCTCTCAGGCAGCGGCTCAATCAGTCAGGCAGGCAGCGGCTCAATCAGTCAGGCAGGCAGCGGCTCAATCAATCAGGCAGGTGTTGGCTCCATCAATCAATCCTATATTAAATTTCCATACTTTTTATTTTCACATTTATTTGCCACAACTTTCATATCAACTTGATTTTAAATGAAAAACTAGCCTATGTAAATAATTATACTAAATTAAGCATTTAAAGAAAATGTTTGAAACATATTTAATGTTGCTCATACCGGCATTCATCGGCTCAATTAGTCAGGCAGGCAGCGGCTCAATCAGTCAGAAAGGCAGAGACTCAATCAGTCAGGCAGGCATCGGCTCAGTCAGTCAGGCAGGCATCGGCTCAATCAGTCAGGCAGGCAGCGGCTCAATCAATCAGGCAGGCAGCGGCTCAATCAATCAGGCAGGCAGCGGCTCAATCAGTCAGACAGGAAGCGGCTAAATCAGGCGGGCAGGCAGCGGCTCAATCAGTCAGACAGGAAGCGGCTCAATCAGTCAGGTAGGAAGCGGCTCAATCAGTCAGACTGGAAGCGGCTAAATCAGGCAGGCAGGCAGCGGCTCAATCAATCAGGCAGGTGTTGGCTCTATTAATCAATCCTATATTAAATTTCCATACTTTTTATTTTTACATTTATTAGCCACAGCTTTCATATAAACTTGATTTTAAATGAAAAACTAGCCTATTTAAATAATTATACTAAATTAAGCATTTAAAGAAGATGCTTAAAACATATTTAATTTCATTCATACAGGCACGCAGCGGCTCAATCATTCAGACAGGCATGCAGGCAGCTGCTCAATCAGTCAGGCAGAGTCTCTCTCAGGCAGCGGCACAATCAGTCAGGCAGGCAGCGGCTCAATCAATCAGGCAGTTGTTGGCTCCATCAATCAATCCTATATTAAATTTCCATACTTTTTATTTTCACATTTATTTGCCACAACTTTCATATCAACTTGATTTTAAATGAAAAACTAGCCTATGTAAATAATTATACTAAATTAAGCATTTAAAGAAGATGTTTGAATCATATTTAATGTTGCTCATACCGGCATTCTTCGGCTCAATTAGTCAGGCAGGCAGCGGCTCAACCAGTCAGGCAGGCAGCGGATCAATCAATCAGGCAGGCAGCGGCTCAATCAATCAGGCAGGCAGCGGCTCAATCATTCAGACAGGAAGCGGCTAAATCAGGCGGGCAGGCAGCGGCTCAATCAATCAGGCAGTTGTTCGCTCTGTCAATCAATCCTATATAAAACTTCAATACTTTTTATATTCACATTAATTAGCCACAATTTTGATATCAAATTGATTTTAAATGAAAAACTAGACTATGTGAATAATAACACTAAATTAAGCATTTACAGAAGATGTTTAAAACATATTTACTTTTGTTCATACAGGCACGCAGCGGCTCAATCATTCAGGCAGGCAGCGGCTCCATCAGTCAATCAGTCAGGCAGGCAGCGGCTCTCACCGGCAGGCAGGCAGGCAGGCAGGCAGGCAGGCAGTGTCTCTTTGTCAGGCAGGCAGTGACTAAATCAGTCAGGGAAACAGCCGCTCAATCAGCTAGACAGACAGCGGCGGTATCAGTCATCAGTCAGTCCAGCAGGTTAAGTTAAAGCACATTGTACATTAATGAAAAGCTTATAAATTTAAATTCTACTATCGAAACATGCAGTAATCTTTGAGAATTAACGTTAAAATTTCGACCCAGTACGAGGAGAGTGTTTCACACCAGAAACTTGCACGCATGAATCGAGAAGTTCCGAAACGGCTAAATGAGTGTGAAACACGAAGAGCAAGCAGAACGGCCGTCTACCGCCTCCACTTCTTGCCCCACATTCACCAAGTCATTTCGAAACTTACGATCCACACTTACACACTTTCCTGTTGCAGAACTATGTCCCCGTAATGCATGGAAAAAATCAGTAGAATGACAGTTCATAGCAACATTTTAGGGAAATAACAGTTGACATTTTAATATGTATATGTTATTTATATAAAATTTTGTTTTATCTTACAAAACATTGCATAAAATATAGATTAAAGATAATATCTATTTGAGAACAAATTAAAGCATGAAGAAAAGTAAACTTTCTCAGCTGCCCACTGTGGCAGTGGCTTTCAAAGTCAAGCTGGCATGAAGTGGCTCTGTCCGTCAGTAAGTCAGGTAGGCAGTGGCTCTATCACTCAGGCAGACATTGGCTCTATCATTCAGGCAGGCGTTAGCTCCCTAAGTCAATCCTATATAAAAATTCCATATTTTTTATTACCACATTTATTAGCAACAATTTCCATATCAACTTGAATTTAATTGAGAAACTAGACAATTTAAATAATAATACTAAATTATGCATTTAAAGAAGATGTTTAAAACATATTTAAATTTGTTCATACAGGCAGGCAGCGGCTCAATCATTCAGGCAGACAGTTTCTCACAGTCAGGCAGGCAGCGACTCAATCAGTCAAGCAGAGAGCGGCTCAATCAGGCAGGCAGGCAGGCAGACAGCGGCTCAATCAGTCTGGCAGGAAGTGGCTCAATCAGGCAGGCAGGTTTTGGCTCTATCTATCAATCCTATATTAAATTTCCATACTTTTTATTTTCACATTTATTAGCCACAACTTTCATATCAACTTGATTTTAAATGAAAAACTAGCCTATGTAAATAATTATACTAATTTAAGCTCTTAAAGAAGATGTTTGAAACATATTTAATTTTGATCATACCGGCATTCATCGGCTCAATTAGTCAGGCAGGCAGCGGCTCAATCAGTCAGACAGGCAGCGGCTCAATCAGTCAGACAGGCAGCGGCTTAATCAGTAAGGCAGGCAGCGGCTCAATCAGTCAGGCAGGCAGCGGTTCAATCAGTCAGGCAGGCAGCGGTTCAATCAGTCAGGCAGGAAGCGGCTCAATCAGTCAGACAGGAAGCGGCTCAATCAGTCAGGTAGGAAGCGGCTCAATCAGTCAGGTAGGAAGCGGCTCAATCAGTCAGACAGGAAGCGGCTAAATCAGGCAGGCAGGCAGCGGCTCAATCAATCAGGCAGGTGTTGGCTCTATTAATCAATCCTATATTAAATTTCCATACTTTTTATTTTCACATTTATTAGCCACAACTTTCATATAAACTTGATTTTAAATGAAAAACTAGCCTATTTAAATAATTATACTAAATTAAGCATTTAAAGAAGATGTTTAAAACATATTTAATTTCGTTCATACAGGCACGCAGCGGCTCAATCATTCAGACAGGCATGCAGGCAGCTGCTCAATCAGTCAGGCAGAGTCTCTCTCAGGCAGCGGCTCAATCAGTCAGGCAGGCAGAGGCTCAATCAATCAGGCAGGTGTTGGCTCCATCAATCAATCCTATATTAAATTTCCATACTTTTTATTTTCACATTTATTTGCCACAACTTTCATATAAACTTGATTTTAAATGAAAAACTAGCCTATGTAAATAATTATACTAAATTAAGCATTTAAAGAAGATGTTTGAAACATATTTAATGTTGCTCATACCGGCATTCATCGGCTCAATTAGTCAGGCAGGCAGCAGCTCAATCAGTCAGGCAGGCAGCAGCTCAATCAGTCAGGCAGGCAGCGGCTCAATCAGTCAGGCAGGAAACGGCTCAATCAGTCAGACAGGAAGCGGCTAAATCAGGCAGGCAGGCAGCGGCTCAATCAATCAGGCAGGTGTTGGCTCTATTAATCAATCCTATATTAAATTTCCATACTTTTTATTTCCACATTTATTAGCCACAACTTTCATATAAACTTGATTTTAAATGAAAAACTAGCCTATGTAAATAATTATACTAAATTAAGCATTTAAAGAAGATGTTTAAAACACATTTAATTTCGTTCATACAGGCACGCAGCGTCTCAATCATTCAGACAGGCATGCAGGCAGCTGCTCAATCAGTCAGGCAGAGTCTCTCTCAGGCAGCGGCTCAATCAGTCAGGCAGGCAGCGGCTCAATCAGTCAGGCAGGCAGCGGCTCAATCAATCAGGCAGGTGTTGGCTCCATCAATCAATCCTATATTAAATTTCCATACTTTTTATTTTCACATTTATTTGCCACAACTTTCATATCAACTTGATTTTAAATGAAAAACTAGCCTATGTAAATAATTATACTAAATTAAGCATTTAAAGAAAATGTTTGAAACATATTTAATGTTGCTCATACCGGCATTCATCGGCTCAATTAGTCAGGCAGGCAGCGGCTCAATCAGTCAGAAAGGCAGAGACTCAATCAGTCAGGCAGGCATCGGCTCAGTCAGTCAGGCAGGCATCGGCTCAATCAGTCAGGCAGGCAGCGGCTCAATCAATCAGGCAGGCAGCGGCTCAATCAATCAGGCAGGCAGCGGCTCAATCAGTCAGACAGGAAGCGGCTAAATCAGGCGGGCAGGCAGCGGCTCAATCAGTCAGACAGGAAGCGGCTCAATCAGTCAGGTAGGAAGCGGCTCAATCAGTCAGACTGGAAGCGGCTAAATCAGGCAGGCAGGCAGCGGCTCAATCAATCAGGCAGGTGTTGGCTCTATTAATCAATCCTATATTAAATTTCCATACTTTTTATTTTCACATTTATTAGCCACAACTTTCATATAAACTTGATTTTAAATGAAAAACTAGCCTATTTAAATAATTATACTAAATTAAGCATTTAAAGAAGATGCTTAAAACATATTTAATTTCGTTCATACAGGCACGCAGCGGCTCAATCATTCAGACAGGCATGCAGGCAGCTGCTCAATCAGTCAGGCAGAGTCTCTCTCAGGCAGCGGCACAATCAGTCAGGCAGGCAGCGGCTCAATCAATCAGGCAGTTGTTGGCTCCATCAATCAATCCTATATTAAATTTCCATACTTTTTATTTTCACATTTATTTGCCACAACTTTCATATCAACTTGATTTTAAATGAAAAACTAGCCTATGTAAATAATTATACTAAATTAAGCATTTAAAGAAGATGTTTGAATCATATTTAATGTTGCTCATACCGGCATTCTTCGGCTCAATTAGTCAGGCAGGCAGCGGCTCAACCAGTCAGGCAGGCAGCGGATCAATCAATCAGGCAGGCAGCGGCTCAATCAATCAGGCAGGCAGCGGCTCAATCATTCAGACAGGAAGCGGCTAAATCAGGCGGGCAGGCAGCGGCTCAATCAATCAGGCAGTTGTTCGCTCTGTCAATCAATCCTATATAAAACTTCAATACTTTTTATATTCACATTAATTAGCCACAATTTTGATATCAAATTGATTTTAAATGAAAAACTAGACTATGTGAATAATAACACTAAATTAAGCATTTACAGAAGATGTTTAAAACATATTTACTTTTGTTCATACAGGCACGCAGCGGCTCAATCATTCAGGCAGGCAGCGGCTCCATCAGTCAATCAGTCAGGCAGGCAGCGGCTCTCACCGGCAGGCAGGCAGGCAGGCAGGCAGTGTCTCTTTGTCAGGCAGGCAGAGACTAAATCAGTCAGGGAAACAGCCGCTCAATCAGCTAGACAGACAGCGGCGGTATCAGTCATCAGTCAGTCCAGCAGGTTAAGTTAAAGCACATTGTACATTAATGAAAAGCTTATAAATTTAAATTCTACTATCGAAACATGCAGTAATCTTTGAGAATTAACGTTAAAATTTCGACCCAGTACGAGGAGAGTGTTTCACACCAGAAACTTGCACGCATGAATCGAGAAGTTCCGAAACGGCTAAATGAGTGTGAAACACGAAGAGCAAGCAGAACGGCCGTCTACCGCCTCCACTTCTTGCCCCACATTCACCAAGTCATTTCGAAACTTACGATCCACACTTACACACTTTCCTGTTGCAGAACTATGTCCCCGTAATGCATGGAAATCAGTAGAATGACAGTTCATAGCAACATTTTAGGGAAATAACAGTTGACATTTTAATATGTATATGTTATTTATATAAAATTTTGTTTTATCTTACAAAACATTGCATAAAATATAGATTAAAGATAATATCTATTTGAGAACAAATTAAAGCATGAAGAAAAGTAAACTTTCTCAGCTGCCCACTGTGGCAGTGGCTTTCAAAGTCAAGCTGGCATGAAGTGGCTCTGTCCGTCAGTAAGTCAGGTAGGCAGTGGCTCTATCACTCAGGCAGACATTGGCTCTATCATTCAGGCAGGCGTTAGCTCCCTAAGTCAATCCTATATAAAAATTCCATATTTTTTATTACCACATTTATTAGCAACAATTTCCATATCAACTTGAATTTAATTGAGAAACTAGACAATTTAAATAATAATACTAAATTATGCATTTAAAGAAGATGTTTAAAACATATTTAAATTTGTTCATACAGGCAGGCAGCGGCTCAATCATTCAGGCAGACAGTTTCTCACAGTCAGGCAGGCAGCGACTCAATCAGTCAAGCAGAGAGCGGCTCAATCAGGCAGGCAGGCAGGCAGACAGCGGCTCAATCAGTCTGGCAGGAAGTGGCTCAATCAGGCAGGCAGGTTTTGGCTCTATCTATCAATCCTATATTAAATTTCCATACTTTTTATTTTCACATTTATTAGCCACAACTTTCATATCAACTTGATTTTAAATGAAAAACTAGCCTATGTAAATAATTATACTAATTTAAGCTCTTAAAGAAGATGTTTGAAACATATTTAATTTTGATCATACCGGCATTCATCGGCTCAATTAGTCAGGCAGGCAGCGGCTCAATCAGTCAGACAGGCAGCGGCTCAATCAGTCAGACAGGCAGCGGCTTAATCAGTAAGGCAGGCAGCGGCTCAATCAGTCAGGCAGGCAGCGGTTCAATCAGTCAGGCAGGCAGCGGTTCAATCAGTCAGGCAGGAAGCGGCTCAATCAGTCAGACAGGAAGCGGCTCAATCAGTCAGGTAGGAAGCGGCTCAATCAGTCAGACAGGAAGCGGCTAAATCAGGCAGGCAGGCAGCGGCTCAATCAATCAGGCAGGTGTTGGCTCTATTAATCAATCCTATATTAAATTTCCATACTTTTTATTTTCACATTTATTAGCCACAACTTTCATATAAACTTGATTTTAAATGAAAAACTAGCCTATTTAAATAATTATACTAAATTAAGCATTTAAAGAAGATGTTTAAAACATATTTAATTTCGTTCATACAGGCACGCAGCGGCTCAATCATTCAGACAGGCATGCAGGCAGCTGCTCAATCAGTCAGGCAGAGTCTCTCTCAGGCAGCGGCTCAATCAGTCAGGCAGGCAGAGGCTCAATCAATCAGGCAGGTGTTGGCTCCATCAATCAATCCTATATTAAATTTCCATACTTTTTATTTTCACATTTATTTGCCACAACTTTCATATCAACTTGATTTTAAATGAAAAACTAGCCTATGTAAATATTTATACTAAATTAAGCATTTAAAGAAGATGTTTGAAACATATTTAATGTTGCTCATACCGGCATTCATCGGCTCAATTAGTCAGGCAGGCAGCAGCTCAATCAGTCAGGCAGGCAGCGGCTCAATCAGTAAGGCAGGCAGCGGCTCAATCAGTCAGGCAGGCAGCGGTTCAATCAGTCAGACAGGAAGCGGCTAAATCAGGCAGGCAGGCAGCGGCTCAATCAATCAGGCAGGTGTTGGCTCTATTAATCAATCCTATATTAAATTTCCATACTTTTTATTTTCACATTTATTAGCCACAACTTTCATATAAACTTGATTTTGAATGAAAAACTAGCCTATGTAAATAATTATACTAAATTAAGCATTTAAAGAAGATGTTTAAAACATATTTAATTTCGTTCATACAGGCACGCAGCGGCTCAATCATTCAGACAGGCATGCAGGCAGCTGCTCAATCAGTCAGGCAGAGTCTCTCTCAGGCAGCGGCTCCATCAGTCAGGCAGGCAGCGGCTCAATCAATCAGGCAGGTGTTGGCTCTATCAATCAATCCTATATAAAATTTCCATACTTTTTATTTTCACATTTATTTGCCACAACTTTCATATCAACTTGATTTTAAATGAAAAACTAGCCTATGTAAATAATTATACTAAATTAAGCATTTAAAGAAGATGTTTGAAACATATTTAATGTTGCTCATACCGGCATTCATCGGCTCAATTAGTCAGGCAGGCAGCGGCTCAATCAGTCAGACAGGCAGCGGCTCAATCAGTCAGGCAGGCAGCGGCTCAATCAGTCAGGCAGGCAGCGGCTCAATCAGTCAGGCAGGCAGCGGCTCAATCAGTCAGGCAGGAAGCGGCTCAATCAGTCAGACAGGAAGCGGCTCAATCAGTCAGACAGGAAGCGGCTAAATCAGGCGAGCAGGCAGCGGCTCAATCAATCAGGCAGTTGTTCGCTCTGTCAATCAATCCTATATAAAACTTCAATACTTTTTATATTCACATTAGTTAGCCACAATTTTGATATCAAATTGATTTTAAATGAAAAACTAGACTATGTGAATAATAACACTAAATTAAGCATTTACAGAAGATGTTTAAAACATATTTACTTTTGTTCATACAGGCACGCAGCGGCTCAATCATTCAGGCAGGCAGCGGCTCCATCAGTCAATCAGTCAGGCAGGCAGCCGCTCTCACCGGCAGGCAGGCAGGCAGGCAGGCAGTGTCTCTTTGTCAGGCAGGCAGAGACTAAATCAGTCAGGAGACAGCCGCTCAATCAGCTAGACAGACAGCGGCAGTATCAGTCATCAGTCAGTCCAGCAGGCTAAGTTAACGCACATTGTACATTAATGAAAAGCTTATAAATTTAAATTCTACTATCGAAAAATTCAGTAATATTTGAGAATTAACGTTAAAATTTCGACCCAGTACGAGGAGAGTGTTTCACACCAGAAACTTGCACGCATGAATCGAGAAGTTCCGAAACGGCTAAATGAGTGTGAAACACGAAGAGGAAGCAGAACGGCCGTCTACCGCCTCCACTTCTTGCCCCACAGTCACCAAGTTATTTCGAAACTTCCGATCCACTTTTACACACTTTCCTGTTGCAGAACTATGTCCCCGTAATGCATGGAAAAAATCAGTAGAATGACAGTTCATAGCAACATTTTAGGGAAATAACAGTTGACATTTTAATATGTATATGTTATTTATATAAAATTTTGTTTTAGCTTACAAAACATAGCATAAAATATAGATTAAAGATAATATCTATTTGAGAACAAATTAAAGCATGAAGAAAAGTAAACATTCTCAGCTGCCCACTGTGGCAGTGGCTTTCAAAGTCAAGCTGGCACGAAGTGGCTCTGTCTGTCAGTCAGTCAGGTAGGCAGTGGCTCTATCACTCAGGCAGACATTGGCTCTATCATTCAGGCAGGCGTTAGCTCCCTCAGTCAATCCTATATAAAAATTCCATAATTTTTATTACCACATTTATTAGCAACAATTTCCATATAAACTTGAATTTAATTGAGAAACTAGACAATTTAAATAATAATACTAAATTATGCATTTAAAGAAGATGTTTAAAACATATTTAAATTTGTTCATACAGGCAGGCATCGGCTCAATCATTCAGGCAGACAGTTTCTCACAGTCAGGCAGGCAGCGACTCCATCAGTCAAACGGGCAGCGGCTCCATCAGTCAGATAGGCAGCGGCTCTCACACGCAGGCAGACAGTGTCTCTCTGTCAGGCAGGCAGTGACTCAATCAGTCAAGCAGACAGCGGCTCAATCAGGCAGGCAGACAGCGGCTCAATCAGTCTGGCAGGAAGTGGCTCAATCAGGCAGGCAGGCAGGCAGCGGCTTAACCAATCAGACAGGTTTCGGCTCTATCTATCAATCCTATAATAAATTTCCATACTTTTTATTTTCACATTTATTAGCCACAACTTTCATATCAACTTGATTTTAAATGAAAAACTGGCTTATGAAAATAATTATACTAAATTAAGCTCTTAAAGAAGATGTTTGAAACATATTTAATTTTGATCATACCGGCATTCATCGGCTCAATTAGTCTGGCAGGCAGCGGCACAATCAGTGAGGCAGGCAGCGGCTCAATCAGTCAGGCAGGCAGCGGCTTAATCAGTCAGGCAGGCAGCGGCTCAATCAGTCAGGCAGGCAGCGGCTCAATCAGTCAGGCAGGCAGCGGCTCAATCAGTCAGGCAGGCAGCGGCTCAATCAGTCTGGCAGGCAGCGGCTCAATCAGTCAGGCAGACAGAGGCTCAATCAGTCAGGCAGGAAGCGGCTAAATCAGGCAAGCAGGCAGCGGATCAATCAATCAGGCAGATGTTGGCTGTATTAATCAATCCTATATTAAATTTCCATACTTTTTATTTTCACATTTATTAGCCACAACTTTCATATAAACTTGATTTTAAATGAAAAACTAGCCTATGTAAATAATTATACTAAATTAAGCATTTAAAGAAGATGTTTAAAACATATTTAATTTCGTTCATACAGGCACGCAGCGGCTCAATCATTCAGACAGGCATGCAGGCAGCTGCTCAATCAGTCAGGCAGAGTCTCTCTCTGGCAGCGGCTCAATCAGTCAGACAGAGTCTCTCTCTGGCAGCGGCTTAGTCAGTCAGGCAGGCAGCGGCTCAATCAATCAGGCAGGTGTTGGCTCCATCAATCAATCCTATATTAAATTTCCATACTTTTCATTTTCACAATTATTAGCCACAACTTTCATATCAACTTGATTTTAAATGAAAAACTAGCCTATGTAAATAATTATACTAAATTAAGCATTTAAAGAAGATGTTTGAAACATATTTAATTTTGCTCATACCGGCATTCATCGGCTCAATCAGTGAGGCAGGCAGCGGCTCAATCAATCAGGCAGTTGTTCGCTCTGTCAATCAATCCTATATAAAACTTCAATACTTTTTATATTCACATTAGTTAGCCACAATTTTGATATCAAATTGATTTTAAATGAAAAACTAGACTATGTGAATAATAACACTAAATTAAGCATTTACAGAAGATGTTTAAAACATATTTACTTTTGTTCATACAGGCACGCAGCGGCTCAATCATTCAGGCAGGCAGCGGCTCCATCAGTCAATCAGTCAGGCAGGCAGCCGCTCTCACCGGCAGGCAGGCAGGCAGGCAGGCAGTGTCTCTTTGTCAGGCAGGCAGAGACTAAATCAGTCAGGAGACAGCCGCTCAATCAGCTAGACAGACAGCGGCAGTATCAGTCATCAGTCAGTCCAGCAGGCTAAGTTAACGCACATTGTACATTAATGAAAAGCTTATAAATTTAAATTCTACTATCGAAAAATGCAGTAATATTTGAGAATTAACGTTAAAATTTCGACCCAGTACGAGGAGAGTGTTTCACACCAGAAACTTGCACGCATGAATCGAGAAGTTCCGAAACGGCTAAATGAGTGTGAAACACGAAGAGGAAGCAGAACGGCCGTCTACCGCCTCCACTTCTTGCCCCACAGTCACCAAGTTATTTCGAAACTTCCGATCCACTTTTACACACTTTCCTGTTGCAGAACTATGTCCCCGTAATGCATGGAAAAAATCAGTAGAATGACAGTTCATAGCAACATTTTAGGGAAATAACAGTTGACATTTTAATATGTATATGTTATTTATATAAAATTTTGTTTTAGCTTACAAAACATAGCATAAAATATAGATTAAAGATAATATCTATTTGAGAACAAATTAAAGCATGAAGAAAAGTAAACATTCTCAGCTGCCCACTGTGGCAGTGGCTTTCAAAGTCAAGCTGGCACGAAGTGGCTCTGTCTGTCAGTCAGTCAGGTAGGCAGTGGCTCTATCACTCAGGCAGACATTGGCTCTATCATTCAGGCAGGCGTTAGCTCCCTCAGTCAATCCTATATAAAAATTCCATAATTTTTATTACCACATTTATTAGCAACAATTTCCATATAAACTTGAATTTAATTGAGAAACTAGACAATTTAAATAATAATACTAAATTATGCATTTAAAGAAGATGTTTAAAACATATTTAAATTTGTTCATACAGGCAGGCATAGGCTCAATCATTCAGGCAGACAGTTTCTCACAGTCAGGCAGGCAGCGACTCCATCAGTCAAACGGGCAGCGGCTCCATCAGTCAGATAGGCAGCGGCTCTCACACGCAGGCAGACAGTGTCTCTCTGTCAGGCAGGCAGTGACTCAATCAGTCAAGCAGACAGCGGCTCAATAAGCAGGCAGACAGCGGCTCAATCAGTCTGGCAGGAAGTGGCTCAATCAGGCAGGCAGGCAGGCAGCGGCTTAACCAATCAGACAGGTTTCGGCTCTATCTATCAATCCTATAATAAATTTCCATACTTTTTATTTTCACATTTATTAGCCACAACTTTCATATCAACTTGATTTTAAATGAAAAACTGGCCTATGAAAATAATTATACTAAATTAAGCTCTTAAAGAAGATGTTTGAAACATATTTAATTTTGATCATACCGGCATTCATCGGCTCAATTAGTCTGGCAGGCAGCGGCACAATCAGTGAGGCAGGCAGCGGCTCAATCAGTCAGGCAGGCAGCGGCTTAATCAGTCAGGCAGGCAGCGGCTCAATCAGTCAGGCAGGCAGCGGCTCAATCAGTCAGGCAGGCAGCGGCTCAATCAGTCTGGCAGGCAGCGGCTCAATCAGTCAGGCAGACAGAGGCTCAATCAGTCAGGCAGGAAGCGGCTCAATCAGTCAGACAGGAAGCGGCTCAATCAGTCAGACAGGAAGCGGCTAAATCAGGCAAGCAGGCAGCGGATCAATCAATCAGGCAGATGTTGGCTCTATTAATCAATCCTATATTAAATTTCCATACTTTTTATTTTCACATTTATTAGCCACAACTTTCATATAAACTTGATTTTAAATGAAAAACTAGCCTATGTAAATAATTATACTAAATTAAGCATTTAAAGAAGATGTTTAAAACATATTTAATTTCGTTCATACAGGCACGCAGCGGCTCAATCATTCAGACAGGCATGCAGGCAGCTGCTCAATCAGTCAGGCAGAGTCTCTCTCTGGCAGCGGCTCAATCAGTCAGGCAGAGTCTCTCTCTGGCAGCGGCTTAGTCAGTCAGGCAGGCAGCGGCTCAATCAATCAGGCAGGTGTTGGCTCCATCAATCAATCCTATATTAAATTTCCATACTTTTCATTTTCACAATTATTAGCCACAACTTTCATATCAACTTGATTTTAAATGAAAAACTAGCCTATGTAAATAATTATACTAAATTAAGCATTTAAAGAAGATGTTTGAAACATATTTAATTTTGCTCATACCGGCATTCATCGGCTCAATCAGTGAGGCAGGCAGCGGCTCAATCAGTCAGGCAGGCAGCGGTTCAATCAGTCAGGTAGGAATCGGCTAAATCAGGCAGGCAGGCAGCGGCTCAATCAATCAGGCAGGTGTTGGCTCTATTAATCAATCCTATATTAAATTTCCATACTTTTTATTTTCACATTTATTAGTCACAACTTTCATATAAACTTGATTTTAAATGAAAAACTAGCCTACGTAAATGATTATACTAAATTAAGCATTTAAAGAAGATGTTAAAAACATATTTAATTTCGTTCATACAGGCACGCAGCGGCTCAATCATTCAGACAGGCATGCAGGCAGCTGCTCAATCAGTCAGGCAGAGTCTCTCTCTGGCAGCGGCTCAATCAGTCAGGCTGGCAGCGGCTCAATCAGTCAGGCAGGCAGTGGCTCAATCAGTCAGGCAGGCAGCGGTTCAATCAGTCAGGCAGGCAGCGGCTCAATCAGTCAGGCAGGCAGCGGCTGAATCAGTCAGGCAGGCAGT
The DNA here is from genome assembly GCA_949128135.1 of Parasteatoda lunata. Taxonomy (NCBI): domain Eukaryota; kingdom Metazoa; phylum Arthropoda; class Arachnida; order Araneae; family Theridiidae; genus Parasteatoda; species Parasteatoda lunata. Next base: position 91,590,404 of record OX421979.1, on the reverse strand, counting down.
GGCTGAATCAGTCAGGCAGGCATCGGCTCAATCAGTCAGGCAGGCATCGGCTCAATCAGTCAGGCAGGCATCGGCTCAATCAGTCAGGCAGGCAGTGGCTCAATCAGTCAGGCAGGCAGAGGCTGAATCATTCAGGCAGTTGTTCGCTCTGTCAATCAATCCTATATAAAACTTCAATACTTTTTATATTCACATTAATTAGCCACAATTTTGATATCAAATTGATTTTAAATGAAAAACTAGACTATGTGAATAATAACACTAAATTAAGCATTTACAGAAGATGTTTAACACATATTTACTTTTGTTCATACAGGCACGCAGCGGCTCAATCATTCAGGCAGGCAGCGGCTCCATCAGTCAATCAGTCAGGCAGGCAGCGGCTCTCACACGCAGGCAGACAGTGTCTCTCTGTCAGGCAGGCAGCGACTCAATCAGTCAAGCAGACAGCGGCTCAATCAGGCAGGCAGACAGCGGCTCAATCAGTCTGGCAGGAAGCGGCTCAATCAGGCAGGCAGGCAGCGGCTCAATCAATCAGGCAGTTGTTCGCTCTGTCAATCAATCCTATATAAAACTTCAATACTTTTTATATTCACATTAATTAGCCACAACTTTCATATCAACTTGATTTTAAATGAAAAACTAGCCTATGTAAATAATTATACTAAATGAAGCATTTAAAGAAGATGTTTGAAACATATTTAATTTTGCTCATACCGGCATTCATCGGCTCAATTAGTCAGGCAGGCAGCGGCTCAATCAGTCAGGCAGGCAGCGGCTCAATCATTCAGGCAGGCAGCGGCTCAATCAGTAAGGCAGGCAGCGGCTCAATCAGTCAGGCAAGCAGCGGTTCAATCAGTCAGACAGGAAGCGGCTAAATCAGGCAGACAGCGGCTCAATCAATCAGCCAGGTGTTGGCTCTATTAATCAATCCTATATTAAATTTCCATACTTTTTATTTTCACATTTATTAGCCACAACTTTCATATAAACTTGATTTTGAATGAAAAACTAGCCTATGTAAATAATTATACTAAATTAAGCATTTAAAGAAGATGTTTAAAACATATTTAATTTCGTTCATACAGGCACGCAGCGGCTCAATCATTCAGACAGGCATGCAGGCAGCTGCTCAATCAGTCAGGCAGAGTCTCTCTCAGGCAGCGGCTCAATCAGCCAGGCAGGTGTTGGCTCTATCAATCAATCCTATATAAAATTTCCATACTTTTTATTTTCACATTTATTTGCCACAACTTTCATATCAACTTGATTTTAAATGAAAAACTAGCCTATGTAAATAATTATACTAAATTAAGCATTTAAAGAAGATGTTTGAAACATATTTAATGTTGCTCATACCGGCATTCATCGGCTCAATTAGTCAGGCAGGCAGCAGCTCAATCAGTCAGGCAGGAAACGGCTCAATCAGTCAGACAGGAAGCGGCTAGATCAGGCAGGCAGGCAGCGGCTCAATCAATCAGGCAGGTGTTGGCTCTATTAATCAATCCTATATTAAATTTCCATACTTTTTATTTTCACATTTATTAGCCACAACTTTCATATAAACTTGATTTTAAATGAAAAACTAGCCTATGTAAATAATTATACTAAATTAAGCATTTAAAGAAGATGTTTAAAACATATTTAATTTCGTTCATACAGGCACGCAGCGGCTCAATCATTCAGACAGGCATGCAGGCAGCTGCTCAATCAGTCAGGCAGAGTCTCTCTCAGGCAGCGGCTCAATCAGTCAGGCAGGCAGCGGCTCATTCAATCAGGCAGGTGTTGGCTCCATCAATCAATCCTATATTAAATTTCCATACTTTTTATTTTCACATTTATTTGCCACAACTTTCATATCAACTTGATTTTAAATGAAAAACTAGCCTATGTAAATAATTATACTAAATTAAGCATTTAAAGAAGATGTTTGAAACATATTTAATGTTGCTCATACCGGCATTCTTCGGCTCAATTAGTCAGGCAGGCAGCGGCTCAATCAGTCAGGCAGGCAGCGGCTCAATCAGTCAGGCAGGCAGCGGCTCAATAAATCAGGCAGGCAGCGGCTCAATCAGTCAGACAGGAAGCGGCTAAATCAGGCGGGCAGGCAGCGGCTCAATCAATCAGGCAGTTGTTCGCTCTGTCAATCAATCCTATATAAAACTTCAATACTTTTTATATTCACATTAATTAGCCACAATTTTGATATCAAATTGATTTAAAATGAAAAACTAGACTATGTGAATAATAACACTAAATTAAGCATTTACAGAAGATGTTTAACACATATTTACTTTTGTTCATACAGGCACGCAGCGGCTCAATCATTCAGGCTGGCAGCGGCTCCATCAGTCAATCAGTCAGGCAGGCAGCGGCTCTCACCGGCAGGCAGGCAGGCAGGCAGGCAGGCAGTGTCTCTTTGTAAGGCAGGCAGTGACTAAATCAGTCAGGGAGACAGCCGCTCAATCAGCTAGACAGACAGCGGCAGTATCAGTCATCAGTCAGTCCAGCAGGCTAAGTTAACGCACATTGTACATAAATGAAAAGCTTATAAATTTAAATTCTACTATCGAAAAATACAGTAATCTTTGAGAATTAACGTTAAAATTTCGACCCAGTACGAGGAGAGTGTTTCACACCAGAAATTTGCACGCATGAATCGAGAAGTTCCGAAACGGCTAAATGAGTGTGAAACACGAATAGGAAGCAGAACGGCCTCTACCGCCTCCACTTCTTGCCCCACATTCACCAAGTCATTTCGAAACTTCCGATCCACACTTACATTTTTTCCTGTTGCAGAACTATTTCCCCGTAATGCATGGAAAAAATCAGTAGAATGACAGTTCATAGCAACATTTTAGGGAAATAACAGTTGACATTTTAATATGTATATGTTATTTATATAAAATTTTGTTTTAGCTTACAAAATATTGCATAAAATATAGATTAAAGATAATATCTATTTGAGAACAAATTAAAGCATGAAGAAAAGTAAACATTCTCAGCTGTCCACTGTGGCAGTGGCTTTCAAAGTCAGGCTGGCACGAAGTGGCTCTGTCCGTCAGTCATCAGGTAGGCAGTGGCTCTATCACTCAGGCAGACATTGGCTCTATCATTCAGGCAGGCGTTAGCTCCCTCAGTCAATCCTATATAAAAATTCCATATTTTTTATTACCACATTTATTAGCAACAATTTCCATATCAACTTGAATTTAATTGAGAAACTAGACAATTTAAATAATAATACTAAATTATGCATTTAATTAAGATGTTTAAAACATATTAAAATTTGTTCATACAGGCAGGCATCGGCTCAATCATTCAGGCAGACAGTTTCTCACAGTCAGGCTGGCAGCGACTCAATCAGTCAAGCAGAGAGCGGCTCAATCAGGCAGGCAGGCAGGCAGACAGCGGCTCAATTAGTCTGGCAGGAAGTGGCTCAATCAGGCAGGCAGGTTTTGGCTCTATCTATCAATCCTATATTAAATTTCCATACTTTTTATTTTCACATTTATTAGCCACAACTTTCATATCAACTTGATTTTAAATGAAAAACTAGCCTATGTAAATAATTATACTAAATGAAGCTCTTAAAGAAGATGTTTGAAACATATTTAATTTTGATCATACCGGCATTCATCGGCTCAATTAGTCAGGCAGGCAGCGGCTCAATCAGTCAGGCAGGCAGCGGCTGAATCAATCAGGCAGGCAGCGGCTTAATCAGTAAGGCAGGCAGCGGTTCAATCAGTCAGGCAGGCAGCGGTTCAATCAGTCAGGCAGGTAGCGGCTGAATCAGTCAGGCAGGCAGCGGCTCAATCATTCAGGCAGGAAGCGGCTCAATCAGTCAGACAGGAAGCGGCTCAATCAGTCAGGTAGGAAGCGGCTCAATCAGTCAGACAGGAAGCGGCTAAATCAGGCAGGCAGGCAGCGGCTCAATCAATCAGGCAGGTGTTGGCTCTATTAATCAATCCTATATTAAATTTCCATACTTTTTATTTTCACATTTATTAGCCACAACTTTCATATAAACTTGATTTTAAATGAAAAACTAGCCTATTTAAATAATTATACTAAATTAAGCATTTAAAGAAGATGTTTAAAACATATTTAATTTCGTTCATACAGGCACGCAGCGGCTCAATCATTCAGGCAGAGTCTCTCTCAGGCAGCGGCTCAATCAGTCAGGCAGGCAGCGGCTCAATCAATCTGGCAGGTGTTGGCTCCATCAATCAATCCTATATTAAATTTCCATACTTTTTATTTTCACATTTATTTGCCACAACTTTCATATCAACTTGATTTTAAATGAAAAACTAGCCTATGTAAATAATTATACTAAATTAAGCATTTAAAGAAGATGTTTGAAACATATTTAATGTTGCTCATACCGGCATTCATCGGCTCAATTAGTCAGGCAGGCAGCAGCTCAATCAGTCAGGCAGGCAGCGGCTCAATTAGTCAGACAGGAAACGGCTCAATCAGTCAGACAGGAAGCGGCTATATCAGGCAGGCAGGCAGCGGCTCAATCAATCAGGCAGGTGTTGGCTCTATTAATCAATCCTATATTAAATTTCCATACTTTTTATTTTCACATTTATTAGCCACAACTTACATATAAACTTGATTTTAAATGAAAAACTAGCCTATGTAAATAATTATACTAAATTAAGCATTTAAAGAAGATGTTTAAAACATATTTAATTTCGTTCATACAGGCACGCAGCGGCTCAATCATTCAGACAGGCATGCAGGCAGCTGCTCAATCAGTCAGGCAGAGTCTCTCTCAGACAGCGGCTCAATCAGTCAGGCAGGCAGCGGCTCAATCAATCAGGCAGGAAGCGGCTAAATCAGGCGGCAGGCAGCGGCTCAATCAATCAGGCAGTTGTTCGCTCTAACAATCAATCCTATATAAAACTTCAATACTTTTTATATTCACATTAATTAGCCACAATTTTGATATCAAATTGATTTTAAATGAAAAACTAGACTATGTGAATAATAACACTAAATTAAGCATTTACAGAAGATGTTTAACACATATTTACTTTTGTTCATACAGGCACGCAGCGGCTCAATCATTCAGGCAGGCAGCGGATCCATCAGTCAATCAGTCAGGCAGGCAGCGGCTCTCACCGGCAGGCAGGCAGGCAGTGTCTCTTTGTCAGGCAGGCAGTGACTAAATCAGTCAGGGAGACAGCCGCTCAATCAGCTAGACAGACAGCGGCAGTATCAGTCATCAGTCAGTCCAGCAGGCTAAGTTAACGCACATTGTACATTAATGAAAAGCTAATAAATTTAAATTCTACTATCGAAAAATACAGTAATCTTTGAGAATTAACGTTAAAATTTCGACCCAGTACGAGGAGAGTGTTTCAACACATTGCATAAAATATAGATTAAAGATAATATCTATTTGAGAACAAATTAAAGCATGAAGAAAAGTAAACATTCTCAGCTGCCCACTGTGGCAGTGGCTTTCAAAGTCAGGCTGGCACGAAGTGGCTCTGTCCGTCAGTCAGTCAGGTAGGCAGTGGCTCTATCACTCAGGCAGACATTGGCTCTATCATTCAGGCAGGCGTTAGCTCCCTCAGTCAATCCTATATAAAAATTCCATAATTTTTATTACCACATTTATTAGCAACAATTTCCATATAAACTTGAATTTAATTGAGAAACTAGACAATTTAAATAATAATACTAAATTATGCATTTAAAGAAGATGTTTAAAACATATTTAAATTTGTTCATACAGGCAGGCATAGGCTCAATCATTCAGGCAGACAGTTTCTCACAGTCAGGCAGGCAGCGACTCCATCAGTCAAACGGGCAGCGGCTCCATCAGTCAGATAGGCAGCGGCTCTCACACGCAGGCAGACAGTGTCTCTCTGTCAGGCAGGCAGTGACTCAATCAGTCAAGCAGACAGCGGCTCAATCAGGCAGGCAGACAGCGGCTCAATCAGTCTGGCAGGAAGTGGCTCAATCAGGCAGGCAGGCAGGCAGCGGCTTAACCAATCAGACAGGTTTCGGCTCTATCTATCAATCCTATAATAAATTTCCATACTTTTTATTTTCACATTTATTAGCCACAACTTTCATATCAACTTGATTTTAAATGAAAAACTGGCCTATGAAAATAATTATACTAAATTAAGCTCTTAAAGAAGATGTTTGAAACATATTTAATTTTGATCATACCGGCATTCATCGGCTCAATTAGTCTGGCAGGCAGCGGCACAATCAGTGAGGCAGGCAGCGGCTCAATCAGTCAGGCAGGCAGCGGCTTAATCAGTCAGGCAGGCAGCGGCTCAATCAGTCAGGCAGGCAGCGGCTCAATCAGTCAGGCAGGCAGCGGCTCAATCAGTCTGGCAGGCAGCGGCTCAATCAGTCAGGCAGACAGAGGCTCAATCAGTCAGGCAGGAAGCAGCTCAATCAGTCAGACAGGAAGCGGCTCAATCAGTCAGACAGGAAGCGGCTAAATCAGGCAAGCAGGCAGCGGATCAATCAATCAGGCAGATGTTGGCTCTATTAATCAATCCTATATTAAATTTCCATACTTTTTATTTTCACATTTATTAGCCACAACTTTCATATAAACTTGATTTTAAATGAAAAATTAGCCTATGTAAATAATTATACTAAATTAAGCATTTAAAGAAGATGTTTAAAACATATTTAATTTCGTTCATACAGGCACGCAGCGGCTCAATCATTCAGACAGGCATGCAGGCAGCTGCTCAATCAGTCAGGCAGAGTCTCTCTCTGGCAGCGGCTTAGTCAGTCAGGCAGGCAGCGGCTCAATCAATCAGGCAGGTGTTGGCTCCATCAATCAATCCTATATTAAATTTCCATACTTTTCATTTTCACAATTATTAGCCACAACTTTCATATCAACTTGATTTTAAATGAAAAACTAGCCTATGTAAATAATTATACTAAATTAAGCATTTAAAGAAGATGTTTGAAACATATTTAATTTTGCTCATACCGGCATTCATCGGCTCAATCAGTGAGGCAGGCAGCGGCTCAATCACTCAGGCAGGCAGCGGTTCAATCAGTCAGGCAGGAAACGGCTCAATCAGTCAGGTAGGAAGCGGCTCAATCAGTCAGGTAGGAATCGGCTAAATCAGGCAGGCAGGCAGCGGCTCAATCAATCAGGCAGGTGTTGGCTCTATTAATCAATCCTATATTAAATTTCCATACTTTTTATTTTCACATTTATTAGTCACAACTTTCATATAAACTTGATTTTAAATGAAAAACTAGCCTACGTAAATGATTATACTAAATTAAGCATTTAAAGAAGATGTTAAAAACATATTTAATTTCGTTCATACAGGCACGCAGCGGCTCAATCATTCAGACAGGCATGCAGGCAGCTGCTCAATCAGTCAGGCAGAGTCTCTCTCTGGCAGCGGCTCAATCAGTCAGGCTGGCAGCGGCTCAATCAGTCAGGCAGGCAGTGGCTCAATCAGTCAGGCAGGCAGCGGTTCAATCAGTCAGGCAGGCAACGGCTCAATCAGTCAGGCAGGCAGCGGCTGAATCAGTCAGGCAGGCAGTGGCTGAATCAGTCAGGCAGGCATCGGCTCAATCAGTCAGGCAGGCATCGGCTCAATCAGTCAGGCAGGCATCGGCTCAATCAGTCAGGCAGGCAGTGGCTCAATCAGTCAGGCAGGCAGAGGCTGAATCATTCAGGCAGTTGTTCGCTCTGTCAATCAATCCTATATAAAACTTCAATACTTTTTATATTCACATTAATTAGCCACAATTTTGATATCAAATTGATTTTAAATGAAAAACTAGACTATGTGAATAATAACACTAAATTAAGCATTTACAGAAGATGTTTAACACATATTTACTTTTGTTCATACAGGCACGCAGCGGCTCAATCATTCAGGCAGGCAGCGGCTCCATCAGTCAATCAGTCAGGCAGGCAGCGGCTCTCACACGCAGGCAGACAGTGTCTCTCTGTCAGGCAGGCAGCGACTCAATCAGTCAAGCAGACAGCGGCTCAATCAGGCAGGCAGACAGCGGCTCAATCAGTCTGGCAGGAAGCGGCTCAATCAGGCAGGCAGGCAGCGGCTCAATCAATCAGGCAGTTGTTCGCTCTGTCAATCAATCCTATATAAAACTTCAATACTTTTTATATTCACATTAATTAGCCACAACTTTCATATCAACTTGATTTTAAATGAAAAACTAGCCTATGTAAATAATTATACTAAATGAAGCATTTAAAGAAGATGTTTGAAACATATTTAATTTTGCTCATACCGGCATTCATCGGCTCAATTAGTCAGGCAGGCAGCGGCTCAATCAGTCAGGCAGGCAGCGGCTCAATCATTCAGGCAGGCAGCGGCTCAATCAGTAAGGCAGGCAGCGGCTCAATCAGTCAGGCAGGCAGCGGTTCAATCAGTCAGACAGGAAGCGGCTAAATCAGGCAGACAGCGGCTCAATCAATCAGCCAGGTGTTGGCTCTATTAATCAATCCTATATTAAATTTCCATACTTTTTATTTTCACATTTATTAGCCACAACTTTCATATAAACTTGATTTTGAATGAAAAACTAGCCTTAAGCATTTAAAGGAGATGTTTAAAACATATTTAATTTCGTTCATACAGGCACGCAGCGGCTCAATCATTCAGACAGGCATGCAGGCAGCTGCTCAATCAGTCAGGCAGAGTCTCTCTCAGGCAGTGGCTCTATCTCTCAGGCAGACATTGGCTCTATCATTCAGGCAGGCGTTAGCTCCCTCAGTCAATCCTATATAAAAATTCCATATTTTTTATTACCACATTCATTAGCAACAATTTCCATATCAACTTGAATTTAATTGAGAAACTAGACAATTTAAATAATAATACTAAATTATGCATTTAAAGAAGATGTTTTAAACATATTTAAATTTGTTCATACAGGCAGGCAGCGGCTCAATCATTCAGGCAGACAGTTTCTCACAGTCAGGCAGGCAGCGACTCCATCAGTCAAACGGGCAGCCGCTCCATCAGTTAGATAGGCAGCGGCTCTCACACGCAGGCAGACAGTGTCTCTCTGTCAGGCAGGCAGCGACTCAATCAGTCAAGCAGACAGCGGCTCAATCAGGCAGGCAGACAGTGGCTCAATCAGTCTGGCAGGAAGCGGCTCAATCAGGAAGGCAGGCAGGCAGCGGCTCAACCAATCAGGCAGGTGTTGGCTCTATCTATCAATCCTATATTAAATTTCCATACTTTTTATTTTCACATTTATCGGCCACAACTTTCATATCAACTTGATTTTAAATGAAAAACTAGCCTATGTAAATAATTATACTAAATTAAGCATTTAAAGAAGATGATTGAAACATATTTAATTTTGCTCATACCGGCATTCATCGGCTCAATTAGTCAGACAGGCATGCAGGCAGCTACTCAATCAGTCAGGCAGAGCCTCTCTCAGACAGCGGCTCAATCAGTCAGGCAGGCAGCGGCGCAATCAATCAGGCAGGTGTTGGCTCCATCAATCAATCCTATATTGAATTTCCATACTTTTTATTTTCACATTTATTTGCCACAACTTTCATATAAACTTGATTTTAAATGAAAAACTAGCCTATGTAAATAATTATACTAAATTAAGCATTTAAAGAAGATGTTTGAAACATATTTAATGTTGCTCATACCGGCATTCATCGGCTCAATTAGTCAGGCAGGCAGCAGCTCAATCAGTCAGGCAGGCAGCAGCTCAATCAGTCAGGCAGGCAGCGGCTCAATCAGTCAGGCAGGAAACGGCTCAATCAGTCAGACAGGAAGCGGCTAAATCAGGCAGGCAGGTGTTGGCTCTATTAATCAGGCAGGTGTTGGCTCTATTAATCAATCCTATATTAAATTTCCATACTTTTTATTTCCACATTTATTAGCCACAACTTTCATATAAACTTGATTTTAAATGAAAAACTAGCCTATGTAAATAATTATACTAAATTAAGCATTTAAAGAAGATGTTTAAAACACATTTAATTTCGTTCATACAGGCACGCAGCGTCTCAATCATTCAGACAGGCATGCAGGCAGCTGCTCAATCAGTCAGGCAGAGTCTCTCTCAGGCAGCGGCTCAATCAGTCAGGCAGGCAGCGGCTCAATCAGTCAGGCAGGCAGCGGCTCAATCAATCAGGCAGGTGTTGGCTCCATCAATCAATCCTATATTAAATTTCCATACTTTTTATTTTCACATTTATTTGCCACAACTTTCATATCAACTTGATTTTAAATGAAAAACTAGCCTATGTAAATAATTATACTAAATTAAGCATTTAAAGAAAATGTTTGAAACATATTTAATGTTGCTCATACCGGCATTCATCGGCTCAATTAGTCAGGCAGGCAGCGGCTCAATCAGTCAGAAAGGCAGAGACTCAATCAGTCAGGCAGGCATCGGCTCAGTCAGTCAGGCAGGCATCGGCTCAATCAGTCAGGCAGGCAGCGGCTCAATCAATCAGGCAGGCAGCGGCTCAATCAATCAGGCAGGCAGCGGCTCAATCAGTCAGACAGGAAGCGGCTAAATCAGGCGGGCAGGCAGCGGCTCAATCAGTCAGACAGGAAGCGGCTCAATCAGTCAGGTAGGAAGCGGCTCAATCAGTCAGACTGGAAGCGGCTAAATCAGGCAGGCAGGCAGCGGCTCAATCAATCAGGCAGGTGTTGGCTCTATTAATCAATCCTATATTAAATTTCCATACTTTTTATTTTTACATTTATTAGCCACAGCTTTCATATAAACTTGATTTTAAATGAAAAACTAGCCTATTTAAATAATTATACTAAATTAAGCATTTAAAGAAGATGCTTAAAACATATTTAATTTCATTCATACAGGCACGCAGCGGCTCAATCATTCAGACAGGCATGCAGGCAGCTGCTCAATCAGTCAGGCAGAGTCTCTCTCAGGCAGCGGCACAATCAGTCAGGCAGGCAGCGGCTCAATCAATCAGGCAGTTGTTGGCTCCATCAATCAATCCTATATTAAATTTCCATACTTTTTATTTTCACATTTATTTGCCACAACTTTCATATCAACTTGATTTTAAATGAAAAACTAGCCTATGTAAATAATTATACTAAATTAAGCATTTAAAGAAGATGTTTGAATCATATTTAATGTTGCTCATACCGGCATTCTTCGGCTCAATTAGTCAGGCAGGCAGCGGCTCAACCAGTCAGGCAGGCAGCGGATCAATCAATCAGGCAGGCAGCGGCTCAATCAATCAGGCAGGCAGCGGCTCAATCATTCAGACAGGAAGCGGCTAAATCAGGCGGGCAGGCAGCGGCTCAATCAATCAGGCAGTTGTTCGCTCTGTCAATCAATCCTATATAAAACTTCAATACTTTTTATATTCACATTAATTAGCCACAATTTTGATATCAAATTGATTTTAAATGAAAAACTAGACTATGTGAATAATAACACTAAATTAAGCATTTACAGAAGATGTTTAAAACATATTTACTTTTGTTCATACAGGCACGCAGCGGCTCAATCATTCAGGCAGGCAGCGGCTCCATCAGTCAATCAGTCAGGCAGGCAGCGGCTCTCACCGGCAGGCAGGCAGGCAGGCAGGCAGGCAGTGTCTCTTTGTCAGGCAGGCAGTGACTAAATCAGTCAGGGAAACAGCCGCTCAATCAGCTAGACAGACAGCGGCGGTATCAGTCATCAGTCAGTCCAGCAGGTTAAGTTAAAGCACATTGTACATTAATGAAAAGCTTATAAATTTAAATTCTACTATCGAAACATGCAGTAATCTTTGAGAATTAACGTTAAAATTTCGACCCAGTACGAGGAGAGTGTTTCACACCAGAAACTTGCACGCATGAATCGAGAAGTTCCGAAACGGCTAAATGAGTGTGAAACACGAAGAGCAAGCAGAACGGCCGTCTACCGCCTCCACTTCTTGCCCCACATTCACCAAGTCATTTCGAAACTTACGATCCACACTTACACACTTTCCTGTTGCAGAACTATGTCCCCGTAATGCATGGAAAAAATCAGTAGAATGACAGTTCATAGCAACATTTTAGGGAAATAACAGTTGACATTTTAATATGTATATGTTATTTATATAAAATTTTGTTTTATCTTACAAAACATTGCATAAAATATAGATTAAAGATAATATCTATTTGAGAACAAATTAAAGCATGAAGAAAAGTAAACTTTCTCAGCTGCCCACTGTGGCAGTGGCTTTCAAAGTCAAGCTGGCATGAAGTGGCTCTGTCCGTCAGTAAGTCAGGTAGGCAGTGGCTCTATCACTCAGGCAGACATTGGCTCTATCATTCAGGCAGGCGTTAGCTCCCTAAGTCAATCCTATATAAAAATTCCATATTTTTTATTACCACATTTATTAGCAACAATTTCCATATCAACTTGAATTTAATTGAGAAACTAGACAATTTAAATAATAATACTAAATTATGCATTTAAAGAAGATGTTTAAAACATATTTAAATTTGTTCATACAGGCAGGCAGCGGCTCAATCATTCAGGCAGACAGTTTCTCACAGTCAGGCAGGCAGCGACTCAATCAGTCAAGCAGAGAGCGGCTCAATCAGGCAGGCAGGCAGGCAGACAGCGGCTCAATCAGTCTGGCAGGAAGTGGCTCAATCAGGCAGGCAGGTTTTGGCTCTATCTATCAATCCTATATTAAATTTCCATACTTTTTATTTTCACATTTATTAGCCACAACTTTCATATCAACTTGATTTTAAATGAAAAACTAGCCTATGTAAATAATTATACTAATTTAAGCTCTTAAAGAAGATGTTTGAAACATATTTAATTTTGATCATACCGGCATTCATCGGCTCAATTAGTCAGGCAGGCAGCGGCTCAATCAGTCAGACAGGCAGCGGCTCAATCAGTCAGACAGGCAGCGGCTTAATCAGTAAGGCAGGCAGCGGCTCAATCAGTCAGGCAGGCAGCGGTTCAATCAGTCAGGCAGGCAGCGGTTCAATCAGTCAGGCAGGAAGCGGCTCAATCAGTCAGACAGGAAGCGGCTCAATCAGTCAGGTAGGAAGCGGCTCAATCAGTCAGGTAGGAAGCGGCTCAATCAGTCAGACAGGAAGCGGCTAAATCAGGCAGGCAGGCAGCGGCTCAATCAATCAGGCAGGTGTTGGCTCTATTAATCAATCCTATATTAAATTTCCATACTTTTTATTTTCACATTTATTAGCCACAACTTTCATATAAACTTGATTTTAAATGAAAAACTAGCCTATTTAAATAATTATACTAAATTAAGCATTTAAAGAAGATGTTTAAAACATATTTAATTTCGTTCATACAGGCACGCAGCGGCTCAATCATTCAGACAGGCATGCAGGCAGCTGCTCAATCAGTCAGGCAGAGTCTCTCTCAGGCAGCGGCTCAATCAGTCAGGCAGGCAGAGGCTCAATCAATCAGGCAGGTGTTGGCTCCATCAATCAATCCTATATTAAATTTCCATACTTTTTATTTTCACATTTATTTGCCACAACTTTCATATAAACTTGATTTTAAATGAAAAACTAGCCTATGTAAATAATTATACTAAATTAAGCATTTAAAGAAGATGTTTGAAACATATTTAATGTTGCTCATACCGGCATTCATCGGCTCAATTAGTCAGGCAGGCAGCAGCTCAATCAGTCAGGCAGGCAGCAGCTCAATCAGTCAGGCAGGCAGCGGCTCAATCAGTCAGGCAGGAAACGGCTCAATCAGTCAGACAGGAAGCGGCTAAATCAGGCAGGCAGGCAGCGGCTCAATCAATCAGGCAGGTGTTGGCTCTATTAATCAATCCTATATTAAATTTCCATACTTTTTATTTCCACATTTATTAGCCACAACTTTCATATAAACTTGATTTTAAATGAAAAACTAGCCTATGTAAATAATTATACTAAATTAAGCATTTAAAGAAGATGTTTAAAACACATTTAATTTCGTTCATACAGGCACGCAGCGTCTCAATCATTCAGACAGGCATGCAGGCAGCTGCTCAATCAGTCAGGCAGAGTCTCTCTCAGGCAGCGGCTCAATCAGTCAGGCAGGCAGCGGCTCAATCAGTCAGGCAGGCAGCGGCTCAATCAATCAGGCAGGTGTTGGCTCCATCAATCAATCCTATATTAAATTTCCATACTTTTTATTTTCACATTTATTTGCCACAACTTTCATATCAACTTGATTTTAAATGAAAAACTAGCCTATGTAAATAATTATACTAAATTAAGCATTTAAAGAAAATGTTTGAAACATATTTAATGTTGCTCATACCGGCATTCATCGGCTCAATTAGTCAGGCAGGCAGCGGCTCAATCAGTCAGAAAGGCAGAGACTCAATCAGTCAGGCAGGCATCGGCTCAGTCAGTCAGGCAGGCATCGGCTCAATCAGTCAGGCAGGCAGCGGCTCAATCAATCAGGCAGGCAGCGGCTCAATCAATCAGGCAGGCAGCGGCTCAATCAGTCAGACAGGAAGCGGCTAAATCAGGCGGGCAGGCAGCGGCTCAATCAGTCAGACAGGAAGCGGCTCAATCAGTCAGGTAGGAAGCGGCTCAATCAGTCAGACTGGAAGCGGCTAAATCAGGCAGGCAGGCAGCGGCTCAATCAATCAGGCAGGTGTTGGCTCTATTAATCAATCCTATATTAAATTTCCATACTTTTTATTTTCACATTTATTAGCCACAACTTTCATATAAACTTGATTTTAAATGAAAAACTAGCCTATTTAAATAATTATACTAAATTAAGCATTTAAAGAAGATGCTTAAAACATATTTAATTTCGTTCATACAGGCACGCAGCGGCTCAATCATTCAGACAGGCATGCAGGCAGCTGCTCAATCAGTCAGGCAGAGTCTCTCTCAGGCAGCGGCACAATCAGTCAGGCAGGCAGCGGCTCAATCAATCAGGCAGTTGTTGGCTCCATCAATCAATCCTATATTAAATTTCCATACTTTTTATTTTCACATTTATTTGCCACAACTTTCATATCAACTTGATTTTAAATGAAAAACTAGCCTATGTAAATAATTATACTAAATTAAGCATTTAAAGAAGATGTTTGAATCATATTTAATGTTGCTCATACCGGCATTCTTCGGCTCAATTAGTCAGGCAGGCAGCGGCTCAACCAGTCAGGCAGGCAGCGGATCAATCAATCAGGCAGGCAGCGGCTCAATCAATCAGGCAGGCAGCGGCTCAATCATTCAGACAGGAAGCGGCTAAATCAGGCGGGCAGGCAGCGGCTCAATCAATCAGGCAGTTGTTCGCTCTGTCAATCAATCCTATATAAAACTTCAATACTTTTTATATTCACATTAATTAGCCACAATTTTGATATCAAATTGATTTTAAATGAAAAACTAGACTATGTGAATAATAACACTAAATTAAGCATTTACAGAAGATGTTTAAAACATATTTACTTTTGTTCATACAGGCACGCAGCGGCTCAATCATTCAGGCAGGCAGCGGCTCCATCAGTCAATCAGTCAGGCAGGCAGCGGCTCTCACCGGCAGGCAGGCAGGCAGGCAGGCAGTGTCTCTTTGTCAGGCAGGCAGAGACTAAATCAGTCAGGGAAACAGCCGCTCAATCAGCTAGACAGACAGCGGCGGTATCAGTCATCAGTCAGTCCAGCAGGTTAAGTTAAAGCACATTGTACATTAATGAAAAGCTTATAAATTTAAATTCTACTATCGAAACATGCAGTAATCTTTGAGAATTAACGTTAAAATTTCGACCCAGTACGAGGAGAGTGTTTCACACCAGAAACTTGCACGCATGAATCGAGAAGTTCCGAAACGGCTAAATGAGTGTGAAACACGAAGAGCAAGCAGAACGGCCGTCTACCGCCTCCACTTCTTGCCCCACATTCACCAAGTCATTTCGAAACTTACGATCCACACTTACACACTTTCCTGTTGCAGAACTATGTCCCCGTAATGCATGGAAATCAGTAGAATGACAGTTCATAGCAACATTTTAGGGAAATAACAGTTGACATTTTAATATGTATATGTTATTTATATAAAATTTTGTTTTATCTTACAAAACATTGCATAAAATATAGATTAAAGATAATATCTATTTGAGAACAAATTAAAGCATGAAGAAAAGTAAACTTTCTCAGCTGCCCACTGTGGCAGTGGCTTTCAAAGTCAAGCTGGCATGAAGTGGCTCTGTCCGTCAGTAAGTCAGGTAGGCAGTGGCTCTATCACTCAGGCAGACATTGGCTCTATCATTCAGGCAGGCGTTAGCTCCCTAAGTCAATCCTATATAAAAATTCCATATTTTTTATTACCACATTTATTTGCAACAATTTCCATATCAACTTGAATTTAATTGAGAAACTAGACAATTTAAATAATAATACTAAATTATGCATTTAAAGAAGATGTTTAAAACATATTTAAATTTGTTCATACAGGCAGGCAGCGGCTCAATCATTCAGGCAGACAGTTTCTCACAGTCAGGCAGGCAGCGACTCAATCAGTCAAGCAGAGAGCGGCTCAATCAGGCAGGCAGGCAGGCAGACAGCGGCTCAATCAGTCTGGCAGGAAGTGGCTCAATCAGGCAGGCAGGTTTTGGCTCTATCTATCAATCCTATATTAAATTTCCATACTTTTTATTTTCACATTTATTAGCCACAACTTTCATATCAACTTGATTTTAAATGAAAAACTAGCCTATGTAAATAATTATACTAATTTAAGCTCTTAAAGAAGATGTTTGAAACATATTTAATTTTGATCATACCGGCATTCATCGGCTCAATTAGTCAGGCAGGCAGCGGCTCAATCAGTCAGACAGGCAGCGGCTCAATCAGTCAGACAGGCAGCGGCTTAATCAGTAAGGCAGGCAGCGGCTCAATCAGTCAGGCAGGCAGCGGTTCAATCAGTCAGGCAGGCAGCGGTTCAATCAGTCAGGCAGGAAGCGGCTCAATCAGTCAGACAGGAAGCGGCTCAATCAGTCAGGTAGGAAGCGGCTCAATCAGTCAGACAGGAAGCGGCTAAATCAGGCAGGCAGGCAGCGGCTCAATCAATCAGGCAGGTGTTGGCTCTATTAATCAATCCTATATTAAATTTCCATACTTTTTATTTTCACATTTATTAGCCACAACTTTCATATAAACTTGATTTTAAATGAAAAACTAGCCTATTTAAATAATTATACTAAATTAAGCATTTAAAGAAGATGTTTAAAACATATTTAATTTCGTTCATACAGGCACGCAGCGGCTCAATCATTCAGACAGGCATGCAGGCAGCTGCTCAATCAGTCAGGCAGAGTCTCTCTCAGGCAGCGGCTCAATCAGTCAGGCAGGCAGAGGCTCAATCAATCAGGCAGGTGTTGGCTCCATCAATCAATCCTATATTAAATTTCCATACTTTTTATTTTCACATTTATTTGCCACAACTTTCATATCAACTTGATTTTAAATGAAAAACTAGCCTATGTAAATATTTATACTAAATTAAGCATTTAAAGAAGATGTTTGAAACATATTTAATGTTGCTCATACCGGCATTCATCGGCTCAATTAGTCAGGCAGGCAGCAGCTCAATCAGTCAGGCAGGCAGCGGCTCAATCAGTAAGGCAGGCAGCGGCTCAATCAGTCAGGCAGGCAGCGGTTCAATCAGTCAGACAGGAAGCGGCTAAATCAGGCAGGCAGGCAGCGGCTCAATCAATCAGGCAGGTGTTGGCTCTATTAATCAATCCTATATTAAATTTCCATACTTTTTATTTTCACATTTATTAGCCACAACTTTCATATAAACTTGATTTTGAATGAAAAACTAGCCTATGTAAATAATTATACTAAATTAAGCATTTAAAGAAGATGTTTAAAACATATTTAATTTCGTTCATACAGGCACGCAGCGGCTCAATCATTCAGACAGGCATGCAGGCAGCTGCTCAATCAGTCAGGCAGAGTCTCTCTCAGGCAGCGGCTCCATCAGTCAGGCAGGCAGCGGCTCAATCAATCAGGCAGGTGTTGGCTCTATCAATCAATCCTATATAAAATTTCCATACTTTTTATTTTCACATTTATTTGCCACAACTTTCATATCAACTTGATTTTAAATGAAAAACTAGCCTATGTAAATAATTATACTAAATTAAGCATTTAAAGAAGATGTTTGAAACATATTTAATGTTGCTCATACCGGCATTCATCGGCTCAATTAGTCAGGCAGGCAGCGGCTCAATCAGTCAGACAGGCAGCGGCTCAATCAGTCAGGCAGGCAGCGGCTCAATCAGTCAGGCAGGCAGCGGCTCAATCAGTCAGGCAGGCAGCGGCTCAATCAGTCAGGCAGGAAGCGGCTCAATCAGTCAGACAGGAAGCGGCTCAATCAGTCAGACAGGAAGCGGCTAAATCAAGCGAGCAGGCAGCGGCTCAATCAATCAGGCAGTTGTTCGCTCTGTCAATCAATCCTATATAAAACTTCAATACTTTTTATATTCACATTAGTTAGCCACAATTTTGATATCAAATTGATTTTAAATGAAAAACTAGACTATGTGAATAATAACACTAAATTAAGCATTTACAGAAGATGTTTAAAACATATTTACTTTTGTTCATACAGGCACGCAGCGGCTCAATCATTCAGGCAGGCAGCGGCTCCATCAGTCAATCAGTCAGGCAGGCAGCCGCTCTCACCGGCAGGCAGGCAGGCAGGCAGGCAGTGTCTCTTTGTCAGGCAGGCAGAGACTAAATCAGTCAGGAGACAGCCGCTCAATCAGCTAGACAGACAGCGGCAGTATCAGTCATCAGTCAGTCCAGCAGGCTAAGTTAACGCACATTGTACATTAATGAAAAGCTTATAAATTTAAATTCTACTATCGAAAAATTCAGTAATATTTGAGAATTAACGTTAAAATTTCGACCCAGTACGAGGAGAGTGTTTCACACCAGAAACTTGCACGCATGAATCGAGAAGTTCCGAAACGGCTAAATGAGTGTGAAACACGAAGAGGAAGCAGAACGGCCGTCTACCGCCTCCACTTCTTGCCCCACAGTCACCAAGTTATTTCGAAACTTCCGATCCACTTTTACACACTTTCCTGTTGCAGAACTATGTCCCCGTAATGCATGGAAAAAATCAGTAGAATGACAGTTCATAGCAACATTTTAGGGAAATAACAGTTGACATTTTAATATGTATATGTTATTTATATAAAATTTTGTTTTAGCTTACAAAACATAGCATAAAATATAGATTAAAGATAATATCTATTTGAGAACAAATTAAAGCATGAAGAAAAGTAAACATTCTCAGCTGCCCACTGTGGCAGTGGCTTTCAAAGTCAAGCTGGCACGAAGTGGCTCTGTCTGTCAGTCAGTCAGGTAGGCAGTGGCTCTATCACTCAGGCAGACATTGGCTCTATCATTCAGGCAGGCGTTAGCTCCCTCAGTCAATCCTATATAAAAATTCCATAATTTTTATTACCACATTTATTAGCAACAATTTCCATATAAACTTGAATTTAATTGAGAAACTAGACAATTTAAATAATAATACTAAATTATGCATTTAAAGAAGATGTTTAAAACATATTTAAATTTGTTCATACAGGCAGGCATCGGCTCAATCATTCAGGCAGACAGTTTCTCACAGTCAGGCAGGCAGCGACTCCATCAGTCAAACGGGCAGCGGCTCCATCAGTCAGATAGGCAGCGGCTCTCACACGCAGGCAGACAGTGTCTCTCTGTCAGGCAGGCAGTGACTCAATCAGTCAAGCAGACAGCGGCTCAATCAGGCAGGCAGACAGCGGCTCAATCAGTCTGGCAGGAAGTGGCTCAATCAGGCAGGCAGGCAGGCAGCGGCTTAACCAATCAGACAGGTTTCGGCTCTATCTATCAATCCTATAATAAATTTCCATACTTTTTATTTTCACATTTATTAGCCACAACTTTCATATCAACTTGATTTTAAATGAAAAACTGGCTTATGAAAATAATTATACTAAATTAAGCTCTTAAAGAAGATGTTTGAAACATATTTAATTTTGATCATACCGGCATTCATCGGCTCAATTAGTCTGGCAGGCAGCGGCACAATCAGTGAGGCAGGCAGCGGCTCAATCAGTCAGGCAGGCAGCGGCTTAATCAGTCAGGCAGGCAGCGGCTCAATCAGTCAGGCAGGCAGCGGCTCAATCAGTCAGGCAGGCAGCGGCTCAATCAGTCAGGCAGGCAGCGGCTCAATCAGTCTGGCAGGCAGCGGCTCAATCAGTCAGGCAGACAGAGGCTCAATCAGTCAGGCAGGAAGCGGCTAAATCAGGCAAGCAGGCAGCGGATCAATCAATCAGGCAGATGTTGGCTGTATTAATCAATCCTATATTAAATTTCCATACTTTTTATTTTCACATTTATTAGCCACAACTTTCATATAAACTTGATTTTAAATGAAAAACTAGCCTATGTAAATAATTATACTAAATTAAGCATTTAAAGAAGATGTTTAAAACATATTTAATTTCGTTCATACAGGCACGCAGCGGCTCAATCATTCAGACAGGCATGCAGGCAGCTGCTCAATCAGTCAGGCAGAGTCTCTCTCTGGCAGCGGCTCAATCAGTCAGGCAGAGTCTCTCTCTGGCAGCGGCTTAGTCAGTCAGGCAGGCAGCGGCTCAATCAATCAGGCAGGTGTTGGCTCCATCAATCAATCCTATATTAAATTTCCATACTTTTCATTTTCACAATTATTAGCCACAACTTTCATATCAACTTGATTTTAAATGAAAAACTAGCCTATGTAAATAATTATACTAAATTAAGCATTTAAAGAAGATGTTTGAAACATATTTAATTTTGCTCATACCGGCATTCATCGGCTCAATCAGTGAGGCAGGCAGCGGCTCAATCAATCAGGCAGTTGTTCGCTCTGTCAATCAATCCTATATAAAACTTCAATACTTTTTATATTCACATTAGTTAGCCACAATTTTGATATCAAATTGATTTTAAATGAAAAACTAGACTATGTGAATAATAACACTAAATTAAGCATTTACAGAAGATGTTTAAAACATATTTACTTTTGTTCATACAGGCACGCAGCGGCTCAATCATTCAGGCAGGCAGCGGCTCCATCAGTCAATCAGTCAGGCAGGCAGCCGCTCTCACCGGCAGGCAGGCAGGCAGGCAGGCAGTGTCTCTTTGTCAGGCAGGCAGAGACTAAATCAGTCAGGAGACAGCCGCTCAATCAGCTAGACAGACAGCGGCAGTATCAGTCATCAGTCAGTCCAGCAGGCTAAGTTAACGCACATTGTACATTAATGAAAAGCTTATAAATTTAAATTCTACTATCGAAAAATGCAGTAATATTTGAGAATTAACGTTAAAATTTCGACCCAGTACGAGGAGAGTGTTTCACACCAGAAACTTGCACGCATGAATCGAGAAGTTCCGAAACGGCTAAATGAGTGTGAAACACGAAGAGGAAGCAGAACGGCCGTCTACCGCCTCCACTTCTTGCCCCACAGTCACCAAGTTATTTCGAAACTTCCGATCCACTTTTACACACTTTCCTGTTGCAGAACTATGTCCCCGTAATGCATGGAAAAAATCAGTAGAATGACAGTTCATAGCAACATTTTAGGGAAATAACAGTTGACATTTTAATATGTATATGTTATTTATATAAAATTTTGTTTTAGCTTACAAAACATAGCATAAAATATAGATTAAAGATAATATCTATTTGAGAACAAATTAAAGCATGAAGAAAAGTAAACATTCTCAGCTGCCCACTGTGGCAGTGGCTTTCAAAGTCAAGCTGGCACGAAGTGGCTCTGTCTGTCAGTCAGTCAGGTAGGCAGTGGCTCTATCACTCAGGCAGACATTGGCTCTATCATTCAGGCAGGCGTTAGCTCCCTCAGTCAATCCTATATAAAAATTCCATAATTTTTATTACCACATTTATTAGCAACAATTTCCATATAAACTTGAATTTAATTGAGAAACTAGACAATTTAAATAATAATACTAAATTATGCATTTAAAGAAGATGTTTAAAACATATTTAAATTTGTTCATACAGGCAGGCATAGGCTCAATCATTCAGGCAGACAGTTTCTCACAGTCAGGCAGGCAGCGACTCCATCAGTCAAACGGGCAGCGGCTCCATCAGTCAGATAGGCAGCGGCTCTCACACGCAGGCAGACAGTGTCTCTCTGTCAGGCAGGCAGTGACTCAATCAGTCAAGCAGACAGCGGCTCAATAAGCAGGCAGACAGCGGCTCAATCAGTCTGGCAGGAAGTGGCTCAATCAGGCAGGCAGGCAGGCAGCGGCTTAACCAATCAGACAGGTTTCGGCTCTATCTATCAATCCTATAATAAATTTCCATACTTTTTATTTTCACATTTATTAGCCACAACTTTCATATCAACTTGATTTTAAATGAAAAACTGGCCTATGAAAATAATTATACTAAATTAAGCTCTTAAAGAAGATGTTTGAAACATATTTAATTTTGATCATACCGGCATTCATCGGCTCAATTAGTCTGGCAGGCAGCGGCACAATCAGTGAGGCAGGCAGCGGCTCAATCAGTCAGGCAGGCAGCGGCTTAATCAGTCAGGCAGGCAGCGGCTCAATCAGTCAGGCAGGCAGCGGCTCAATCAGTCAGGCAGGCAGCGGCTCAATCAGTCTGGCAGGCAGCGGCTCAATCAGTCAGGCAGACAGAGGCTCAATCAGTCAGGCAGGAAGCGGCTCAATCAGTCAGACAGGAAGCGGCTCAATCAGTCAGACAGGAAGCGGCTAAATCTGGCAAGCAGGCAGCGGATCAATCAATCAGGCAGATGTTGGCTCTATTAATCAATCCTATATTAAATTTCCATACTTTTTATTTTCACATTTATTAGCCACAACTTTCATATAAACTTGATTTTAAATGAAAAACTAGCCTATGTAAATAATTATACTAAATTAAGCATTTAAAGAAGATGTTTAAAACATATTTAATTTCGTTCATACAGGCACGCAGCGGCTCAATCATTCAGACAGGCATGCAGGCAGCTGCTCAATCAGTCAGGCAGAGTCTCTCTCTGGCAGCGGCTCAATCAGTCAGGCAGAGTCTCTCTCTGGCAGCGGCTTAGTCAGTCAGGCAGGCAGCGGCTCAATCAATCAGGCAGGTGTTGGCTCCATCAATCAATCCTATATTAAATTTCCATACTTTTCATTTTCACAATTATTAGCCACAACTTTCATATCAACTTGATTTTAAATGAAAAACTAGCCTATGTAAATAATTATACTAAATTAAGCATTTAAAGAAGATGTTTGAAACATATTTAATTTTGCTCATACCGGCATTCATCGGCTCAATCAGTGAGGCAGGCAGCGGCTCAATCAGTCAGGCAGGCAGCGGTTCAATCAGTCAGGTAGGAATCGGCTAAATCAGGCAGGCAGGCAGCGGCTCAATCAATCAGGCAGGTGTTGGCTCTATTAATCAATCCTATATTAAATTTCCATACTTTTTATTTTCACATTTATTAGTCACAACTTTCATATAAACTTGATTTTAAATGAAAAACTAGCCTACGTAAATGATTATACTAAATTAAGCATTTAAAGAAGATGTTAAAAACATATTTAATTTCGTTCATACAGGCACGCAGCGGCTCAATCATTCAGACAGGCATGCAGGCAGCTGCTCAATCAGTCAGGCAGAGTCTCTCTCTGGCAGCGGCTCAATCAGTCAGGCTGGCAGCGGCTCAATCAGTCAGGCAGGCAGTGGCTCAATCAGTCAGGCAGGCAGCGGTTCAATCAGTCAGGCAGGCAGCGGCTCAATCAGTCAGGCAGGCAGCGGCTGAATCAGTCAGGCAGGCAGTGGCTGAATCAGTCAGGCAGGCATCGGCTCAATCAGTCAGGCAGGCATCGGCTCAATCAGTCAGGCAGGCATCGGCTCAATCAGTCAGGCAGGCAGTGGCTCAATCAGTCAGGCAGGCAGAGGCTGAATCATTCAGGCAGTTGTTCGCTCTGTCAATCAATCCTATATAAAACTTCAATACTTTTTATATTCACATTAATTAGCCACAATTTTGATATCAAATTGATTTTAAATGAAAAACTAGACTATGTGAATAATAACACTAAATTAAGCATTTACAGAAGATGTTTAACACATATTTACTTTTGTTCATACAGGCACGCAGCGGCTCAATCATTCAGGCAGGCAGCGGCTCCATCAGTCAATCAGTCAGGCAGGCAGCGGCTCTCACACGCAGGCAGACAGTGTCTCTCTGTCAGGCAGGCAGCGACTCAATCAGTCAAGCAGACAGCGGCTCAATCAGGCAGGCAGACAGCGGCTCAATCAGTCTGGCAGGAAGCGGCTCAATCAGGCAGGCAGGCAGCGGCTCAATCAATCAGGCAGTTGTTCGCTCTGTCAATCAATCCTATATAAAACTTCAATACTTTTTATATTCACATTAATTAGCCACAACTTTCATATCAACTTGATTTTAAATGAAAAACTAGCCTATGTAAATAATTATACTAAATGAAGCATTTAAAGAAGATGTTTGAAACATATTTAATTTTGCTCATACCGGCATTCATCGGCTCAATTAGTCAGGCAGGCAGCGGCTCAATCAGTCAGGCAGGCAGCGGCTCAATCATTCAGGCAGGCAGCGGCTCAATCAGTAAGGCAGGCAGCGGCTCAATCAGTCAGGCAAGCAGCGGTTCAATCAGTCAGACAGGAAGCGGCTAAATCAGGCAGACAGCGGCTCAATCAATCAGCCAGGTGTTGGCTCTATTAATCAATCCTATATTAAATTTCCATACTTTTTATTTTCACATTTATTAGCCACAACTTTCATATAAACTTGATTTTGAATGAAAAACTAGCCTATGTAAATAATTATACTAAATTAAGCATTTAAAGAAGATGTTTAAAACATATTTAATTTCGTTCATACAGGCACGCAGCGGCTCAATCATTCAGACAGGCATGCAGGCAGCTGCTCAATCAGTCAGGCAGAGTCTCTCTCAGGCAGCGGCTCAATCAGCCAGGCAGGTGTTGGCTCTATCAATCAATCCTATATAAAATTTCCATACTTTTTATTTTCACATTTATTTGCCACAACTTTCATATCAACTTGATTTTAAATGAAAAACTAGCCTATGTAAATAATTATACTAAATTAAGCATTTAAAGAAGATGTTTGAAACATATTTAATGTTGCTCATACCGGCATTCATCGGCTCAATTAGTCAGGCAGGCAGCAGCTCAATCAGTCAGGCAGGAAACGGCTCAATCAGTCAGACAGGAAGCGGCTAGATCAGGCAGGCAGGCAGCGGCTCAATCAATCAGGCAGGTGTTGGCTCTATTAATCAATCCTATATTAAATTTCCATACTTTTTATTTTCACATTTATTAGCCACAACTTTCATATAAACTTGATTTTAAATGAAAAACTAGCCTATGTAAATAATTATACTAAATTAAGCATTTAAAGAAGATGTTTAAAACATATTTAATTTCGTTCATACAGGCACGCAGCGGCTCAATCATTCAGACAGGCATGCAGGCAGCTGCTCAATCAGTCAGGCAGAGTCTCTCTCAGGCAGCGGCTCAATCAGTCAGGCAGGCAGCGGCTCATTCAATCAGGCAGGTGTTGGCTCCATCAATCAATCCTATATTAAATTTCCATACTTTTTATTTTCACATTTATTTGCCACAACTTTCATATCAACTTGATTTTAAATGAAAAACTAGCCTATGTAAATAATTATACTAAATTAAGCATTTAAAGAAGATGTTTGAAACATATTTAATGTTGCTCATACCGGCATTCTTCGGCTCAATTAGTCAGGCAGGCAGCGGCTCAATCAGTCAGGCAGGCAGCGGCTCAATCAGTCAGGCAGGCAGCGGCTCAATAAATCAGGCAGGCAGCGGCTCAATCAGTCAGACAGGAAGCGGCTAAATCAGGCGGGCAGGCAGCGGCTCAATCAATCAGGCAGTTGTTCGCTCTGTCAATCAATCCTATATAAAACTTCAATACTTTTTATATTCACATTAATTAGCCACAATTTTGATATCAAATTGATTTAAAATGAAAAACTAGACTATGTGAATAATAACACTAAATTAAGCATTTACAGAAGATGTTTAACACATATTTACTTTTGTTCATACAGGCACGCAGCGGCTCAATCATTCAGGCTGGCAGCGGCTCCATCAGTCAATCAGTCAGGCAGGCAGCGGCTCTCACCGGCAGGCAGGCAGGCAGGCAGGCAGGCAGTGTCTCTTTGTAAGGCAGGCAGTGACTAAATCAGTCAGGGAGACAGCCGCTCAATCAGCTAGACAGACAGCGGCAGTATCAGTCATCAGTCAGTCCAGCAGGCTAAGTTAACGCACATTGTACATAAATGAAAAGCTTATAAATTTAAATTCTACTATCGAAAAATACAGTAATCTTTGAGAATTAACGTTAAAATTTCGACCCAGTACGAGGAGAGTGTTTCACACCAGAAATTTGCACGCATGAATCGAGAAGTTCCGAAACGGCTAAATGAGTGTGAAACACGAATAGGAAGCAGAACGGCCTCTACCGCCTCCACTTCTTGCCCCACATTCACCAAGTCATTTCGAAACTTCCGATCCACACTTACATTTTTTCCTGTTGCAGAACTATTTCCCCGTAATGCATGGAAAAAATCAGTAGAATGACAGTTCATAGCAACATTTTAGGGAAATAACAGTTGACATTTTAATATGTATATGTTATTTATATAAAATTTTGTTTTAGCTTACAAAATATTGCATAAAATATAGATTAAAGATAATATCTATTTGAGAACAAATTAAAGCATGAAGAAAAGTAAACATTCTCAGCTGTCCACTGTGGCAGTGGCTTTCAAAGTCAGGCTGGCACGAAGTGGCTCTGTCCGTCAGTCATCAGGTAGGCAGTGGCTCTATCACTCAGGCAGACATTGGCTCTATCATTCAGGCAGGCGTTAGCTCCCTCAGTCAATCCTATATAAAAATTCCATATTTTTTATTACCACATTTATTAGCAACAATTTCCATATCAACTTGAATTTAATTGAGAAACTAGACAATTTAAATAATAATACTAAATTATGCATTTAATTAAGATGTTTAAAACATATTAAAATTTGTTCATACAGGCAGGCATCGGCTCAATCATTCAGGCAGACAGTTTCTCACAGTCAGGCTGGCAGCGACTCAATCAGTCAAGCAGAGAGCGGCTCAATCAGGCAGGCAGGCAGGCAGACAGCGGCTCAATTAGTCTGGCAGGAAGTGGCTCAATCAGGCAGGCAGGTTTTGGCTCTATCTATCAATCCTATATTAAATTTCCATACTTTTTATTTTCACATTTATTAGCCACAACTTTCATATCAACTTGATTTTAAATGAAAAACTAGCCTATGTAAATAATTATACTAAATGAAGCTCTTAAAGAAGATGTTTGAAACATATTTAATTTTGATCATACCGGCATTCATCGGCTCAATTAGTCAGGCAGGCAGCGGCTCAATCAGTCAGGCAGGCAGCGGCTGAATCAATCAGGCAGGCAGCGGCTTAATCAGTAAGGCAGGCAGCGGTTCAATCAGTCAGGCAGGCAGCGGTTCAATCAGTCAGGCAGGTAGCGGCTGAATCAGTCAGGCAGGCAGCGGCTCAATCATTCAGGCAGGAAGCGGCTCAATCAGTCAGACAGGAAGCGGCTCAATCAGTCAGGTAGGAAGCGGCTCAATCAGTCAGACAGGAAGCGGCTAAATCAGGCAGGCAGGCAGCGGCTCAATCAATCAGGCAGGTGTTGGCTCTATTAATCAATCCTATATTAAATTTCCATACTTTTTATTTTCACATTTATTAG
Organism: Parasteatoda lunata; assembly: GCA_949128135.1. Taxonomy (NCBI): domain Eukaryota; kingdom Metazoa; phylum Arthropoda; class Arachnida; order Araneae; family Theridiidae; genus Parasteatoda; species Parasteatoda lunata. The sequence continues at coordinate 91,562,548 of OX421979.1, read as the reverse complement.
CCACAACTTTCATATAAACTTGATTTTAAATGAAAAACTAGCCTATTTAAATAATTATACTAAATTAAGCATTTAAAGAAGATGTTTAAAACATATTTAATTTCGTTCATACAGGCACGCAGCGGCTCAATCATTCAGGCAGAGTCTCTCTCAGGCAGCGGCTCAATCAGTCAGGCAGGCAGCGGCTCAATCAATCTGGCAGGTGTTGGCTCCATCAATCAATCCTATATTAAATTTCCATACTTTTTATTTTCACATTTATTTGCCACAACTTTCATATCAACTTGATTTTAAATGAAAAACTAGCCTATGTAAATAATTATACTAAATTAAGCATTTAAAGAAGATGTTTGAAACATATTTAATGTTGCTCATACCGGCATTCATCGGCTCAATTAGTCAGGCAGGCAGCAGCTCAATCAGTCAGGCAGGCAGCGGCTCAATTAGTCAGACAGGAAACGGCTCAATCAGTCAGACAGGAAGCGGCTATATCAGGCAGGCAGGCAGCGGCTCAATCAATCAGGCAGGTGTTGGCTCTATTAATCAATCCTATATTAAATTTCCATACTTTTTATTTTCACATTTATTAGCCACAACTTACATATAAACTTGATTTTAAATGAAAAACTAGCCTATGTAAATAATTATACTAAATTAAGCATTTAAAGAAGATGTTTAAAACATATTTAATTTCGTTCATACAGGCACGCAGCGGCTCAATCATTCAGACAGGCATGCAGGCAGCTGCTCAATCAGTCAGGCAGAGTCTCTCTCAGACAGCGGCTCAATCAGTCAGGCAGGCAGCGGCTCAATCAATCAGGCAGGAAGCGGCTAAATCAGGCGGCAGGCAGCGGCTCAATCAATCAGGCAGTTGTTCGCTCTAACAATCAATCCTATATAAAACTTCAATACTTTTTATATTCACATTAATTAGCCACAATTTTGATATCAAATTGATTTTAAATGAAAAACTAGACTATGTGAATAATAACACTAAATTAAGCATTTACAGAAGATGTTTAACACATATTTACTTTTGTTCATACAGGCACGCAGCGGCTCAATCATTCAGGCAGGCAGCGGATCCATCAGTCAATCAGTCAGGCAGGCAGCGGCTCTCACCGGCAGGCAGGCAGGCAGTGTCTCTTTGTCAGGCAGGCAGTGACTAAATCAGTCAGGGAGACAGCCGCTCAATCAGCTAGACAGACAGCGGCAGTATCAGTCATCAGTCAGTCCAGCAGGCTAAGTTAACGCACATTGTACATTAATGAAAAGCTAATAAATTTAAATTCTACTATCGAAAAATACAGTAATCTTTGAGAATTAACGTTAAAATTTCGACCCAGTACGAGGAGAGTGTTTCAACACATTGCATAAAATATAGATTAAAGATAATATCTATTTGAGAACAAATTAAAGCATGAAGAAAAGTAAACATTCTCAGCTGCCCACTGTGGCAGTGGCTTTCAAAGTCAGGCTGGCACGAAGTGGCTCTGTCCGTCAGTCAGTCAGGTAGGCAGTGGCTCTATCACTCAGGCAGACATTGGCTCTATCATTCAGGCAGGCGTTAGCTCCCTCAGTCAATCCTATATAAAAATTCCATAATTTTTATTACCACATTTATTAGCAACAATTTCCATATAAACTTGAATTTAATTGAGAAACTAGACAATTTAAATAATAATACTAAATTATGCATTTAAAGAAGATGTTTAAAACATATTTAAATTTGTTCATACAGGCAGGCATAGGCTCAATCATTCAGGCAGACAGTTTCTCACAGTCAGGCAGGCAGCGACTCCATCAGTCAAACGGGCAGCGGCTCCATCAGTCAGATAGGCAGCGGCTCTCACACGCAGGCAGACAGTGTCTCTCTGTCAGGCAGGCAGTGACTCAATCAGTCAAGCAGACAGCGGCTCAATCAGGCAGGCAGACAGCGGCTCAATCAGTCTGGCAGGAAGTGGCTCAATCAGGCAGGCAGGCAGGCAGCGGCTTAACCAATCAGACAGGTTTCGGCTCTATCTATCAATCCTATAATAAATTTCCATACTTTTTATTTTCACATTTATTAGCCACAACTTTCATATCAACTTGATTTTAAATGAAAAACTGGCCTATGAAAATAATTATACTAAATTAAGCTCTTAAAGAAGATGTTTGAAACATATTTAATTTTGATCATACCGGCATTCATCGGCTCAATTAGTCTGGCAGGCAGCGGCACAATCAGTGAGGCAGGCAGCGGCTCAATCAGTCAGGCAGGCAGCGGCTTAATCAGTCAGGCAGGCAGCGGCTCAATCAGTCAGGCAGGCAGCGGCTCAATCAGTCAGGCAGGCAGCGGCTCAATCAGTCTGGCAGGCAGCGGCTCAATCAGTCAGGCAGACAGAGGCTCAATCAGTCAGGCAGGAAGCAGCTCAATCAGTCAGACAGGAAGCGGCTCAATCAGTCAGACAGGAAGCGGCTAAATCAGGCAAGCAGGCAGCGGATCAATCAATCAGGCAGATGTTGGCTCTATTAATCAATCCTATATTAAATTTCCATACTTTTTATTTTCACATTTATTAGCCACAACTTTCATATAAACTTGATTTTAAATGAAAAATTAGCCTATGTAAATAATTATACTAAATTAAGCATTTAAAGAAGATGTTTAAAACATATTTAATTTCGTTCATACAGGCACGCAGCGGCTCAATCATTCAGACAGGCATGCAGGCAGCTGCTCAATCAGTCAGGCAGAGTCTCTCTCTGGCAGCGGCTTAGTCAGTCAGGCAGGCAGCGGCTCAATCAATCAGGCAGGTGTTGGCTCCATCAATCAATCCTATATTAAATTTCCATACTTTTCATTTTCACAATTATTAGCCACAACTTTCATATCAACTTGATTTTAAATGAAAAACTAGCCTATGTAAATAATTATACTAAATTAAGCATTTAAAGAAGATGTTTGAAACATATTTAATTTTGCTCATACCGGCATTCATCGGCTCAATCAGTGAGGCAGGCAGCGGCTCAATCACTCAGGCAGGCAGCGGTTCAATCAGTCAGGCAGGAAACGGCTCAATCAGTCAGGTAGGAAGCGGCTCAATCAGTCAGGTAGGAATCGGCTAAATCAGGCAGGCAGGCAGCGGCTCAATCAATCAGGCAGGTGTTGGCTCTATTAATCAATCCTATATTAAATTTCCATACTTTTTATTTTCACATTTATTAGTCACAACTTTCATATAAACTTGATTTTAAATGAAAAACTAGCCTACGTAAATGATTATACTAAATTAAGCATTTAAAGAAGATGTTAAAAACATATTTAATTTCGTTCATACAGGCACGCAGCGGCTCAATCATTCAGACAGGCATGCAGGCAGCTGCTCAATCAGTCAGGCAGAGTCTCTCTCTGGCAGCGGCTCAATCAGTCAGGCTGGCAGCGGCTCAATCAGTCAGGCAGGCAGTGGCTCAATCAGTCAGGCAGGCAGCGGTTCAATCAGTCAGGCAGGCAACGGCTCAATCAGTCAGGCAGGCAGCGGCTGAATCAGTCAGGCAGGCAGTGGCTGAATCAGTCAGGCAGGCATCGGCTCAATCAGTCAGGCAGGCATCGGCTCAATCAGTCAGGCAGGCATCGGCTCAATCAGTCAGGCAGGCAGTGGCTCAATCAGTCAGGCAGGCAGAGGCTGAATCATTCAGGCAGTTGTTCGCTCTGTCAATCAATCCTATATAAAACTTCAATACTTTTTATATTCACATTAATTAGCCACAATTTTGATATCAAATTGATTTTAAATGAAAAACTAGACTATGTGAATAATAACACTAAATTAAGCATTTACAGAAGATGTTTAACACATATTTACTTTTGTTCATACAGGCACGCAGCGGCTCAATCATTCAGGCAGGCAGCGGCTCCATCAGTCAATCAGTCAGGCAGGCAGCGGCTCTCACACGCAGGCAGACAGTGTCTCTCTGTCAGGCAGGCAGCGACTCAATCAGTCAAGCAGACAGCGGCTCAATCAGGCAGGCAGACAGCGGCTCAATCAGTCTGGCAGGAAGCGGCTCAATCAGGCAGGCAGGCAGCGGCTCAATCAATCAGGCAGTTGTTCGCTCTGTCAATCAATCCTATATAAAACTTCAATACTTTTTATATTCACATTAATTAGCCACAACTTTCATATCAACTTGATTTTAAATGAAAAACTAGCCTATGTAAATAATTATACTAAATGAAGCATTTAAAGAAGATGTTTGAAACATATTTAATTTTGCTCATACCGGCATTCATCGGCTCAATTAGTCAGGCAGGCAGCGGCTCAATCAGTCAGGCAGGCAGCGGCTCAATCATTCAGGCAGGCAGCGGCTCAATCAGTAAGGCAGGCAGCGGCTCAATCAGTCAGGCAGGCAGCGGTTCAATCAGTCAGACAGGAAGCGGCTAAATCAGGCAGACAGCGGCTCAATCAATCAGCCAGGTGTTGGCTCTATTAATCAATCCTATATTAAATTTCCATACTTTTTATTTTCACATTTATTAGCCACAACTTTCATATAAACTTGATTTTGAATGAAAAACTAGCCTATGTAAATAATTATACTAAATTAAGCATTTAAAGAAGATGTTTAAAACATATTTAATTTCGTTCATACAGGCACGCAGCGGCTCAATCATTCAGACAGGCATGCAGGCAGCTGCTCAATCAGTCAGGCAGAGTCTCTCTCAGGCAGCGGCTCAATCAGCCAGGCAGGTGTTGGCTCTATCAATCAATCCTATATAAAATTTCCATACTTTTTATTTTCACATTTATTTGCCACAACTTTCATATCAACTTGATTTTAAATGAAAAACTAGCCTATGTAAATAATTATACTAAATTAAGCATTTAAAGAAGATGTTTGAAACATATTTAATGTTGCTCATACCGGCATTCATCGGCTCAATTAGTCAGGCAGGCAGCAGCTCAATCAGTCAGGCAGGCAGCGGCTCAATCAGTCAGGCAGGAAACGGCTCAATCAGTCAGACAGGAAGCGGCTAGATCAGGCAGGCAGGCAGCGGCTCAATCAATCAGGCAGGTGTTGGCTCTATTAATCAATCCTATATTAAATTTCCATACTTTTTATTTTCACATTTATTAGCCACAACTTTCATATAAACTTGATTTTAAATGAAAAACTAGCCTATGTAAATAATTATACTAAATTAAGCATTTAAAGAAGATGTTTAAAACATATTTAATTTCGTTCATACAGGCACGCAGCGGCTCAATCATTCAGACAGGCATGCAGGCAGCTGCTCAATCAGTCAGGCAGAGTCTCTCTCAGGCAGCGGCTCAATCAGTCAGGCAGGCAGCGGCTCATTCAATCAGGCAGGTGTTGGCTCCATCAATCAATCCTATATTAAATTTCCATACTTTTTATTTTCACATTTATTTGCCACAACTTTCATATCAACTTGATTTTAAATGAAAAACTAGCCTATGTAAATAATTATACTAAATTAAGCATTTAAAGAAGATGTTTGAAACATATTTAATGTTGCTCATACCGGCATTCTTCGGCTCAATTAGTCAGGCAGGCAGCGGCTCAATCAGTCAGGCAGGCAGCGGCTCAATCAGTCAGGCAGGCAGCGGCTCAATAAATCAGGCAGGCAGCGGCTCAATCAGTCAGACAGGAAGCGGCTAAATCAGGCGGGCAGGCAGCGGCTCAATCAATCAGGCAGTTGTTCGCTCTGTCAATCAATCCTATATAAAACTTCAATACTTTTTATATTCACATTAATTAGCCACAATTTTGATATCAAATTGATTTTAAATGAAAAACTAGACTATGTGAATAATAACACTAAATTAAGCATTTACAGAAGATGTTTAACACATATTTACTTTTGTTCATACAGGCACGCAGCGGCTCAATCATTCAGGCTGGCAGCGGCTCCATCAGTCAATCAGTCAGGCAGGCAGCGGCTCTCACCGGCAGGCAGGCAGGCAGGCAGTGTCTCTTTGTAAGGCAGGCAGTGACTAAATCAGTCAGGGAGACAGCCGCTCAATCAGCTAGACAGACAGCGGCAGTATCAGTCATCAGTCAGTCCAGCAGGCTAAGTTAACGCACATTGTACATAAATGAAAAGCTTATAAATTTAAATTCTACTATCGAAAAATACAGTAATCTTTGAGAATTAACGTTAAAATTTCGACCCAGTACGAGGAGAGTGTTTCACACCAGAAATTTGCACGCATGAATCGAGAAGTTCCGAAACGGCTAAATGAGTGTGAAACACGAATAGGAAGCAGAACGGCCTCTACCGCCTCCACTTCTTGCCCCACATTCACCAAGTCATTTCGAAACTTCCGATCCACACTTACATTTTTTCCTGTTGCAGAACTATTTCCCCGTAATGCATGGAAAAAATCAGTAGAATGACAGTTCATAGCAACATTTTAGGGAAATAACAGTTGACATTTTAATATGTATATGTTATTTATATAAAATTTTGTTTTAGCTTACAAAATATTGCATAAAATATAGATTAAAGATAATATCTATTTGAGAACAAATTAAAGCATGAAGAAAAGTAAACATTCTCAGCTGTCCACTGTGGCAGTGGCTTTCAAAGTCAGGCTGGCACGAAGTGGCTCTGTCCGTCAGTCAGTCAGGTAGGCAGTGTCTCTATCACTCAGGCAGACATTGGCTCTATCATTCAGGCAGGCGTTAGCTCCCTCAGTCAATCCTATATAAAAATTCCATATTTTTTATTACCACATTTATTAGCAAAAATTTCCATATCAACTTGAATTTAATTGAGAAACTAGACAATTTAAATAATAATACTAAATTATGCATTTAAAGAAGATGTTTCCAACATATTTAAATTTGTTCATACAGGCAGGCAGCGGCTCAATCATTCAGGCAGACAGTTTCTCACAGTCAGGCAGGCAGCAACTCCATCAGTCAAACGGGCAGCGGCTCCATCAGTCAGATAGGCAGCGGCTCTCACACGCAGGCAGACAGTGTCTCTCTGTCAGGCAGGCAGCGACTCAATCAGTCAAGCAGACAGCGGCTCAATCAGGCAGGCAGACAGCGGCTCAATCAGTCTGGCAGGAAGCGTCTCAATCAGGCAGGCAGGCAGGCAGGCAGGCAGCGGCTCAACCAATCAGGCAGGTGTTGGCTCTATCTATCAATCCTATATTAAATTTCCATACTTTTCATTTTCACATTTATTGGCCACAACTTTCATATCAACTTGATTTTAAATGAAATACTAGCCTATGTAAATAATTATACTAAATTAAGCATTTAAAGAAGATGTTTGAAACATATTTAATTTTGCTCATACCGGCATTCATCGGCTCAATTAGTCAGGCAGGCAGCGGTTCAATCAGTCAGGCAGGCAGCGGTTCAATCAGTCAGGCAGGCAGCGGCTGAATCAGTCAGGCAGGCAGTGGCTGAATCATTCAGGCAGGAAGCGGCTCAATCAGTCAGGTAGGAAGCGGTTCAATCAGTCAGGTAGGAAGCGGCTCAATCAGTCAGGTAGGAAGCGGCTCAATCAGTCAGGTAGGAAGCGGCTCAATCAGGCAGGCAGGCAGCGGCTCAATCAATCAGGCAGGTGTTGGCTCTATCAATCAATCCTATATTAAATTTCCATACTTTTTATTTTCACATTTATTTGCCACAACTTTCATATCAACTTGATTTTAAATGAAAAACTAGCCTATGTAAATAATTATACTAAATTAAGCATTTAAAGAAGATGTTTAAAACATATTTAATTTCGTTCATACAGGCACGCAGCGGCTCAATCATTCAGACAGGCATGCAGGCAGCTGCTCAATCAGTCAGGCAGAGTCTCTCTCAGGCAGCGGCTCAATCAGTCAGGCAGGCAGCGGCTCATTCAATCAGGCAGGTGTTGGCTCCATCAATCAATCCTATATTAAATTTCCATACTTTTTATTTTCACATTTATTTGCCACAACTTTCATATCAACTTGATTTTAAATGAAAAACTAGCCTATGTAAATAATTATACTAAATTAAGCATTTAAAGAAGATGTTTGAAACATATTTAATGTTGCTCATACCGGCATTCTTCGGCTCAATTAGTCAGGCAGGCAGCGGCTCAATCAGTCAGGCAGGCAGCGGCTCAATCAGTCAGGCAGGCAGCGGCTCAATAAATCAGGCAGGCAGCGGCTCAATCAGTCAGACAGGAAGCGGCTAAATCAGGCGGGCAGGCAGCGGCTCAATCAATCAGGCAGTTGTTCGCTCTGTCAATCAATCCTATATAAAACTTCAATACTTTTTATATTCACATTAATTAGCCACAATTTTGATATCAAATTGATTTTAAATGAAAAACTAGACTATGTGAATAATAACACTAAATTAAGCATTTACAGAAGATGTTTAACACATATTTACTTTTGTTCATACAGGCACGCAGCGGCTCAATCATTCAGGCTGGCAGCGGCTCCATCAGTCAATCAGTCAGGCAGGCAGCGGCTCTCACCGGCAGGCAGGCAGGCAGGCAGTGTCTCTTTGTAAGGCAGGCAGTGACTAAATCAGTCAGGGAGACAGCCGCTCAATCAGCTAGACAGACAGCGGCAGTATCAGTCATCAGTCAGTCCAGCAGGCTAAGTTAACGCACATTGTACATAAATGAAAAGCTTATAAATTTAAATTCTACTATCGAAAAATACAGTAATCTTTGAGAATTAACGTTAAAATTTCGACCCAGTACGAGGAGAGTGTTTCACACCAGAAATTTGCACGCATGAATCGAGAAGTTCCGAAACGGCTAAATGAGTGTGAAACACGAATAGGAAGCAGAACGGCCTCTACCGCCTCCACTTCTTGCCCCACATTCACCAAGTCATTTCGAAACTTCCGATCCACACTTACATTTTTTCCTGTTGCAGAACTATTTCCCCGTAATGCATGGAAAAAATCAGTAGAATGACAGTTCATAGCAACATTTTAGGGAAATAACAGTTGACATTTTAATATGTATATGTTATTTATATAAAATTTTGTTTTAGCTTACAAAATATTGCATAAAATATAGATTAAAGATAATATCTATTTGAGAACAAATTAAAGCATGAAGAAAAGTAAACATTCTCAGCTGTCCACTGTGGCAGTGGCTTTCAAAGTCAGGCTGGCACGAAGTGGCTCTGTCCGTCAGTCATCAGGTAGGCAGTGGCTCTATCACTCAGGCAGACATTGGCTCTATCATTCAGGCAGGCGTTAGCTCCCTCAGTCAATCCTATATAAAAATTCCATATTTTTTATTACCACATTTATTAGCAACAATTTCCATATCAACTTGAATTTAATTGAGAAACTAGACAATTTAAATAATAATACTAAATTATGCATTTAATTAAGATGTTTAAAACATATTAAAATTTGTTCATACAGGCAGGCATCGGCTCAATCATTCAGGCAGACAGTTTCTCACAGTCAGGCTGGCAGCGACTCAATCAGTCAAGCAGAGAGCGGCTCAATCAGGCAGGCAGGCAGGCAGACAGCGGCTCAATTAGTCTGGCAGGAAGTGGCTCAATCAGGCAGGCAGGTTTTGGCTCTATCTATCAATCCTATATTAAATTTCCATACTTTTTATTTTCACATTTATTAGCCACAACTTTCATATCAACTTGATTTTAAATGAAAAACTAGCCTATGTAAATAATTATACTAAATGAAGCTCTTAAAGAAGATGTTTGAAACATATTTAATTTTGATCATACCGGCATTCATCGGCTCAATTAGTCAGGCAGGCAGCGGCTCAATCAGTCAGGCAGGCAGCGGCTGAATCAATCAGGCAGGCAGCGGCTTAATCAGTAAGGCAGGCAGCGGCTCAATCAGTCAGGCAGGCAGCGGTTCAATCAGTCAGGCAGGTAGCGGCTGAATCAGTCAGGCAGGCAGCGGCTCAATCATTCAGGCAGGAAGCGGCTCAATCAGTCAGACAGGAAGCGACTCAATCAGTCAGGTAGGAAGCGGCTCAATCAGTCAGACAGGAAGCGGCTAAATCAGGCAGGCAGGCAGCGGCTCAATCAATCAGGCAGGTGTTGGCTCAATTAATCAATCCTATATTAAATTTCCATACTTTTTATTTTCACATTTATTAGCCACAACTTTCATATAAACTTGATTTTAAATGAAAAACTAGCCTATTTAAATAATTATACTAAATTAAGCATTTAAAGAAGATGTTTAAAACATATTTAATTTCGTTCATACAGGCACGCAGCGGCTCAATCATTCAGGCAGAGTCTCTCTCAGGCAGCGGCTCAATCAGTCAGGCAGGCAGCGGCTCAATCAATCTGGCAGGTGTTGGCTCCATCAATCAATCCTATATTAAATTTCCATACTTTTTATTTTCACATTTATTTGCCACAACTTTCATATCAACTTGATTTTAAATGAAAAACTAGCCTATGTAAATAATTATACTAAATTAAGCATTTAAAGAAGATGTTTGAAACATATTTAATGTTGCTCATACCGGCATTCATCGGCTCAATTAGTCAGGCAGGCAGCAGCTCAATCAGTCAGGCAGGCAGCGGCTCAATTAGTCAGACAGGAAACGGCTCAATCAGTCAGACAGGAAGCGGCTATATCAGGCAGGCAGGCAGCGGCTCAATCAATCAGGCAGGTGTTGGCTCTATTAATCAATCCTATATTAAATTTCCATACTTTTTATTTTCACATTTATTAGCCACAACTTACATATAAACTTGATTTTAAATGAAAAACTAGCCTATGTAAATAATTATACTAAATTAAGCATTTAAAGAAGATGTTTAAAACATATTTAATTTCGTTCATACAGGCACGCAGCGGCTCAATCATTCAGACAGGCATGCAGGCAGCTGCTCAATCAGTCAGGCAGAGTCTCTCTCAGACAGCGGCTCAATCAGTCAGGCAGGCAGCGGCTCAATCAATCAGGCAGGAAGCGGCTAAATCAGGCGGCAGGCAGCGGCTCAATCAATCAGGCAGTTGTTCGCTCTAACAATCAATCCTATATAAAACTTCAATACTTTTTATATTCACATTAATTAGCCACAATTTTGATATCAAATTGATTTTAAATGAAAAACTAGACTATGTGAATAATAACACTAAATTAAGCATTTACAGAAGATGTTTAACACATATTTACTTTTGTTCATACAGGCACGCAGCGGCTCAATCATTCAGGCAGGCAGCGGATCCATCAGTCAATCAGTCAGGCAGGCAGCGGCTCTCACCGGCAGGCAGGCAGGCATTGTCTCTTTGTCAGGCAGGCAGTGACTAAATCAGTCAGGGAGACAGCCGCTCAATCAGCTAGACAGACAGCGGCAGTATCAGTCATCAGTCAGTCCAGCAGGCTAAGTTAACGCACATTGTACATTAATGAAAAGCTAATAAATTTAAATTCTACTATCGAAAAATACAGTAATCTTTGAGAATTAACGTTAAAATTTCGACCCAGTACGAGGAGAGTGTTTCAACACATTGCATAAAATATAGATTAAAGATAATATCTATTTGAGAACAAATTAAAGCATGAAGAAAAGTAAACATTCTCAGCTGCCCACTGTGGCAGTGGCTTTCAAAGTCAGGCTGGCACGAAGTGGCTCTGTCCGTCAGTCAGTCAGGTAGGCAGTGGCTCTATCACTCAGGCAGACATTGGCTCTATCATTCAGGCAGGCGTTAGCTCCCTCAGTCAATCCTATATAAAAATTCCATAATTTTTATTACCACATTTATTAGCAACAATTTCCATATAAACTTGAATTTAATTGAGAAACTAGACAATTTAAATAATAATACTAAATTATGCATTTAAAGAAGATGTTTAAAACATATTTAAATTTGTTCATACAGGCAGGCATAGGCTCAATCATTCAGGCAGACAGTTTCTCACAGTCAGGCAGGCAGCGACTCCATCAGTCAAACGGGCAGCGGCTCCATCAGTCAGATAGGCAGCGGCTCTCACACGCAGGCAGACAGTGTCTCTCTGTCAGGCAGGCAGTGACTCAATCAGTCAAGCAGACAGCGGCTCAATCAGGCAGGCAGACAGCGGCTCAATCAGTCTGGCAGGAAGTGGCTCAATCAGGCAGGCAGGCAGGCAGCGGCTTAACCAATCAGACAGGTTTCGGCTCTATCTATCAATCCTATAATAAATTTCCATACTTTTTATTTTCACATTTATTAGCCACAACTTTCATATCAACTTGATTTTAAATGAAAAACTGGCCTATGAAAATAATTATACTAAATTAAGCTCTTAAAGAAGATGTTTGAAACATATTTAATTTTGATCATACCGGCATTCATCGGCTCAATTAGTCTGGCAGGCAGCGGCACAATCAGTGAGGCAGGCAGCGGCTCAATCAGTCAGGCAGGCAGCGGCTTAATCAGTCAGGCAGGCAGCGGCTCAATCAGTCAGGCAGGCAGCGGCTCAATCAGTCAGGCAGGCAGCGGCTCAATCAGTCTGGCAGGCAGCGGCTCAATCAGTCAGGCAGACAGAGGCTCAATCAGTCAGGCAGGAAGCGGCTCAATCAGTCAGACAGGAAGCGGCTCAATCAGTCAGACAGGAAGCGGCTAAATCAGGCAAGCAGGCAGCGGATCAATCAATCAGGCAGATGTTGGCTCTATTAATCAATCCTATATTAAATTTCCATACTTTTTATTTTCACATTTATTAGCCACAACTTTCATATAAACTTGATTTTAAATGAAAAATTAGCCTATGTAAATAATTATACTAAATTAAGCATTTAAAGAAGATGTTTAAAACATATTTAATTTCGTTCATACAGGCACGCAGCGGCTCAATCATTCAGACAGGCATGCAGGCAGCTGCTCAATCAGTCAGGCAGAGTCTCTCTCTGGCAGCGGCTTAGTCAGTCAGGCAGGCAGCGGCTCAATCAATCAGGCAGGTGTTGGCTCCATCAATCAATCCTATATTAAATTTCCATACTTTTCATTTTCACAATTATTAGCCACAACTTTCATATCAACTTGATTTTAAATGAAAAACTAGCCTATGTAAATAATTATACTAAATTAAGCATTTAAAGAAGATGTTTGAAACATATTTAATTTTGCTCATACCGGCATTCATCGGCTCAATCAGTGAGGCAGGCAGCGGCTCAATCAGTCAGGCAGGCAGCGGTTCAATCAGTCAGGCAGGAAACGGCTCAATCAGTCAGGTAGGAAGCGGCTCAATCAGTCAGGTAGGAATCGGCTAAATCAGGCAGGCAGGCAGCGGCTCAATCAATCAGGCAGGTGTTGGCTCTATTAATCAATCCTATATTAAATTTCCATACTTTTTATTTTCACATTTATTAGTCACAACTTTCATATAAACTTGATTTTAAATGAAAAACTAGCCTACGTAAATGATTATACTAAATTAAGCATTTAAAGAAGATGTTAAAAACATATTTAATTTCGTTCATACAGGCACGCAGCGGCTCAATCATTCAGACAGGCATGCAGGCAGCTGCTCAATCAGTCAGGCAGAGTCTCTCTCTGGCAGCGGCTCAATCAGTCAGGCTGGCAGCGGCTCAATCAGTCAGGCAGGCAGTGGCTCAATCAGTCAGGCAGGCAGCGGTTCAATCAGTCAGGCAGGCAGCGGCTCAATCAGTCAGGCAGGCAGCGGCTGAATCAGTCAGGCAGGCAGTGGCTGAATCAGTCAGGCAGGCATCGGCTCAATCAGTCAGGCAGGCATCGGCTCAATCAGTCAGGCAGGCATCGGCTCAATCAGTCAGGCAGGCAGTGGCTCAATCAGTCAGGCAGGCAGAGGCTGAATCATTCAGGCAGTTGTTCGCTCTATCAATCAATCCTATATAAAACTTCAATACTTTTTATATTCACATTAATTAGCCACAATTTTGATATCAAATTGATTTTAAATGAAAAACTAGACTATGTGAATAATAACACTAAATTAAGCATTTACAGAAGATGTTTAACACATATTTACTTTTGTTCATACAGGCACGCAGCGGCTCAATCATTCAGGCAGGCAGCGGCTCCATCAGTCAATCAGTCAGGCAGGCAGCGGCTCTCACACGCAGGCAGACAGTGTCTCTCTGTCAGGCAGGCAGCGACTCAATCAGTCAAGCAGACAGCGGCTCAATCAGGCAGGCAGACAGCGGCTCAATCAGTCTGGCAGGAAGCGGCTCAATCAGGCAGGCAGGCAGCGGCTCAATCAATCAGGCAGTTGTTCGCTCTGTCAATCAATCCTATATAAAACTTCAATACTTTTTATATTCACATTAATTAGCCACAACTTTCATATCAACTTGATTTTAAATGAAAAACTAGCCTATGTAAATAATTATACTAAATGAAGCATTTAAAGAAGATGTTTGAAACATATTTAATTTTGCTTATACCGGCATTCATCGGCTCAATTAGTCAGGCAGGCAGCGGCTCAATCAGTCAGGCAGGCAGCGGCTCAATCATTCAGGCAGGCAGCGGCTCAATCAGTAAGGCAGGCAGCGGCTCAATCAGTCAGGCAGGCAGCGGTTCAATCAGTCAGACAGGAAGCGGCTAAATCAGGCAGACAGCGGCTCAATCAATCAGCCAGGTGTTGGCTCTATTAATCAATCCTATATTAAATTTCCATACTTTTTATTTTCACATTTATTAGCCACAACTTTCATATAAACTTGATTTTGAATGAAAAACTAGCCTATGTAAATAATTATACTAAATTAAGCATTTAAAGAAGATGTTTAAAACATATTTAATTTCGTTCATACAGGCACGCAGCGGCTCAATCATTCAGACAGGCATGCAGGCAGCTGCTCAATCAGTCAGGCAGAGTCTCTCTCTGGCAGCGGCTTAGTCAGTCAGGCAGGCAGCGGCTCAATCAATCAGGCAGGTGTTGGCTCCATCAATCAATCCTATATTAAATTTCCATACTTTTCATTTTCACAATTATTAGCCACAACTTTCATATCAACTTGATTTTAAATGAAAAACTAGCCTATGTAAATAATTATACTAAATTAAGCATTTAAAGAAGATGTTTGAAACATATTTAATTTTGCTCATACCGGCATTCATCGGCTCAATCAGTGAGGCAGGCAGCGGCTCAATCAGTCAGGCAGGCAGCGGTTCAATCAGTCAGGCAGGAAACGGCTCAATCAGTCAGGTAGGAAGCGGCTCAATCAGTCAGGTAGGAATCGGCTAAATCAGGCAGGCAGGCAGCGGCTCAATCAATCAGGCAGGTGTTGGCTCTATTAATCAATCCTATATTAAATTTCCATACTTTTTATTTTCACATTTATTAGTCACAACTTTCATATAAACTTGATTTTAAATGAAAAACTAGCCTACGTAAATGATTATACTAAATTAAGCATTTAAAGAAGATGTTAAAAACATATTTAATTTCGTTCATACAGGCACGCAGCGGCTCAATCATTCAGACAGGCATGCAGGCAGCTGCTCAATCAGTCAGGCAGAGTCTCTCTCTGGCAGCGGCTCAATCAGTCAGGCTGGCAGCGGCTCAATCAGTCAGGCAGGCAGTGGCTCAATCAGTCAGGCAGGCAGCGGTTCAATCAGTCAGGCAGGCAGCGGCTCAATCAGTCAGGCAGGCAGCGGCTGAATCAGTCAGGCAGGCAGTGGCTGAATCAGTCAGGCAGGCATCGGCTCAATCAGTCAGGCAGGCATCGGCTCAATCAGTCAGGCAGGCATCGGCTCAATCAGTCAGGCAGGCAGTGGCTCAATCAGTCAGGCAGGCAGAGGCTGAATCATTCAGGCAGTTGTTCGCTCTATCAATCAATCCTATATAAAACTTCAATACTTTTTATATTCACATTAATTAGCCACAATTTTGATATCAAATTGATTTTAAATGAAAAACTAGACTATGTGAATAATAACACTAAATTAAGCATTTACAGAAGATGTTTAACACATATTTACTTTTGTTCATACAGGCACGCAGCGGCTCAATCATTCAGGCAGGCAGCGGCTCCATCAGTCAATCAGTCAGGCAGGCAGCGGCTCTCACACGCAGGCAGACAGTGTCTCTCTGTCAGGCAGGCAGCGACTCAATCAGTCAAGCAGACAGCGGCTCAATCAGGCAGGCAGACAGCGGCTCAATCAGTCTGGCAGGAAGCGGCTCAATCAGGCAGGCAGGCAGCGGCTCAATCAATCAGGCAGTTGTTCGCTCTGTCAATCAATCCTATATAAAACTTCAATACTTTTTATATTCACATTAATTAGCCACAACTTTCATATCAACTTGATTTTAAATGAAAAACTAGCCTATGTAAATAATTATACTAAATGAAGCATTTAAAGAAGATGTTTGAAACATATTTAATTTTGCTCATACCGGCATTCATCGGCTCAATTAGTCAGGCAGGCAGCGGCTCAATCAGTCAGGCAGGCAGCGGCTCAATCATTCAGGCAGGCAGCGGCTCAATCAGTAAGGCAGGCAGCGGCTCAATCAGTCAGGCAGGCAGCGGTTCAATCAGTCAGACAGGAAGCGGCTAAATCAGGCAGACAGCGGCTCAATCAATCAGCCAGGTGTTGGCTCTATTAATCAATCCTATATTAAATTTCCATACTTTTTATTTTCACATTTATTAGCCACAACTTTCATATAAACTTGATTTTGAATGAAAAACTAGCCTATGTAAATAATTATACTAAATTAAGCATTTAAAGAAGATGTTTAAAACATATTTAATTTCGTTCATACAGGCACGCAGCGGCTCAATCATTCAGACAGGCATGCAGGCAGCTGCTCAATCAGTCAGGCAGAGTTTCTCTCAGGCAGCGGCTCAATCAGCCAGGCAGGTGTTGGCTCTATCAATCAATCCTATATAAAATTTCCATACTTTTTATTTTCACATTTATTTGCCACAACTTTCATATCAACTTGATTTTAAATGAAAAACTAGCCTATGTAAATAATTATACTAAATTAAGCATTTAAAGAAGATGTTTGAAACATATTTAATGTTGCTCATACCGGCATTCATCGGCTCAATTAGTCAGGCAGGCAGCAGCTCAATCAGTCAGGCAGGCAGCGGCTCAATCAGTCAGGCAGGAAACGGCTCAATCAGTCAGACAGGAAGCGGCTAGATCAGGCAGGCAGGCAGCGGCTCAATCAATCAGGCAGGTGTTGGCTCTATTAATCAATCCTATATTAAATTTCCATACTTTTTATTTTCACATTTATTAGCCACAACTTTCATATAAACTTGATTTTAAATGAAAAACTAGCCTATGTAAATAATTATACTAAATTAAGCATTTAAAGAAGATGTTTAAAACATATTTAATTTCGTTCATACAGGCACGCAGCGGCTCAATCATTCAGACAGGCATGCAGGCAGCTGCTCAATCAGTCAGGCAGAGTCTCTCTCAGGCAGCGGCTCAATCAGTCAGGCAGGCAGCGGCTCATTCAATCAGGCAGGTGTTGGCTCCATCAATCAATCCTATATTAAATTTCCATACTTTTTATTTTCACATTTATTTGCCACAACTTTCATATCAACTTGATTTTAAATGAAAAACTAGCCTATGTAAATAATTATACTAAATTAAGCATTTAAAGAAGATGTTTGAAACATATTTAATGTTGCTCATACCGGCATTCTTCGGCTCAATTAGTCAGGCAGGCAGCGGCTCAATCAGTCAGGCAGGCAGCGGCTCAATCAGTCAGGCAGGCAGCGGCTCAATAAATCAGGCAGGCAGCGGCTCAATCAGTCAGACAGGAAGCGGCTAAATCAGGCGGGCAGGCAGCGGCTCAATCAATCAGGCAGTTGTTCGCTCTGTCAATCAATCCTATATAAAACTTCAATACTTTTTATATTCACATTAATTAGCCACAATTTTGATATCAAATTGATTTTAAATGAAAAACTAGACTATGTGAATAATAACACTAAATTAAGCATTTACAGAAGATGTTTAACACATATTTACTTTTGTTCATACAGGCACGCAGCGGCTCAATCATTCAGGCTGGCAGCGGCTCCATCAGTCAATCAGTCAGGCAGGCAGCGGCTCTCACCGGCAGGCAGGCAGGCAGGCAGTGTCTCTTTGTAAGGCAGGCAGTGACTAAATCAGTCAGGGAGACAGCCGCTCAATCAGCTAGACAGACAGCGGCAGTATCAGTCATCAGTCAGTCCAGCAGGCTAAGTTAACGCACATTGTACATAAATGAAAAGCTTATAAATTTAAATTCTACTATCGAAAAATACAGTAATCTTTGAGAATTAACGTTAAAATTTCGACCCAGTACGAGGAGAGTGTTTCACACCAGAAATTTGCACGCATGAATCGAGAAGTTCCGAAACGGCTAAATGAGTGTGAAACACGAATAGGAAGCAGAACGGCCTCTACCGCCTCCACTTCTTGCCCCACATTCACCAAGTCATTTCGAAACTTCCGATCCACACTTACATTTTTTCCTGTTGCAGAACTATTTCCCCGTAATGCATGGAAAAAATCAGTAGAATGACAGTTCATAGCAACATTTTAGGGAAATAACAGTTGACATTTTAATATGTATATGTTATTTATATAAAATTTTGTTTTAGCTTACAAAATATTGCATAAAATATAGATTAAAGATAATATCTATTTGAGAACAAATTAAAGCATGAAGAAAAGTAAACATTCTCAGCTGTCCACTGTGGCAGTGGCTTTCAAAGTCAGGCTGGCACGAAGTGGCTCTGTCCGTCAGTCAGTCAGGTAGGCAGTGTCTCTATCACTCAGGCAGACATTGGCTCTATCATTCAGGCAGGCGTTAGCTCCCTCAGTCAATCCTATATAAAAATTCCATATTTTTTATTACCACATTTATTAGCAACAATTTCCATATCAACTTGAATTTAATTGAGAAACTAGACAATTTAAATAATAATACTAAATTATGCATTTAAAGAAGATGTTTCCAACATATTTAAATTTGTTCATACAGGCAGGCAGCGGCTCAATCATTCAGGCAGACAGTTTCTCACAGTCAGGCAGGCAGCAACTCCATCAGTCAAACGGGCAGCGGCTCCATCAGTCAGATAGGCAGCGGCTCTCACACGCAGGCAGACAGTGTCTCTCTGTCAGGCAGGCAGCGACTCAATCAGTCAAGCAGACAGCGGCTCAATCAGGCAGGCAGACAGCGGCTCAATCAGTCTGGCAGGAAGCGTCTCAATCAGGCAGGCAGGCAGGCAGGCAGGCAGCGGCTCAACCAATCAGGCAGGTGTTGGCTCTATCTATCAATCCTATATTAAATTTCCATACTTTTCATTTTCACATTTATTGGCCACAACTTTCATATCAACTTGATTTTAAATGAAATACTAGCCTATGTAAATAATTATACTAAATTAAGCATTTAAAGAAGATGTTTGAAACATATTTAATTTTGCTCATACCGGCATTCATCGGCTTAATTAGTCAGGCAGGCAGCGGTTCAATCAGTCAGGCAGGCAGCGGTTCAATCAGTCAGGCAGGCAGCGGCTGAATCAGTCAGGCAGGCAGTGGCTGAATCATTCAGGCAGGAAGCGGCTCAATCAGTCAGGTAGGAAGCGGTTCAATCAGTCAGGTAGGAAGCGGCTCAATCAGTCAGGTAGGAAGCGGCTCAATCAGTCAGGTAGGAAGCGGCTCAATCAGGCAGGCAGGCAGCGGCTCAATCAATCAGGCAGGTGTTGGCTCTATCAATCAATCCTATATTAAATTTCCATACTTTTTATTTTCACATTTATTTGCCACAACTTTCATATCAACTTGATTTTAAATGAAAAACTAGCCTATGTAAATAATTATACTAAATTAAGCATTTAAAGAAGATGTTTGAAACATATTTAATTTTGCTCATACCGGCATTTATCGGCTCAATTAGTCAGGCATTCATCGGCTCAATTAGTCAGGCATTTATCGGCTCAATTAGTCAGGCAGGCAGCGGCTCAATCAGTCAGGCAGGCAGCGGCTCAATCAGTCAGGCAGGCAGCGGCTCAATCAGTCAGGCAGGCAGCGGTTCAATCAGTCAGGCAGGCAGCGGCTCAATCAGTCTGGCAGGCAGCGGCTCAATCAGTCAGGCAGGCAGCGGTTCAATCAGTCAGGCAGGCAGCGGCTGAATCAGTCAGGCAGGCAGAGGCTCAATCATTCAGGCAGGAAGCGGCTCAATCATTCAGCCAGGAAGCGGCTCAATCAGTCAGGTAGGAAGCGGCTCAATCAGTCAGTCAGGAAGCGGCTCAATCAGTCAGGTAGGAAGCGGCTCAATCAGTCAGACAGGAAGCGGCTAAATCAGGCAGACAGGCAGCGGCTCAATCAATCAGGCAGGTGTTGGCTCTATTAATCAATCCTATATTAAATTTCCATACTTTTTATTTTCACATTTATTAGCCACAACTTTCATATAAACTTGATTTTAAATGAAAAACTAGCCTATTTAAATAATTATACTAAATTAAGCATTTAAAGAAGATGTTTAAAACATATTTAATTTCGTTCATACAGGCACGCAGCGGCTCAATCATTCAGACAGGCATGCAGGCAGCTGCTCAATCAGTCAGGCAGAGTCTCTCTCAGACAGCGGCTCAATCAGTCAGGCAGGCAGCGGCTCAATCAATCAGGCAGGTGTTGGCTCCATCAATCAATCCTATATTGAATTTCCATACTTTTTATTTTCACATTTATTTGCCACAACTTTCATATAAACTTGATTTTAAATGAAAAACTAACCTATGTAAATAATTATACTAAATTAAGCATTTAAAGAAGATGTTTGAAACATATTTAATGTTGCTCATACCGGCATTCATCTGCTCAATTAGTCAGGCAGGCAGCAGCTCAATCAGTCAGGCAGGCAGCGGCTCAATCAGTCAGGCAGGAAACGGCTCAATCAGTCAGACAGGAAGCGGCTAAATCAGGCAGGCAGGCAGCGGCTCAATCAATCAGGCAGGCAGCGGCTCCATCAGTCAATCAGTCAGGCAGGCAGCGGCTCTCACCGGCAGGCAGGCAGGCAGGCAGTGTCTCTTTGTAAGGCAGGCAGTGACTAAATCAGTCAGGGAGACAGCCGCTCAATCAGCTAGACAGACAGCGGCAGTATCAGTCATCAGTCAGTCCAGCAGGCTAAGTTAACGCACATTGTACATAAATGAAAAGCTTATAAATTTAAATTCTACTATCGAAAAATACAGTAATCTTTGAGAATTAACGTTAAAATTTCGACCCAGTACGAGGAGAGTGTTTCACACCAGAAATTTGCACGCATGAATAGAGAAGTTCCGAAACGGCTAAATGAGTGTGAAACACGAATAGGAAGCAGAACGGCCTCTACCGCCTCCACTTCTTGCCCCACATTCACCAAGTCATTTCGAAACTTCCGATCCACACTTACATTTTTTCCTGTTGCAGAACTATTTCCCCGTAATGCATGGAAAAAATCAGTAGAATGACAGTTCATAGCAACATTTTAGGGAAATAACAGTTGACATTTTAATATGTATATGTTATTTATATAAAATTTTGTTTTAGCTTACAAAATATTGCATAAAATATAGATTAAAGATAATATCTATTTGAGAACAAATTAAAGCATGAAGAAAAGTAAACATTCTCAGCTGTCCACTGTGGCAGTGGCTTTCAAAGTCAGGCTGGCACGAAGTGGCTCTGTCCGTCAGTCAGTCAGGTAGGCAGTGGCTCTATCACTCAGGCAGACATTGGCTCTATCATTCAGGCAGGCGTTAGCTCCCTCAGTCAATCCTATATAAAAATTCCATATTTTTTATTACCACATTTATTAGCAACAATTTCCATATCAACTTGAATTTAATTGAGAAACTAGACAATTTAAATAATAATACTAAATTATGCATTTAATTAAGATGTTTAAAACATATTTAAATTTGTTCATACAGGCAGGCATCGGCTCAATCATTCAGGCAGACAGTTTCTCACAGTCAGGCTGGCAGCGACTCAATCAGTCAAGCAGAGAGCGGCTCAATCAGGCAGGCAGGCAGGCAGACAGCGGCTCAATTAGTCTGGCAGGAAGTGGCTCAATCAGGCAGGCAGGTTTTGGCTCTATCTATCAATCCTATATTAAATTTCCATACTTTTTATTTTCACATTTATTAGCCACAACTTTCATATAAACTTGATTTTAAATGAAAAACTAGCCTATGTAAATAATTATACTAAATTAAGCATTTAAAGAAGATGTTTAAAACATATTTAATTTCGTTCATACAGGCACGCAGCGGCTCAATCATTCAGACAGGCATGCAGGCAGCTGCTCAATCAGTCAGGCAGAGTCTCTCTCAGACAGCGGCTCAATCAGTCAGGCAGGCAGCTGCTCAATCAATCAGGCAGGAAGCGGCTAAATTAGGCGGCAGGCAGCGGCTCAATCAATCAGGCAGTTGTTCGCTCTAACAATCAATCCTATATAAAACTTCAATACTTTTTATATTCACATTAATTAGCCACAATTTTGATATCAAATTGATTTTAAATGAAAAACTAGACTATGTGAATAATAACACTAAATTAAGCATTTACAGAAGATGTTTAACACATATTTACTTTTGTTCATACAGGCACGCAGCGGCTCAATCATTCAGGCAGGCAGCGGATCCATCAGTCAATCAGTCAGGCAGGCAGCGGCTCTCACCGGCAGGCAGGCAGGCAGTGTCTCTTTGTCAGGCAGGCAGTGACTAAATCAGTCAGGGAGACAGCCGCTCAATCAGCTAGACAGACAGCGGCAGTATCAGTCATCAGTCAGTCCAGCGGGCTAAGTTAACGCACATTGTACATTAATGAAAAGCTAATAAATTTAAATTCTACTATCGAAAAATACAGTAATCTTTGAGAATTAACGTTAAAATTTCGACCCAGTACGAGGAGAGTGTTTCAAACCAGAAATTTACACGCATGAATTGAGAAGTTCCGAAACGGCTAAATGAGTGTGAAACACGAAGAGGAAGCAGAACGGCCGTCTACCGCCTCCACTTCTTGCCCCACATTCACCAAGTCATTTCGAAACTTCCGATCCACACTTACACACTTTCCTGTTGCAGAACTATTTCCCCGTAATGCATGGAAAAAATCAGTAGAATGACAGTTCATAGCAACATTTTAGGGAAATAACAGTTGACATTTTAATATGTATATGTTATTTATATAAAATTTTGTTTTAGCTTACAAAACATTGCATAAAATATAGATTAAAGATAATATCTATTTGAGAACAAATTAAAGCATGAAGAAAAGTAAACATTCTCAGCTGCCCACTGTGGCAGTGGCTTTCAAAGTCAGGCTGGCACGAAGTGGCTCTGTCCGTCAGTCAGTCAGGTAGGCAGTGTCTCTATCACTCAGGCAGACATTGGCTCGATCATTCAGGCAGGCGTTAGCTCCCTCAGTCAATCCTATATAAAAATTCCATATTTTTTATTACCACATTTATTAGCAACAATTTCCATATCAACTTGAATTTAATTGAGAAACTAGACAATTTAAATAATAATACTAAATTATGCATTTAAAGAAGATGTTTCCAACATATTTAAATTTGTTCATACAGGCAGGCAGCGGCTCAATCATTCAGGCAGACAGTTTCTCACAGTCAGGCAGGCAGCAACTCCATCAGTCAAACGGGCAGCGGCTCCATCAGTCAGATAGGCAGCGGCTCTCACACGCAGGCAGACAGTGTCTCTCTGTCTGGCAGGCAGCGACTCAATCAGTCAAGCAGACAGCGGCTCAATCAGGCAGGCAGACAGCGGCTCAATCAGTCTGGCAGGAAGCGTCTCAATCAGGCAGGCAGGCAGGCAGCGGCTCAACCAATCAGGCAGGTGTTGGCTCTATCTATCAATCCTATATTAAATTTCCATACTTTTTATTTTCACATTTATTGGCCACAACTTTCATATCAACTTGATTTTAAATGAAATACTAGCCTATGTAAATAATTATACTAAATTAAGCATTTAAAGAAGATGTTTGAAACATATTTAATTTTGCTCATACCGGCATTCATCGGCTCAATTAGTCAGGCAGGCAGCGGTTCAATCAGTCAGGCAGGCAGCGGTTCAATCAGTCAGGCAGGCAGCGGCTGAATCAGTCAGGCAGGCAGTGGCTGAATCATTCAGGCAGGAAGCGGCTCAATCAGTCAGGTAGGAAGCGGTTCAATCAGTCAGGTAGGAAGCGGCTCAATCAGTCAGGTAGGAAGCGGCTCAATCAGTCAGGTAGGAAGCGGCTCAATCAGGCAGGCAGGCAGCGGCTCAATCAATCAGGCAGGTGTTGGCTCTATCAATCAATCCTATATTAAATTTCCATACTTTTTATTTTCACATTTATTTGCCACAACTTTCATATCAACTTGATTTTAAATGAAAAACTAGCCTATGTAAATAATTATACTAAATTAAGCATTTAAAGAAGATGTTTGAAACATATTTAATTTTGCTCATACCGGCATTCATCGGCTCAATTAGTCAGGCAGGCAGCAGCTCAATCAGTCAGGCAGGCAGCGGCTCAATCAGTCAGGCAGGAAACGGCTCAATCAGTCAGACAGGAAGCGGCTAAATCGGGCAGGCAGGCAGGCAGCGGCTCAATCAATCAGGCAGGCAGCGGCTCCATCAGTCAATCAGTCAGGCAGGCAGCGGCTCTCACCGGCAGGCAGGCAGTGTCTCTTTGTAAGGCAGGCAGTGACTAAATCAGTCAGGGAGACAGCCGCTCAATCAGCTAGACAGACAGCGGCAGTATCAGTCATCAGTCAGTCCAGCAGGCTAAGTTAACGCACATTGTACATAAATGAAAAGCTTATAAATTTAAATACTACTATCGAAAAATACAGTAATCTTTGAGAATTAACGTTAAAATTTCGACCCAGTACGAGGAGAGTGTTTCACACCAGAAATTTGCACGCATGAATCGAGAAGTTCCGAAACGGCTAAATGAGTGTGAAACACGAATAGGAAGCAGAACGGCCTCTACCGCCTCCACTTCTTGCCCCACATTCACCAAGTCATTTCGAAACTTCCGATCCACACTTACATTTTTTCCTGTTGCAGAACTATTTCCCCGTAATGCATGGAAAAAATCAGTAGAATGACAGTTCATAGCAACATTTTAGGGAAATAACAGTTGACATTTTAATATGTATATGTTATTTATATAAAATTTTGTTTTAGCTTACAAAATATTGCATAAAATATAGATTAAAGATATTATCTATTTGAGAACAAATTAAAGCATGAAGAAAAGTAAACATTCTCAGCTGTCCACTGTGGCAGTGGCTTTCAAAGTCAGGCTGGCACGAAGTGGCTCTGTCCGTCAGTCAGTCAGGTAGGCAGTGGCTCTATCACTCAGGCAGACATTGGCTCTATCATTCAGGCAGGCGTTAGCTCCCTCAGTCAATCCTATATAAAAATTCCATATTTTTTATTACCACATTTATTAGCAACAATTTCCATATCAACTTGAATTTAATTGAGAAACTAGACAATTTAAATAATAATACTAAATTATGCATTTAATTAAGATGTTTAAAACATATTTAAATTTGTTCATACAGGCAGGCATCGGCTCAATCATTCAGGCAGACAGTTTCTCACAGTCAGGCTGGCAGCGACTCAATCAGTCAAGCAGAGAGCGGCTCAATCAGGCAGGCAGGCAGGCAGACAGCGGCTCAATTAGTCTGGCAGGAAGTGGCTCAATCAGGCAGGCAGGTTTTGGCTCAATCAATCAGGCAGGTGTTGGCTCTATTAATCAATCCTATATTAAATTTCCATACTTTTTATTTTCACATTTATTAGCCTCAACTTTCATATCAACTTGATTTTAAATGAAAAACTAGCCTATGTAAATAATTATACTAAATTAAGCTCTTAAAGAAGATGTTTGAAACATATTTAATTTTGATCATACCGGCATTCATCGGCTCAATTAGTCAGGCAGGCAGCGGCTCAATCAGTCAGGCAGGCAGCGGCTGAATCAATCAGGCAGGCAGCGGCTTAATCAGTAAGGCAGGCAGCGGTTCAATCAGTCAGGCAGGTAGCGGCTGAATCAGTCAGGCAGGCAGCGGCTCAATCATTCAGGCAGGAAGCGGCTCAATCAGTCAGACAGGAAGCGGCTCAATCAGTCAGGTAGGAAGCGGCTCAATCAGTCAGACAGGAAGCGGCTAAATCAGGCAGGCAGGCAGCGGCTCAATCAATCAGGCAGGTGTTGGCTCTATTAATTAATCCTATATTAAATTTCCATACTTTTTATTTTCACATTTATTAGCCACAACTTTCATATAAACTTGATTTTAAATGAAAAACTAGCCTATTTAAATAATTATACTAAATTAAGCATTTAAAGAAGATGTTTAAAACATATTTAATTTCGTTCATACAGACACGCAGCGGCTCAATCATTCAGGCAGAGTCTCTCTCAGGCAGCGGCTCAATCAGTCAGGCAGGCAGCGGCTCAATCAATCTGGCAGGTGTTGGCTCCATCAATCAATCCTATATTAAATTTCCATACTTTTTATTTTCACATTTATTTGCCACAACTTTCATATCAACTTGATTTTAAATGAAAAACTAGCCTATGTAAATAATTATACTAAATTAAGCATTTAAAGAAGATGTTTGAAACATATTTAATGTTGCTCATACCGGCATTCATCGGCTCAATTAGTCAGGCAGGCAGCAGCTCAATCAGTCAGGCAGGCAGCGGCTCAATCAGTCAGACAGGAAACGGCTCAATCAGTCAGACAGGAAGCGGCTAAATCAGGCAGGCAGGCAGCGGCTCAATCAATCAGGCAGGTGTTGGCTCTATTAATCAATCCTATATTAAATTTCCATACTTTTTATTTTCACATTTATTAGCCACAACTTTCATATAAACTTGATTTTAAATGAAAAACTAGCCTATGTAAATAATTATACTAAATTAAGCATTTAAAGAAGATGTTTAAAACATATTTAATTTCGTTCACACAGGCACGCAGCGGCTCAATCATTCAGACAGGCATGCAGGCAGCTGCTCAATCAGTCAGGCAGAGTCTCTCTCAGACAGCGGCTCAATCAGTCAGGCAGGCAGCGGCTCAATCAATCAGGCAGGAAGCGGCTAAATCAGGCGGCAGGCAGCGGCTCAATCAATCAGGCAGTTGTTCGCTCTAACAATCAATCCTATATAAAACTTCAATACTTTTTATATTCACATTAATTAGCCACAATTTTGATATCAAATTGATTTTAAATGAAAAACTAGACTATGTGAATAATAACACTAAATTAAGCATTTACAGAAGATGTTTAACACATATTTACTTTTGTTCATACAGGCACGCAGCGGCTCAATCATTCAGGCAGGCAGCGGATCCATCAGTCAATCAGTCAGGCAGGCAGCGGCTCTCACCGGCAGGCAGGCAGGCAGTGTCTCTTTGTCAGGCAGGCAGTGACTAAATCAGTCAGGGAGACAGCCGCTCAATCAGCTAGACAGACAGCGGCAGTATCAGTCATCAGTCAGTCCAGCAGGCTAAGTTAACGCACATTGTACATTAATGAAAAGCTAATAAATTTAAATTCTACTATCGAAAAATACAGTAATCTTTGAGAATTAACGTTAAAATTTCGACCCAGTACGAGGAGAGTGTTTCAAACCAGAAATTTACACGCATGAATTGAGAAGTTCCGAAACGGCTAAATGAGTGTGAAACACGAAGAGGAAGCAGAACGGCCGTCTACCGCCTCCACTTCTTGCCCCACATTCACCAAGTCATTTCGAAACTTCCGATCCACACTTACACACTTTCCTGTTGCAGAACTATTTCCCCGTAATGCATGGAAAAAATCAGTAGAATGACAGTTCATAGCAACATTTTAGGGAAATAACAGTTGACATTTTAATATGTATATGTTATTTATATAAAATTTTGTTTTAGCTTACAAAACATTGCATAAAAAATAGATTAAAGATAATATCTATTTGAGAACAAATTAAAGCATGAAGAAAAGTAAACATTCTCAGCTGCCCACTGTGGCAGTGGCTTTCAAAGTCAGGCTGGCACGAAGTGGCTCTGTCCGTCAGTCAGTCAGGTAGGCAGTGTCTCTATCACTCAGGCAGACATTGGCTCTATCATTCAGGCAGGCGTTAGCTCCCTCAGTCAATCCTATATAAAAATTCCATATTTTTTATTACCACATTTATTAGCAACAATTTCCATATCAACTTGAATTTAATTGAGAAACTAGACAATTTAAATAATAATACTAAATTATGCATTTAAAGAAGATGTTTCCAACATATTTAAATTTGTTCATACAGGCAGGCAGCGGCTCAATCATTCAGGCAGACAGTTTCTCACAGTCAGGCAGGCAGCAACTCCATCAGTCAAACGGGCAGCGGCTCCATCAGTCAGATAGGCAGCGGCTCTCACACGCAGGCAGACAGTGTCTCTCTGTCAGGCAGGCAGCGACTCAATCAGTCAAGCAGACAGCGGCTCAATCAGTCAGGCAGGCAGCGGCTTAATCAATCAGGCAGGAAGCGGCTAAATCAGGCGGCAGGCAGCGGCTCAATCAATCAGGCAGTTGTTCGCTCTAACAATCAATCCTATATAAAACTTCAATACTTTTTATATTCACATTAATTAGCCACAATTTTGATATCAAATTGATTTTAAATGAAAAACTAGACTATGTGAATAATAACACTAAATTAAGCATTTACAGAAGATGTTTAACACATATTTACTTTTGTTCATACAGGCACGCAGCGGCTCAATCATTCAGGCAGGCAGCGGATCCATCAGTCAATCAGTCAGGCAGGCAGCGGCTCTCACCGGCAGGCAGGCAGTGTCTCTTTGTCAGGCAGGCAGTGACTAAATCAGTCAGGGAGACAGCCGCTAAATCAGCTAGACAGACAGCGGCAGTATCAGTCTTCAGTCAGTCCAGCAGGCTAAGTTAACGCACATTGTACATTAATGAAAAGCTTATAAATTTAAATTCTACTATCGAAAAATACAGTAATCTTTGAGAATTAACGTTAAAATTTCGACCCAGTACGAGGAGAGTGTTTCACACCAGAAATTTGCACGCATGAATCGAGAAGTTCCGAAACGGCTAAATGAGTGTGAAACACGAAGAGGAAGCAGAACGGCCGTCTACCGCCTCCACTTCTTGCCCC
The DNA here is from genome assembly GCA_949128135.1 of Parasteatoda lunata. Lineage (NCBI taxonomy): Eukaryota > Metazoa > Arthropoda > Arachnida > Araneae > Theridiidae > Parasteatoda > Parasteatoda lunata. The sequence continues at coordinate 91,533,439 of OX421979.1, read as the reverse complement.
ACATTCACCAAGTCATTTCAAAACTTCCGATCCACACTTACATTTTTTCCTGTTGCAGAACTATTTCCCCGTAATGCATGGAAAAAATCAGTAGAATGACAGTTCATAGCAACATTTTAGGGAAATAACAGTTGACATTTTAATATGTATATGTTATTTATATAAAATTTTGTTTTAGCTTACAAAACATTGCATAAAATATAGATTAAAGATAATATCTATTTGAGAACAAATTAAAGCATGAAGAAAAGTAAACATTCTCAGCTGTCCACTGTGGTAGTGGCTTTCAAAGTCAGGCTGGCACGAAGTGGCTCTGTCCGTCAGTCAGTCAGGTAGGCAGTGGCTCTATCACTCAGGCAGACATTGGCTCTATCATTTAGGCAGGCGTTAGTTCCCTCAGTCAATCCTATATAAAAATTCCATATTTTTATTACCACATTTATTAGCAACAATTTCCATATCAACTTGAATTTAATTGAGAAACTAGACAATTTAAATAATAATACTAAATTATGCATTTAAAGAAGATGTTTAAAACATATTTAAATTTGTTCATACACGCAGGCAGCGGCTCAATCATTCAGGCAGACAGTTTCTCACAGTCAGGCAGGCAGCGACTCCATCAGTCAAACGGGCAGCGGCTCCATCAGTCAGATAGGCAGCGGCTCTCACACGCAGGCAGACAGTGTCTCTCTGTCAGGCAGGCAGCGATTCAATCAGTCAAGTAGACAGCGGCTCAATCAGGCAGGCAGACAGCGGCTCAATCAGGCAGGCAGGCTGGCAGCGGCTCAACCAATCAGGCAGGTGTTGGCTCTATCTATCAATCCTATATAAAATTTCCATACTTTTTATTTTCACATTTATTGGCCACAACTTTCATATCAACTTGATTTTAAATGAAAAACTAGCCTATGTAAATAATTATACTAAATTAAGCATTTAAAGAAGATGTTTGAAACATATTTAATTTTGCTCATACCAGCATTCATCGGCTCAATTAGTCAGGCAGGCAGCGGCTCAATCAGTCAGGCAGGCAGCGGCTCAATCAGTCAGGCAGGCAGCGGCTCAATCAGTCAGGCAGGCAGCGGTTCAATCAGTCAGGCAGGCAGCGGCTCAATCAGTCAGGCAGGCAGCGGCTCAATCATTCAGGCAGGAAGCGGCTCAATCATTCAGGCAGGAAGCGGCTCAATCAGTCAGGTAGGAAGCGGCTCAATAAGTCAGGTAGGAAGCGGCTCAATCAGTCAGACAGGAAGCGGCTAAGTCAGGCAGGCAGGCAGCGGCTCAATCAATCAGGCAGGTGTTGGCTCTATTAATCAATCCTATATTAAATTTCCATACTTTTTATTTTCACATTTATTAGCCACAACTTTCATATAAACTTGATTTTAAATGAAAAACTAGCCTATTTAAATAATTATACTAAATTAAGCATTTAAAGAAGATGTTTAAAACATATTTAATTTCGTTCATACAGGCACGCAGCGGCTCAATCATTCAGACAGGCAAGCAGGCAGCTGCTTAATCAGTCAGGCAGAGTCTCTCTCAGACAGCGGCTCAATCAGTCAGGCAGACAGCGGCTCAATCAATCAAGCAGGTGTTGGCTCCATCAATCAATCCTATATTGAATTTCCATACTTTTTATTTTCACATTTATTTGCCACAACTTTCATATCAACTTGATTTTAAATGAAAAACTAGCCTATGTAAATAATTATACTAAATTAAGCATTTAAAGAAGATGTTTGAAACATATTTAATGTTGCTCATACCGGCATTCATCGGCTCAATTAGTCAGGCAGGCAGCAGCTCAATCAGTCAGGCAGGCAGCGGCTCAATCAGTCAGGCAGGAAACGGCTCAATCAGTCAGACAGGAAGCGGCTAAATCAGGCAGGCAGGCAGCGGCTCAATCAATCAGGCAGGTGTTGGCTCCATCAATCAATCCTATATTAAATTTCCATACTTTTTATTTTCACATTTATTAGCCACAACTTTCATATCAACTTGATTTTAAATGAAAAACTAGCCTATGTAAATAATTATACTAAATGAAGCATTTAAAGAAGATGTTTGAAACATATTTAATGTTGCTTATACCGGCATTCATCGGCTCAATTAGTCAGGCAGGCAGCGGCATAATCAGTCAGGCAGGCAGCGGCTCAATCAGTCAGGCAGGCAGTGGCTCAATCAGTCAGGCAGGCAGCGGCTCAATCAGTCAGGCAGGCAGCGGCTGAACCAGTCAGGCAGGCAGCGGCTCAATTAGTCAGGCAGGCAGCAGCTCAATCATTCAGGCAGGCAGCGGCTCCATCAGTCAATCAGTCAGGCAGGCAGCGGCTCTCACCGGCAGGCAGGCAGGCAGTGTCTCTTTGTCAGGCAGGCAGTGACTAAATCAGTCAGGGAGACAGCCGCTAAATCAGCTAGACAGACAGCGGCAGTATCAGTCATCAGTCAGTCCAGCAGGCTAAGTTAACGCACATTGTACATTAATGAAAAGCTTATAAATTTAAATTCCACTATCGAAAAATACAGTAATCTTTGAGAATTAACGTTAAAATTTCGACCCAGTACGAGGAGAGTGTTTCACACCAGAAATTTGCACGCATGAATCGAGAAGTTCCGAAACGGCTAAATGAGTGTGAAACACGAAGAGGAAGCAGAACGGTCGTCTACCGCCTCCAATTCTTGCCCCACATTCACCAAGTCATTTCAAAACTTCCGATCCACACTTACATTTTTTCCTGTTGCAGAACTATTTCCCCGTAATGCATGGAAAAAATCAGTAGAATGACAGTTCATAGCAACATTTTAGGGAAATAACAGTTGACATTTTAATATGTATATGTTATTTATATAAAATTTTGTTTTAGCTTACAAAACATTGCATAAAATATAGATTAAAGATAATATCTATTTGAGAACAAATTAAAGCATGAAGAAAAGTAAACATTCTCAGCTGTCCACTGTGGTAGTGGCTTTCAAAGTCAGGCTGGCACGAAGTGGCTCTGTCCGTCAGTCAGTCAGGTAGGCAGTGGCTCTATCACTCAGGCAGACATTGGCTCTAACATTTAGGCAGGCGTTAGTTCCCTCAGTCAATCCTATATAAAAATTCCATATTTTTATTACCACATTTATTAGCAACAATTTCCATATCAACTTGAATTTAATTGAGAAACTAGACAATTTAAATAATAATACTAAATTATGCATTTAAAGAAGATGTTTAAAACATATTTAAATTTGTTCATACAGGCAGGCAGCGGCTCAATCATTCAGGCAGACAGTTTCTCACAGTCAGGCAGGCAGCGACTCCATCAGTCAAACGGGCAGCGGCTCCATCAGTCAGATAGGCAGCGGCTCTCACACGCAGGCAGACAGTGTCTCTCTGTCAGGCAGGCAGCGACTCAATCAGTCAAGCAGACAGCGGCTCAATCAGGCAGGCAGACAGCGGCTCAATCAATCTGGCAGGAAGCGGCTCAATCAGGCAGGCAGGCAGGCAGCGGCTCAACCAATCAGGCAGGTGTTGGCTCTATCTATCAATCCTATATTAAATTTACATACTTTTTATTTTCACATTTATTAGCCACAACTTTCATATAAACTTGATTTTAAATGAAAAACTAGCCTATGTAAATGATTATACTAAATTAAGCATTTAAAGAAGATGTTTAAAACATATTTAATTTCGTTCATACAGGCACGCAGCGGCTCAATCATTCAGACAGGCATGCAGGCAGCTGCTCAATCAGTCAGGCAGAGTCTCTCTCTGGCAGCGGCTCAATCAGTCAGGCAGGCAGCGGCTCAATCAATCAGGCAGGTGTTGGCTCCATCAATCAATCCTATATTAAATTTCCATACTTTTTATTTTCACATTTATTAGCCACAACTTTCATATCAACTTGATTTTAAATGAAAAACTAGCCTATGTAAATAATTATACTAAATGAAGCATTTAAAGAAGATGTTTGAAACATATTTAATGTTGCTTATACCGGCATTCATCGGCTCAATTAGTCAGGCAGGCAGCGGCATAATCAGTCAGGCAGGCAGCGGCTCAATCAGTCAGGCAGGCAGCGGCTCAATCAGTCAGGCAGGCAGAGGCTCAATCAGTCAGGCAGGCATCGGCTCGATCAGTCAGGCAGGCATCGGCTCGATCAGTCAGGCAGGCAGCGGCTCAATCAGTCAGGCAGGCAGCGGCTCAATCAGTCAGGCAGGCAGCGGCTCAATCAGTAAGGCAGGCAGCGGCTCAATCAGTCAGGCTGGCAGCGGTTCAATCAGTCAGTCAGGCAGCGGTTCAATCAGTCAGGCAGGCAGCGGCTGAATCAGTCAAGCAGGCAGTGGCTCAATCATTCAGGCAGGAAGCGGCTCAATCAGTCAGACAGGAAGCGGCTAAATCAATCAGGCAGGTGTTGGCTCCATCAATCAATCCTATATTGAATTTCCATACTTTTTATTTTCACATTTATTTGCCACAACTTTCATATCAACTTGATTTTAAATGAAAAACTAGCCTATGTAATAATTATACTAAATTAGGCATTTAAAGAAGATGTTTGAAACATATTTAATGTTGCTCATACCGGCATTCATCGGCTCAATTAGTCAGGCAGGCAGCAGCTCAATCAGTCAGGCAGGAAACGGCTCAATCAGTCAGACAGGAAGCGGCTAAATCAGGCAGGCAGCGGCTCAATCAATCAGGCAGTGTTGTCTCTTAATCAATCCTATATTAAATTTCCATACTTTTTATTTTCACATTTATTAGTCACAACTTTCATATAAACTTGATTTTAAATGAAAAACTAGCCTATGTAAATAATTATACTAAATTAAGCATTTAAAGAAGATGTTTAAAACATATTTAATTTCGTTCATACAGGCACGCAGCGGCTCAATCATTCAGACAGGCATGCAGGCAGCTGCTCAATCAGTCAGGCAGAGTCTCTCTCTGGCAGCGGCTCAATCAGTCAGGCAGGCAGCGGCTCAATCAATCAGGCAGGTGTTGGCTCCATCAATCAATCCTATATTAAATTTCCATACTTTTTATTTTCACATTTATTTGCCACAACTTTCATATCAACTTGATTTTAAATGAAAAACTAGCCTAAATAAATAATTATACTAAATTAAGCATTTAAAGAAGATGTTTGAAACATATTTAATGTTGCTCATACCGGCATTCATCGGCTCAATTAGTCAGGCAGGCAGCGGTTCAATGAGTCAGGCAGGCAGCGGCTCAATCAATCAGGCAGGCAGCGGCTCAATCAGTCAGACAGGAAGCGGCTAAATCAGGCGGGCAGGCAGCGGCTCAATCAATCTGGCAGTTGTTCGCTCTGTCAATCAATCCTATATAAAACTTCAATACTTTTTATATTCACATTAATTCGCCACAATTTTGATATCAAATTGATTTTAAATGAAAAACTAGACTATGTGAATAATAACACTAAATTAAGCATTTTCAGAAGATGTTTAACACATATTTACTTTTGTTCATACAGGCACGCAGCAGCTCAATCATTCAGGCAGGCAGCGGCTCCATCAGTCAATCAGTCAGGCAGGCAGCGGCTCTCACCGGCAGGCAGGCAGGCAGTGACTAAATCAGTCAGGGAGACAGCCGCTCAATCAGCTAGACAGACAGCGGCAGTATCAGTCATCAGTCAGTCCAGCAGGCTAAGTTAACGCACATTGTACATTAATGAAAAGCTTATAAATTTAAATTCTACTATCGAAAAATACAGTAATCTTTGAGAATTAACGTTAAAACTTCGACCCAGTACGAGGAGAGTGTTTCACACCAGAAATTTACACGCATGAATCGAGAAGTTCCGAAACGGCTAAATGAGTGTGAAACACGAAGAGGAAGCAGAACGGCCGTCTACCGCCTCCACTTCTTGCCCCACATTCACCAAGTCATTTCAAAACTTCCGATCCACACTTACATTTTTTCCTGTTGCAGAACTATTTCCCCGTAATGCATGGAAAAAATCAGTAGAATGACAGTTCATAGCAACATTTTAGGGAAATAACAGTTGACATTTTAATATGTATATGTTATTTATATAAAATTTTGTTTTAGCTTACAAAACATTGCATAAAATATAGATTAAAGATAATATCTATTTGAGAACAAATTAAAGCATGAAGAAAAGTAAACATTCTCAGCTGTCCACTGTGGTAGTGGCTTTCAAAGTCAGGCTGGCACGAAGTGGCTCTGTCCGTCAGTCAGTCAGGTAGGCAGTGGCTCTATCACTCAGGCAGACATTGGCTCTATCATTTAGGCAGGCGTTAGTTCCCTCAGTCAATCCTATATAAAAATTCCATATTTTTATTACCACATTTATTAGCAACAATTTCCATATCAACTTGAATTTAATTGAGAAACTAGACAATTTAAATAATAATACTAAATTATGCATTTAAAGAAGATGTTTAAAACATATTTAAATTTGTTCATACAGGCAGGCAGCGGCTCAATCATTCAGGCAGACAGTTTCTCACAGTCAGGCAGGCAGCGACTCCATCAGTCAAACGGGCAGCGGCTCCATCAGTCAGATAGGCAGCGGCTCTCACACGCAGGCAGACAGTGTCTCTCTGTCAGGCAGGCAGCGACTCAATCAGTCAAGCAGACAGCGGCTCAATCAGGCAGGCAGACAGCGGCTCAATCAATCTGGCAGGAAGCGGCTCAATCAGGCAGGCAGGCAGGCAGCGGCTCAACCAATCAGGCAGGTGTTGGCTCTATCTATCAATCCTATATTAAATTTCCATACTTTTTATTTTCACATTTATTGGCCACAACTTTCATATCAACTTGATTTTAAATGAAAAACTAGCCTATGTAAATAATTATACTAAATTAAGCATTTAAAGAAGATGTTTGAAACATATTTAATTTTGCTCATACCAGCATTCATCGGCTCAATTAGTCAGGCAGGCAGCGGCTCAATCAGTCAGGCAGGCAGCGGCTCAATCAGTCAGGCAGGCAGCGGCTCAATCAGTCAGGCAGGCAGCGGCTCAATCAGTCAGGCAGGCAGCGGTTCAATCAGTCAGGCAGGCAGCGGCTCAATCAGTCAGGCAGGCAGCGGCTCAATCAGTCAGGCAGGCAGCGGCTCAATCATTCAGGCAGGAAGCGGCTCAATCATTCAGGTAGGAAGCGGCTCAATCAGTCAGACAGGAAGCGGCTAAATCAGGCAGGCAGGCAGCGGCTCAATCAATCAGGCAGGTGTTGGCTCTATTAATCAATCCTATATTAAATTTCCATACTTTTTATTTTCACATTTATTAGCCACAACTTTCATATAAACTTGATTTTAAATGAAAAACTAGCCTATTTAAATAATTATACTAAATTAAGCATTTAAAGAAGATGTTTAAAACATATTTAATTTCGTTCATACAGGCATACAGCGGCTCAATCATTCAGACAGGCAAGCAGGCAGCTGCTCAATCAGTCAGGCAGAGTCTCTCTCAGACAGCGGCTCAATCAGTCGGGCAGGCAGCGGCTCAATCAATCAAGCAGGTGTTGGCTCCATCAATCAATCCTATATTGAATTTCCATACTTTTTATTTTCACATTCATTTGCCACAACTTTCATATCAACTTGATTTTAAATGAAAAACTAGCCTATGTAAATAATTATACTAAATTAAGCATTTAAAGAAGATGTTTGAAACATATTTAATGTTGCTCATACCGGCATTCATCGGCTCAATTAGTCAGGCAGGCAGCAGCTCAATCAGTCAGGCAGGCAGCGGCTCAATCAGTCAGGCAGGAAACGGCTCAATCAGTCAGACAGGAATCGGCTAAATCAGGCAGGCAGGCAGCGGCTCAATCAATCAGGCAGGTGTTGGCTCCATCAATCAATCCTATATTAAATTTCCATACTTTTTATTTTCACATTTATTAGCCACAACTTTCATATCAACTTGATTTTAAATGAAAAACTAGCCTATGTAAATAATTATACTAAATGAAGCATTTAAAGAAGATGTTTGAAACATATTTAATGTTGCTTATACCGGCATTCATCGGCTCAATTAGTCAGGCAGGCAGCGGCATAATCAGTCAGGCAGGCAGCGGCTCAATCAGTCAGGCAGGCAGAGGCTCAATCAGTCAGGCAGGCAGCGGCTCAATCAGTCAGGCAGGCAGCGGCTGAACCAGTCAGGCAGGCAGCGGCTGAACCAGTCAGGCAGGCAGCGGCTCAATTAGTCAGGCAGGCAGCAGCTCAATCATTCAGGCAGGCAGCGGCTCCATCAGTCAATCAGTCTGGCAGGCAGCGGCTCTCACCGGCAGGCAGGCAGGCAGGCAGTGTCTCTTTGTCAGGCAGGCAGTGACTAAATCAGTCAGGGAGACAGCCGCTAAATCAGCTAGACAGACAGCGGCAGTATCAGTCATCAGTCAGTCCAGCAGGCTAAGTTAACGCACATTGTACATTAATGAAAAGCTTATAAATTTAAATTCTACTATCGAAAAATACAGTAATCTTTGAGAATTAACGTTAAAATTTCGACCCAGTACGAAGAGAGTGTTTCACACCAGAAATTTACACGCATGAATCGAGAAGTTCCGAAACGGCTAAATGAGTGTGAAACACGAAGAGGAAGCAGAACGGCCGTCTACCGCCTCCACTTCTTGCCCCACATTCACCAAGTCATTTCAAAACTTCCGATCCACACTTACATTTTTTCCTGTTGCAGAACTATTTCCACGTAATGCATGGAAAAAATCAGTATAATGACAGTTCATAGCAACATTTTAGGGAAATAACAGTTGACATTTTAATATGTATATGTTATTTATATAAAATTTTGTTTTAGCTTACAAAACATTGCATAAAATATAGATTAAAGATAATATCTATTTGAGAACAAATTAAAGCATGAAGAAAAGTAAACATTCTCAGCTGTCCACTGTGGTAGTGGCTTTCAAAGTCAGGCTGGCACGAAGTGGCTCTGTCCGTCAGTCAGTCAGGTAGGCAGTGGCTCTATCACTCAGGCAGACATTGGCTCTATCATTTAGGCAGGCGTTAGTTCCCTCAGTCAATCCTATATAAAAATTCCATATTTTTATTACCACATTTATTAGCAACAATTTCCATATCAACTTGAATTTAATTGAGAAACTAGACAATTTAAATAATAATACTAAATTATGCATTTAAAGAAGATGTTTAAAACATATTTAAATTTGTTCATACAGGCAGGCAGCGGCTCAATCATTCAGGCAGACAGTTTCTCACAGTCAGGCAGGCAGCGACTCCATCAGTCAAACGGGCAGCGGCTCCATCAGTCAGATAGGCAGCGGCTCTCACACGCAGGCAGACAGTGTCTCTCTGTCAGGCAGGCAGCGACTCAATCAGTCAAGCAGACAGCGGCTCAATCAGGCAGGCAGACAGCGGCTCAATCAATCTGGCAGGAAGCGGCTCAATCAGGCAGGCAGGCAGGCAGCGGCTCAACCAATCAGGCAGGTGTTGGCTCTATCTATCAATCCTATATTAAATTTCCATACTTTTTATTTTCACATTTATTGGCCACAACTTTCATATCAACTTGATTTTAAATGAAAAACTAGCCTATGTAAATAATTATACTAAATTAAGCATTTAAAGAAGATGTTTGAAACATATTTAATTTTGCTCATACCAGCATTCATCGGCTCAATTAGTCAGGCAGGCAGCGGCTCAATCAGTCAGGCAGGCAGCGGCTCAACCAGTCAGGCAGGCAGCGGCTCAATCAGTCAGGCAGGCAGCGGTTCAATCAGTCAGGCAGGCAGCGGCTCAATCAGTCAGGCAGGCAGCGGCTCAATCATTCAGGCAGGAAGCGGCTCAATCACTCAGGTAGGAAGCGGCTCAATAAGTCAGGTAGGAAGCGGCTCAATCAGTCAGACAGGAAGCGGCTAAATCAGGCAGGCAGGCAGCGGCTTAATCAATCAGGCAGGTGTTGGCTCTATTAATCAATCCTATATTAAATTTCCATACTTTTTATTTTCACATTTATTAGCCACAACTTTCATATAAACTTGATTTTAAATGAAAAACTAGCCTATTTAAATAATTATACTAAATTAAGCATTTAAAGAAGATGTTTAAAACATATTTAATTTCGTTCATACAGGCATACAGCGGCTCAATCATTCAGACAGGCAAGCAGGCAGCTGCTCAATCAGTCAGGCAGAGTCTCTCTCAGACAGCGGCTCAATCAGTCAGGCAGGCAGCGGCTCAATCAATCAAGCAGGTGTTGGCTCCATCAATCAATCCTATATTGAATTTCCATACTTTTTATTTTCACATTTATTTGCCACAACTTTCATATCAACTTGATTTTAAATGAAAAACTAGCCTATGTAAATAATTATACTAAATTAAGCATTTAAAGAAGATGTTTGAAACATATTTAATGTTGCTCATACCGGCATTCATCGGCTCAATTAGTCAGGCAGGCAGCAGCTCAATCAGTCAGGCAGGCAGCGGCTCAATCAGTCAGGCAGGAAACGGCTCAATCAGTCAGACAGGAATCGGCTAAATCAGGCAGGCAGGCAGCGGCTCAATCAATCAGGCAGGTGTTGGCTCCATCAATCAATCCTATATTAAATTTCCATACTTTTTATTTTCACATTTATTAGCCACAACTTTCATATCAACTTGATTTTAAATGAAAAACTAGCCTATGTAAATAATTATACTAAATGAAGCATTTAAAGAAGATGTTTGAAACATATTTAATGTTGCTTATACCGGCATTCATCGGCTCAATTAGTCAGGCAGGCAGCGGCATAATCAGTCAGGCAGGCAGCGGCTCAATCAGTCAGGCAGGCAGAGGCTCAATCAGTCAGGCAGGCAGCGGCTCAATCAGTCAGGCAGGCAGCGGCTGAACCAGTCAGGCAGGCAGCGGCTGAACCAGTCAGGCAGGCAGCGGCTCAATTAGTCAGGCAGGCAGCAGCTCAATCATTCAGGCAGGCAGCGGCTCCATCAGTCAATCAGTCAGGCAGGCAGCGGCTCTCACCGGCAGGCAGGCAGGCAGGCAGTGTCTCTTTGTCAGGCAGGCAGTGACTAAATCAGTCAGGGAGACAGCCGCTAAATCAGCTAGACAGACAGCGGCAGTATCAGTCATCAGTCAGTCCAGCAGGCTAAGTTAACGCACATTGTACATTAATGAAAAGCTTATAAATTTAAATTCTACTATCGAAAAATACAGTAATCTTTGAGAATTAACGTTAAAATTTCGACCCAGTACGAGGAGAGTGTTTCACACCAGAAATTTGCACGCATGAATCGAGAAGTTCCGAAACGGCTAAATGAGTGTGAAACACGAAGAGGAAGCAGAACGGCCGTCTACCGCCTCCAATGCTTGCCCCACATTCACCAAGTCATTTCAAAACTTCCGATCCACACTTACATTTTTTCCTGTTGCAGAACTATTTCCCCGTAATGCATGGAAAAAATCAGTAGAATGACAGTTCATAGCAACATTTTAGGGAAATAACAGTTGACATTTTAATATGTATATGTTATTTATATAAAATTTTGTTTTAGCTTACAAAACATTGCATAAAATATAGATTAAAGATAATATCTATTTGAGAACAAATTAAAGCATGAAGAAAAGTAAACATTCTCAGCTGTCCACTGTGGTAGTGGCTTTCAAAGTCAGGCTGGCACGAAGTGGCTCTGTCCGTCAGTCAGTCAGGTAGGCAGTGGCTCTATCACTCAGGCAGACATTGGCTCTAACATTTAGGCAGGCGTTAGTTCCCTCAGTCAATCCTATATAAAAATTCCATATTTTTATTACCACATTTATTAGCAACAATTTCCATATCAACTTGAATTTAATTGAGAAACTAGACAATTTAAATAATAATACTAAATTATGCATTTAAAGAAGATGTTTAAAACATATTTAAATTTGTTCATACAGGCAGGCAGCGGCTCAATCATTCAGGCAGACAGTTTCTCACAGTCAGGCAGGCAGCGACTCCATCAGTCAAACGGGCAGCGGCTCCATCAGTCAGATAGGCAGCGGCTCTCACACGCAGGCAGACAGTGTCTCTCTGTCAGGCAGGCAGCGACTCAATCAGTCAAGCAGACAGCGGCTCAATCAGGCAGGCAGACAGCGGCTCAATCAATCTGGCAGGAAGCGGCTCAATCAGGCAGGCAGGCAGGCAGCGGCTCAACCAATCAGGCAGGTGTTGGCTCTATCTATCAATCCTATATTAAATTTCCATACTTTTTATTTTCACATTTATTGGCCACAACTTTCATATCAACTTGATTTTAAATGAAAAACTAGCCTATGTAAATAATTATACTAAATTAAGCATTTAAAGAAGATGTTTGAAACATATTTAATTTTGCTCATACCAGCATTCATCGGCTCAATTAGTCAGGCAGGCAGCGGCTCAATCAGTCAGGCAGGCAGCGGCTCAATCAGTCAGGCAGGCAGCGGCTCAATCAGTCAGGCAGGCAGCGGTTCAATCAGTCAGGCAGGCAGCGGCTCAATAAGTCAGGTAGGAAGCGGCTCAATCAGTCAGACAGGAAGCGGCTAAATCAGGCAGGCAGGCAGCGGCTCAATCAATCAGGCAGGTGTTGGCTCTATTAATCAATCCTATATTAAATTTCCATACTTTTTATTTTCACATTTATTAGCCACAACTTTCATATAAACTTGATTTTAAATGAAAAACTAGCCTATTTAAATAATTATACTAAATTAAGCATTTAAAGAAGATGTTTAAAACATATTTAATTTCGTTCATACAGGCACGCAGCGGCTCAATCTTTCAGACAGGCAAGCAGGCAGCTGCTCAATCAGTCAGGCAGAGTCTCTCTCAGACAGCGGCTCAATCAGCCAGGCAGGCAGCGGCTCAATCAATCAAGCAGGTGTTGGCTCCATCAATCAATCCTATATTGAATTTCCATACTTTTTATTTTCACATTTATTTGCCACAACTTTCATATCAACTTGATTTTAAATGAAAAACTAGCCTATGTAAATAATTATACTAAATTAAGCATTTAAAGAAGATGTTTGAAACATATTTAATGTTGCTCATACCGGCATTCATCGGCTCAATTAGTCAGGCAGGCAGCAGCTCAATCAGTCAGGCAGGCAGCGGCTCAATCAGTCAGGCAGGAAACGGCTCAATCAGTCAGGCAGGAAGCGGCTAAATCAGGCAGGCAGGCAGCGGCTCAATCAATCAGGCAGGTGTTGGCTCCATCAATCAATCCTATATTAAATTTCCATACTTTTTATTTTCACATTTATTAGCCACAACTTTCATATCAACTTGATTTTAAATGAAAAACTAGCCTATGTAAATAATTATACTAAATGAAGCATTTAAAGAAGATGTTTGAAACATATTTAATGTTGCTTATACCGTTATTCATCGGCTCAATTAGTCAGGCAGGCAGCGGTTCAATTAGTCAGGCAGGCAGCAGCTCAATCATTCAGGCAGGCAGCGGCTCCATCAGTCAATCAGTCAGGCAGGCAGCGGCTCTCACCGGCAGGCAGGCAGGCAGTGTCTCTTTGTCAGGCAGGCAGTGACTAAATCAGTCGGGGAGACAGCCGCTAAATCAGCTAGACAGACAGCGGCAGTATCAGTCATCAGTCAGTCCAGCAGGCTAAGTTAACGCACATTGTACATTAATGAAAAGCTTATAAATTTAAATTCTACTATCGAAAAATACAGTAATCTTTGAGAATTAACGTTAAAATTTCGACCCAGTACGAGGAGAGTGTTTCACACCAGAAATTTGCACGAATGAATCGAGAAGTTCCGAAACGGCTAAATGAGTGTGAAACACGAAGAGGAAGCAGAACGGCCGTCTACCGCCTCCACTTCTTGCCCCACATTCACCAAGTCATTTCGAAACTTCCGATCCACACTTACATTTTTTCCTGTTGCAGAACTATTTCCCCGTAATGCATGGAAAAAATCAGTAGAATGACAGTTCATAGCAACATTTTAGGGAAATAACAGTTGACATTTTAATATGTATATGTTATTTATATAAAATTTTGTTTTAGCTTACAAAACATTGCATAAAATATAGATTAAAGATAATATCTATTTGAGAACAAATTAAAGCATGAAGAAAAGTAAACATTCTCAGCTGTCCACTGTGGCAGTGGCTTTCAAAGTCAGGCTGGCACGAAGTGGCTCTGTCCGTCAGTCAGTCAGGTAGGCAGTGGCTCTATCACTCAGGCAGACATTGGCTCTATCATTCAGGCAGGCGTTAGCTCCCTCAGTCAATCCTATATAAAAATTCCATATTTTTTATTACCACATTTATTAGCAACAATTTCCATATCAACTTGAATTTAATTGAGAAACTAGACAATTTAAATAATAATACTAAATTATGCATTTAAAGAAGATGTTTAAAACATATTTAAATTTGTTCATACAGGCAGGCAGCGGCTCAATCATTCAGGCAGACAGTTTCTCACAGTCAGGCAGGCAGCGACTCCATCAGTCAAACGGGCAGCGGCTCCATCAGTCAGATAGGCAGCGGCTCTCACACGCAGGCAGACAGTGTCTCTCTGTCAGGCAGGCAGCGACTCAATCAGTCAAGCAGACAGCGGCTCAATCAGGCAGGCAGACAGCGGCTCAATCAGTCTGGCAGGAAGCAGCTCAATCAGGCAGGCAGGCAGGCAGGCAGCGGCTCAACCTATCAGGCAGGTGTTGGCTCTATCTATCAATCCTATATTAAATTTCCATACTTTTTATTTTCACATTTATTGGCCACAACTTTCATATCAACTTGATTTTAAATGAAAAACTAGCCTATGTAAATAATTATACTAAATTAAGCATTTAAAGAATATGTGAAACATATTTAATTTTGCTCATACCGGCATTCATCGGCTCAATTAGTCAGGCAGGCAGCGGCTCAATCAGTCAGGCAGGCATCGGCTCAATCAGTCAGGCAGGCAGCGGTTCAATCAGTCAGGCAGGCAGCGGCTCAATCAGTCAGGTAGGCAGCGACTCAATCATTCAGGCAGGAAGCGGCTCAATCATTCAGGCAGGAAGCGGCTCAATCAGTCAGGTAGGAAGCGGCTCAATCAGTCAGGTAGGAAGCGGCTCAATCAGTCAGACAGGAAGCGGCTAAATCAGGCAGGCAGGCAGCGGCTCAATCAATCAGGCAGGTGTTGGCTCTATTAATCAATCCTATATTAAATTTCCATACTTTTTATTTTCACATTTATTAGCCACAACTTTCATATAAACTTGATTTTAAATGAAAAACTAGCCTATTTAAATAATTATACTAAATTAAGCATTTAAAGAAGATGTTTAAAACATATTTAATTTCGTTCATACAGGCACGCAGCGGCTCAATCTTTCAGACAGGCAAGCAGGCAGCTGCTCAATCAGTCAGGCAGAGTCTCTATCAGACAGCGGCTCAATCAGCCAGGCAGGCAGCGGCTCAATCAATCAAGCAGGTGTTGGCTCCATCAATCAATCCTATATTGAATTTCCATACTTTTTATTTTCACATTTATTTGCCACAACTTTCATATCAACTTGATTTTAAATGAAAAACTAGCCTATGTAAATAATTATACTAAATTAAGCATTTAAAGAAGATGTTTGAAACATATTTAATGTTGCTCATACCGGCATTCATCGGCTCAATTAGTCAGGCAGGCAGCAGCTCAATCAGTCAGGCAGGCAGCGGCTCAATCAGTCAGGCAGGAAACGGCTCAATCAGTCAGGCAGGAAGCGGCTAAATCAGGCAGGCAGGCAGCGGCTCAATCAATCAGGCAGGTGTTGGCTCCATCAATCAATCCTATATTAAATTTCCATACTTTTTATTTTCACATTTATTAGCCACAACTTTCATATCAACTTGATTTTAAATGAAAAACTAGCCTATGTAAATAATTATACTAAATGAAGCATTTAAAGAAGATGTTTGAAACATATTTAATGTTGCTTATACCGTTATTCATCGGCTCAATTAGTCAGGCAGGCAGCGGTTCAATTAGTCAGGCAGGCAGCAGCTCAATCATTCAGGCAGGCAGCGGCTCCATCAGTCAATCAGTCAGGCAGGCAGCGGCTCTCACCGGCAGGCAGGCAGGCAGTGTCTCTTTGTCAGGCAGGCAGTGACTAAATCAGTCGGGGAGACAGCCGCTTAATCAGCTAGACAGACAGCGGCAGTATCAGTCATCAGTCAGTCCAGCAGGCTAAGTTAACGCACATTGTACATTAATGAAAAGCTTATAAATTTAAATTCTACTATCGAAAAATACAGTAATCTTTGAGAATTGACGTTAAAATTTCGACCCAGTACGAGGAGAGTGTTTCACACCAGAAATTTGCACGAATGAATCGAGAAGTTCCGAAACGGCTAAATGAGTGTGAAACACGAAGAGGAAGCAGAACGGCCGTCTACCGCCTCCACTTCTTGCCCCACATTCACCAAGTCATTTCGAAACTTCCGATCCACACTTACATTTTTTCCTGTTGCAGAACTATTTCCCCGTAATGCATGGAAAAAATCAGTAGAATGACAGTTCATAGCAACATTTTAGGGAAATAACAGTTGACATTTTAATATGTATATGTTATTTATATAAAATTTTGTTTTAGCTTACAAAACATTGCATAAAATATAGATTAAAGATAATATCTATTTGAGAACAAATTAAAGCATGAAGAAAAGTAAACATTCTCAGCTGTCCACTGTGGCAGTGGCTTTCAAAGTCAGGCTGGCACGAAGTGGCTCTGTCCGTCAGTCAGTCAGGTAGGCAGTGGCTCTATCACTCAGGCAGACATTGGCTCTATCATTCAGGCAGGCGTTAGCTCCCTCAGTCAATCCTATATAAAAATTCCATATTTTTTATTACCACATTTATTAGCAACAATTTCCATATCAACTTGAATTTAATTGAGAAACTAGACAATTTAAATAATAATACTAAATTATGCATTTAAAGAAGATGTTTAAAACATATTTAAATTTGTTCATACAGGCAGGCAGCGGCTCAATCATTCAGGCAGACAGTTTCTCACAGTCAGGCAGGCAGCGACTCCATCAGTCAAACGGGCAGCGGCTCCATCAGTCAGATAGGCAGCGGCTCTCACACGCAGGCAGACAGTGTCTCTCTGTCAGGCAGGCAGCGACTCAATCAGTCAAGCAGACAGCGGCTCAATCAGGCAGGCAGACAGCGGCTCAATCAGTCTGGCAGGAAGCAGCTCAATCAGGCAGGCAGGCAGGCAGGCAGCGGCTCAACCTATCAGGCAGGTGTTGGCTCTATCTATCAATCCTATATTAAATTTCCATACTTTTTATTTTCACATTTATTGGCCACAACTTTCATATCAACTTGATTTTAAATGAAAAACTAGCCTATGTAAATAATTATACTAAATTAAGCATTTAAAGAATATGTGAAACATATTTAATTTTGCTCATACCGGCATTCATCGGCTCAATTAGTCAGGCAGGCAGCGGCTCAATCAGTCAGGCAGGCATCGGCTCAATCAGTCAGGCAGGCAGCGGTTCAATCAGTCAGGCAGGCAGCGGCTCAATCAGTCAGGTAGGCAGCGACTCAATCATTCAGGCAGGAAGCGGCTCAATCATTCAGGCAGGAAGCGGCTCAATCAGTCAGGTAGGAAGCGGCTCAATCAGTCAGGTAGGAAGCGGCTCAATCAGTCAGACAGGAAGCGGCTAAATCAGGCAGGCAGGCAGCGGCTCAATCAATCAGGCAGGTGTTGGCTCCATCAATCAATCCTATATTGAATTTCCATACTTTTTATTTTCACATTTATTTGCCACAACTTTCATATCAACTTGATTTTAAATGAAAAACTAGCCTATGTAAATAATTATACTAAATTAAGCATTTAAAGAAGATGTTTGAGACATATTTAATGTTGCTCATACCGGCATTCATCGGCTCAATTAGTCAGGCAGGCAGCAGCTCAATCAGTCAGGCAGGCAGCGGCTCAATCAGTCAGGCAGGAAACGGCTCAATCAGTCAGACAGGAAGCGGCGAAATCAGGCAGGCAGGCAGCGGCTCAATCAATCAGGCAGGTGTTGGCTCTATTAATCAATCCTATATTAAATTTCCATACTTTTTATTTTCACATTTATTAGCCACAACTTTCATATAAACTTGATTTTAAATGAAAAACTAGCCTATGTAAATAATTATACTAAATTAAGCATTTAAAGAAGATGTTTGAAACATATTTAATGTTGCTTATACCGGCATTCATCGGCTCAATTAGTCAGGCAGGCAGCGGCTCAATGAGTCAGGCAGGCAGCTGCTCAATGAGTCAGGCAGGCAGCGGCTCAATCAGTCAGGCAGGCAGCGGCTCAATCAGTCAGGCAGGCAGCGGCTCAATCAGTCAGGCAGGCAGCGGCTCAATCAGTTAGACAGGAAGGCGGGCAGGCAGCGGCTCAATCAATCAGGCAGTTGTTCGCTCTGTCAATCAATCCTATATAAAACTTCAATACTTTTTATATTCACATTAATTAGCCACAATTTTGATATCAAATTGATTTTAAATGAAAAACTAGACTATGTGAATAATAACACTAAATTAGGCATTTACAGAAGATGTTTAACACATATTTACTTTTGTTCATACAGGCACGCAGCGGCTCAATCATTCAGGCAGGCAGCGGCTCCATCAGTCAATCAGTCAGGCAGGCAGCGGCTCTCACCGGCAGGCAGGCAGGCAGGCAGGCAGGCAGGCAGGCAGTGTCTCTTTGTCAGGCAGGCAGTGACTAAATCAGTCAGGGAGACAGCCGCTCAATCAGCTAGACAGACAGCGGCAGTATCAGTCATCAGTCAGTCCAGCAGGCTAAGTTAACGCACATTGTACATTAATGAAAAGCTTATAAATTTAAATTCTACTATCGAAAAATACAGTAATCTTTGAGAATTAACGTTAAAATTTCGACCCAGTACGAGGAGAGTGTTTCACACCAGAAATTTGCACGCATGAATCGAGAAGTTCCGAAACGGCTAAATGAGTGTGAAACACGAAGAGGAAGCAGAACGATCGTCTACCGCCTCCACTTCTTGCCCCACATTCACCAAGTCATTTCAAAACTTCCGATCCACACTTACATTTTTTCCTGTTGCAGAACTATTTCCCCGTAATGCATGGAAAAAATCAGTAGAATGACAGTTCATAGCAACATTTTAGGGAAATATTAGTTGACATTTTAATATGTATATGTTATTTATATAAAATTTTGTTTTAGCTTACAAAACATTGCATAAAATATAGATTAAAGATAATATCTATTTGAGAACAAATTAAAGCATGAAGAAAAGTAAACATTCTTAGCTGTCCACTGTGGCACTGGCTTTCAAAGTCAGGCTGGCACGAAGTGGCTCTGTCCTTCAGTCAGTCAGGTAGGCAGTGGCTCTATCACTCAGGCAGACATTGGCTCTATCATTTAGGCAGGCGTTAGTTCCCTCAGTCAATCCTATATAAAAATTCCATATTTTTTATTACCACATTTATTAGCAACAATTTCCATATCAACTTGAATTTAATTGAGAAACTAGACAATTTAAATAATAATACTAAATTATGCATTTAAAGAAGATGTTTAAAACATATTTAAATTTGTTCATACAGGCAGGCAGCGGCTCAATCATTCAGGCAGACAGTTTCTCACAGTCAGGCAGGCAGCGACTCCATCAGTCAAACGGGCAGCGGCTCCATCAGTCAGATAGGCAGCGGCTCTCACACGCAGGCAGACAGTGTCTCTCTGTCAGGCAGGCAGCGACTCAATCAGTCAAGCAGACAGCGGCTCAATCAGTCTGGCAGGAAGCGGCTCAATCAGTCTGGCAGGAAGCGGCTCAATCAGTCAGACAGGAAGCGGCTAAATCAGGCAGGCAGGCAGCGGCTCAATCAATCAGGCAGGTGTTGGCTCTATTAATCAATCCTATATTAAATTTCCATACTTTTTATTTTCACATTTATTAGCCACAACTTTCATATAAACTTGATTTTAAATGAAAAACTAGCCTATTTAAATAATTATACTAAATTAAGTATTTAAAGAAGATGTTTAAAACATATTTAATTTCGTTCATACAGGCACGCAGCGGCTCAATCATTCAGACAGGCATGCAGGCAGCTGCTCAATCAGTCAGGCAGAGTCTCTCTCAGACAGCGGCTCAATCAGTCAGGCAGGCATCGGCTCAATCAATCAGGCAGGTGTTGGCTCCATCAATCAATCCTATATTAAATTTCCATACTTTTTATTTTCACATTTATTTGCCACAACTTTCATATCAACTTGATTTTAAATGAAAAACTAGCCTATGTAAATAATTATACTAAATTAAGCATTTAAAGAAGATGTTTGAAACATATTTAATGTTGCTCATACCGGCATTCATCGGCTCAATTAGTCAGGCAGGCAGCGGCTCAATGAGGCAGGCAGGCAGCGGCTCAATCAATCAGGCAGGCAGCGGCTCAATCAGTCAGACAGGAAGCGGCTAAATCAGGCGGGCAGGCAGCGGCTCAATCAATCAGGCAGTTGTTCGCTCTGTCAATCAATCCTATATAAAACTTCAAAACTTTTTATATTCACATTAATTAGCCACAATTTTGATATCAAATTGATTTTAAATGAAAAACTAGACTATGTGAATAATAACACTAAATTAAGCATTTTCAGAAGATGTTTAACACATATTTACTTTTGTTCATACAGGCACGCAGCAGCTCAATCATTCAGGCAGGCAGCGGCTCCATCAGTCAATCAGTCAGGCAGGCAGCGGCTCTCACCGGCAGGCAGGCAGGCAGTGTCTCTTTGTCAGGCAGGCAGTGACTAAATCAGTCAGGGAGACAGCCGCTAAATCAGCTAGACAGACAGCGGCAGTATCAGTCATCAGTCAGTCCAGCAGGCTAAGTTAACGCACATTGTACATTAATGAAAAGCTTATAAATTTAAATTCTACTATCGAAAAATACAGTAATCTTTGAGAATTAACGTTAAAATTTCGACCCAGTACGAGGAGAGTGTTTCACACCAGAAATTTGCACGCATGAATCGAGAAGTTCCGAAACGGCTAAATGAGTGTGAAACACGAAGAGGAAGCAGAACGGCCGTCTACCGCCTCCACTTCTTGCCCCACATTCACCAAGTCATTTCGAAACTTCCGATCCACACTTACATTTTTTCCTGTTGCAGAACTATTTCCCCGTAATGCATGGAAAAAATCAGTAGAATGACAGTTCATAGCAACATTTTAGGGAAATAACAGTTGACATTTTAATATGTATATGTTATTTATATAAAATTTTGTTTTAGCTTACAAAACATTGCATAAAATATAGATTAAAGATAATATCTATTTGAGAACAAATTAAAGCATGAAGAAAAGTAAACATTCTCAGCTGTCCACTGTGGCAGTGGCTTTCAAAGTCAGGCTGGCACGAAGTGGCTCTGTCCGTCAGTCAGTCAGGTAGGCAGTGGCTCTATCACTCAGGCAGACATTGGCTCTATCATTCAAGCAGGCGTTAGCTCCCTCAGTCAATCCTATATAAAAATTCCATATTTTTTATTACCACATTTATTAGCAACAATTTCCATATCAACTTGAATTTAATTGAGAAACTAGACAATTTAAATAATAATACTAAATTATGCATTTAAAGAAGATGTTTAAAACATATTTAAATTTGTTCATACAGGCAGGCAGCGGCTCAATCATTCAGGCAGACAGTTTCTCACAGTCAGGCAGGCAGCGACTCCATCAGTCAAACGGGCAGCGGCTCCATCAGTCAGATAGGCAGCGGCTCTCACACGCAGGCAGACAGTGTCTCTCTGTCAGGCAGGCAGCGACTCAATCAGTCAAGCAGACAGCGGCTCAATCAGGCAGGCAGACAGCGGCTCAATCAGTCTGGCAGGAAACAGCTCAATCAGGCAGGCAGGCAGGCAGCGGCTCAACCAATCAGGCAGGTGTTGGCTCTATCTATCAATCCTATATTAAATTTCCATACTTTTTATTTTCACATTTATTGGCCACAACTTTCATATCAACTTGATTTTAAATGAAAAACTAGCCTATGTAAATAATTATACTAAATTAAGCATTTAAAGAATATGTGAAACATATTTAATTTTGCTCATACCGGCATTCATCGGCTCAATTAGTCAGGCAGGCAGCGGCTCAATCAGTCAGGCAGGCATCGGCTCAATCAGTCAGGCAGGCAGCGGTTCAATCAGTCAGGCAGGCAGTGGCTCAATCAGTCAGGCAGGCAGCGGCTCAATCATTCAGGCAGGAAGCGGCTCAATCATTCAGGCAGGAAGCGGCTCAATCATTCAGGCAGGAAGCGGCTCAATCAGTCAGACAGGAAGCGGCTCATTCAGTCAGGTAGGAAGCGGCTCAATCAGTCAGACAGGAAGCGGCTAAATCAGGCAGGCAGGCAGCGGCTCAATCAATCAGGCAGGTGTTGGCTCTATTAATCAATCCTATATTAAATTTCCATACTTTTTATTTTCACATTTATTAGCCACAACTTTCATATAAACTTGATTTTGAATGAAAAACTAGCCTATGTAAATAATTATACTAAATTAAGCATTTAAAGGAGATGTTTAAAACATATTTAATTTCGTTCATACAGGCACGCAGCGGCTCAATCATTCAGACAGGCATGCAGGCAGCTGCTCAATCAGTCAGGCCGAGTCTCTCTCAGGCAGTGGCTCTATCTCTCAGGCAGACATTGGCTCTATCATTCAGGCAGGCGTTAGCTCCCTCAGTCAATCCTATATAAAAATTCCATATTTTTTATTACCACATTTATTAGCAACAATTTCCATATCAACTTGAATTTAATTGAGAAACTAGACAATTTAAATAATAATACTAAATTATGCATTTAAAGAAGATGTTTTAAACATATTTAAATTTGTTCATACAGGCAGGCAGCGGCTCAATCATTCATGCAGACAGTTTCTCACAGTCAGGCAGGCAGCGACTCCATCAGTCAAACGGGCAGCCGCTCCATCAGTTAGATAGGCAGCGGCTCTCACACGCAGGCAGACAGTGTCTCTCTGTCAGGCAGGCAGCGACTCAATCAGTCAAGCAGACAGCGGCTCAATCAGGCAGGCAGACAGTGGCTCAATCAGTCTGGCAGGAAGCGGCTCAATCAGGAAGGCAGGCAGGCAGCGGCTCAACCAATCAGGCAGGTGTTGGCTCTATCTATCAATCCTATATTAAATTTCCATACTTTTTATTTTCACATTTATCGGCCACAACTTTCATATCAACTTGATTTTAAATGAAAAACTAGCCTATGTAAATAATTATACTAAATTAAGCATTTAAAGAAGATGATTGAAACATATTTAATTTTGCTCATACCGGCATTCATCGGCTCAATTAGTCAGACAGGCATGCAGGCAGCTGCTCAATCAGTCAGGCAGAGCCTCTCTCAGACAGCGGCTCAATCAGTCAGGCAGGCAGCGGCGCAATCAATCAGGCAGGTGTTGGCTCCATCAATCAATCCTATATTGAATTTCCATACTTTTTATTTTCACATTTATTTGCCACAACTTTCATATAAACTTGATTTTAAATGAAAAACTAGCCTATGTAAATAATTATACTAAATTAAGCATTTAAAGAAGATGTTTGAAACATATTTAATGTTGCTCATACCGGCATTCATCGGCTCAATTAGTCAGGCAGGCAGCAGCTCAATCAGTCAGGCAGGCAGCAGCTCAATCAGTCAGGCAGGCAGCGGCTCAATCAGTCAGGCAGGAAACGGCTCAATCAGTCAGACAGGAAGCGGCTAAATCAGGCAGGCAGGCAGCGGCTCAATCAATCAGGCAGGTGTTGGCTCTATTAATCAATCCTATATTAAATTTCCATACTTTTTATTTCCACATTTATTAGCCACAACTTTCATATAAACTTGATTTTAAATGAAAAACTAGCCTATGTAAATAATTATACTAAATTAAGCATTTAAAGAAGATGTTTAAAACACATTTAATTTCGTTCATACAGGCACGCAGCGTCTCAATCATTCAGACAGGCATGCAGGCAGCTGCTCAATCAGTCAGGCAGAGTCTCTCTCAGGCAGCGGCTCAATCAGTCAGGCAGGCAGCGGCTCAATCAGTCAGGCAGGCAGCGGCTCAATCAATCAGGCAGGTGTTGGCTCCATCAATCAATCCTATATTAAATTTCCATACTTTTTATTTTCACATTTATTTGCCACAACTTTCATATCAACTTGATTTTAAATGAAAAACTAGCCTATGTAAATAATTATACTAAATTAAGCATTTAAAGAAGATGTTTGAAACATATTTAATGTTGCTCATACCGGCATTCATCGGCTCAATTAGTCAGGCAGGCAGCGGCTCAATCAGTCAGAAAGGCAGAGACTCAATCAGTCAGGCAGGCATCGGCTCAGTCAGTCAGGCAGGCATCGGCTCAATCAGTCAGGCAGGCAGCGGCTCAATCAGTCAGGCAGGAAGCGGCTCAATCATTCAGGCAGGAAGCGGCTCAATCAGTCAGACAGGAAGCGGCTCAATCAGTCAGGTAGGAAGCGGCTCAATCAGTCAGACAGGAAGCGGCTAAATCAGGCAGGCAGGCAGCGGCTCAATCAATCAGGCAGGTGTTGGCTCTATTAATCAATCCTATATTAAATTTCCATACTTTTTATTTTCACATTTATTAGCCACAACTTTCATATAAACTTGATTTTGAATGAAAAACTAGCCTATGTAAATAATTATACTAAATTAAGCATTTAAAGGAGATGTTTAAAACATATTTAATTTCGTTCATACAGGCACGCAGCGGCTCAATCATTCAGACAGGCATGCAGGCAGCTGCTCAATCAGTCAGGCCGAGTCTCTCTCAGGCAGTGGCTCTATCTCTCAGGCAGACATTGGCTCTATCATTCAGGCAGGCGTTAGCTCCCTCAGTCAATCCTATATAAAAATTCCATATTTTTTATTACCACATTTATTAGCAACAATTTCCATATCAACTTGAATTTAATTGAGAAACTAGACAATTTAAATAATAATACTAAATTATGCATTTAAAGAAGATGTTTTAAACATATTTAAATTTGTTCATACAGGCAGGCAGCGGCTCAATCATTCATGCAGACAGTTTCTCACAGTCAGGCAGGCAGCGACTCCATCAGTCAAACGGGCAGCCGCTCCATCAGTTAGATAGGCAGCGGCTCTCACACGCAGGCAGACAGTGTCTCTCTGTCAGGCAGGCAGCGACTCAATCAGTCAAGCAGACAGCGGCTCAATCAGGCAGGCAGACAGTGGCTCAATCAGTCTGGCAGGAAGCGGCTCAATCAGGAAGGCAGGCAGGCAGCGGCTCAACCAATCAGGCAGGTGTTGGCTCTATCTATCAATCCTATATTAAATTTCCATACTTTTTATTTTCACATTTATCGGCCACAACTTTCATATCAACTTGATTTTAAATGAAAAACTAGCCTATGTAAATAATTATACTAAATTAAGCATTTAAAGAAGATGATTGAAACATATTTAATTTTGCTCATACCGGCATTCATCGGCTCAATTAGTCAGACAGGCATGCAGGCAGCTGCTCAATCAGTCAGGCAGAGCCTCTCTCAGACAGCGGCTCAATCAGTCAGGCAGGCAGCGGCGCAATCAATCAGGCAGGTGTTGGCTCCATCAATCAATCCTATATTGAATTTCCATACTTTTTATTTTCACATTTATTTGCCACAACTTTCATATAAACTTGATTTTAAATGAAAAACTAGCCTATGTAAATAATTATACTAAATTAAGCATTTAAAGAAGATGTTTGAAACATATTTAATGTTGCTCATACCGGCATTCATCGGCTCAATTAGTCAGGCAGGCAGCAGCTCAATCAGTCAGGCAGGCAGCAGCTCAATCAGTCAGGCAGGCAGCGGCTCAATCAGTCAGGCAGGAAACGGCTCAATCAGTCAGACAGGAAGCGGCTAAATCAGGCAGGCAGGCAGCGGCTCAATCAATCAGGCAGGTGTTGGCTCTATTAATCAATCCTATATTAAATTTCCATACTTTTTATTTCCACATTTATTAGCCACAACTTTCATATAAACTTGATTTTAAATGAAAAACTAGCCTATGTAAATAATTATACTAAATTAAGCATTTAAAGAAGATGTTTAAAACACATTTAATTTCGTTCATACAGGCACGCAGCGTCTCAATCATTCAGACAGGCATGCAGGCAGCTGCTCAATCAGTCAGGCAGAGTCTCTCTCAGGCAGCGGCTCAATCAGTCAGGCAGGCAGCGGCTCAATCAGTCAGGCAGGCAGCGGCTCAATCAATCAGGCAGGTGTTGGCTCCATCAATCAATCCTATATTAAATTTCCATACTTTTTATTTTCACATTTATTTGCCACAACTTTCATATCAACTTGATTTTAAATGAAAAACTAGCCTATGTAAATAATTATACTAAATTAAGCATTTAAAGAAGATGTTTGAAACATATTTAATGTTGCTCATACCGGCATTCATCGGCTCAATTAGTCAGGCAGGCAGCGGCTCAATCAGTCAGAAAGGCAGAGACTCAATCAGTCAGGCAGGCATCGGCTCAGTCAGTCAGGCAGGCATCGGCTCAATCAGTCAGGCAGGCAGCGGCTCAATCAGTCAGGCAGGCAGCGGCTCAATCAATCAGGCAGGCAGCGGCTCAATCAGTCAGACAGGAAGCGGCTAAATCAGGCGGGCAGGCAGCGGCTCAATCAGTCAGACAGGAAGCGGCTCAATCAGTCAGGTAGGAAGCGGCTCAATCAGTCAGACAGGAAGCGGCTAAATCAGGCAGGCAGGCAGCGGCTCAATCAATCAGGCAGGTGTTGGCTCTATTAATCAATCCTATATTAAATTTCCATACTTTTTATTTTCACATTTATTAGCCACAACTTTCATATAAACTTGATTTTAAATGAAAAACTAGCCTATTTAAATAATTATACTAAATTAAGCATTTAAAGAAGATGCTTAAAACATATTTAATTTCGTTCATACAGGCACGCAGCGGCTCAATCATTCAGACAGGCATGCAGGCAGCTGCTCAATCAGTCAGGCAGGCAGCGGCTCAATCAATCAGGCAGGCAGCGGCTCAATCAGTCAGACAGGAAGCGGCTAAATCAGGCGGGCAGGCAGCGGCTCAATCAATCAGGCAGTTGTTCGCTCTGTCAATCAATCCTATATAAAACTTCAATACTTTTTATATTCACATTAATTAGCCACAATTTTGATATCAAATTGATTTTAAATGAAAAACTAGACTATGTGAATAATAACACTAAATTAAGCATTTACAGAAGATGTTTAAAACATATTTACTTTTGTTCATACAGGCACGCAGCGGCTCAATCATTCAGGCAGGCAGCGGCTCCATCAGTCAATCAGTCAGGCAGGCAGCGGCTCTCACCGGCAGGCAGGCAGGCAGGCAGTGTCTCTTTGTCAGGCAGGCAGTGACTAAATCAGTCAGGGAAACAGCCGCTCAATCAGCTAGACAGACAGCGGCGGTATCAGTCATCAGTCAGTCCAGCAGGTTAAGTTAAAGCACATTGTACATTAATGAAAAGCTTATAAATTTAAATTCTACTATCGAAACATGCAGTAATCTTTGAGAATTAACGTTAAAATTTCGACCCAGTACGAGGAGAGTGTTTCACACCAGAAACTTGCACGCATGAATCGAGAAGTTCCGAAACGGCTAAATGAGTGTGAAACACGAAGAGCAAGCAGAACGGCCGTCTACCGCCTCCACTTCTTGCCCCACATTCACCAAGTCATTTCGAAACTTACGATCCACACTTACACACTTTCCTGTTGCAGAACTATGTCCCCGTAATGCATGGAAAAAATCAGTAGAATGACAGTTCATAGCAACATTTTAGGGAAATAACAGTTGACATTTTAATATGTATATGTTATTTATATAAAATTTTGTTTTAGCTTACAAAACATTGCATAAAATATAGATTAAAGATAATATCTATTTGAGAACAAATTAAAGCATGAAGAAAAGTAAACTTTCTCAGCTGCCCACTGTGGCAGTGGCTTTCAAAGTCAAGCTGGCATGAAGTGGCTCTGTCCGTCAGTCAGTCAGGTAGGCAGTGGCTCTATCACTCAGGCAGACATTGGCTCTATCATTCAGGCAGGCGTTAGCTCCCTAAGTCAATCCTATATAAAAATTCCATATTTTTTATTACCACATTTATTAGCAACAATTTCCATATCAACTTGAATTTAATTGAGAAACTAGACAATTTAAATAATAATACAAAATTATGCATTTAAAGAAGATGTTTAAAACATATTTAAATTTGTTCATACAGGCAGGCAGCGGCTCAATCATTCAGGCAGACAGTTTCTAACATTTAGGCAGGCAGCGACTCCATCAGTCAAACGGGCAGCGGCTCCATCAGTCAGATAGGCAGCGGCTCTCACACGCAGGCAGACAGTGTCTCTCTGTCAGGCAGGCAGCGACTCAATCAGTCAAGCAGACAGCGGCTCAATCAGGCAGGCAGACAGTGGCTCAATCAGTCTGGCAGGAAGCGGCTCAATCAGGAGGCAGGCAGCGGCTCAATCAATCAGGCAGTTGTTCGCTCTGTCAATCAATCCTATATAAAACTTCAATACTTTTTATATTCACATTAATTAGCCACAACTTTCATATCAACTTGATTTTAAATGAAAAACTAGCCTATGTAAATAATTATACTAAATGAAGCATTTAAAGAAGATGTTTGAAACATATTTATATTTGCTCATACCGGCATTCATCGGCTCAATTAGTCAGGCAGGCAGCGGCTCAATCAGTCAGGCAGGCAGCGGCTCAATTAGTCAGGCAGACAGCGGCTCAATCAGTCAGGCAGGCAGCGGCTCAATCATTCAGGCAGGCAGCGGCTCAATCAGTAAGGCAGGCAGCGGCTCAATCAGTCAGGCAGGCAGCGGTTCAATCAGTAAGACAGGAAGCGGCTAAATCAGGCAGGCAGGCAGCGGCTCAATCAATCAGGCAGGTGTTGGCTCTATTAATCAATCCTATATTAAATTTCCATACTTTTTATTTTCACATTTATTAGCCACAACTTTCATATAAACTTGATTTTGAATGAAAAACTAGCCTATGTAAATAATTATACTAAATTAAGCATTTAAAGGAGATGTTTAAAACATATTTAATTTCGTTCATACAGGCACGCAGCGGCTCAATCATTCAGACAGGCATGCAGGCAGCTGCTCAATCAGTCAGGCAGAGTCTCTCTCAGGCAGTGGCTCTATCTCTCAGGCAGACATTGGCTCTATCATTCAGGCAGGCGTTAGCTCCCTCAGTCAATCCTATATAAAAATTCCATATTTTTTATTACCACATTTATTAGCAACAATTTCCATATCAACTTGAATTTAATTGAGAAACTAGACAATTTAAATAATAATACTAAATTATGCATTTAAAGAAGATGTTTTAAACATATTTAAATTTGTTCATACCGGCAGGCAGCGGCTCAATCATTCAGGCAGACAGTTTCTCACAGTCAGGCAGGCAGCGACTCCATCAGTCAAACGGGCAGCCGCTCCATCAGTTAGATAGGCAGCGGCTCTCACACGCAGGCAGACAGTGTCTCTCTGTCAGGCAGGCAGCGACTCAATCAGTCAAGCAGACAGCGGCTCAATCAGGCAGGCAGACAGTGGCTCAATCAGTCTGGCAGGAAGCGGCTCAACCAATCAGGCAGGTGTTGGCTCTATCTATCAATCCTATATTAAATTTCCATACTTTTTATTTTCACATTTATCGGCCACAACTTTCATATCAACTTGATTTTAAATGAAAAACTAGCCTATGTAAATAATTATACTAAATTAAGCATTTAAAGAAGATGTTTAAAACACATTTAATTTCGTTCATACAGGCACGCAGCGTCTCAATCATTCAGACAGGCATGCAGGCAGCTGCTCAATCAGTCAGGCAGAGTCTCTCTCAGGCAGCGGCTCAATCAGTCAGGCAGGCAGCGGCTCAATCAGTCAGGCAGGCAGCGGCTCAATCAATCAGGCAGGTGTTGGCTCCATCAATCAATCCTATATTAAATTTCCATACTTTTTATTTTCACATTTATTTGCCACAACTTTCATATCAACTTGATTTTAAATGAAAAACTAGCCTATGTAAATAATTATACTAAATTAAGCATTTAAAGAAGATGTTTGAAACATATTTAATGTTGCTCATACCGGCATTCATCGGCTCAATTAGTCAGGCAGGCAGCGGCTCAATCAGTCAGAAAGGCAGAGACTCAATCAGTCAGGCAGGCATCGGCTCAGTCAGTCAGGCAGGCATCGGCTCAATCAGTCAGGCAGGCAGCGGCTCAATCAGTCAGGCAGGCAGCGGCTCAATCAATCAGGCAGGCAGCGGCTCAATCAGTCAGACAGGAAGCGGCTAAATCAGGCGGGCAGGCAGCGGCTCAATCAGTCAGACAGGAAGCGGCTCAATCAGTCAGGTAGGAAGCGGCTCAATCAGTCAGACAGGAAGCGGCTAAATCAGGCAGGCAGGCAGCGGCTCAATCAATCAGGCAGGTGTTGGCTCTATTAATCAATCCTATATTAAATTTCCATACTTTTTATTTTCACATTTATTAGCCACAGCTTTCATATAAACTTGATTTTAAATGAAAAACTAGCCTATTTAAATAATTATACTAAATTAAGCATTTAAAGGAGATGCTTAAAACATATTTAATTTCGTTCATACAGGCACGCAGCGGCTCAATCATTCAGACAGGCATGCAGGCAGCTGCTCAATCAGTCAGGCAGAGTCTCTCTCAGGCAGCGGCTCAATCAGTCAGGCAGGCAGCGGCTCAATCAATCAGGCAGTTGTTGGCTCCATCAATCAATCCTATATTAAATTTCCATACTTTTTATTTTCACATTTATTTGCCACAACTTTCATATCAACTTGATTTTAAATGAAAAACTAGCCTATGTAAATAATTATACTAAATTAAGCATTTAAAGAAGATGTTTGAATCATATTTAATGTTGCTCATACCGGCATTCTTCGGCTCAATTAGTCAGGCAGGCAGCGGCTCAACCAGTCAGGCAGGCAGCGGCTCAATCAATCAGGCAGGCAGCGGCTCAATCAATCAGGCAGGCAGCGGCTCAATCAGTCAGACAGGAAGCGGCTAAATCAGGCGGGCAGGCAGCGGCTCAATCAATCAGGCAGTTGTTCGCTCTGTCAATCAATCCTATATAAAACTTCAATACTTTTTATATTCACATTAATTAGCCACAATTTTGATATCAAATTGATTTTAAATGAAAAGCTAGACTATGTGAATAATAACACTAAATTAAGCATTTACAGAAGATGTTTAAAACATATTTACTTTTGTTCATACAGGCACGCAGCGGCTCAATCATTCAGGCAGGCAGCGGCTCCATCAGTCAATCAGTCAGGCAGGCAGCGGCTCTCACCGGCAGGCAGGCAGGCAGGCAGTGTCTCTTTGTCAGGCAGGCAGTGACTAAATCAGTCAGGGAAACAGCCGCTCAATCAGCTAGACAGACAGCGGCGGTATCAGTCATCAGTCAGTCCAGCAGGTTAAGTTAAAGCACATTGTACATTAATGAAAAGCTTATAAATTTAAATTCTACTATCGAAACATGCAGTAATCTTTGAGAATTAACGTTAAAATTTCGACCCAGTACGAGGAGAGTGTTTCACACCAGAAACTTGCACGCATGAATCGAGAAGTTCCGAAACGGCTAAATGAGTGTGAAACACGAAGAGCAAGCAGAACGGCCGTCTACCGCCTCCACTTCTTGCCCCACATTCACCAAGTCATTTCGAAACTTACGATCCACACTTACACACTTTCCTGTTGCAGAACTATGTCCCCGTAATGCATGGAAAAAATCAGTAGAATGACAGTTCATAGCAACATTTTAGGGAAATAACAGTTGACATTTTAATATGTATATGTTATTTATATAAAATTTTGTTTTAGCTTACAAAACATTGCATAAAATATAGATTAAAGATAATATCTATTTGAGAACAAATTAAAGCATGAAGAAAAGTAAACTTTCTCAGCTGCCCACTGTGGCAGTGGCTTTCAAAGTCAAGCTGGCATGAAGTGGCTCTGTCCGTCAGTCAGTCAGGTAGGCAGTGGCTCTATCACTCAGGCAGACATTGGCTCTATCATTCAGGCAGGCGTTAGCTCCCTAAGTCAATCCTATATAAAAATTCCATATTTTTTATTACCACATTTATTAGCAACAATTTCCATATCAACTTGAATTTAATTGAGAAACTAGACAATTTAAATAATAATACAAAATTATGCATTTAAAGAAGATGTTTAAAACATATTTAAATTTGTTCATACAGGCAGGCAGCGGCTCAATCATTCAGGCAGACAGTTTCTAACATTTAGGCAGGCAGCGACTCCATCAGTCAAACGGGCAGCGGCTCCATCAGTCAGATAGGCAGCGGCTCTCACACGCAGGCAGACAGTGTCTCTCTGTCAGGCAGGCAGCGACTCAATCAGTCAAGCAGACAGCGGCTCAATCAGGCAGGCAGACAGTGGCTCAATCAGTCTGGCAGGAAGCGGCTCAATCAGGAGGCAGGCAGCGGCTCAATCAATCAGGCAGTTGTTCGCTCTGTCAATCAATCCTATATAAAACTTCAATACTTTTTATATTCACATTAATTAGCCACAACTTTCATATCAACTTGATTTTAAATGAAAAACTAGCCTATGTAAATAATTATACTAAATGAAGCATTTAAAGAAGATGTTTGAAACATATTTATATTTGCTCATACCGGCATTCATCGGCTCAATTAGTCAGGCAGGCAGCGGCTCAATCAGTCAGGCAGGCAGCGGCTCAATTAGTCAGGCAGGCAGCGGCTCAATCAGTCAGGCAGGCAGCGGCTCAATCATTCAGGCAGGCAGCGGCTCAATCAGTAAGGCAGGCAGCGGCTCAATCAGTCAGGCAGGCAGCGGTTCAATCAGTCAGACAGGAAGCGGCTAAATCAGGCAGGCAGGCAGCGGCTCAATCAATCAGGCAGGTGTTGGCTCTATTAATCAATCCTATATTAAATTTCCATACTTTTTATTTTCACATTTATTAGCCACAACTTTCATATAAACTTGATTTTGAATGAAAAACTAGCCTATGTAAATAATTATACTAAATTAAGCATTTAAAGGAGATGTTTAAAACATATTTAATTTCGTTCATACAGGCACGCAGCGGCTCAATCATTCAGACAGGCATGCAGGCAGCTGCTCAATCAGTCAGGCCGAGTCTCTCTCAGGCAGTGGCTCTATCTCTCAGGCAGACATTGGCTCTATCATTCAGGCAGGCGTTAGCTCCCTCAGTCAATCCTATATAAAAATTCCATATTTTTTATTACCACATTTATTAGCAACAATTTCCATATCAACTTGAATTTAATTGAGAAACTAGACAATTTAAATAATAATACTAAATTATGCATTTAAAGAAGATGTTTTAAACATATTTAAATTTGTTCATACAGGCAGGCAGCGGCTCAATCATTCATGCAGACAGTTTCTCACAGTCAGGCAGGCAGCGACTCCATCAGTCAAACGGGCAGCCGCTCCATCAGTTAGATAGGCAGCGGCTCTCACACGCAGGCAGACAGTGTCTCTCTGTCAGGCAGGCAGCGACTCAATCAGTCAAGCAGACAGCGGCTCAATCAGGCAGGCAGACAGTGGCTCAATCAGTCTGGCAGGAAGCGGCTCAATCAGGAAGGCAGGCAGGCAGCGGCTCAACCAATCAGGCAGGTGTTGGCTCTATCTATCAATCCTATATTAAATTTCCATACTTTTTATTTTCACATTTATCGGCCACAACTTTCATATCAACTTGATTTTAAATGAAAAACTAGCCTATGTAAATAATTATACTAAATTAAGCATTTAAAGAAGATGATTGAAACATATTTAATTTTGCTCATACCGGCATTCATCGGCTCAATTAGTCAGACAGGCATGCAGGCAGCTGCTCAATCAGTCAGGCAGAGCCTCTCTCAGACAGCGGCTCAATCAGTCAGGCAGGCAGCGGCGCAATCAATCAGGCAGGTGTTGGCTCCATCAATCAATCCTATATTGAATTTCCATACTTTTTATTTTCACATTTATTTGCCACAACTTTCATATAAACTTGATTTTAAATGAAAAACTAGCCTATGTAAATAATTATACTAAATTAAGCATTTAAAGAAGATGTTTGAAACATATTTAATGTTGCTCATACCGGCATTCATCGGCTCAATTAGTCAGGCAGGCAGCAGCTCAATCAGTCAGGCAGGCAGCAGCTCAATCAGTCAGGCAGGCAGCGGCTCAATCAGTCAGGCAGGAAACGGCTCAATCAGTCAGACAGGAAGCGGCTAAATCAGGCAGGCAGGCAGCGGCTCAATCAATCAGGCAGGTGTTGGCTCTATTAATCAATCCTATATTAAATTTCCATACTTTTTATTTCCACATTTATTAGCCACAACTTTCATATAAACTTGATTTTAAATGAAAAACTAGCCTATGTAAATAATTATACTAAATTAAGCATTTAAAGAAGATGTTTAAAACACATTTAATTTCGTTCATACAGGCACGCAGCGTCTCAATCATTCAGACAGGCATGCAGGCAGCTGCTCAATCAGTCAGGCAGAGTCTCTCTCAGGCAGCGGCTCAATCAGTCAGGCAGGCAGCGGCTCAATCAGTCAGGCAGACAGCGGCTCAATCAATCAGGCAGGTGTTGGCTCCATCAATCAATCCTATATTAAATTTCCATACTTTTTATTTTCACATTTATTTGCCACAACTTTCATATCAACTTGATTTTAAATGAAAAACTAGCCTATGTAAATAATTATACTAAATTAAGCATTTAAAGAAGATGTTTGAAACATATTTAATGTTGCTCATACCGGCATTCATCGGCTCAATTAGTCAGGCAGGCAGCGGCTCAATCAGTCAGAAAGGCAGAGACTCAATCAGTCAGGCAGGCATCGGCTCAGTCAGTCAGGCAGGCATCGGCTCAATCAGTCAGGCAGGCAGCGGCTCAATCAGTCAGGCAGGCAGCGGCTCAATCAATCAGGCAGGCAGCGGCTCAATCAGTCAGACAGGAAGCGGCTAAATCAGGCGGGCAGGCAGCGGCTCAATCAGTCAGACAGGAAGCGGCTCAATCAGTCAGGTAGGAAGCGGCTCAATCAGTCAGACAGGAAGCGGCTAAATCAGGCAGGCAGGCAGCGGCTCAATCAATCAGGCAGGTGTTGGCTCTATTAATCAATCCTATATTAAATTTCCATACTTTTTATTTTCACATTTATTAGCCACAGCTTTCATATAAACTTGATTTTAAATGAAAAACTTGCCTATTTAAATAATTATACTAAATTAAGCATTTAAAGAAGATGCTTAAAACATATTTAATTTCGTTCATACAGGCACGCAGCGGCTCAATCATTCAGACAGGCATGCAGGCAGCTGCTCAATCAGTCAGGCAGAGTCTCTCTCAGGCAGCGGCTCAATCAGTCAGGCAGGCAGCGGCTCAATCAATCAGGCAGTTGTTGGCTCCCTCAATCAATCCTATATTAAATTTCCATACTTTTTATTTTCACATTTATTTGCCACAACTTTCATATCAACTTGATTTTAAATGAAAAACTAGCCTATGTAAATAATTATACTAAATTAAGCATTTAAAGAAGATGTTTGAATCATATTTAATGTTGCTCATACCGGCATTCTTCGGCTCAATTAGTCAGGCAGGCAGCGGCTCAACCAGTCAGGCAGGCAGCGGCTCAATCAATCAGGCAGGCAGCGGCTCAATCAATCAGGCAGGCAGCGGCTCAATCAGTCAGACAGGAAGCGGCTAAATCAGGCGGGCAGGCAGCGGCTCAATCAATCAGGCAGTTGTTCGCTCTGTCAATCAATCCTATATAAAACTTCAATACTTTTTATATTCACATTAATTAGCCACAATTTTGATATCAAATTGATTTTAAATGAAAAACTAGACTATGTGAATAATAACACTAAATTAAGCATTTACAGAAGATGTTTAAAACATATTTACTTTTGTTCATACAGGCACGCAGCGGCTCAATCATTCAGGCAGGCAGCGGCTCCATCAGTCAATCAGTCAGGCAGGCAGCGGCTCTCACCGGCAGGCAGGCAGGCAGGCAGTGTCTCTTTGTCAGGCAGGCAGTGACTAAATCAGTCAGGGAAACAGCCGCTCAATCAGCTAGACAGACAGCGGCGGTATCAGTCATCAGTCAGTCCAGCAGGTTAAGTTAAAGCACATTGTACATTAATGAAAAGCTTATAAATTTAAATTCTACTATCGAAACATGCAGTAATCTTTGAGAATTAACGTTAAAATTTCGACCCAGTACGAGGAGAGTGTTTCACACCAGAAACTTGCACGCATGAATCGAGAAGTTCCGAAACGGCTAAATGAGTGTGAAACACGAAGAGCAAGCAGAACGGCCGTCTACCGCCTCCACTTCTTGCCCCACATTCACCAAGTCATTTCGAAACTTACGATCCACACTTACACACTTTCCTGTTGCAGAACTATGTCCCCGTAATGCATGGAAAAAATCAGTAGAATGACAGTTCATAGCAACATTTTAGGGAAATAACAGTTGACATTTTAATATGTATATGTTATTTATATAAAATTTTGTTTTAGCTTACAAAACATTGCATAAAATATAGATTAAAGATCATATCTATTTGAGAACAAATTAAAGCATGAAGAAAAGTAAACTTTCTCAGCTGCCCACTGTGGCAGTGGCTTTCAAAGTCAAGCTGGCATGAAGTGGCTCTGTCCGTCAGTAAGTCAGGTAGGCAGTGGCTCTATCACTCAGGCAGACATTGGCTCTATCATTCAGGCAGGCGTTAGCTCCCTAAGTCAATCCTATATAAAAATTCCATATTTTTTATTACCACATTTATTAGCAACCATTTCCATATCAACTTGAATTTAATTGAGAAACTAGACAATTTAAATAATAATACTAAATTATGCATTTAAAGAAGATGTTTAAAACATATTTAAATTTGTTCATACAGGCAGGCAGCGGCTCAATCATTCAGGCAGACAGTTTCTCACAGTCAGGCAGGCAGCGACTCAATCAGTCAAGCAGAGAGCGGCTCAATCAGGCAGGCAGGCAGGCAGACAGCGGCTCAATCAGTCTGGCAGGAAGTGGCTCAATCAGGCAGGCAGGTTTTGGCTCTATCTATCAATCCTATATTAAATTTCCATACTTTTTATTTTCACATTTATTAGCCACAACTTTCATATCAACTTGATTTTAAATGAAAAACTAGCCTATGTAAATAATTATACTAATTTAAGCTCTTAAAGAAGATGTTTGAAACATATTTAATTTTGATCATACCGGCATTCATCGGCTCAATTAGTCAGGCAGGCAGCGGCTCAATCAGTCAGACAGGCAGCGGCTCAATCAGTCAGACAGGCAGCGGCTTAATCAGTCAGGCAGGCAGCGGCTCAATCAGTCAGGCAGGCAGCGGTTCAATCAGTCAGGCAGGCAGCGGTTCAATCAGTCAGGCAGGCAGCGGCTCAATCAGTCAGGCAGGCAGCGGCTCAATCATTCAGGCAGGAAGCGGCTCAATCAGTCAGACAGGAAGCGGCTCAATCAGTCAGGTAGGAAGCGGCTCAATCAGTCAGACAGGAAGCGGCTAAATCAGGCAGGCAGGCAGCGGCTCAATCAATCAGGCAGGTGTTGGCTCTATTAATCAATCCTATATTAAATTTCCATACTTTTTATTTTCACATTTATTAGCCACAACTTTCATATAAACTTGATTTTAAATGAAAAACTAGCCTATTTAAATAATTATACTAAATTAAGCATTTAAAGAAGATGTTTAAAACATATTTAATTTCGTTCATACAGGCACGCAGCGGCTCAATCATTCAGACAGGCATGCAGGCAGCTGCTCAATCAGTCAGGCAGAGTCTCTCTCAGGCAGCGGCTCAATCAGTCAGGCAGGCAGAGGCTCAATCAATCAGGCAGGTGTTGGCTCCATCAATCAATCCTATATTAAATTTCCGTACTTTTTATTTTCACATTTATTTGCCACAACTTTCATATCAACTTGATTTTAAATGAAAAACTAGCCTATGTAAATATTTATACTAAATTAAGCATTTAAAGAAGATGTTTGAAACATATTTAATGTTGCTCATACCGGCATTCATCGGCTCAATTAGTCAGGCAGGCAGCAGCTCAATCAGTCAGGCAGGCAGCGGCTCAATCAGTAAGGCAGGCAGCGGCTCAATCAGTCAGGCAGGCAGCGGTTCAATCAGTCAGACAGGAAGCGGCTAAATCAGGCAGGCAGGCAGCGGCTCAATCAATCAGGCAGGTGTTGGCTCTATTAATCAATCCTATATTAAATTTCCATACTTTTTATTTTCACATTTATTAGCCACAACTTTCATATAAACTTGATTTTGAATGAAAAACTAGCCTATGTAAATAATTATACTAAATTAAGCATTTAAAGAAGATGTTTAAAACATATTTAATTTCGTTCATACAGGCACGCAGCGGCTCAATCATTCAGACAGGCATGCAGGCAGCTGCTCAATCAGTCAGGCAGAGTCTCTCTCAGGCAGCGGCTCCATCAGTCAGGCAGGCAGCGGCTCAATAAATCAGGCAGGTGTTGGCTCTATCAATCAATCCTATATAAAATTTCCATACTTTTTATTTTCACATTTATTTGCCACAACTTTCATATCAACTTGATTTTAAATGAAAAACTAGCCTATGTAAATAATTATACTAAATTAAGCATTTAAAGAAGATGTTTGAAACATATTTAATGTTGCTCATACCGGCATTCATCGGCTCAATTAGTCAGGCAGGCAGCGGCTCAAACAGTCAGGCAGGCAGCGGCTCAATCAGTCAGACAGGCAGCGGCTCAATCAGTCAGGCAGGCAGCGGCTCAATCAGTCAGGCAGGCAGCGGCTCAATCAGTCAGGCAGGAAGCGGCTCAATCAGTCAGACAGGAAGCGGCTCAATCAGTCAGACAGGAAGCGGCTAAATCAGGCGAGCAGGCAGCGGCTCAATCAATCAGGCAGTTGTTCGCTCTGTCAATCAATCCTATATAAAACTTCAATACTTTTTATATTCACATTAGTTAGCCACAATTTTGATATCAAATTGATTTTAAATGAAAAACTAGACTATGTGAATAATAACACTAAATTAAGCATTTACAGAAGATGTTTAAAACATATTTACTTTTGTTCATACAGGCACGCAGCGGCTCAATCATTCAGGCAGGCAGCGGCTCCATCAGTCAATCAGTCAGGCAGGCAGCCGCTCTCACCGGCAGGCAGGCAGGCAGGCAGGCAGTGTCTCTTTGTCAGGCAGGCAGAGACTAAATCAGTCAGGAGACAGCCGCTCAATCAGCTAGACAGACAGCGGCAGTATCAGTCATCAGTCAGTCCAGCAGGCTAAGTTAACGCACATTGTACATTAATGAAAAGCTTATAAATTTAAATTCTACTATCGAAAAATGCAGTAATATTTGAGAATTAACGTTAAAATTTCGACCCAGTACGAGGAGAGTGTTTCACACCAGAAACTTGCACGCATGAATCGAGAAGTTCCGAAACGGCTAAATGAGTGTGAAACACGAAGAGGAAGCAGAACGGCCGTCTACCGCCTCCACTTCTTGCCCCACAGTCACCAAGTTATTTCGAAACTTCCGATCCACTTTTACACACTTTCCTGTTGCAGAACTATGTCCCCGTAATGCATGGAAAAAATCAGTAGAATGACAGTTCATAGCAACATTTTAGGGAAATAACAGTTGACATTTTAATATGTATATGTTATTTATATAAAATTTTGTTTTAGCTTACAAAACATAGCATAAAATATAGATTAAAGATAATATCTATTTGAGAACAAATTAAAGCATGAAGAAAAGTAAACATTCTCAGCTGTCCACTGTGGCAGTGGCTTTCAAAGTCAAGCTGGCACGAAGTGGCTCTGTCTGTCAGTCAGTCAGGTAGGCAGTGGCTCTATCACTCAGGCAGACATTGGCTCTATCATTCAGGCAGGCGTTAGCTCCCTCAGTCAATCCTATATAAAAATTCCATAATTTTTATTACCACATTTATTAGCAACAATTTCCATATAAACTTGAATTTAATTGAGAAACTAGACAATTTAAATAATAATACTAAATTATGCATTTAAAGAAGATGTTTAAAACATATTTAAATTTGTTCATACAGGCAGGCATCGGCTCAATCATTCAGGCAGACAGTTTCTCACAGTCAGGCAGGCAGCGACTCCATCAGTCAAACGGGCAGCGG
Source organism: Parasteatoda lunata (assembly GCA_949128135.1). NCBI lineage: Eukaryota > Metazoa > Arthropoda > Arachnida > Araneae > Theridiidae > Parasteatoda > Parasteatoda lunata. Next base: position 91,493,063 of record OX421979.1, on the reverse strand, counting down.
CTCCATCAGTCAGATAGGCAGCGGCTCTCACACGCAGGCAGACAGTGTCTCTCTGTCAGGCAGGCAGTGACTCAATCAGTCAAGCAGACAGCGGCTCAATCAGGCAGACAGACAGCGGCTCAATCAGTCTGGCAGGAAGTGGCTCAATCAGGCAGGCAGGCAGGCAGCGGCTTAACCAATCAGACAGGTTTCGGCTCTATCTATCAATCCTATAATAAATTTCCATACTTTTTATTTTCACATTTATTAGCCACAACTTTCATATCAACTTGATTTTAAATGAAAAACTGGCCTATGTAAATAATTATACTAAATTAAGCTCTTAAAGAAGATGTTTGAAACATATTTAATTTTGATCATACCGGCATTCATCGGCTCAATTAGTCTGGCAGGCAGCGGCACAATCAGTGAGGCAGGCAGCGGCTCAATCAGTCAGGCAGGCAGCGGCTTAATCAGTCAGGCAGGCAGCGGCTCAATCAGTCAGGCAGGCAGCGGCTCAATCAGTCAGGCAGGCAGCGGCTCAATCAGTCTGGCAGGCAGCGGCTCAATCAGTCAGGCAGACAGAGGCTCAATCAGGCAAGCAGGCAGCGGATCAATCAATCAGGCAGGTGTTGGCTCTATTAATCAATCCTATATTAAATTTCCATACTTTTTATTTTCACATTTATTAGCCACAACTTTCATATAAACTTGATTTTAAATGAAAAACTAGCCTATGTAAATAATTATACTAAATTAAGCATTTAAAGAAGATGTTTAAAACATATTTAATTTCGTTCATACAGGCACGCAGCGGCTCAATCATTCAGACAGGCATGCAGGCAGCTGCTCAATCAGTCAGGCAGAGTCTCTCTCTGGCAGCGGCTCAATCAGTCAGGCAGAGTCTCTCTCTGGCAGCGGCTTAGTCAGTCAGGCAGGCAGCGGCTCAATCAATCAGGCAGGTGTTGGCTCCATCAATCAATCCTATATTAAATTTCCATACTTTTTATTTTCACAATTATTAGCCACAACTTTCATATCAACTTGATTTTAAATGAAAAACTAGCCTATGTAAATAATTATACTAAATTAAGCATTTAAAGAAGATGTTTGAAACATATTTAATTTTGCTCATACCGGCATTCATCGGCTCAATCAGTGAGGCAGGCAGCGGCTCAATCAGTCAGGCAGGCAGCGGTTCAATCAGTCAGGCAGGAAACGGCTCAATCAGTCAGGTAGGAAGCGGCTCAATCAGTCAGGTAGGAATCGGCTAAATCAGGCAGGCAGGCAGCGGCTCAATCAATCAGGCAGGTGTTGGCTCTATTAATCAATCCTATATTAAATTTCCATACTTTTTATTTTCACATTTATTAGTCACAACTTTCATATAAACTTGATTTTAAATGAAAAACTAGCCTACGTAAATGATTATACTAAATTAAGCATTTAAAGAAGATGTTAAAAACATATTTAATTTCGTTCATACAGGCACGCAGCGGCTCAATCATTCAGACAGGCATGCAGGCAGCTGCTCAATCAGTCAGGCAGAGTCTCTCTCTGGCAGCGGCTCAATCAGTCAGGCTGGCAGCGGCTCAATCAGTCAGGCAGGCAGTGGCTCAATCAGTCAGGCAGGCAGCGGTTCAATCAGTCAGGCAGGCAGCGGCTCAATCAGTCAGGCAGGCAGCGGCTCAATCAGTCAGGCAGGCAGAGGCTGAATCATTCAGGCAGTTGTTCGCTCTGTCAATCAATCCTATATAAAACTTCAATACTTTTTATATTCACATTAATTAGCCACAATTTTGATATCAAATTGATTTTAAATGAAAAACTAGACTATGTGAATAATAACACTAAATTAAGCATTTACAGAAGATGTTTAACACATATTTACTTTTGTTCATACAGGCACGCAGCGGCTCAATCATTCAGGCAGGCAGCGGCTCCATCAGTCAATCAGTCAGGCAGGCAGCGGCTCTCACACGCAGGCAGACAGTGTCTCTCTGTCAGGCAGGCAGCGACTCAATCAGTCAAGCAGACAGCGGCTCAATCAGGCAGGCAGACAGCGGCTCAATCAGTCTGGCAGGAAGCGGCTCAATCAGGCAGGCAGGCAGCGGCTCAATCAATCAGGCAGTTGTTCGCTCTGTCAATCAATCCTATATAAAACTTCAATACTTTTTATATTCACATTAATTAGCCACAACTTTCATATCAACTTGATTTTAAATGAAAAACTAGCCTATGTAAATAATTATACTAAATGAAGCATTTAAAGAAGATGTTTGAAACATATTTAATTTTGCTCATACCGGCATTCATCGGCTCAATTAGTCAGGCAGGCAGCGGCTCAATCAGTCAGGCAGGCAGCGGCTCAATCATTCAGGCAGGCAGCGGCTCAATCAGTAAGGCAGGCAGCGGCTCAATCAGTCAGGCAGGCAGCGGTTCAATCAGTCAGACAGGAAGCGGCTAAATCAGGCAGACAGCGGCTCAATCAATCAGGCAGGTGTTGGCTCTATTAATCAATCCTATATTAAATTTCCATACTTTTTATTTTCACATTTATTAGCCACAACTTTCATATAAACTTGATTTTGAATGAAAAACTAGCCTATGTAAATAATTATACTAAATTAAGCATTTAAAGAAGATGTTTAAAACATATTTAATTTCGTTCATACAGGCACGCAGCGGCTCAATCATTCAGACAGGCATGCAGGCAGCTGCTCAATCAGTCAGGCAGAGTCTCTCTCAGGCAGCGGCTCAATCAGTCAGGCAGGCAGCGGCTCAATCAATCAGGCAGGTGTTGGCTCTATCAATCAATCCTATATAAAATTTCCATACTTTTTATTTTCACATTTATTTGCCACAACTTTCATATCAACTTGATTTTAAATGAAAAACTAGCCTATGTAAATAATTATACTAAATTAAGCATTTAAAGAAGATGTTTGAAACATATTTAATGTTGCTCATACCGGCATTCATCGGCTCAATTAGTCAGGCAGGCAGCAGCTCAATCAGTCAGGCAGGCAGCGGCTCAATCAGTCAGGCAGGAAACGGCTCAATCAGTCAGACAGGAAGCGGCTAGATCAGGCAGGCAGGCAGCGGCTCAATCAATCAGGCAGGTGTTGGCTCTATTAATCAATCCTATATTAAATTTCCATACTTTTTATTTTCACATTTATTAGCCACAACTTTCATATAAACTTGATTTTAAATGAAAAACTAGCCTATGTAAATAATTATACTAAATTAAGCATTTAAAGAAGATGTTTAAAACATATTTAATTTCGTTCATACAGGCACGCAGCGGCTCAATCATTCAGACAGGCATGCAGGCAGCTGCTCAATCAGTCAGGCAGAGTCTCTCTCAGGCAGCGGCTCAATCAGTCAGGCAGGCAGCGGCTCATTCAATCAGGCAGGTGTTGGCTCCATCAATCAATCCTATATTAAATTTCCATACTTTTTATTTTCACATTTATTTGCCACAACTTTCATATCAACTTGATTTTAAATGAAAAACTAGCCTATGTAAATAATTATACTAAATTAAGCATTTAAAGAAGATGTTTGAAACATATTTAATGTTGCTCATACCGGCATTCTTCGGCTCAATTAGTCAGGCAGGCAGCGGCTCAATCAGTCAGGCAGGCAGCGGCTCAATCAGTCAGGCAGGCAGCGGCTCAATAAATCAGGCAGGCAGCGGCTCAATCAGTCAGACAGGAAGCGGCTAAATCAGGCGGGCAGGCAGCGGCTCAATCAATCAGGCAGTTGTTCGCTCTGTCAATCAATCCTATATAAAACTTCAATACTTTTTATATTCACATTAATTAGCCACAATTTTGATATCAAATTGATTTTAAATGAAAAACTAGACTATGTGAATAATAACACTAAATTAAGCATTTACAGAAGATGTTTAACACATATTTACTTTTGTTCATACAGGCACGCAGCGGCTCAATCATTCAGGCTGGCAGCGGCTCCATCAGTCAATCAGTCAGGCAGGCAGCGGCTCTCATCGGCAGGCAGGCAGTGTCTCTTTGTAAGGCAGGCAGTGACTAAATCAGTCAGGGAGACAGCCGCTCAATCAGCTAGACAGACAGCGGCAGTATCAGTCATCAGTCAGTCCAGCAGGCTAAGTTAACGCACATTGTACATAAATGAAAAGCTTATAAATTTAAATTCTACTATCGAAAAATACAGTAATCTTTGAGAATTAACGTTAAAATTTAGACCCAGTACGAGAAGAGTGTTTCACACCAGAAATTTGCACGCATGAATCGAGAAGTTCCGAAACGGCTAAATGAGTGTGAAACACGAATAGGAAGCAGAACGGCCTCTACCGCCTCCACTTCTTGCCCCACATTCACCAAGTCATTTCGAAACTTCCGATCCACACTTACATTTTTTCCTGTTGCAGAACTATTTCCCCGTAATGCATGGAAAAAATCAGTAGAATGACAGTTCATAGCAACATTTTAGGGAAATAACAGTTGACATTTTAATATGTATATGTTATTTATATAAAATTTTGTTTTAGCTTACAAAATATTGCATAAAATATAGATTAAAGATAATATCTATTTGAGAACAAATTAAAGCATGAAGAAAAGTAAACATTCTCAGCTGTCCACTGTGGCAGTGGCTTTCAAAGTCAGGCTGGCACGAAGTGGCTCTGTCCGTCAGTCAGTCAGGTAGGCAGTGGCTCTATCACTCAGGCAGACATTGGCTCTATCATTCAGGCAGGCGTTAGCTCCCTCAGTCAATCCTATATAAAAATTCCATATTTTTTATTACCACATTTATTAGCAACAATTTCCATATCAACTTGAATTTAATTGAGAAACTAGACAATTTAAATAATAATACTAAATTATGCATTTAATTAAGATGTTTAAAACATATTTAAATTTGTTCATACAGGCAGGCATCGGCTCAATCATTCAGGCAGACAGTTTCTCACAGTCAGGCTGGCAGCGACTCAATCAGTCAAGCAGAGAGCGGCTCAATCAGGCAGGCAGGCAGGCAGACAGCGGCTCAATTAGTCTGGCAGGAAGTGGCTCAATCAGGCAGGCAGGTTTTGGCTCTATCTATCAATCCTATATTAAATTTCCATACTTTTTATTTTCACATTTATTAGCCACAACTTTCATATCAACTTGATTTTAAATGAAAAACTAGCCTATGTAAATAATTATACTAAATTAAGCTCTTAAAGAAGATGTTTGAAACATATTTAATTTTGATCATACCGGCATTCATCGGCTCAATTAGTCAGGCAGGCAGCGGCTCAATCAGTCAGGCAGGCAGCGGCTGAATCATTCAGGCAGGCAGCGGCTTAATCAGTAAGGCAGGCAGCGGTTCAAACAGTCAGGCAGGCAGCGGTTCAATCAGTCAGGCAGGTAGCGGCTGAATCAGTCAGGCAGGCAGCGGCTCAATCATTCAGGCAGGAAGCGGCTCAATCAGTCAGACAGGAAGCGGCTCAATCAGTCAGGTAGGAAGCGGCTCAATCAGTCAGACAGGAAGCGGCTAAATCAGGCAGGCAGGCAGCGGCTCAATCAATCAGGCAGGTGTTGGCTCTATTAATCAATCCTATATTAAATTTCCATACTTTTTATTTTCACATTTATTAGCCACAACTTTCATATAAACTTGATTTTAAATGAAAAACTAGCCTATTTAAATAATTATACTAAATTAAGCATTTAAAGAAGATGTTTAAAACATATTTAATTTCGTTCATACAGGCACGCAGCGGCTCAATCATTCAGGCAGAGTCTCTCTCAGGCAGCGGCTCAATCAGTCAGGCAGGCAGCGGCTCAATCAATCTGGCAGGTGTTGGCTCCATCAATCAATCCTATATTAAATTTCCATACTTTTTATTTTCACATTTATTTGCCACAACTTTCATATCAACTTGATTTTAAATGAAAAACTAGCCTATGTAAATAATTATACTAAATTAAGCATTTAAAGAAGATGTTTGAAACATATTTAATGTTGCTCATACCGGCATTCATCGGCTCAATTAGTCAGGCAGGCAGCAGCTCAATCAGTCAGGCAGGCAGCGGCTCAATCAGTCAGACAGGAAACGGCTCAATCAGTCAGACAGGAAGCGGCTAAATCAGGCAGGCAGGCAGCGGCTCAATCAATCAGGCAGGTGTTGGCTCTATTAATCAATCCTATATTAAATTTCCATACTTTTTATTTTCACATTTATTAGCCACAACTTTCATATAAACTTGATTTTGAATGAAAAACTAGCCTATGTAAATAATTATACTAAATTAAGCATTTAAAGGAGATGTTTAAAACATATTTAATTTCGTTCATACAGGCACGCAGCGGCTCAATCATTCAGACAGGCATGCAGGCAGCTGCTCAATCAGTCAGGCCGAGTCTCTCTCAGGCAGTGGCTCTATCTCTCAGGCAGACATTGGCTCTATCATTCAGGCAGGCGTTAGCTCCCTCAGTCAATCCTATATAAAAATTCCATATTTTTTATTACCACATTTATTAGCAACAATTTCCATATCAACTTGAATTTAATTGAGAAACTAGACAATTTAAATAATAATACTAAATTATGCATTTAAAGAAGATGTTTTAAACATATTTAAATTTGTTCATACAGGCAGGCAGCGGCTCAATCATTCATGCAGACAGTTTCTCACAGTCAGGCAGGCAGCGACTCCATCAGTCAAACGGGCAGCCGCTCCATCAGTTAGATAGGCAGCGGCTCTCACACGCAGGCAGACAGTGTCTCTCTGTCAGGCAGGCAGCGACTCAATCAGTCAAGCAGACAGCGGCTCAATCAGGCAGGCAGACAGTGGCTCAATCAGTCTGGCAGGAAGCGGCTCAATCAGGAAGGCAGGCAGGCAGCGGCTCAACCAATCAGGCAGGTGTTGGCTCTATCTATCAATCCTATATTAAATTTCCATACTTTTTATTTTCACATTTATCGGCCACAACTTTCATATCAACTTGATTTTAAATGAAAAACTAGCCTATGTAAATAATTATACTAAATTAAGCATTTAAAGAAGATGATTGAAACATATTTAATTTTGCTCATACCGGCATTCATCGGCTCAATTAGTCAGACAGGCATGCAGGCAGCTGCTCAATCAGTCAGGCAGAGCCTCTCTCAGACAGCGGCTCAATCAGTCAGGCAGGCAGCGGCGCAATCAATCAGGCAGGTGTTGGCTCCATCAATCAATCCTATATTGAATTTCCATACTTTTTATTTTCACATTTATTTGCCACAACTTTCATATAAACTTGATTTTAAATGAAAAACTAGCCTATGTAAATAATTATACTAAATTAAGCATTTAAAGAAGATGTTTGAAACATATTTAATGTTGCTCATACCGGCATTCATCGGCTCAATTAGTCAGGCAGGCAGCAGCTCAATCAGTCAGGCAGGCAGCAGCTCAATCAGTCAGGCAGGCAGCGGCTCAATCAGTCAGGCAGGAAACGGCTCAATCAGTCAGACAGGAAGCGGCTAAATCAGGCAGGCAGGCAGCGGCTCAATCAATCAGGCAGGTGTTGGCTCTATTAATCAATCCTATATTAAATTTCCATACTTTTTATTTCCACATTTATTAGCCACAACTTTCATATAAACTTGATTTTAAATGAAAAACTAGCCTATGTAAATAATTATACTAAATTAAGCATTTAAAGAAGATGTTTAAAACACATTTAATTTCGTTCATACAGGCACGCAGCGTCTCAATCATTCAGACAGGCATGCAGGCAGCTGCTCAATCAGTCAGGCAGAGTCTCTCTCAGGCAGCGGCTCAATCAGTCAGGCAGGCAGCGGCTCAATCAGTCAGGCAGGCAGCGGCTCAATCAATCAGGCAGGTGTTGGCTCCATCAATCAATCCTATATTAAATTTCCATACTTTTTATTTTCACATTTATTTGCCACAACTTTCATATCAACTTGATTTTAAATGAAAAACTAGCCTATGTAAATAATTATACTAAATTAAGCATTTAAAGAAGATGTTTGAAACATATTTAATGTTGCTCATACCGGCATTCATCGGCTCAATTAGTCAGGCAGGCAGCGGCTCAATCAGTCAGAAAGGCAGAGACTCAATCAGTCAGGCAGGCATCGGCTCAGTCAGTCAGGCAGGCATCGGCTCAATCAGTCAGGCAGGCAGCGGCTCAATCAGTCAGGCAGGAAGCGGCTCAATCATTCAGGCAGGAAGCGGCTCAATCAGTCAGACAGGAAGCGGCTCAATCAGTCAGGTAGGAAGCGGCTCAATCAGTCAGACAGGAAGCGGCTAAATCAGGCAGGCAGGCAGCGGCTCAATCAATCAGGCAGGTGTTGGCTCTATTAATCAATCCTATATTAAATTTCCATACTTTTTATTTTCACATTTATTAGCCACAACTTTCATATAAACTTGATTTTGAATGAAAAACTAGCCTATGTAAATAATTATACTAAATTAAGCATTTAAAGGAGATGTTTAAAACATATTTAATTTCGTTCATACAGGCACGCAGCGGCTCAATCATTCAGACAGGCATGCAGGCAGCTGCTCAATCAGTCAGGCCGAGTCTCTCTCAGGCAGTGGCTCTATCTCTCAGGCAGACATTGGCTCTATCATTCAGGCAGGCGTTAGCTCCCTCAGTCAATCCTATATAAAAATTCCATATTTTTTATTACCACATTTATTAGCAACAATTTCCATATCAACTTGAATTTAATTGAGAAACTAGACAATTTAAATAATAATACTAAATTATGCATTTAAAGAAGATGTTTTAAACATATTTAAATTTGTTCATACAGGCAGGCAGCGGCTCAATCATTCATGCAGACAGTTTCTCACAGTCAGGCAGGCAGCGACTCCATCAGTCAAACGGGCAGCCGCTCCATCAGTTAGATAGGCAGCGGCTCTCACACGCAGGCAGACAGTGTCTCTCTGTCAGGCAGGCAGCGACTCAATCAGTCAAGCAGACAGCGGCTCAATCAGGCAGGCAGACAGTGGCTCAATCAGTCTGGCAGGAAGCGGCTCAATCAGGAAGGCAGGCAGGCAGCGGCTCAACCAATCAGGCAGGTGTTGGCTCTATCTATCAATCCTATATTAAATTTCCATACTTTTTATTTTCACATTTATCGGCCACAACTTTCATATCAACTTGATTTTAAATGAAAAACTAGCCTATGTAAATAATTATACTAAATTAAGCATTTAAAGAAGATGATTGAAACATATTTAATTTTGCTCATACCGGCATTCATCGGCTCAATTAGTCAGACAGGCATGCAGGCAGCTGCTCAATCAGTCAGGCAGAGCCTCTCTCAGACAGCGGCTCAATCAGTCAGGCAGGCAGCGGCGCAATCAATCAGGCAGGTGTTGGCTCCATCAATCAATCCTATATTGAATTTCCATACTTTTTATTTTCACATTTATTTGCCACAACTTTCATATAAACTTGATTTTAAATGAAAAACTAGCCTATGTAAATAATTATACTAAATTAAGCATTTAAAGAAGATGTTTGAAACATATTTAATGTTGCTCATACCGGCATTCATCGGCTCAATTAGTCAGGCAGGCAGCAGCTCAATCAGTCAGGCAGGCAGCAGCTCAATCAGTCAGGCAGGCAGCGGCTCAATCAGTCAGGCAGGAAACGGCTCAATCAGTCAGACAGGAAGCGGCTAAATCAGGCAGGCAGGCAGCGGCTCAATCAATCAGGCAGGTGTTGGCTCTATTAATCAATCCTATATTAAATTTCCATACTTTTTATTTCCACATTTATTAGCCACAACTTTCATATAAACTTGATTTTAAATGAAAAACTAGCCTATGTAAATAATTATACTAAATTAAGCATTTAAAGAAGATGTTTAAAACACATTTAATTTCGTTCATACAGGCACGCAGCGTCTCAATCATTCAGACAGGCATGCAGGCAGCTGCTCAATCAGTCAGGCAGAGTCTCTCTCAGGCAGCGGCTCAATCAGTCAGGCAGGCAGCGGCTCAATCAGTCAGGCAGGCAGCGGCTCAATCAATCAGGCAGGTGTTGGCTCCATCAATCAATCCTATATTAAATTTCCATACTTTTTATTTTCACATTTATTTGCCACAACTTTCATATCAACTTGATTTTAAATGAAAAACTAGCCTATGTAAATAATTATACTAAATTAAGCATTTAAAGAAGATGTTTGAAACATATTTAATGTTGCTCATACCGGCATTCATCGGCTCAATTAGTCAGGCAGGCAGCGGCTCAATCAGTCAGAAAGGCAGAGACTCAATCAGTCAGGCAGGCATCGGCTCAGTCAGTCAGGCAGGCATCGGCTCAATCAGTCAGGCAGGCAGCGGCTCAATCAGTCAGGCAGGCAGCGGCTCAATCAATCAGGCAGGCAGCGGCTCAATCAGTCAGACAGGAAGCGGCTAAATCAGGCGGGCAGGCAGCGGCTCAATCAGTCAGACAGGAAGCGGCTCAATCAGTCAGGTAGGAAGCGGCTCAATCAGTCAGACAGGAAGCGGCTAAATCAGGCAGGCAGGCAGCGGCTCAATCAATCAGGCAGGTGTTGGCTCTATTAATCAATCCTATATTAAATTTCCATACTTTTTATTTTCACATTTATTAGCCACAACTTTCATATAAACTTGATTTTAAATGAAAAACTAGCCTATTTAAATAATTATACTAAATTAAGCATTTAAAGAAGATGCTTAAAACATATTTAATTTCGTTCATACAGGCACGCAGCGGCTCAATCATTCAGACAGGCATGCAGGCAGCTGCTCAATCAGTCAGGCAGGCAGCGGCTCAATCAATCAGGCAGGCAGCGGCTCAATCAGTCAGACAGGAAGCGGCTAAATCAGGCGGGCAGGCAGCGGCTCAATCAATCAGGCAGTTGTTCGCTCTGTCAATCAATCCTATATAAAACTTCAATACTTTTTATATTCACATTAATTAGCCACAATTTTGATATCAAATTGATTTTAAATGAAAAACTAGACTATGTGAATAATAACACTAAATTAAGCATTTACAGAAGATGTTTAAAACATATTTACTTTTGTTCATACAGGCACGCAGCGGCTCAATCATTCAGGCAGGCAGCGGCTCCATCAGTCAATCAGTCAGGCAGGCAGCGGCTCTCACCGGCAGGCAGGCAGGCAGGCAGTGTCTCTTTGTCAGGCAGGCAGTGACTAAATCAGTCAGGGAAACAGCCGCTCAATCAGCTAGACAGACAGCGGCGGTATCAGTCATCAGTCAGTCCAGCAGGTTAAGTTAAAGCACATTGTACATTAATGAAAAGCTTATAAATTTAAATTCTACTATCGAAACATGCAGTAATCTTTGAGAATTAACGTTAAAATTTCGACCCAGTACGAGGAGAGTGTTTCACACCAGAAACTTGCACGCATGAATCGAGAAGTTCCGAAACGGCTAAATGAGTGTGAAACACGAAGAGCAAGCAGAACGGCCGTCTACCGCCTCCACTTCTTGCCCCACATTCACCAAGTCATTTCGAAACTTACGATCCACACTTACACACTTTCCTGTTGCAGAACTATGTCCCCGTAATGCATGGAAAAAATCAGTAGAATGACAGTTCATAGCAACATTTTAGGGAAATAACAGTTGACATTTTAATATGTATATGTTATTTATATAAAATTTTGTTTTAGCTTACAAAACATTGCATAAAATATAGATTAAAGATAATATCTATTTGAGAACAAATTAAAGCATGAAGAAAAGTAAACTTTCTCAGCTGCCCACTGTGGCAGTGGCTTTCAAAGTCAAGCTGGCATGAAGTGGCTCTGTCCGTCAGTCAGTCAGGTAGGCAGTGGCTCTATCACTCAGGCAGACATTGGCTCTATCATTCAGGCAGGCGTTAGCTCCCTAAGTCAATCCTATATAAAAATTCCATATTTTTTATTACCACATTTATTAGCAACAATTTCCATATCAACTTGAATTTAATTGAGAAACTAGACAATTTAAATAATAATACAAAATTATGCATTTAAAGAAGATGTTTAAAACATATTTAAATTTGTTCATACAGGCAGGCAGCGGCTCAATCATTCAGGCAGACAGTTTCTAACATTTAGGCAGGCAGCGACTCCATCAGTCAAACGGGCAGCGGCTCCATCAGTCAGATAGGCAGCGGCTCTCACACGCAGGCAGACAGTGTCTCTCTGTCAGGCAGGCAGCGACTCAATCAGTCAAGCAGACAGCGGCTCAATCAGGCAGGCAGACAGTGGCTCAATCAGTCTGGCAGGAAGCGGCTCAATCAGGAGGCAGGCAGCGGCTCAATCAATCAGGCAGTTGTTCGCTCTGTCAATCAATCCTATATAAAACTTCAATACTTTTTATATTCACATTAATTAGCCACAACTTTCATATCAACTTGATTTTAAATGAAAAACTAGCCTATGTAAATAATTATACTAAATGAAGCATTTAAAGAAGATGTTTGAAACATATTTATATTTGCTCATACCGGCATTCATCGGCTCAATTAGTCAGGCAGGCAGCGGCTCAATCAGTCAGGCAGGCAGCGGCTCAATTAGTCAGGCAGACAGCGGCTCAATCAGTCAGGCAGGCAGCGGCTCAATCATTCAGGCAGGCAGCGGCTCAATCAGTAAGGCAGGCAGCGGCTCAATCAGTCAGGCAGGCAGCGGTTCAATCAGTAAGACAGGAAGCGGCTAAATCAGGCAGGCAGGCAGCGGCTCAATCAATCAGGCAGGTGTTGGCTCTATTAATCAATCCTATATTAAATTTCCATACTTTTTATTTTCACATTTATTAGCCACAACTTTCATATAAACTTGATTTTGAATGAAAAACTAGCCTATGTAAATAATTATACTAAATTAAGCATTTAAAGGAGATGTTTAAAACATATTTAATTTCGTTCATACAGGCACGCAGCGGCTCAATCATTCAGACAGGCATGCAGGCAGCTGCTCAATCAGTCAGGCAGAGTCTCTCTCAGGCAGTGGCTCTATCTCTCAGGCAGACATTGGCTCTATCATTCAGGCAGGCGTTAGCTCCCTCAGTCAATCCTATATAAAAATTCCATATTTTTTATTACCACATTTATTAGCAACAATTTCCATATCAACTTGAATTTAATTGAGAAACTAGACAATTTAAATAATAATACTAAATTATGCATTTAAAGAAGATGTTTTAAACATATTTAAATTTGTTCATACCGGCAGGCAGCGGCTCAATCATTCAGGCAGACAGTTTCTCACAGTCAGGCAGGCAGCGACTCCATCAGTCAAACGGGCAGCCGCTCCATCAGTTAGATAGGCAGCGGCTCTCACACGCAGGCAGACAGTGTCTCTCTGTCAGGCAGGCAGCGACTCAATCAGTCAAGCAGACAGCGGCTCAATCAGGCAGGCAGACAGTGGCTCAATCAGTCTGGCAGGAAGCGGCTCAACCAATCAGGCAGGTGTTGGCTCTATCTATCAATCCTATATTAAATTTCCATACTTTTTATTTTCACATTTATCGGCCACAACTTTCATATCAACTTGATTTTAAATGAAAAACTAGCCTATGTAAATAATTATACTAAATTAAGCATTTAAAGAAGATGTTTAAAACACATTTAATTTCGTTCATACAGGCACGCAGCGTCTCAATCATTCAGACAGGCATGCAGGCAGCTGCTCAATCAGTCAGGCAGAGTCTCTCTCAGGCAGCGGCTCAATCAGTCAGGCAGGCAGCGGCTCAATCAGTCAGGCAGGCAGCGGCTCAATCAATCAGGCAGGTGTTGGCTCCATCAATCAATCCTATATTAAATTTCCATACTTTTTATTTTCACATTTATTTGCCACAACTTTCATATCAACTTGATTTTAAATGAAAAACTAGCCTATGTAAATAATTATACTAAATTAAGCATTTAAAGAAGATGTTTGAAACATATTTAATGTTGCTCATACCGGCATTCATCGGCTCAATTAGTCAGGCAGGCAGCGGCTCAATCAGTCAGAAAGGCAGAGACTCAATCAGTCAGGCAGGCATCGGCTCAGTCAGTCAGGCAGGCATCGGCTCAATCAGTCAGGCAGGCAGCGGCTCAATCAGTCAGGCAGGCAGCGGCTCAATCAATCAGGCAGGCAGCGGCTCAATCAGTCAGACAGGAAGCGGCTAAATCAGGCGGGCAGGCAGCGGCTCAATCAGTCAGACAGGAAGCGGCTCAATCAGTCAGGTAGGAAGCGGCTCAATCAGTCAGACAGGAAGCGGCTAAATCAGGCAGGCAGGCAGCGGCTCAATCAATCAGGCAGGTGTTGGCTCTATTAATCAATCCTATATTAAATTTCCATACTTTTTATTTTCACATTTATTAGCCACAGCTTTCATATAAACTTGATTTTAAATGAAAAACTAGCCTATTTAAATAATTATACTAAATTAAGCATTTAAAGGAGATGCTTAAAACATATTTAATTTCGTTCATACAGGCACGCAGCGGCTCAATCATTCAGACAGGCATGCAGGCAGCTGCTCAATCAGTCAGGCAGAGTCTCTCTCAGGCAGCGGCTCAATCAGTCAGGCAGGCAGCGGCTCAATCAATCAGGCAGTTGTTGGCTCCATCAATCAATCCTATATTAAATTTCCATACTTTTTATTTTCACATTTATTTGCCACAACTTTCATATCAACTTGATTTTAAATGAAAAACTAGCCTATGTAAATAATTATACTAAATTAAGCATTTAAAGAAGATGTTTGAATCATATTTAATGTTGCTCATACCGGCATTCTTCGGCTCAATTAGTCAGGCAGGCAGCGGCTCAACCAGTCAGGCAGGCAGCGGCTCAATCAATCAGGCAGGCAGCGGCTCAATCAATCAGGCAGGCAGCGGCTCAATCAGTCAGACAGGAAGCGGCTAAATCAGGCGGGCAGGCAGCGGCTCAATCAATCAGGCAGTTGTTCGCTCTGTCAATCAATCCTATATAAAACTTCAATACTTTTTATATTCACATTAATTAGCCACAATTTTGATATCAAATTGATTTTAAATGAAAAGCTAGACTATGTGAATAATAACACTAAATTAAGCATTTACAGAAGATGTTTAAAACATATTTACTTTTGTTCATACAGGCACGCAGCGGCTCAATCATTCAGGCAGGCAGCGGCTCCATCAGTCAATCAGTCAGGCAGGCAGCGGCTCTCACCGGCAGGCAGGCAGGCAGGCAGTGTCTCTTTGTCAGGCAGGCAGTGACTAAATCAGTCAGGGAAACAGCCGCTCAATCAGCTAGACAGACAGCGGCGGTATCAGTCATCAGTCAGTCCAGCAGGTTAAGTTAAAGCACATTGTACATTAATGAAAAGCTTATAAATTTAAATTCTACTATCGAAACATGCAGTAATCTTTGAGAATTAACGTTAAAATTTCGACCCAGTACGAGGAGAGTGTTTCACACCAGAAACTTGCACGCATGAATCGAGAAGTTCCGAAACGGCTAAATGAGTGTGAAACACGAAGAGCAAGCAGAACGGCCGTCTACCGCCTCCACTTCTTGCCCCACATTCACCAAGTCATTTCGAAACTTACGATCCACACTTACACACTTTCCTGTTGCAGAACTATGTCCCCGTAATGCATGGAAAAAATCAGTAGAATGACAGTTCATAGCAACATTTTAGGGAAATAACAGTTGACATTTTAATATGTATATGTTATTTATATAAAATTTTGTTTTAGCTTACAAAACATTGCATAAAATATAGATTAAAGATAATATCTATTTGAGAACAAATTAAAGCATGAAGAAAAGTAAACTTTCTCAGCTGCCCACTGTGGCAGTGGCTTTCAAAGTCAAGCTGGCATGAAGTGGCTCTGTCCGTCAGTCAGTCAGGTAGGCAGTGGCTCTATCACTCAGGCAGACATTGGCTCTATCATTCAGGCAGGCGTTAGCTCCCTAAGTCAATCCTATATAAAAATTCCATATTTTTTATTACCACATTTATTAGCAACAATTTCCATATCAACTTGAATTTAATTGAGAAACTAGACAATTTAAATAATAATACAAAATTATGCATTTAAAGAAGATGTTTAAAACATATTTAAATTTGTTCATACAGGCAGGCAGCGGCTCAATCATTCAGGCAGACAGTTTCTAACATTTAGGCAGGCAGCGACTCCATCAGTCAAACGGGCAGCGGCTCCATCAGTCAGATAGGCAGCGGCTCTCACACGCAGGCAGACAGTGTCTCTCTGTCAGGCAGGCAGCGACTCAATCAGTCAAGCAGACAGCGGCTCAATCAGGCAGGCAGACAGTGGCTCAATCAGTCTGGCAGGAAGCGGCTCAATCAGGAGGCAGGCAGCGGCTCAATCAATCAGGCAGTTGTTCGCTCTGTCAATCAATCCTATATAAAACTTCAATACTTTTTATATTCACATTAATTAGCCACAACTTTCATATCAACTTGATTTTAAATGAAAAACTAGCCTATGTAAATAATTATACTAAATGAAGCATTTAAAGAAGATGTTTGAAACATATTTATATTTGCTCATACCGGCATTCATCGGCTCAATTAGTCAGGCAGGCAGCGGCTCAATCAGTCAGGCAGGCAGCGGCTCAATTAGTCAGGCAGGCAGCGGCTCAATCAGTCAGGCAGGCAGCGGCTCAATCATTCAGGCAGGCAGCGGCTCAATCAGTAAGGCAGGCAGCGGCTCAATCAGTCAGGCAGGCAGCGGTTCAATCAGTCAGACAGGAAGCGGCTAAATCAGGCAGGCAGGCAGCGGCTCAATCAATCAGGCAGGTGTTGGCTCTATTAATCAATCCTATATTAAATTTCCATACTTTTTATTTTCACATTTATTAGCCACAACTTTCATATAAACTTGATTTTGAATGAAAAACTAGCCTATGTAAATAATTATACTAAATTAAGCATTTAAAGGAGATGTTTAAAACATATTTAATTTCGTTCATACAGGCACGCAGCGGCTCAATCATTCAGACAGGCATGCAGGCAGCTGCTCAATCAGTCAGGCCGAGTCTCTCTCAGGCAGTGGCTCTATCTCTCAGGCAGACATTGGCTCTATCATTCAGGCAGGCGTTAGCTCCCTCAGTCAATCCTATATAAAAATTCCATATTTTTTATTACCACATTTATTAGCAACAATTTCCATATCAACTTGAATTTAATTGAGAAACTAGACAATTTAAATAATAATACTAAATTATGCATTTAAAGAAGATGTTTTAAACATATTTAAATTTGTTCATACAGGCAGGCAGCGGCTCAATCATTCATGCAGACAGTTTCTCACAGTCAGGCAGGCAGCGACTCCATCAGTCAAACGGGCAGCCGCTCCATCAGTTAGATAGGCAGCGGCTCTCACACGCAGGCAGACAGTGTCTCTCTGTCAGGCAGGCAGCGACTCAATCAGTCAAGCAGACAGCGGCTCAATCAGGCAGGCAGACAGTGGCTCAATCAGTCTGGCAGGAAGCGGCTCAATCAGGAAGGCAGGCAGGCAGCGGCTCAACCAATCAGGCAGGTGTTGGCTCTATCTATCAATCCTATATTAAATTTCCATACTTTTTATTTTCACATTTATCGGCCACAACTTTCATATCAACTTGATTTTAAATGAAAAACTAGCCTATGTAAATAATTATACTAAATTAAGCATTTAAAGAAGATGATTGAAACATATTTAATTTTGCTCATACCGGCATTCATCGGCTCAATTAGTCAGACAGGCATGCAGGCAGCTGCTCAATCAGTCAGGCAGAGCCTCTCTCAGACAGCGGCTCAATCAGTCAGGCAGGCAGCGGCGCAATCAATCAGGCAGGTGTTGGCTCCATCAATCAATCCTATATTGAATTTCCATACTTTTTATTTTCACATTTATTTGCCACAACTTTCATATAAACTTGATTTTAAATGAAAAACTAGCCTATGTAAATAATTATACTAAATTAAGCATTTAAAGAAGATGTTTGAAACATATTTAATGTTGCTCATACCGGCATTCATCGGCTCAATTAGTCAGGCAGGCAGCAGCTCAATCAGTCAGGCAGGCAGCAGCTCAATCAGTCAGGCAGGCAGCGGCTCAATCAGTCAGGCAGGAAACGGCTCAATCAGTCAGACAGGAAGCGGCTAAATCAGGCAGGCAGGCAGCGGCTCAATCAATCAGGCAGGTGTTGGCTCTATTAATCAATCCTATATTAAATTTCCATACTTTTTATTTCCACATTTATTAGCCACAACTTTCATATAAACTTGATTTTAAATGAAAAACTAGCCTATGTAAATAATTATACTAAATTAAGCATTTAAAGAAGATGTTTAAAACACATTTAATTTCGTTCATACAGGCACGCAGCGTCTCAATCATTCAGACAGGCATGCAGGCAGCTGCTCAATCAGTCAGGCAGAGTCTCTCTCAGGCAGCGGCTCAATCAGTCAGGCAGGCAGCGGCTCAATCAGTCAGGCAGACAGCGGCTCAATCAATCAGGCAGGTGTTGGCTCCATCAATCAATCCTATATTAAATTTCCATACTTTTTATTTTCACATTTATTTGCCACAACTTTCATATCAACTTGATTTTAAATGAAAAACTAGCCTATGTAAATAATTATACTAAATTAAGCATTTAAAGAAGATGTTTGAAACATATTTAATGTTGCTCATACCGGCATTCATCGGCTCAATTAGTCAGGCAGGCAGCGGCTCAATCAGTCAGAAAGGCAGAGACTCAATCAGTCAGGCAGGCATCGGCTCAGTCAGTCAGGCAGGCATCGGCTCAATCAGTCAGGCAGGCAGCGGCTCAATCAGTCAGGCAGGCAGCGGCTCAATCAATCAGGCAGGCAGCGGCTCAATCAGTCAGACAGGAAGCGGCTAAATCAGGCGGGCAGGCAGCGGCTCAATCAGTCAGACAGGAAGCGGCTCAATCAGTCAGGTAGGAAGCGGCTCAATCAGTCAGACAGGAAGCGGCTAAATCAGGCAGGCAGGCAGCGGCTCAATCAATCAGGCAGGTGTTGGCTCTATTAATCAATCCTATATTAAATTTCCATACTTTTTATTTTCACATTTATTAGCCACAGCTTTCATATAAACTTGATTTTAAATGAAAAACTTGCCTATTTAAATAATTATACTAAATTAAGCATTTAAAGAAGATGCTTAAAACATATTTAATTTCGTTCATACAGGCACGCAGCGGCTCAATCATTCAGACAGGCATGCAGGCAGCTGCTCAATCAGTCAGGCAGAGTCTCTCTCAGGCAGCGGCTCAATCAGTCAGGCAGGCAGCGGCTCAATCAATCAGGCAGTTGTTGGCTCCCTCAATCAATCCTATATTAAATTTCCATACTTTTTATTTTCACATTTATTTGCCACAACTTTCATATCAACTTGATTTTAAATGAAAAACTAGCCTATGTAAATAATTATACTAAATTAAGCATTTAAAGAAGATGTTTGAATCATATTTAATGTTGCTCATACCGGCATTCTTCGGCTCAATTAGTCAGGCAGGCAGCGGCTCAACCAGTCAGGCAGGCAGCGGCTCAATCAATCAGGCAGGCAGCGGCTCAATCAATCAGGCAGGCAGCGGCTCAATCAGTCAGACAGGAAGCGGCTAAATCAGGCGGGCAGGCAGCGGCTCAATCAATCAGGCAGTTGTTCGCTCTGTCAATCAATCCTATATAAAACTTCAATACTTTTTATATTCACATTAATTAGCCACAATTTTGATATCAAATTGATTTTAAATGAAAAACTAGACTATGTGAATAATAACACTAAATTAAGCATTTACAGAAGATGTTTAAAACATATTTACTTTTGTTCATACAGGCACGCAGCGGCTCAATCATTCAGGCAGGCAGCGGCTCCATCAGTCAATCAGTCAGGCAGGCAGCGGCTCTCACCGGCAGGCAGGCAGGCAGGCAGTGTCTCTTTGTCAGGCAGGCAGTGACTAAATCAGTCAGGGAAACAGCCGCTCAATCAGCTAGACAGACAGCGGCGGTATCAGTCATCAGTCAGTCCAGCAGGTTAAGTTAAAGCACATTGTACATTAATGAAAAGCTTATAAATTTAAATTCTACTATCGAAACATGCAGTAATCTTTGAGAATTAACGTTAAAATTTCGACCCAGTACGAGGAGAGTGTTTCACACCAGAAACTTGCACGCATGAATCGAGAAGTTCCGAAACGGCTAAATGAGTGTGAAACACGAAGAGCAAGCAGAACGGCCGTCTACCGCCTCCACTTCTTGCCCCACATTCACCAAGTCATTTCGAAACTTACGATCCACACTTACACACTTTCCTGTTGCAGAACTATGTCCCCGTAATGCATGGAAAAAATCAGTAGAATGACAGTTCATAGCAACATTTTAGGGAAATAACAGTTGACATTTTAATATGTATATGTTATTTATATAAAATTTTGTTTTAGCTTACAAAACATTGCATAAAATATAGATTAAAGATCATATCTATTTGAGAACAAATTAAAGCATGAAGAAAAGTAAACTTTCTCAGCTGCCCACTGTGGCAGTGGCTTTCAAAGTCAAGCTGGCATGAAGTGGCTCTGTCCGTCAGTAAGTCAGGTAGGCAGTGGCTCTATCACTCAGGCAGACATTGGCTCTATCATTCAGGCAGGCGTTAGCTCCCTAAGTCAATCCTATATAAAAATTCCATATTTTTTATTACCACATTTATTAGCAACCATTTCCATATCAACTTGAATTTAATTGAGAAACTAGACAATTTAAATAATAATACTAAATTATGCATTTAAAGAAGATGTTTAAAACATATTTAAATTTGTTCATACAGGCAGGCAGCGGCTCAATCATTCAGGCAGACAGTTTCTCACAGTCAGGCAGGCAGCGACTCAATCAGTCAAGCAGAGAGCGGCTCAATCAGGCAGGCAGGCAGGCAGACAGCGGCTCAATCAGTCTGGCAGGAAGTGGCTCAATCAGGCAGGCAGGTTTTGGCTCTATCTATCAATCCTATATTAAATTTCCATACTTTTTATTTTCACATTTATTAGCCACAACTTTCATATCAACTTGATTTTAAATGAAAAACTAGCCTATGTAAATAATTATACTAATTTAAGCTCTTAAAGAAGATGTTTGAAACATATTTAATTTTGATCATACCGGCATTCATCGGCTCAATTAGTCAGGCAGGCAGCGGCTCAATCAGTCAGACAGGCAGCGGCTCAATCAGTCAGACAGGCAGCGGCTTAATCAGTCAGGCAGGCAGCGGCTCAATCAGTCAGGCAGGCAGCGGTTCAATCAGTCAGGCAGGCAGCGGTTCAATCAGTCAGGCAGGCAGCGGCTCAATCAGTCAGGCAGGCAGCGGCTCAATCATTCAGGCAGGAAGCGGCTCAATCAGTCAGACAGGAAGCGGCTCAATCAGTCAGGTAGGAAGCGGCTCAATCAGTCAGACAGGAAGCGGCTAAATCAGGCAGGCAGGCAGCGGCTCAATCAATCAGGCAGGTGTTGGCTCTATTAATCAATCCTATATTAAATTTCCATACTTTTTATTTTCACATTTATTAGCCACAACTTTCATATAAACTTGATTTTAAATGAAAAACTAGCCTATTTAAATAATTATACTAAATTAAGCATTTAAAGAAGATGTTTAAAACATATTTAATTTCGTTCATACAGGCACGCAGCGGCTCAATCATTCAGACAGGCATGCAGGCAGCTGCTCAATCAGTCAGGCAGAGTCTCTCTCAGGCAGCGGCTCAATCAGTCAGGCAGGCAGAGGCTCAATCAATCAGGCAGGTGTTGGCTCCATCAATCAATCCTATATTAAATTTCCGTACTTTTTATTTTCACATTTATTTGCCACAACTTTCATATCAACTTGATTTTAAATGAAAAACTAGCCTATGTAAATATTTATACTAAATTAAGCATTTAAAGAAGATGTTTGAAACATATTTAATGTTGCTCATACCGGCATTCATCGGCTCAATTAGTCAGGCAGGCAGCAGCTCAATCAGTCAGGCAGGCAGCGGCTCAATCAGTAAGGCAGGCAGCGGCTCAATCAGTCAGGCAGGCAGCGGTTCAATCAGTCAGACAGGAAGCGGCTAAATCAGGCAGGCAGGCAGCGGCTCAATCAATCAGGCAGGTGTTGGCTCTATTAATCAATCCTATATTAAATTTCCATACTTTTTATTTTCACATTTATTAGCCACAACTTTCATATAAACTTGATTTTGAATGAAAAACTAGCCTATGTAAATAATTATACTAAATTAAGCATTTAAAGAAGATGTTTAAAACATATTTAATTTCGTTCATACAGGCACGCAGCGGCTCAATCATTCAGACAGGCATGCAGGCAGCTGCTCAATCAGTCAGGCAGAGTCTCTCTCAGGCAGCGGCTCCATCAGTCAGGCAGGCAGCGGCTCAATAAATCAGGCAGGTGTTGGCTCTATCAATCAATCCTATATAAAATTTCCATACTTTTTATTTTCACATTTATTTGCCACAACTTTCATATCAACTTGATTTTAAATGAAAAACTAGCCTATGTAAATAATTATACTAAATTAAGCATTTAAAGAAGATGTTTGAAACATATTTAATGTTGCTCATACCGGCATTCATCGGCTCAATTAGTCAGGCAGGCAGCGGCTCAAACAGTCAGGCAGGCAGCGGCTCAATCAGTCAGACAGGCAGCGGCTCAATCAGTCAGGCAGGCAGCGGCTCAATCAGTCAGGCAGGCAGCGGCTCAATCAGTCAGGCAGGAAGCGGCTCAATCAGTCAGACAGGAAGCGGCTCAATCAGTCAGACAGGAAGCGGCTAAATCAGGCGAGCAGGCAGCGGCTCAATCAATCAGGCAGTTGTTCGCTCTGTCAATCAATCCTATATAAAACTTCAATACTTTTTATATTCACATTAGTTAGCCACAATTTTGATATCAAATTGATTTTAAATGAAAAACTAGACTATGTGAATAATAACACTAAATTAAGCATTTACAGAAGATGTTTAAAACATATTTACTTTTGTTCATACAGGCACGCAGCGGCTCAATCATTCAGGCAGGCAGCGGCTCCATCAGTCAATCAGTCAGGCAGGCAGCCGCTCTCACCGGCAGGCAGGCAGGCAGGCAGGCAGTGTCTCTTTGTCAGGCAGGCAGAGACTAAATCAGTCAGGAGACAGCCGCTCAATCAGCTAGACAGACAGCGGCAGTATCAGTCATCAGTCAGTCCAGCAGGCTAAGTTAACGCACATTGTACATTAATGAAAAGCTTATAAATTTAAATTCTACTATCGAAAAATGCAGTAATATTTGAGAATTAACGTTAAAATTTCGACCCAGTACGAGGAGAGTGTTTCACACCAGAAACTTGCACGCATGAATCGAGAAGTTCCGAAACGGCTAAATGAGTGTGAAACACGAAGAGGAAGCAGAACGGCCGTCTACCGCCTCCACTTCTTGCCCCACAGTCACCAAGTTATTTCGAAACTTCCGATCCACTTTTACACACTTTCCTGTTGCAGAACTATGTCCCCGTAATGCATGGAAAAAATCAGTAGAATGACAGTTCATAGCAACATTTTAGGGAAATAACAGTTGACATTTTAATATGTATATGTTATTTATATAAAATTTTGTTTTAGCTTACAAAACATAGCATAAAATATAGATTAAAGATAATATCTATTTGAGAACAAATTAAAGCATGAAGAAAAGTAAACATTCTCAGCTGTCCACTGTGGCAGTGGCTTTCAAAGTCAAGCTGGCACGAAGTGGCTCTGTCTGTCAGTCAGTCAGGTAGGCAGTGGCTCTATCACTCAGGCAGACATTGGCTCTATCATTCAGGCAGGCGTTAGCTCCCTCAGTCAATCCTATATAAAAATTCCATAATTTTTATTACCACATTTATTAGCAACAATTTCCATATAAACTTGAATTTAATTGAGAAACTAGACAATTTAAATAATAATACTAAATTATGCATTTAAAGAAGATGTTTAAAACATATTTAAATTTGTTCATACAGGCAGGCATCGGCTCAATCATTCAGGCAGACAGTTTCTCACAGTCAGGCAGGCAGCGACTCCATCAGTCAAACGGGCAGCGGCTCCATCAGTCAGATAGGCAGCGGCTCTCACACGCAGGCAGACAGTGTCTCTCTGTCAGGCAGGCAGTGACTCAATCAGTCAAGCAGACAGCGGCTCAATCAGGCAGACAGACAGCGGCTCAATCAGTCTGGCAGGAAGTGGCTCAATCAGGCAGGCAGGCAGGCAGCGGCTTAACCAATCAGACAGGTTTCGGCTCTATCTATCAATCCTATAATAAATTTCCATACTTTTTATTTTCACATTTATTAGCCACAACTTTCATATCAACTTGATTTTAAATGAAAAACTGGCCTATGTAAATAATTATACTAAATTAAGCTCTTAAAGAAGATGTTTGAAACATATTTAATTTTGATCATACCGGCATTCATCGGCTCAATTAGTCTGGCAGGCAGCGGCACAATCAGTGAGGCAGGCAGCGGCTCAATCAGTCAGGCAGGCAGCGGCTTAATCAGTCAGGCAGGCAGCGGCTCAATCAGTCAGGCAGGCAGCGGCTCAATCAGTCAGGCAGGCAGCGGCTCAATCAGTCTGGCAGGCAGCGGCTCAATCAGTCAGGCAGACAGAGGCTCAATCAGGCAAGCAGGCAGCGGATCAATCAATCAGGCAGGTGTTGGCTCTATTAATCAATCCTATATTAAATTTCCATACTTTTTATTTTCACATTTATTAGCCACAACTTTCATATAAACTTGATTTTAAATGAAAAACTAGCCTATGTAAATAATTATACTAAATTAAGCATTTAAAGAAGATGTTTAAAACATATTTAATTTCGTTCATACAGGCACGCAGCGGCTCAATCATTCAGACAGGCATGCAGGCAGCTGCTCAATCAGTCAGGCAGAGTCTCTCTCTGGCAGCGGCTCAATCAGTCAGGCAGAGTCTCTCTCTGGCAGCGGCTTAGTCAGTCAGGCAGGCAGCGGCTCAATCAATCAGGCAGGTGTTGGCTCCATCAATCAATCCTATATTAAATTTCCATACTTTTTATTTTCACAATTATTAGCCACAACTTTCATATCAACTTGATTTTAAATGAAAAACTAGCCTATGTAAATAATTATACTAAATTAAGCATTTAAAGAAGATGTTTGAAACATATTTAATTTTGCTCATACCGGCATTCATCGGCTCAATCAGTGAGGCAGGCAGCGGCTCAATCAGTCAGGCAGGCAGCGGTTCAATCAGTCAGGCAGGAAACGGCTCAATCAGTCAGGTAGGAAGCGGCTCAATCAGTCAGGTAGGAATCGGCTAAATCAGGCAGGCAGGCAGCGGCTCAATCAATCAGGCAGGTGTTGGCTCTATTAATCAATCCTATATTAAATTTCCATACTTTTTATTTTCACATTTATTAGTCACAACTTTCATATAAACTTGATTTTAAATGAAAAACTAGCCTACGTAAATGATTATACTAAATTAAGCATTTAAAGAAGATGTTAAAAACATATTTAATTTCGTTCATACAGGCACGCAGCGGCTCAATCATTCAGACAGGCATGCAGGCAGCTGCTCAATCAGTCAGGCAGAGTCTCTCTCTGGCAGCGGCTCAATCAGTCAGGCTGGCAGCGGCTCAATCAGTCAGGCAGGCAGTGGCTCAATCAGTCAGGCAGGCAGCGGTTCAATCAGTCAGGCAGGCAGCGGCTCAATCAGTCAGGCAGGCAGCGGCTCAATCAGTCAGGCAGGCAGAGGCTGAATCATTCAGGCAGTTGTTCGCTCTGTCAATCAATCCTATATAAAACTTCAATACTTTTTATATTCACATTAATTAGCCACAATTTTGATATCAAATTGATTTTAAATGAAAAACTAGACTATGTGAATAATAACACTAAATTAAGCATTTACAGAAGATGTTTAACACATATTTACTTTTGTTCATACAGGCACGCAGCGGCTCAATCATTCAGGCAGGCAGCGGCTCCATCAGTCAATCAGTCAGGCAGGCAGCGGCTCTCACACGCAGGCAGACAGTGTCTCTCTGTCAGGCAGGCAGCGACTCAATCAGTCAAGCAGACAGCGGCTCAATCAGGCAGGCAGACAGCGGCTCAATCAGTCTGGCAGGAAGCGGCTCAATCAGGCAGGCAGGCAGCGGCTCAATCAATCAGGCAGTTGTTCGCTCTGTCAATCAATCCTATATAAAACTTCAATACTTTTTATATTCACATTATATAGCCGCAACTTTCATATCAACTTGATTTTAAATGAAAAACTAGCCTATGTAAATAATTATACTAAATGAAGCATTTAAAGAAGATGTTTGAAACATATTTAATTTTGCTCATACCGGCATTCATCGGCTCAATTAGTCAGGCAGGCAGCGGCTCAATCAGTCAGGCAGGCAGCGGCTCAATCATTCAGGCAGGCAGCGGCTCAATCAGTAAGGCAGGCAGCGGCTCAATCAGTCAGGCAGGCAGCGGTTCAATCAGTCAGACAGGAAGCGGCTAAATCAGGCAGACAGCGGCTCAATCAATCAGGCAGGTGTTGGCTCTATTAATCAATCCTATATTAAATTTCCATACTTTTTATTTTCACATTTATTAGCCACAACTTTCATATAAACTTGATTTTGAATGAAAAACTAGCCTATGTAAATAATTATACTAAATTAAGCATTTAAAGAAGATGTTTAAAACATATTTAATTTCGTTCATACAGGCACGCAGCGGCTCAATCATTCAGACAGGCATGCAGGCAGCTGCTCAATCAGTCAGGCAGAGTCTCTCTCAGGCAGCGGCTCAATCAGTCAGGCAGGCAGCGGCTCAATCAATCAGGCAGGTGTTGGCTCTATCAATCAATCCTATATAAAATTTCCATACTTTTTATTTTCACATTTATTTGCCACAACTTTCATATCAACTTGATTTTAAATGAAAAACTAGCCTATGTAAATAATTATACTAAATTAAGCATTTAAAGAAGATGTTTGAAACATATTTAATGTTGCTCATACCGGCATTCATCGGCTCAATTAGTCAGGCAGGCAGCAGCTCAATCAGTCAGGCAGGCAGCGGCTCAATCAGTCAGGCAGGAAACGGCTCAATCAGTCAGACAGGAAGCGGCTAGATCAGGCAGGCAGGCAGCGGCTCAATCAATCAGGCAGGTGTTGGCTCTATTAATCAATCCTATATTAAATTTCCATACTTTTTATTTTCACATTTATTAGCCACAACTTTCATATAAACTTGATTTTAAATGAAAAACTAGCCTATGTAAATAATTATACTAAATTAAGCATTTAAAGAAGATGTTTAAAACATATTTAATTTCGTTCATACAGGCACGCAGCGGCTCAATCATTCAGACAGGCATGCAGGCAGCTGCTCAATCAGTCAGGCAGAGTCTCTCTCAGGCAGCGGCTCAATCAGTCAGGCAGGCAGCGGCTCATTCAATCAGGCAGGTGTTGGCTCCATCAATCAATCCTATATTAAATTTCCATACTTTTTATTTTCACATTTATTTGCCACAACTTTCATATCAACTTGATTTTAAATGAAAAACTAGCCTATGTAAATAATTATACTAAATTAAGCATTTAAAGAAGATGTTTGAAACATATTTAATGTTGCTCATACCGGCATTCTTCGGCTCAATTAGTCAGGCAGGCAGCGGCTCAATCAGTCAGGCAGGCAGCGGCTCAATCAGTCAGGCAGGCAGCGGCTCAATAAATCAGGCAGGCAGCGGCTCAATCAGTCAGACAGGAAGCGGCTAAATCAGGCGGGCAGGCAGCGGCTCAATCAATCAGGCAGTTGTTCGCTCTGTCAATCAATCCTATATAAAACTTCAATACTTTTTATATTCACATTAATTAGCCACAATTTTGATATCAAATTGATTTTAAATGAAAAACTAGACTATGTGAATAATAACACTAAATTAAGCATTTACAGAAGATGTTTAACACATATTTACTTTTGTTCATACAGGCACGCAGCGGCTCAATCATTCAGGCTGGCAGCGGCTCCATCAGTCAATCAGTCAGGCAGGCAGCGGCTCTCATCGGCAGGCAGGCAGTGTCTCTTTGTAAGGCAGGCAGTGACTAAATCAGTCAGGGAGACAGCCGCTCAATCAGCTAGACAGACAGCGGCAGTATCAGTCATCAGTCAGTCCAGCAGGCTAAGTTAACGCACATTGTACATAAATGAAAAGCTTATAAATTTAAATTCTACTATCGAAAAATACAGTAATCTTTGAGAATTAACGTTAAAATTTAGACCCAGTACGAGAAGAGTGTTTCACACCAGAAATTTGCACGCATGAATCGAGAAGTTCCGAAACGGCTAAATGAGTGTGAAACACGAATAGGAAGCAGAACGGCCTCTACCGCCTCCACTTCTTGCCCCACATTCACCAAGTCATTTCGAAACTTCCGATCCACACTTACATTTTTTCCTGTTGCAGAACTATTTCCCCGTAATGCATGGAAAAAATCAGTAGAATGACAGTTCATAGCAACATTTTAGGGAAATAACAGTTGACATTTTAATATGTATATGTTATTTATATAAAATTTTGTTTTAGCTTACAAAATATTGCATAAAATATAGATTAAAGATAATATCTATTTGAGAACAAATTAAAGCATGAAGAAAAGTAAACATTCTCAGCTGTCCACTGTGGCAGTGGCTTTCAAAGTCAGGCTGGCACGAAGTGGCTCTGTCCGTCAGTCAGTCAGGTAGGCAGTGGCTCTATCACTCAGGCAGACATTGGCTCTATCATTCAGGCAGGCGTTAGCTCCCTCAGTCAATCCTATATAAAAATTCCATATTTTTTATTACCACATTTATTAGCAACAATTTCCATATCAACTTGAATTTAATTGAGAAACTAGACAATTTAAATAATAATACTAAATTATGCATTTAATTAAGATGTTTAAAACATATTTAAATTTGTTCATACAGGCAGGCATCGGCTCAATCATTCAGGCAGACAGTTTCTCACAGTCAGGCTGGCAGCGACTCAATCAGTCAAGCAGAGAGCGGCTCAATCAGGCAGGCAGGCAGGCAGACAGCGGCTCAATTAGTCTGGCAGGAAGTGGCTCAATCAGGCAGGCAGGTTTTGGCTCTATCTATCAATCCTATATTAAATTTCCATACTTTTTATTTTCACATTTATTAGCCACAACTTTCATATCAACTTGATTTTAAATGAAAAACTAGCCTATGTAAATAATTATACTAAATTAAGCTCTTAAAGAAGATGTTTGAAACATATTTAATTTTGATCATACCGGCATTCATCGGCTCAATTAGTCAGGCAGGCAGCGGCTCAATCAGTCAGGCAGGCAGCGGCTGAATCATTCAGGCAGGCAGCGGCTTAATCAGTAAGGCAGGCAGCGGTTCAAACAGTCAGGCAGGCAGCGGTTCAATCAGTCAGGCAGGTAGCGGCTGAATCAGTCAGGCAGGCAGCGGCTCAATCATTCAGGCAGGAAGCGGCTCAATCAGTCAGACAGGAAGCGGCTCAATCAGTCAGGTAGGAAGCGGCTCAATCAGTCAGACAGGAAGCGGCTAAATCAGGCAGGCAGGCAGCGGCTCAATCAATCAGGCAGGTGTTGGCTCTATTAATCAATCCTATATTAAATTTCCATACTTTTTATTTTCACATTTATTAGCCACAACTTTCATATAAACTTGATTTTAAATGAAAAACTAGCCTATTTAAATAATTATACTAAATTAAGCATTTAAAGAAGATGTTTAAAACATATTTAATTTCGTTCATACAGGCACGCAGCGGCTCAATCATTCAGGCAGAGTCTCTCTCAGGCAGCGGCTCAATCAGTCAGGCAGGCAGCGGCTCAATCAATCTGGCAGGTGTTGGCTCCATCAATCAATCCTATATTAAATTTCCATACTTTTTATTTTCACATTTATTTGCCACAACTTTCATATCAACTTGATTTTAAATGAAAAACTAGCCTATGTAAATAATTATACTAAATTAAGCATTTAAAGAAGATGTTTGAAACATATTTAATGTTGCTCATACCGGCATTCATCGGCTCAATTAGTCAGGCAGGCAGCAGCTCAATCAGTCAGGCAGGCAGCGGCTCAATCAGTCAGACAGGAAACGGCTCAATCAGTCAGACAGGAAGCGGCTATATCAGGCAGACAGGCAGCGGCTCAATCAATCAGGCAGGTGTTGGCTTTATTAATCAATCCTATATTAAATTTCCATACTTTTTATTTTCACATTTATTAGCCACAACTTTCATATAAACTTGATTTTAAATGAAAAAC
The DNA here is from genome assembly GCA_949128135.1 of Parasteatoda lunata. Taxonomy (NCBI): domain Eukaryota; kingdom Metazoa; phylum Arthropoda; class Arachnida; order Araneae; family Theridiidae; genus Parasteatoda; species Parasteatoda lunata. Next base: position 91,462,734 of record OX421979.1, on the reverse strand, counting down.
TAGCCTATGTAAATAATTATACTAAATTAAGCATTTAAAGAAGATGTTTAAAACATATTTAATTTCGTTCATACAGGCACGCAGTGGCTCAATCATTCAGACAGGCATGCAGGCAGCTGCTCAATCAGTCAGGCAGAGTCTCTCTCAGACAGCGGCTCAATCAGTCAGGCAGGCAGCGGCTCAATCAATCAGGCAGGAAGCGGCTAAATCAGGCGGCAGGCAGCGGCTCAATCAATCAGGCAGTTGTTCGCTCTAACAATCAATCCTATATAAAACTTCAATACTTTTTATATTCACATTAATTAGCCACAATTTTGATATCAAATTGATTTTAAATGAAAAACTAGACTATGTGAATAATAACACTAAATTAAGCATTTACAGAAGATGTTTAACACATATTTACTTTTGTTCATACAGGCACGCAGCGGCTCAATCATTCAGGCAGGCAGCGGATCCATCAGTCAATCAGTCAGGCAGGCAGCGGCTCTCACCGGCAGGCAGGCAGGCAGTGTCTCTTTGTCAGGCAGGCAGTGACTAAATCAGTCAGGGAGACAGCCGCTCAATCAGCTAGACAGACAGCGGCAGTATCAGTCATCAGTCAGTCCAGCAGGCTAAGTTAACGCACATTGTACATTAATGAAAAGCTAATAAATTTAAATTCTACTATCGAAAAATACAGTAATCTTTGAGAATTAACGTTAAAATTTCGACCCAGTACGAGGAGAGTGTTTCAAACCAGAAATTTACACGCATGAATTGAGAAGTTCCGAAACGGCTAAATGAGTGTGAAACACGAAGAGGAAGCAGAACGGCCGTCTACCGCCTCCACTTCTTGCCCCACATTCACCAAGTCATTTCGAAACTTCCGATCCACACTTACACACTTTCCTGTTGCAGAACTATTTCCCCGTAATGCATGGAAAAAATCAGTAGAATGACAGTTCATAGCAACATTTTAGGGAAATAACAGTTGACATTTTAATATGTATATGTTATTTATATAAAATTTTGTTTTAGCTTACAAAACATTGCATAAAATATAGATTAAAGATAATATCTATTTGAGAACAAATTAAAGCATGAAGAAAAGTAAACATTCTCAGCTGCCCACTGTGGCAGTGGCTTTCAAAGTCAGGCTGGCACGAAGTGGCTCTGTCCGTCAGTCAGTCAGGTAGGCAGTGTCTCTATCACTCAGGCAGACATTGGCTCTATCATTCAGGCAGGCGTTAGCTCCCTCAGTCAATCCTATATAAAAATTCCATATTTTTTATTACCACATTTATTAGCAACAATTTCCATATCAACTTGAATTTAATTGAGAAACTAGACAATTTCAATAATAATACTAAATTATGCATTTAAAGAAGATGTTTCCAACATATTTAAATTTGTTCATACAGGCAGGCAGCGGCTCAATCATTCAGGCAGACAGTTTCTCACAGTCAGGCAGGCAGCAACTCCATCAGTCAAACGGGCAGCGGCTCCATCAGTCAGATAGGCAGCGGCTCTCACACGCAGGCAGACAGTGTCTCTCTGTCAGGCAGGCAGCGACTCAATCAGTCAAGCAGACAGCGGCTCAATCAGGCAGGCAGACAGCGGCTCAATCAGTCTGGCAGGAAGCGTCTCAATCAGGCAGGCAGGCAGGCAGGCAGCGGCTCAACCAATCAGGCAGGTGTTGGCTCTGTCTATCAATCCTATATTAAATTTCCATACTTTTTATTTTCACATTTATTGGCCACAACTTTCATATCAACTTGATTTTAAATGAAATACTAGCCTATGTAAATAATTATACTAAATTAAGCATTTAAAGAAGATGTTTGAAACATATTTAATTTTGCTCATACCGGCATTCATCGGCTCAATTAGTCAGGCAGGCAGCGGTTCAATCAGTCAGGCAGGCAGCGGTTCAATCAGTCAGGCAGGCAGCGGCTGAATCAGTCAGGCAGGCAGTGGCTGAATCATTCAGGGAGGAAGCGGCTCAATCAGTCAGGTAGGAAGCGGTTCAATCAGTCAGGTAGGAAGCGGCTCAATCAGTCAGGTAGGAAGCGGCTCAATCAGTCAGGTAGGAAGCGGCTCAATCAGGCAGGCAGGCAGCGGCTCAATCAATCAGGCAGGTGTTGGCTCTATCAATCAATCCTATATTAAATTTCCATACTTTTTATTTTCACATTTATTTGCCACAACTTTCATATCAACTTGATTTTAAATGAAAAACTAGCCTATGTAAATAATTATACTAAATTAAGCATTTAAAGAAGATGTTTGAAACATATTTAATTTTGCTCATAGCGGCATTTATCGGCTCAATTAGTCAGGCCTTCATCGGCTCAATTAGTCAGGCATTTATCGGCTCAATTAGTCAGGCAGGCAGCGGTTCAATCAGTCAGGCAGGCAGCGGCTCAATCAGTCTGGCAGGCAGCGGCTCAATCAGTCAGGCAGGCAGCGGTTCAATCAGTCAGGCAGGCAGCGGCTGAATCAGTCAGGCAGGCAGAGGCTCAATCAGTCAGGCAGGAAGCGGCTCAATCATTCAGCCAGGAAGCGGCTCAATCAGTCAGGTAGGAAGCGGCTCAATCAGTCAGTCAGGAAGCGGCTCAATCAGTCAGGTAGGAAGCGGCTCAATCAGTCAGACAGGAAGCGGCTAAATCAGGCAGACAGGCAGCGGCTCAATCAATCAGGCAGGTGTTGGCTCTATTAATCAATCCTATATTAAATTTCCATACTTTTTATTTTCACATTTATTAGCCACAACTTTCATATAAACTTGATTTTAAATGAAAAACTAGCCTATTTAAATAATTATACTAAATTAAGCATTTAAAGAAGATGTTTAAAACATATTTAATTTCGTTCATACAGGCACGCAGCGGCTCAATCATTCAGACAGGCATGCAGGCAGCTGCTCAATCAGTCAGGCAGAGTCTCTCTCAGACAGCGGCTCAATCAGTCAGGCAGGCAGCGGCTCAATCAATCAGGCAGGTGTTGGCTCCATCAATCAATCCTATATTGAATTTCCATACTTTTTATTTTCACATTTATTTGCCACAACTTTCATATCAACTTGATTTTAAATGAAAAACTAGCCTATGTAAATAATTATACTAAATTAAGCATTTAAAGAAGATGTTTGAAACATATTTAATGTTGCTCATACCGGCATTCATCGGCTCAATTAGTCAGGCAGGCAGCAGCTCAATCAGTCAGGCAGGCAGCGGCTCAATCAGTCAGGCAGGAAACGGCTCAATCAGTCAGACAGGAAGCGGCTAAATCAGGCAGGCAGGCAGCGGCTCAATCAATCAGGCAGGCAGCGGCTCCATCAGTCAATCAGTCAGGCAGGCAGCGGCTCTCACCGGCAGGCAGGCAGTGTCTCTTTGTAAGGCAGGCAGTGACTAAATCAGTCAGGGAGACAGCCGCTCAATCAGCTAGACAGACAGCGGCAGTATCAGTCATCAGTCAGTCCAGCAGGCTAAGTTAACGCACATTGTACATAAATGAAAAGCTTATAAATTTAAATTCTACTATCGAAAAATACAGTAATCTTTGAGAATTAACGTTAAAATTTCGACCCAGTACGAGGAGAGTGTTTCACACCAGAAATTTGCACGCATGAATCGAGAAGTTCCGAAACGGCTAAATGAGTGTGAAACACGAATAGGAAGCAGAACGGCCTCTACCGCCTCCACTTCTTGCCCCACATTCACCAAGTCATTTCGAAACTTCCGATCCACACTTACATTTTTTCCTGTTGCAGAACTATTTCCCCGTAATGCATGGAAAAAATCAGTAGAATGACAGTTCATAGCAACATTTTAGGGAAATAACAGTTGACATTTTAATATGTATATGTTATTTATATAAAATTTTGTTTTAGCTTACAAAATATTGCATAAAATATAGATTAAAGATAATATCTATTTGAGAACAAATTAAAGCATGAAGAAAAGTAAACATTCTCAGCTGTCCACTGTGGCAGTGGCTTTCAAAGTCAGGCTGGCACGAAGTGGCTCTGTCCGTCAGTCAGTCAGGTAGGCAGTGGCTCTATCACTCAGGCAGACATTGGCTCTATCATTCAGGCAGGCGTTAGCTCCCTCAGTCAATCCTATATAAAAATTCCATATTTTTTATTACCACATTTATTAGCAACAATTTCCATATCAACTTGAATTTAATTGAGAAACTAGACAATTTAAATAATAATACTAAATTATGCATTTAAAGAAGATGTTTAAAACATATTTAAATTTGTTCATACAGGCAGGCATCGGCTCAATCATTCAGGCAGACAGTTTCTCACAGTCAGGCAGGCAGCGACTCCATCAGTCAAACGGGCAGCGGCTCCATCAGTCAGATAGGCAGCGGCTCTCACACGCAGGCAGACAGTGTCTCTCTGTCAGGCAGGCAGTGACTCAATCAGTCAAGCAGACAGCGGCTCAATCAGGCAGGCAGACAGCGGCTCAATCAGTCTGGCAGGAAGTGGCTCAATCAGGCAGGCAGGCAGGCAGCGGCTTAACCAATCAGACAGGTTTCGGCTCTATCTATCAATCCTATAATAAATTTCCATACTTTTTATTTTCACATTTATTAGCCACAACTTTCATATCAACTTGATTTTAAATGAAAAACTGGCCTATGTAAATAATTATACTAAATTAAGCTCTTAAAGAAGATGTTTGAAACATATTTAATTTTGATCATACCGGCATTCATCGGCTCAATTAGTCTGGCAGGCAGCGGCACAATCAGTGAGGCAGGCAGCGGCTCAATCAGTCAGGCAGGCAGCGGCTTAATCAGTCAGGCAGGCAGCGGCTCAATCAGTCAGGCAGGCAGCGGCTCAATCAGTCAGGCAGGCAGCGGCTCAATCAGTCTGGCAGGCAGCGGCTCAATCAGTCAGGCAGACAGAGGCTCAATCAGGCAAGCAGGCAGCGGATCAATCAATCAGGCAGGTGTTGGCTCTATTAATCAATCCTATATTAAATTTCCATACTTTTTATTTTCACATTTATTAGCCACAACTTTCATATAAACTTGATTTTAAATGAAAAACTAGCCTATGTAAATAATTATACTAAATTAAGCATTTAAAGAAGATGTTTAAAACATATTTAATTTCGTTCATACAGGCACGCAGCGGCTCAATCATTCAGACAGGCATGCAGGCAGCTGCTCAATCAGTCAGGCAGAGTCTCTCTCTGGCAGCGGCTCAATCAATCAGGCAGGTGTTGGCTCCATCAATCAATCCTATATTAAATTTCCATACTTTTTATTTTCACAATTATTAGCCACAACTTTCATATCAACTTGATTTTAAATGAAAAACTAGCCTATGTAAATAATTATACTAAATTAAGCATTTAAAGAAGATGTTTGAAACATATTTAATTTTGCTCATACCGGCATTCATCGGCTCAATCAGTGAGGCAGGCAGTGGCTCAATCAGTCAGGCAGGCAGCGGTTCAATCAGTCAGGCAGGAAACGGCTCAATCAGTCAGGTAGGAAGCGGCTCAATCAGTCAGGTAGGAATCGGCTAAATCAGGCAGGCAGGCAGCGGCTCAATCAATCAGGCAGGTGTTGGCTCTATTAATCAATCCTATATTAAATTTCCATACTTTTTATTTTCACATTTATTAGTCACAACTTTCATATAAACTTGATTTTAAATGAAAAACTAGCCTACGTAAATGATTATACTAAATTAAGCATTTAAAGAAGATGTTAAAAACATATTTAATTTCGTTCATACAGGCACGCAGCGGCTCAATCATTCAGACAGGCATGCAGGCAGCTGCTCAATCAGTCAGGCAGAGTCTCTCTCTGGCAGCGGCTCAATCAGTCAGGCTGGCAGCGGCTCAATCAGTCAGGCAGGCAGCGGTTCAATCAGTCAGGCAGGCAGCGGCTCAATCAGTCAGGCAGGCAGCGGCTCAATCAGTCAGGCAGGCAGTGGCTGAATCAGTCAGGCAGGCATCGGCTCAATCAGTCAGGCAGGCATCGGCTCAATCAGTCAGGCAGGCATCGGCTCAATCAGTCAGGCAGGCAGTGGCTCAATCAGTCAGGCAGGCAGAGGCTGAATCATTCAGGCAGTTGTTCGCTCTGTCAATCAATCCTATATAAAACTTCAATACTTTTTATATTCACATTAATTAGCCACAATTTTGATATCAAATTGATTTTAAATGAAAAACTAGACTATGTGAATAATAACACTAAATTAAGCATTTACAGAAGATGTTTAACACATATTTACTTTTGTTCATACAGGCACGCAGCGGCTCAATCATTCAGGCAGGCAGCGGCTCCATCAGTCAATCAGTCAGGCAGGCAGCGGCTCTCACACGCAGGCAGACAGTGTCTCTCTGTCAGGCAGGCAGCGACTCAATCAGTCAAGCAGACAGCGGCTCAATCAGGCAGGCAGACAGCGGCTCAATCAGTCTGGCAGGAAGCGGCTCAATCAGGCAGGCAGGCAGCGGCTCAATCAATCAGGCAGTTGTTCGCTCTGTCAATCAATCCTATATAAAACTTCAATACTTTTTATATTCACATTAATTAGCCACAACTTTCATATCAACTTGATTTTAAATGAAAAACTAGCCTATGTAAATAATTATACTAAATGAAGCATTTAAAGAAGATGTTTGAAACATATTTAATTTTGCTCATACCGGCATTCATCGGCTCAATTAGTCAGGCAGGCAGCGGCTCAATCAGTCAGGCAGGCAGCGGCTCAATCATTCAGGCAGGCAGCGGCTCAATCAGTAAGGCAGGCAGCGGCTCAATCAGTCAGGCAGGCAGCGGTTCAATCAGTCAGACAGGAAGCGGCTAAATCAGGCAGACAGCGGCTCAATTAATCAGGCAGGTGTTGGCTCTATTAATCAATCCTATATTAAATTTCCATACTTTTTATTTTCACATTTATTAGCCACAACTTTCATATAAACTTGATTTTGAATGAAAAACTAGCCTATGTAAATAATTATACTAAATTAAGCATTTAAAGAAGATGTTTAAAACATATTTAATTTCGTTCATACAGGCACGCAGCGGCTCAATCATTCAGACAGGCATGCAGGCAGCTGCTCAATCAGTCAGGCAGAGTCTCTCTCAGGCAGCGGCTCAATCAGTCAGGCAGGCAGCGGCTCAATCAATCAGGCAGGTGTTGGCTCTATCAATCAATCCTATATAAAATTTCCATACTTTTTATTTTCACATTTATTTGCCACAACTTTCATATCAACTTGATTTTAAATGAAAAACTAGCCTATGTAAATAATTATACTAAATTAAGCATTTAAAGAAGATGTTTGAAACATATTTAATGTTGCTCATACCGGCATTCATCGGCTCAATTAGTCAGGCAGGCAGCAGCTCAATCAGTCAGGCAGGCAGCGGCTCAATCAGTCAGGCAGGAAACGGCTCAATCAGTCAGACAGGAAGCGGCTAGATCAGGCAGGCAGGCAGCGGCTCAATCAATCAGGCAGGTGTTGGCTCTATTAATCAATCCTATATTAAATTTCCATACTTTTTATTTTCACATTTATTAGCCACAACTTTCATATAAACTTGATTTTAAATGAAAAACTAGCCTATGTAAATAATTATACTAAATTAAGCATTTAAAGAAGATGTTTAAAACATATTTAATTTCGTTCATACAGGCACGCAGCGGCTCAATCATTCAGACAGGCATGCAGGCAGCTGCTCAATCAGTCAGGCAGAGTCTCTCTCAGGCAGCGGCTCAATCAGTCAGGCAGGCAGCGGCTCATTCAATCAGGCAGGTGTTGGCTCCATCAATCAATCCTATATTAAATTTCCATACTTTTTATTTTCACATTTATTTGCCACAACTTTCATATCAACTTGATTTTAAATGAAAAACTAGCCTATGTAAATAATTATACTAAATTAAGCATTTAAAGAAGATGTTTGAAACATATTTAATGTTGCTCATACCGGCATTCTTCGGCTCAATTAGTCAGGCAGGCAGCGGCTCAATCAGTCAGGCAGGCAGCGGCTCAATCAGTCAGGCAGGCAGCGGCTCAATAAATCAGGCAGGCAGCGGCTCAATCAGTCAGACAGGAAGCGGCTAAATCAGGCGGGCAGGCAGCGGCTCAATCAATCAGGCAGTTGTTCGCTCTGTCAATCAATCCTATATAAAACTTCAATACTTTTTATATTCACATTAATTTGCCACAATTTTGATATCAAATTGATTTTAAATGAAAAACTAGACTATGTGAATAATAACACTAAATTAAGCATTTACAGAAGATGTTTAACACATATTTACTTTTGTTCATACAGGCACGCAGCGGCTCAATCATTCAGGCTGGCAGCGGCTCCATCAGTCAATCAGTCAGGCAGGCAGCGGCTCTCACCGGCAGGCAGGCAGGCAGGCAGTGTCTCTTTGTAAGGCAGGCAGTGACTAAATCAGTCAGGGAGACAGCCGCTCAATCAGCTAGACAGACAGCGGCAGTATCAGTCATCAGTCAGTCCAGCAGGCTAAGTTAACGCACATTGTACATAAATGAAAAGCTTATAAATTTAAATTCTACTATCGAAAAATACAGTAATCTTTGAGAATTAACGTTAAAATTTCGACCCAGTACGAGGAGAGTGTTTCACACCAGAAATTTGCACGCATGAATCGAGAAGTTCCGAAACGGCTAAATGAGTGTGAAACACGAATAGGAAGCAGAACGGCCTCTACCGCCTCCACTTCTTGCCCCACATTCACCAAGTCATTTCGAAACTTCCGATCCACACTTACATTTTTTCCTGTTGCAGAACTATTTCCCCGTAATGCATGGAAAAAATCAGTAGAATGACAGTTCATAGCAACATTTTAGGGAAATAACAGTTGACATTTTAATATGTATATGTTATTTATATAAAATTTTGTTTTAGCTTACAAAATATTGCATAAAATATAGATTAAAGATAATATCTATTTGAGAACAAATTAAAGCATGAAGAAAAGTAAACATTCTCAGCTGTCCACTGTGGCAGTGGCTTTCAAAGTCAGGCTGGCACGAAGTGGCTCTGTCCGTCAGTCAGTCAGGTAGGCAGTGGCTCTATCACTCAGGCAGACATTGGCTCTATCATTCAGGCAGGCGTTAGCTCCCTCAGTCAATCCTATATAAAAATTCCATATTTTTTATTACCACATTTATTAGCAACAATTTCCATATCAACTTGAATTTAATTGAGAAACTAGACAATTTAAATAATAATACTAAATTATGCATTTAATTAAGATGTTTAAAACATATTTAAATTTGTTCATACAGGCAGGCATCGGCTCAATCATTCAGGCAGACAGTTTCTCACAGTCAGGCTGGCAGCGACTCAATCAGTCAAGCAGAGAGCGGCTCAATCAGGCAGGCAGGCAGGCAGACAGCGGCTCAATTAGTCTGGCAGGAAGTGGCTCAATCAGGCAGGCAGGTTTTGGCTCTATCTATCAATCCTATATTAAATTTCCATACTTTTTATTTTCACATTTATTAGCCACAACTTTCATATCAACTTGATTTTAAATGAAAAACTAGCCTATGTAAATAATTATACTAAATTAAGCTCTTAAAGAAGATGTTTGAAACATATTTAATTTTGATCATACCGGCATTCATCGGCTCAATTAGTCAGGCAGGCAGCGGCTCAATCAGTCAGGCAGGCAGCGGCTGATTCAATCAGGCAGGCAGTGGCTTAATCAGTAAGGCAGGCAGCGGTTCAATCAGTCAGGCAGGCAGCGGTTCAATCAGTCAGGCAGGTAGCGGCTGAATCAGTCAGGCAGGCAGCGGCTCAATCATTCAGGCAGGAAGCGGCTCAATCAGTCAGACAGGAAGCGACTCAATCAGTCAGGTAGGAAGCGGCTCAATCAGTCAGACAGGAAGCGGTTAAATCAGGCAGGCAGGCAGCGGCTCAATCAATCAGGCAGGTGTTGGCTCTATTAATCAATCCTATATTAAATTTCCATACTTTTTATTTTCACATTTATTAGCCACAACTTTCATATAAACTTGATTTTAAATGAAAAACTAGCCTATTTAAATAATTATACTAAATTAAGCATTTAAAGAAGATGTTTAAAACATATTTAATTTCGTTCATACAGGCACGCAGCGGCTCAATCATTCAGGCAGAGTCTCTCTCAGGCAGCGGCTCAATCAGTCAGGCAGGCAGCGGCTCAATCAATCTGGCAGGTGTTGGCTCCATCAATCAATCCTATATTAAATTTCCATACTTTTTATTTTCACATTTATTTGCCACAACTTTCATATCAACTTGATTTTAAATGAAAAACTAGCCTATGTAAATAATTATACTAAATTAAGCATTTAAAGAAGATGTTTGAACATATTTAATGTTGCTCATACCGGCATTCATCGGCTCAATTAGTCAGGCAGGCAGCAGCTCAATCAGTCAGGCAGGCAGCGGCTCAATCAGTCAGACAGGAAACGGCTCAATCAGTCAGACAGGAAGCGGCTATATCAGGCAGGCAGGCAGCGGCTCAATCAATCAGGCAGGTGTTGGCTCTATTAATCAATCCTATATTAAATTTCCATACTTTTTATTTTCACATTTATTAGCCACAACTTTCATTTAAACTTGATTTTAAATGAAAAACTAGCCTATGTAAATAATTATACTAAATTAAGCATTTAAAGAAGATGTTTAAAACATATTTAATTTCGTTCATACAGGCACGCAGCGGCTCAATCATTCAGACAGGCATGCAGGCAGCTGCTCAATCAGTCAGGCAGAGTCTCTCTCAGACAGCGGCTCAATCAGTCAGGCAGGCAGCGGCTCAATCAATCAGGCAGGAAGCGGCTAAATCTGGTGGCAGGCAGCGGCTCAATCAATCAGGCAGTTGTTCGCTCTAACAATCAATCCTATATAAAACTTCAATACTTTTTATATTCACATTAATTAGCCACAATTTTGATATCAAATTGATTTTAAATGAAAAACTAGACTATGTGAATAATAACACTAAATTAAGCATTTACAGAAGATGTTTAACACATATTTACTTTTGTTCATACAGGCACGCAGCGGCTCAATCATTCAGGCAGGCAGCGGATCCATCAGTCAATCAGTCAGGCAGGCAGCGGCTCTCACCGGCAGGCAGGCAGGCAGTGTCTCTTTGTCAGGCAGGCAGTGACTAAATCAGTCAGGGAGACAGCCGCTCAATCAGCTAGACAGACAGCGGCAGTATCAGTCATCAGTCAGTCCAGCAGGCTAAGTTAACGCACATTGTACATTAATGAAAAGCTAATAAATTTAAATTCTACTATCGAAAAATACAGTAATCTTTGAGAATTAACGTTAAAATTTCGACCCAGTACGAGGAGAGTGTTTCAAACCAGAAATTTACACGCATGAATTGAGAAGTTCCGAAACGGCTAAATGAGTGTGAAACACGAAGAGGAAGCAGAACGGCCGTCTACCGCCTCCACTTCTTGCCCCACATTCACCAAGTCATTTCGAAACTTCCGATCCACACTTACACACTTTCCTGTTGCAGAACTATTTCCCCGTAATGCATGGAAAAAATCAGTAGAATGACAGTTCATAGCAACATTTTAGGGAAATAACAGTTGACATTTTAATATGTATATGTTATTTATATAAAATTTTGTTTTAGCTTACAAAACATTGCATAAAATATAGATTAAAGATAATATCTATTTGAGAACAAATTAAAGCATGAAGAAAAGTAAACATTCTCAGCTGCCCACTGTGGCAGTGGCTTTCAAAGTCAGGCTGGCACGAAGTGGCTCTGTCCGTCAGTCAGTCAGGTAGGCAGTGTCTCTATCACTCAGGCAGACATTGGCTCTATCATTCAGGCAGGCGTTAGCTCCCTCAGTCAATCCTATATAAAAATTCCATATTTTTTATTACCACATTTATTAGCAACAATTTCCATATCAACTTGAATTTAATTGAGAAACTAGACAATTTAAATAATAATACTAAATTATGCATTTAAAGAAGATGTTTCCAACATATTTAAATTTGTTCATACAGGCAGGCAGCGGCTCAATCATTCAGGCAGACAGTTTCTCACAGTCAGGCAGGCAGCAACTCCATCAGTCAAACGGGCAGCGGCTCCATCAGTCAGATAGGCAGCGGCTCTCACACGCAGGCAGACAGTGTCTCTCTGTCAGGCAGGCAGCGACTCAATCAGTCAAGCAGACAGCGGCTCAATCAGGCAGGCAGACAGCGGCTCAATCAGTCTGGCAGGAAGCGTCTCAATCAGGCAGGCAGGCAGGCAGGCAGGCAGCGGCTCAACCAATCAGGCAGGTGTTGGCTCTATCTATCAATCCTATATTAAATTTCCATACTTTTTATTTTCACATTTATTGGCCACAACTTTCATATCAACTTGATTTTAAATGAAATACTAGCCTATGTAAATAATTATACTAAATTAAGCATTTAAAGAAGATGTTTGAAACATATTTAATTTTGCTCATACCGGCATTCATCGGCTCAATTAGTCAGGCAGGCAGCGGTTCAATCAGTCAGGCAGGCAGCGGTTCAATCAGTCAGGCAGGCAGCGGCTGAATCAGTCAGGCAGGCAGTGGCTGAATCATTCAGGGAGGAAGCGGCTCAATCAGTCAGGTAGGAAGCGGTTCAATCAGTCAGGTAGGAAGCGGCTCAATCAGTCAGGTAGGAAGCGGCTCAATCAGTCAGGTAGGAAGCGGCTCAATCAGGCAGGCAGGCAGCGGCTCAATCAATCTGGCAGGTGTTGGCTCTATCAATCAATCCTATATTAAATTTCCATACTTTTTATTTTCACATTTATTTGCCACAACTTTCATATCAACTTGATTTTAAATGAAAAACTAGCCTATGTAAATAATTATACTAAATTAAGCATTTAAAGAAGATGTTTGAAACATATTTAATTTTGCTCATAGCGGCATTTATCGGCTCAATTAGTCAGGCATTCATCGGCTCAATTAGTCAGGCATTTATCGGCTCAATTAGTCAGGCAGGCAGCGGCTCAATCAGTCAGGCAGGCAGCGGCTCAATCAGTCAGGCAGGCAGCGGCTCAATCAGTCAGGCAGGCAGCGGTTCAATCAGTCAGGCAGGCAGCGGCTCAATCAGTCTGGCAGGCAGCGGCTCAATCAGTCAGGCAGGCAGCGGTTCAATCAGTCAGGCAGGCAGCGGCTGAATCAGTCAGGCAGGCAGAGGCTCAATCATTCAGGCAGGAAGCGGCTCAATCATTCAGCCAGGAAGCGGCTCAATCAGTCAGGTAGGAAGCGGCTCAATCAGTCAGTCAGGAAGCGGCTCAATCAGTCAGGTAGGAAGCGGCTCAATCAGTCAGACAGGAAGCGGCTAAATCAGGCAGACAGGCAGCGGCTCAATCAATCAGGCAGGTGTTGGCTCTATTAATCAATCCTATATTAAATTTCCATACTTTTTATTTTCACATTTATTAGCCACAACTTTCATATAAACTTGATTTTAAATGAAAAACTAGCCTATTTAAATAATTATACTAAATTAAGCATTTAAAGAAGATGTTTAAAACATATTTAATTTCGTTCATACAGGCACGCAGCGGCTCAATCATTCAGACAGGCATGCAGGCAGCTGCTCAATCAGTCAGGCAGAGTCTCTCTCAGACAGCGGCTCAATCAGTCAGGCAGGCAGCGGCTCAATCAATCAGGCAGGTGTTGGCTCCATCAATCAATCCTATATTGAATTTCCATACTTTTTATTTTCACATTTATTTGCCACAACTTTCATATCAACTTGATTTTAAATGAAAAACTAGCCTATGTAAATAATTATACTAAATTAAGCATTTAAAGAAGATGTTTGAAACATATTTAATGTTGCTCATACCGGCATTCATCGGCTCAATTAGTCAGGCAGGCAGCAGCTCAATCAGTCAGGCAGGCAGCGGCTCAATCAGTCAGGCAGGAAACGGCTCAATCAGTCAGACAGGAAGCGGCTAAATCAGGCAGGCAGGCAGCGGCTCAATCAATCAGGCAGGCAGCGGCTCCATCAGTCAATCAGTCAGGCAGGCAGCGGCTCTCACCGGCAGGCAGGCAGGCAGGCAGTGTCTCTTTGTAAGGCAGGCAGTGACTAAATCAGTCAGGGAGACTGCCGCTCAATCAGCTAGACAGACAGCGGCAGTATCAGTCATCAGTCAGTCCAGCAGGCTAAGTTAACGCACATTGTACATAAATGAAAAGCTTATAAATTTAAATTCTACTATCGAAAAATACAGTAATCTTTGAGAATTAACGTTAAAATTTCGACCCAGTACGAGGAGAGTGTTTCACACCAGAAATTTGCACGCATGAATCGAGAAGTTCCGAAACGGCTAAATGAGTGTGAAACACGAATAGGAAGCAGAACGGCCTCTACCGCCTCCACTTCTTGCCCCACATTCACCAAGTCATTTCGAAACTTCCGATCCACACTTACATTTTTTCCTGTTGCAGAACTATTTCCCCGTAATGCATGGAAAAAATCAGTAGAATGACAGTTCATAGCAACATTTTAGGGAAATAACAGTTGACATTTTAATATGTATATGTTATTTATATAAAATTTTGTTTTAGCTTACAAAATATTGCATAAAATATAGATTAAAGATAATATCTATTTGAGAACAAATTAAAGCATGAAGAAAAGTAAACATTCTCAGCTGTCCACTGTGGCAGTGGCTTTCAAAGTCAGGCTGGCACGAAGTGGCTCTGTCCGTCAGTCAGTCAGGTAGGCAGTGGCTCTATCACTCAGGCAGACATTGGCTCTATCATTCAGGCAGGCGTTAGCTCCCTCAGTCAATCCTATATAAAAATTCCATATTTTTTATTACCACATTTATTAGCAACAATTTCCATATCAACTTGAATTTAATTGAGAAACTAGACAATTTAAATAATAATACTAAATTATGCATTTAATTAAGATGTTTAAAACATATTTAAATTTGTTCATACAGGCAGGCATCGGCTCAATCATTCAGGCAGACAGTTTCTCACAGTCAGGCTGGCAGCGACTCAATCAGTCAAGCAGAGAGCGGCTCAATCAGGCAGGCAGGCAGGCAGACAGCGGCTCAATTAGTCTGGCAGGAAGTGGCTCAATCAGGCAGGCAGGTTTTGGCTCTATCTATCAATCCTATATTAAATTTCCATACTTTTTATTTTCACATTTATTAGCCACAACTTTCATATAAACTTGATTTTAAATGAAAAACTAGCCTATGTAAATAATTATACTAAATTAAGCATTTAAAGAAGATGTTTAAAACATATTTAATTTCGTTCATACAGGCACGCAGCGGCTCAATCATTCAGACAGGCATGCAGGCAGCTGCTCAATCAGTCAGGCAGAGTCTCTCTCAGACAGCGGCTCAATCAGTCAGGCAGGCAGCGGCTCAATCAATCAGGCAGGAAGCGGCTAAATCAGGCGGCAGGCAGCGGCTCAATCAATCAGGCAGTTGTTCGCTCAAACAATCAATCCTATATAAAACTTCAATACTTTTTATATTCACATTAATTAGCCACAATTTTGATATCAAATTGATTTTAAATGAAAAACTAGACTATGTGAATAATAACACTAAATTAAGCATTTACAGAAAATGTTTAACACATATTTACTTTTGTTCATACAGGCACGCAGCGGCTCAATCATTCAGGCAGGCAGCGGATCCATCAGTCAATCAGTCAGGCAGGCAGCGGCTCTCACCGGCAGGCAGGCAGGCAGTGTCTCTTTGTCAGGCAGGCAGTGACTAAATCAGTCAGGGAGACAGCCGGTCAATCAGCTAGACAGACAGCGGCAGTATCAGTCATCAGTCAGTCCAGCAGGCTAAGTTAACGCACATTGTACATTAATGAAAAGCTAATAAATTTAAATTCTACTATCGAAAAATACAGTAATCTTTGAGAATTAACGTTAAAATTTCGACCCAGTACGAGGAGAGTGTTTCAAACCAGAAATTTACACGCATGAATTGAGAAGTTCCGAAACGGCTAAATGAGTGTGAAACACGAAGAGGAAGCAGAACGGCCGTCTACCGCCTCCACTTCTTGCCCCACATTCACCAAGTCATTTCGAAACTTCCGATCCACACTTACACACTTTCCTGTTGCAGAACTATTTCCCCGTAATGCATGGAAAAAATCAGTAGAATGACAGTTCATAGCAACATTTTAGGGAAATAACAGTTGACATTTTAATATGTATATGTTATTTATATAAAATTTTGTTTTAGCTTACAAAACATTGCATAAAATATAGATTAAAGATAATATCTATTTGAGAACAAATTAAAGCATGAAGAAAAGTAAACATTCTCAGCTGCCCACTGTGGCTGTGGCTTTCAAAGTCAGGCTGGCACGAAGTGGCTCTGTCCGTCAGTCAGTCAGGTAGGCAGTGTCTCTATCACTCAGGCAGACATTGGCTCTATCATTCAGGCAGGCGTTAGCTCCCTCAGTCAATCCTATATAAAAATTCCATATTTTTTATTACCACATTTATTAGCAACAATTTCCATATCAACTTGAATTTAATTGAGAAACTAGACAATTTAAATAATAATACTAAATTATGCATTTAAAGAAGATGTTTCCAACATAATTAAATTTGTTCATACAGGCAGGCAGCGGCTCAATCATTCAGGCAGACAGTTTCTCACAGTCAGGCAGGCAGCAACTCCATCAGTCAAACGGGCAGCGGCTCCATCAGTCAGATAGGCAGCGGCTCTCACACGCAGGCAGACAGTGTCTCTCTGTCAGGCAGGCAGCGACTCAATCAGTCAAGCAGACAGCGGCTCAATCAGGCAGGCAGACAGCGGCTCAATCAGTCTGGCAGGAAGCGTCTCAATCAGGCAGGCAGGCAGGCAGGCAGCGGCTCAACCAATCAGGCAGGTGTTGGCTCTAACTATCAATCCTATATTAAATTTCCATACTTTTTATTTTCACATTTATTGGCCACAACTTTCATATCAACTTGATTTTAAATGAAATACTAGCCTATGTAAATAATTATACTAAATTAAGCATTTAAAGAAGATGTTTGAAACATATTTAATTTTGCTCATACCGGCATTCATCGGCTCAATTAGTCAGGCAGGCAGCGGTTCAATCAGTCAGGCAGGCAGCGGTTCAATCAGTCAGGCAGGCAGCGGCTGAATCAGTCAGGCAGGCAGTGGCTGAATCATTCAGGCAGGAAGCGGCTCAATCAGTCAGGTAGGAAGCGGTTCAATCAGTCAGGTAGGAAGCGGCTCAATCAGTCAGGTAGGAAGCGGCTCAATCAGTCAGGTAGGAAGCGGCTCAATCAGGCAGGCAGGCAGCGGCTCAATCAATCAGGCAGGTGTTGGCTCTATCAATCAATCCTATATTAAATTTCCATACTTTTTATTTTCACATTTATTTGCCACAACTTTCATATCAACTTGATTTTAAATGAAAAACTAGCCTATGTAAATAATTATACTAAATTAAGCATTTAAAGAAGATGTTTGAAACATATTTAATTTTGCTCATACCGGCATTTATCGGCTCAATTAGTCAGGCATTCATCGGCTCAATTAGTCAGGCATTTATCGGCTCAATTAGTCAGACAGGCAGCGGCTCAATCAGTCAGGCAGGCAGCGGCTCAATCAGTCAGGCAGGCAGCGGCTCAATCAGTCAGGCAGGCAGCGGTTCAATCAGTCAGGCAGGCAGCGGCTCAATCAGTCTGGCAGGCAGCGGCTCAATCAGTCAGGCAGGCAGCGGTTCAATCAGTCAGGCAGGCAGCGGCTGAATCAGTCAGGCAGGCAGAGGCTCAATCATTCAGGCAGGAAGCGGCTCAATCATTCAGGCAGGAAGCGGCTCAATCATTCAGCCAGGAAGCGGCTCAATCAGTCAGGTAGGAAGCGGCTCAATCAGTCAGTCAGGAAGCGGCTCAATCAGTCAGGTAGGAAGCGGCTCAATCAGTCAGACAGGAAGCGGCTAAATCAGGCAGACAGGCAGCGGCTCAATCAATCAGGCAGGTGTTGGCTCTATTAATCAATCCTATATTAAATTTCCATACTTTTTATTTTCACATTTATTAGCCACAACTTTCATATAAACTTGATTTTAAATGAAAAACTAGCCTATTTAAATAATTATACTAAATTAAGCATTTAAAGAAGATGTTTAAAACATATTTAATTTCGTTCATACAGGCACGCAGCGGCTCAATCATTCAGACAGGCATGCAGGCAGCTGCTCAATCAGTCAGGCAGAGTCTCTCTCAGACAGCGGCTCAATCAGTCAGGCAGGCAGCGGCTCAATCAATCAGGCAGGTGTTGGCTCCATCAATCAATCCTATATTGAATTTCCATACTTTTTATTTTCACATTTATTTGCCACAACTTTCATATCAACTTGATTTTAAATGAAAAACTAGCCTATGTAAATAATTATACTAAATTAAGCATTTAAAGAAGATGTTTGAAACATATTTAATGTTGCTCATACCGGCATTCATCGGCTCAATTAGTCAGGCAGGCAGCAGCTCAATCAGTCAGGCAGGCAGCGGCTCAATCAGTCAGGCAGGAAACGGCTCAATCAGTCAGACAGGAAGCGGCTAAATCAGGCAGGCAGGCAGCGGCTCAATCAATCAGGCAGGCAGCGGCTCCATCAGTCAATCAGTCAGGCAGACAGCGGCTCTCACCGGCAGGCAGGCAGGCAGGCAGTGTCTCTTTGTAAGGCAGGCAGTGACTAAATCAGTCAGGGAGACAGCCGCTCAATCAGCTAGACAGACAGCGGCAGTATCAGTCATCAGTCAGTCCAGCAGGCTAAGTTAACGCACATTGTACATAAATGAAAAGCTTATAAATTTAAATTCTACTATCGAAAAATACAGTAATCTTTGAGAATTAACGTTAAAATTTCGACCCAGTACGAGGAGAGTGTTTCACACCAGAAATTTGCACGCATGAATCGAGAAGTTCCGAAACGGCTAAATGAGTGTGAAACACGAATAGGAAGCAGAACGGCCTCTACCGCCTCCACTTCTTGCCCCACATTCACCAAGTCATTTCGAAACTTCCGATCCACACTTACATTTTTTCCTGTTGCAGAACTATTTCCCCGTAATGCATGGAAAAAATCAGTAGAATGACAGTTCATAGCAACATTTTAGGGAAATAACAGTTGACATTTTAATATGTATATGTTATTTATATAAAATTTTGTTTTAGCTTACAAAATATTGCATAAAATATAGATTAAAGATAATATCTATTTGAGAACAAATTAAAGCATGAAGAAAAGTAAACATTCTCAGCTGTCCACTGTGGCAGTGGCTTTCAAAGTCAGGCTGGCACGAAGTGGCTCTGTCCGTCAGTCAGTCAGGTAGGCAGTGGCTCTATCACTCAGGCAGACATTGGCTCTATCATTCAGGCAGGCGTTAGCTCCCTCAGTCAATCCTATATAAAAATTCCATATTTTTTATTACCACATTTATTAGCAACAATTTCCATATCAACTTGAATTTAATTGAGATACTAGACAATTTAAATAATAATACTAAATTATGCATTTAATTAAGATGTTTAAAACATATTTAAATTTGTTCATACAGGCAGGCATCGGCTCAATCATTCAGGCAGACAGTTTCTCACAGTCAGGCTGGCAGCGACTCAATCAGTCAAGCAGAGAGCGGCTCAATCAGGCAGGCTGGCAGGCAGACAGCGGCTCAATTAGTCTGGCAGGAAGTGGCTCAATCAGGCAGGCAGGTTTTGGCTCTATCTATCAATCCTATATTAAATTTCCATACTTTTTATTTTCACATTTATTAGCCACAACTTTCATATAAACTTGATTTTAAATGAAAAACTAGCCTATGTAAATAATTATACTAAATTAAGCATTTAAAGAAGATGTTTAAAACATATTTAATTTCTTTCATACAGGCACGCAGCGGCTCAATCATTCAGACAGGCATGCAGGCAGCTGCTCAATCAGTCAGGCAGAGTCTCTCTCAGACAGCGGCTCAATCAGTCAGGCAGGCAGCGGCTCAATCAATCAGGCAGGAAGCGGCTAAATCAGGCGGCAGGCAGCGGCTCAATCAATCAGGCAGTTGTTCGCTCAAACAATCAATCCTATATAAAACTTCAATACTTTTTATATTCACATTAATTAGCCACAATTTTGATATCAAATTGATTTTAAATGAAAAACTAGACTATGTGAATAATAACACTAAATTAAGCATTTACAGAAAATGTTTAACACATATTTACTTTTGTTCATACAGGCACGCAGCGGCTCAATCATTCAGGCAGGCAGCGGATCCATCAGTCAATCAGTCAGGCAGGCAGCGGCTCTCACCGGCAGGCAGGCAGGCAGTGTCTCTTTGTCAGGCAGGCAGTGACTAAATCAGTCAGGGAGACAGCCGCTCAATCAGCTAGACAGACAGCGGCAGTATCAGTCATCAGTCAGTCCAGCAGGCTAAGTTAACGCACATTGTACATTAATGAAAAGCTAATAAATTTAAATTCTACTATCGAAAAATACAGTAATCTTTGAGAATTAACGTTAAAATTTCGACCCAGTACGAGGAGAGTGTTTCAAACCAGAAATTTACACGCATGAATTGAGAAGTTCCGAAACGGCTAAATGAGTGTGAAACACGAAGAGGAAGCAGAACGGCCGTCTACCGCCTCCACTTCTTGCCCCACATTCACCAAGTCATTTCGAAACTTCCGATCCACACTTACACACTTTCCTGTTGCAGAACTATTTCCCCGTAATGCATGGAAAAAATCAGTAGAATGACAGTTCATAGCAACATTTTAGGGAAATAACAGTTGACATTTTAATATGTATATGTTATTTATATAAAATTTTGTTTTAGCTTACAAAACATTGCATAAAATATAGATTAAAGATAATATCTATTTGAGAACAAATTAAAGCATGAAGAAAAGTAAACATTCTCAGCTGCCCACTGTGGCTGTGGCTTTCAAAGTCAGGCTGGCACGAAGTGGCTCTGTCCGTCAGTCAGTCAGGTAGGCAGTGTCTCTATCACTCAGGCAGACATTGGCTCTATC
The DNA here is from genome assembly GCA_949128135.1 of Parasteatoda lunata. NCBI lineage: Eukaryota > Metazoa > Arthropoda > Arachnida > Araneae > Theridiidae > Parasteatoda > Parasteatoda lunata. Next base: position 91,441,685 of record OX421979.1, on the reverse strand, counting down.
ATTCAGGCAGGCGTTAGCTCCCTCAGTCAATCCTATATAAAAATTCCATATTTTTTATTACCACATTTATTAGCAACAATTTCCATATCAACTTGAATTTAATTGAGAAACTAGACAATTTAAATAATAATACTAAATTATGCATTTAAAGAAGATGTTTCCAACATATTTAAATTTGTTCATACAGGCAGGCAGCGGCTCAATCATTCAGGCAGACAGTTTCTCACAGTCAGGCAGGCAGCAACTCCATCAGTCAAACGGGCAGCGGCTCCATCAGTCAGATAGGCAGCGGCTCTCACACGCAGGCAGACAGTGTCTCTCTGTCAGGCAGGCAGCGACTCAATCAGTCAAGCAGACAGCGGCTCAATCAGGCAGGCAGACAGCGGCTCAATCAGTCTGGCAGGAAGCGTCTCAATCAGGCAGGCAGGCAGGCAGGCAGCGGCTCAACCAATCAGGCAGGTGTTGGCTCTATCTATCAATCCTATATTAAATTTCCATACTTTTTATTTTCACATTTATTGGCCACAACTTTCATATCAACTTGATTTTAAATGAAATACTAGCCTATGTAAATAATTATACTAAATTAAGCATTTAAAGAAGATGTTTGAAACATATTTAATTTTGCTCATACCGGCATTCATCGGCTCAATTAGTCAGGCAGGCAGCGGTTCAATCAGTCAGGCAGGCAGCGGTTCAATCAGTCAGGCAGGCAGCGGCTGAATCAGTCAGGCAGGCAGTGGCTGAATCATTCAGGCAGGAAGCGGCTCAATCAGTCAGGTAGGAAGCGGTTCAATCAGTCAGGTAGGAAGCGGCTCAATCAGTCAGGTAGGAAGCGGCTCAATCAGTCAGGTAGGAAGCGGCTCAATCAGGCAGGCAGGCAGCGGCTCAATCAATCAGGCAGGTGTTGGCTCTATCAATCAATCCTATATTAAATTTCCATACTTTTTATTTTCACATTTATTTGCCACAACTTTCATATCAACTTGATTTTAAATGAAAAACTAGCCTATGTAAATAATTATACTAAATTAAGCATTTAAAGAAGATGTTTGAAACATATTTAATTTTGCTCATACCGGCATTTATCGGCTCAATTAGTCAGGCATTCATCGGCTCAATTAGTCAGGCATTTATCGGCTCAATTAGTCAGGCAGGCTGCGGCTCAATCAGTCAGGCAGGCAGCGGCTCAATCAGTCAGGCAGGCAGCGGCTCAATCAGTCAGGCAGGCAGCGGTTCAATCAGTCAGGCAGGCAGCGGCTCAATCAGTCTGGCAGGCAGCGGCTCAATCAGTCAGGCAGGCAGCGGTTCAATCAGTCAGGCAGGCAGCGGCTGAATCAGTCAGGCAGGCAGAGGCTCAATCATTCAGGCAGGAAGCGGCTCAATCATTCAGGCAGGAAGCGGCTCAATCATTCAGCCAGGAAGCGGCTCAATCAGTCAGGTAGGAAGCGGCTCAATCAGTCAGTCAGGAAGCGGCTCAATCAGTCAGGTAGGAAGCGGCTCAATCAGTCAGACAGGAAGCGGCTAAATCAGGCAGACAGGCAGCGGCTCAATCAATCAGGCAGGTGTTGGCTCTATTAATCAATCCTATATTAAATTTCCATACTTTTTATTTTCACATTTATTAGCCACAACTTTCATATAAACTTGATTTTAAATGAAAAACTAGCCTATTTAAATAATTATACTAAATTAAGCATTTAAAGAAGATGTTTAAAACATATTTAATTTCGTTCATACAGGCACGCAGCGGCTCAATCATTCAGACAGGCATGCAGGCAGCTGCTCAATCAGTCAGGCAGAGTCTCTCTCAGACAGCGGCTCAATCAGTCAGGCAGGCAGCGGCTCAATCAATCAGGCAGGTGTTGGCTCCATCAATCAATCCTATATTGAATTTCCATACTTTTTATTTTCACATTTATTTGCCACAACTTTCATATCAACTTGATTTTAAATGAAAAACTAGCCTATGTAAATAATTATACTAAATTAAGCATTTAAAGAAGATGTTTGAAACATATTTAATGTTGCTCATACCGGCATTCATCGGCTCAATTAGTCAGGCAGGCAGCAGCTCAATCAGTCAGGCAGGCAGCGGCTCAATCAGTCAGGCAGGAAACGGCTCAATCAGTCAGACAGGAAGCGGCTAAATCAGGCAGGCAGGCAGCGGCTCAATCAATCAGGCAGGCAGTGGCTCCATCAGTCAATCAGTCAGGCAGGCAGCGGCTCTCACCGGCAGGCAGGCAGGCAGGCAGTGTCTCTTTGTAAGGCAGGCAGTGACTAAATCAGTCAGGGAGACAGCCGCTCAATCAGCTAGACAGACAGCGGCAGTATCAGTCATCAGTCAGTCCAGCAGGCTAAGTTAACGCACATTGTACATAAATGAAAAGCTTATAAATTTAAATTCTACTATCGAAAAATACAGTAATCTTTGAGAATTAACGTTAAAATTTCGACCCAGTACGAGGAGAGTGTTTCACACCAGAAATTTGCACGCATGAATCGAGAAGTTCCGAAACGGCTAAATGAGTGTGAAACACGAATAGGAAGCAGAACGGCCTCTACCGCCTCCACTTCTTGCCCCACATTCACCAAGTCATTTCGAAACTTCCGATCCACACTTACATTTTTTCCTGTTGCAGAACTATTTCCCCGTAATGCATGGAAAAAATCAGTAGAATGACAGTTCATAGCAACATTTTAGGGAAATAGCAGTTGACATTTTAATATGTATATGTTATTTATATAAAATTTTGTTTTAGCTTACAAAATATTGCATAAAATATAGATTAAAGATAATATCTATTTGAGAACAAATTAAAGCATGAAGAAAAGTAAACATTCTCAGCTGTCCACTGTGGCAGTGGCTTTCAAAGTCAGGCTGGCACGAAGTGGCTCTGTCCGTCAGTCAGTCAGGTAGGCAGTGGCTCTATCACTCAGGCAGACATTGGCTCTATCATTCAGGCAGGCGTTAGCTCCCTCAGTCAATCCTATATAAAAATTCCATATTTTTTATTACCACATTTATTAGCAACAATTTCCATATCAACTTGAATTTAATTGAGAAACTAGACAATTTAAATAATAATACTAAATTATGCATTTAATTAAGATGTTTAAAACATATTTAAATTTGTTCATACAGGCAGGCATCGGCTCAATCATTCAGGCAGACAGTTTCTCACAGTCAGGCTGGCAGCGACTCAATCAGTCAAGCAGAGAGCGGCTCAATCAGGCAGGCAGGCAGGCAGACAGCGGCTCAATTAGTCTGGCAGGAAGTGGCTCAATCAGGCAGGCAGGTTTTGGCTCTATCTATCAATCCTATATTAAATTTCCATACTTTTTATTTTCACATTTATTAGCCACAACTTTCATATAAACTTGATTTTAAATGAAAAACTAGCCTATGTAAATAATTATACTAAATTAAGCATTTAAAGAAGATGTTTAAAACATATTTAATTTCGTTCATACAGGCACGCAGCGGCTCAATCATTCAGACAGGCATGCAGGCAGCTGCTCAATCAGTCAGGCAGAGTCTCTCTCAGACAGCGGCTCAATCAGTCAGGCAGGCAGCGGCTCAATCAATCAGGCAGGAAGCGGCTAAATCAGGCGGCAGGCAGCGGCTCAATCAATCAGGCAGTTGTTCGCTCTAACAATCAATCCTATATAAAACTTCAATACTTTTTATATTCACATTAATTAGCCACAATTTTGATATCAAATTGATTTTAAATGAAAAACTAGACTATGTGAATAATAACACTAAATTAAGCATTTACAGAAGATGTTTAACACATATTTACTTTTGTTCATACAGGCACGCAGCGGCTCAATCATTCAGGCAGGCAGCGGATCCATCAGTCAATCAGTCAGGCAGGCAGCGGCTCTCACCGGCAGGCAGGCAGGCAGTGTCTCTTTGTCAGGCAGGCAGTGACTAAATCAGTCAGGGAGACAGCCGCTCAATCAGCTAGACAGACAGCGGCAGTATCAGTCATCAGTCAGTCCAGCAGGCTAAGTTAACGCACATTGTACATTAATGAAAAGCTAATAAATTTAAATTCTACTATCGAAAAATACAGTAATCTTTGAGAATTAACGTTAAAATTTCGACCCAGTACGAGGAGAGTGTTTCAAACCAGAAATTTACACGCATGAATTGAGAAGTTCCGAAACGGCTAAATGAGTGTGAAACACGAAGAGGAAGCAGAACGGCCGTCTACCGCCTCCACTTCTTGCCCCACATTCACCAAGTCATTTCGAAACTTCCGATCCACACTTACACACTTTCCTGTTGCAGAACTATTTCCCCGTAATGCATGGAAAAAATCAGTAGAATGACAGTTCATAGCAACATTTTAGGGAAATAACAGTTGACATTTTAATATGTATATGTTATTTATATAAAATTTTGTTTTAGCTTACAAAACATTGCATAAAATATAGATTAAAGATAATATCTATTTGAGAACAAATTAAAGCATGAAGAAAAGTAAACATTCTCAGCTGCCCACTGTGGCAGTGGCTTTCAAAGTCAGGCTGGCACGAAGTGGCTCTGTCCGTCAGTCAGTCAGGTAGGCAGTGTCTCTATCACTCAGGCAGACATTGGCTCTATCATTCAGGCAGGCGTTAGCTCCCTCAGTCAATCCTATATAAAAATTCCATATTTTTTATTACCACATTTATTAGCAACAATTTCCATATCAACTTGAATTTAATTGAGAAACTAGACAATTTAAATAATAATACTAAATTATGCATTTAAAGAAGATGTTTCCAACATATTTAAATTTGTTCATACAGGCAGGCAGCGGCTCAATCATTCAGGCAGACAGTTTCTCACAGTCAGGCAGGCAGCAACTCCATCAGTCAAACGGGCAGCGGCTCCATCAGTCAGATAGGCAGCGGCTCTCACACGCAGGCAGACAGTGTCTCTCTGTCAGGCAGGCAGCGACTCAATCAGTCAAGCAGACAGCGGCTCAATCAGGCAGGCAGACAGCGGCTCAATCAGTCTGGCAGGAAGCGTCTCAATCAGGCAGGCAGGCAGGCAGGCAGGCAGCGGCTCAACCAATCAGGCAGGTGTTGGCTCTATCTATCAATCCTATATTAAATTTCCATACTTTTTATTTTCACATTTATTGGCCACAACTTTCATATCAACTTGATTTTAAATGAAATACTAGCCTATGTAAATAATTATACTAAATTAAGCATTTAAAGAAGATGTTTGAAACATATTTAATTTTGCTCATACCGGCATTCATCGGCTCAATTAGTCAGGCAGGCAGCGGTTCAATCAGTCAGGCAGGCAGCGGTTCAATCAGTCAAGCAGGCAGCGGCTGAATCAGTCAGGCAGGCAGTGGCTGAATCATTCAGGCAGGAAGCGGCTCAATCAGTCAGGTAGGAAGCGGTTCAATCAGTCAGGTAGGAAGCGGCTCAATCAGTCAGGTAGGAAGCGGCTCAATCAGTCAGGTAGGAAGCGGCTCAATCAGGCAGGCAGGCAGCGGCTCAATCAATCAGGCAGGTGTTGGCTCTATCAATCAATCCTATATTAAATTTCCATACTTTTTATTTTCACATTTATTTGCCACAACTTTCATATCAACTTGATTTTAAATGAAAAACTAGCCTATGTAAATAATTATACTAAATTAAGCATTTAAAGAAGATGTTTGAAACATATTTAATTTTGCTCATACCGGCATTTATCGGCTCAATTAGTCAGGCATTCATCGGCTCAATTAGTCAGGCATTTATCGGCTCAATTAGTCAGGCAGGCAGCGGCTCAATCAGTCAGGCAGGCAGCGGCTCAATCAGTCAGGCAGGCAGCGGTTCAATCAGTCAGGCAGGCAGCGGTTCAATCAGTCAGGCAGGCAGCGGCTCAATCAGTCTGGCAGGCAGCGGCTCAATCAGTCAGGCAGGCAGCGGTTCAATCAGTCAGGCAGGCAGCGGCTGAATCAGTCAGGCAGGCAGAGGCTCAATCATTCAGGCAGGAAGCGGCTCAATCATTCAGCCAGGAAGCGGCTCAATCAGTCAGGTAGGAAGCGGCTCAATCAGTCAGTCAGGAAGCGGCTCAATCAGTCAGGTAGGAAGCGGCTCAATCAGTCAGACAGGAAGCGGCTAAATCAGGCAGACAGGCAGCGGCTCAATCAATCAGGCAGGTGTTGGCTCTATTAATCAATCCTATATTAAATTTCCATACTTTTTATTTTCACATTTATTAGCCACAACTTTCATATAAACTTGATTTTAAATGAAAAACTAGCCTATTTAAATAATTATACTAAATTAAGCATTTAAAGAAGATGTTTAAAACATATTTAATTTCGTTCATACAGGCACGCAGCGGCTCAATCATTCAGACAGGCAGCGGCTCAATCAATCAGGCAGGTGTTGGCTCCATCAATCAATCCTATATTGAATTTCCATACTTTTTATTTTCACATTTATTTGCCACAACTTTCATATCAACTTGATTTTAAATGAAAAACTAGCCTATGTAAATAATTATACTAAATTAAGCATTTAAAGAAGATGTTTGAAACATATTTAATGTTGCTCATACCGGCATTCATCGGCTCAATTAGTCAGGCAGGCAGCAGCTCAATCAGTCACGCAGGCAGCGGCTCAATCAGTCAGGCAGGAAACGGCTCAATCAGTCAGACAGGAAGCGGCTAAATCAGGCAGACAGGCAGCGGCTCAATCAATCAGGCAGGCAGCGGCTCCATCAGTCAATCAGTCAGGCAGGCAGCGGCTCTCACCGGCAGGCAGGCAGGCAGGCAGTGTCTCTTTGTAAGGCAGGCAGTGACTAAATCAGTCAGGGAGACAGCCGCTCAATCAGCTAGACAGACAGCGGCAGTATCAGTCATCAGTCAGTCCAGGAGGGTAAGTTAACGCACATTGTACATAAATGAAAAGCTTATAAATTTAAATTCTACTATCGAAAAATACAGTAATCTTTGAGAATTAACGTTAAAATTTCGACCCAGTACGAGGAGAGTGTTTCACACCAGAAATTTGCACGCATGAATCGAGAAGTTCCGAAACGGCTAAATGAGTGTGAAACACGAATAGGAAGCAGAACGGCCTCTACCGCCTCCACTTCTTGCCCCACATTCACCAAGTCATTTCGAAACTTCCGATCCACACTTACATTTTTTCCTGTTGCAGAACTATTTCCCCGTAATGCATGGAAAAAATCAGTAGAATGACAGTTCATAGCAACATTTTAGGGAAATAACAGTTGACATTTTAATATGTATATGTTATTTATATAAAATTTTGTTTTAGCTTACAAAATATTGCATAAAATATAGATTAAAGATATTATCTATTTGAGAACAAATTAAAGCATGAAGAAAAGTAAACATTCTCAGCTGTCCACTGTGGCAGTGGCTTTCAAAGTCAGGCTGGCACGAAGTGGCTCTGTCCGTCAGTCAGTCAGGTAGGCAGTGGCTCTATCACTCAGGCAGACATTGGCTCTATCATTCAGGCAGGCGTTAGCTCCCTCAGTCAATCCTATATAAAAATTCCATATTTTTTATTACCACATTTATTAGCAACAATTTCCATATCAACTTGAATTTAATTGAGAAACTAGACAATTTAAATAATAATACTAAATTATGCATTTAATTAAGATGTTTAAAACATATTTAAATTTGTTCATACAGGCAGGCATCGGCTCAATCATTCAGGCAGACAGTTTCTCACAGTCAGGCTGGCAGCGACTCAATCAGTCAAGCAGAGAGCGGCTCAATCAGGCAGGCAGGCAGGCAGACAGCGGCTCAATTAGTCTGGCAGGAAGTGGCTCAATCAGGCAGGCAGGTTTTGGCTCTATCTATCAATCCTATATTAAATTTCCATACTTTTTATTTTCACATTTATTAGCCACAACTTTCATATCAACTTGATTTTAAATGAAAAACTAGCCTATGTAAATAATTATACTAAATTAAGCTCTTAAAGAAGATGTTTGAAACATATTTAATTTTGATCATACCGGCATTCATCGGCTCAATTAGTCAGGCAGGCAGCGGCTCAATCAGTCAGGCAGGCAGCGGCTGAATCAATCAGGCAGGCAGCGGCTTAATCAGTAAGGCAGGCAGCGGTTCAATCAGTCAGGCAGGCAGCGGTTCAATCAGTCAGGCAGGTAGCGGCTGAATCAGTCAGGCAGGCAGCGGCTCAATCATTCAGGCAGGAAGCGGCTCAATCAGTCAGACAGGAAGCGGCTCAATCAGTCAGGTAGGAAGCGGCTCAATCAGTCAGACAGGAAGCGGCTAAATCAGGCAGGCAGCGGCTCAATCAATCAGGCAGGTGTTGGCTCTATTAATCAATCCTATATTAAATTTCCATACTTTTTATTTTCACATTTATTAGCCACAACTTTCATATAAACTTGATTTTAAATGAAAAACTAGCCTATTTAAATAATTATACTAAATTAAGCATTTAAAGAAGATGTTTAAAACATATTTAATTTCGTTCATACAGGCACGCAGCGGCTCAATCATTCAGGCAGAGTCTCTCTCAGGCAGCGGCTCAATCAGTCAGGCAGGCAGCGGCTCAATCAATCTGGCAGGTGTTGGCTCCATCAATCAATCCTATATTAAATTTCCATACTTTTTATTTTCACATTTATTTGCCACAACTTTCATATCAACTTGATTTTAAATGAAAAACTAGCCTATGTAAATAATTATACTAAATTAAGCATTTAAAGAAGATGTTTGAAACATATTTAATGTTGCTCATACCGGCATTCATCGGCTCAATTAGTCAGGCAGGCAGCAGCTCAATCAGTCAGGCAGGCAGCGGCTCAATCAGTCAGACAGGAAACGGCTCAATCAGTCAGACAGGAAGCGGCTAAATCAGGCAGGCAGGCAGCGGCTCAATCAATCAGGCAGGTGTTGGCTCTATTAATCAATCCTATATTAAATTTCCATACTTTTTATTTTCACATTTATTAGCCACAACTTTCATATAAACTTGATTTTAAATGAAAAACTAGCCTATGTAAATAATTATACTAAATTAAGCATTTAAAGAAGATGTTTAAAACATATTTAATTTCGTTCATACAGGCACGCAGCGGCTCAATCATTCAGACAGGCATGCAGGCAGCTGCTCAATCAGTCAGGCAGAGTCTCTCTCAGACAGCGGCTCAATCAGTCAGGCAGGCAGTGGCTCAATCAATCAGGCAGGAAGCGGCTAAATCAGGCGGCAGGCAGCGGCTCAATCAATCAGGCAGTTGTTCGCTCTAACAATCAATCCTATATAAAACTTCAATACTTTTTATATTCACATTAATTAGCCACAATTTTGATATCAAATTGATTTTAAATGAAAAACTAGACTATGTGAATAATAACACTAAATTAAGCATTTACAGAAGATGTTTAACACATATTTACTTTTGTTCATACAGGCACGCAGCGGCTCAATCATTCAGGCAGGCAGCGGATCCATCAGTCAATCAGTCAGGCAGGCAGCGGCTCTCACCGGCAGGCAGGCAGGCAGTGTCTCTTTGTCAGGCAGGCAGTGACTAAATCAGTCAGGGAGACAGCCGCTCAATCAGCTAGACAGACAGCGGCAGTATCAGTCATCAGTCAGTCCAGCAGGCTAAGTTAACGCACATTGTACATTAATGAAAAGCTAATAAATTTAAATTCTACTATCGAAAAATACAGTAATCTTTGAGAATTAACGTTAAAATTTCGACCCAGTACGAGGAGAGTGTTTCAAACCAGAAATTTACACGCATGAATTGAGAAGTTCCGAAACGGCTAAATGAGTGTGAAACACGAAGAGGAAGCAGAACGGCCGTCTACCGCCTCCACTTCTTGCCCCACATTCACAAAGTCATTTCGAAACTTCCGATCCACACTTACACACTTTCCTGTTGCAGAACTATTTCCCCGTAATGCATGGAAAAAATCAGTAGAATGACAGTTCATAGCAACATTTTAGGGAAATAACAGTTGACATATTAATATGTATATGTTATTTATATAAAATTTTGTTTTAGCTTACAAAACATTGCATAAAATATAGATTAAAGATAATATCTATTTGAGAACAAATTAAAGCATGAAGAAAAGTAAACATTCTCAGCTGCCCACTGTGGCAGTGGCTTTCAAAGTCAGGCTGGCACGAAGTGGCTCTGTCCGTCAGTCAGTCAGGTAGGCAGTGTCTCTATCACTCAGGCAGACATTGGCTCTATCATTCAGGCAGGCGTTAGCTCCCTCAGTCAATCCTATATAAAAATTCCATATTTTTTATTACCACATTTATTAGCAACAATTTCCATATCAACTTGAATTTAATTGAGAAACTAGACAATTTAAATAATAATACTAAATTATGCATTTAAAGAAGATGTTTCCAACATATTTAAATTTGTTCATACAGGCAGGCAGCGGCTCAATCATTCAGGCAGACAGTTTCTCACAGTCAGGCAGGCAGCAACTCCATCAGTCAAACGGGCAGCGGCTCCATCAGTCAGATAGGCAGCGGCTCTCACACGCAGGCAGACAGTGTCTCTCTGTCAGGCAGGCAGCGACTCAATCAGTCAAGCAGACAGCGGCTCAATCAGTCAGGCAGGCAGCGGCTTAATCAATCAGGCAGGAAGCGGCTAAATCAGGCGGCAGGCAGCGGCTCAATCAATCAGGCAGTTGTTTGCTCTAACAATCAATCCTATATAAAACTTCAATACTTTTTATATTCACATTAATTAGCCACAATTTTGATATCAAATTGATTTTAAATGAAAAACTAGACTATGTGAATAATAACACTAAATTAAGCATTTACAGAAGATGTTTAACACATATTTACTTTTGTTCATACAGGCACGCAGCGGCTCAATCATTCAGGCAGGCAGCGGATCCATCAGTCAATCAGTCAGGCAGGCAGCGGCTCTCACCGGCAGGCAGGCAGGCAGTGTCTCTTTGTCAGGCAGGCAGTGACTAAATCAGTCAGGGAGACAGCCGCTCAATCAGCTAGACAGACAGCGGCAGTATCAGTCATCAGTCAGTCCAGCAGGCTAAGTTAACGCACATTGTACATTAATGAAAAGCTAATAAATTTAAATTCTACTATCGAAAAATACAGTAATCTTTGAGAATTAACGTTAAAATTTCGACCCAGTACGAGGAGAGTGTTTCAAACCAGAAATTTACACGCATGAATTGAGAAGTTCCGAAACGGCTAAATGAGTGTGAAACACGAAGAGGAAGCAGAACGGCCGTCTACCGCCTCCACTTCTTGCCCCACATTCACCAAGTCATTTCGAAATTTCCGATCCACACTTACACACTTTCCTGTTGCAGAACTATTTCCCCGTAATGCATGGAAAAAATCAGTAGAATGACAGTTCATAGCAACATTTTAGGGAAATAACAGTTGACATTTTAATATGTATATGTTATTTATATAAAATTTTGTTTTAGCTTACAAAACATTGCATAAAATATAGATTAAAGATAATATCTATTTGAGAACAAATTAAAGCATGAAGAAAAGTAAACATTCTCAGCTGCCCACTGTGGCAGTGGCTTTCAAAGTCAGGCTGGCACGAAGTGGCTCTGTCCGTCAGTCAGTCAGGTAGGCAGTGTCTCTATCACTCAGGCAGACATTGGCTCTATCATTCAGGCAGGCGTTAGCTCCCTCAGTCAATCCTATATAAAAATTCCATATTTTTTATTACCACATTTATTAGCAACAATTTCCATATCAACTTGAATTTAATTGAGAAACTAGACAATTTAAATAATAATACTAAATTATGCATTTAAAGAAGATGTTTCCAACATATTTAAATTTGTTCATACAGGCAGGCAGCGGCTCAATCATTCAGGCAGACAGTTTCTCACAGTCAGGCAGGCAGCAACTCCATCAGTCAAACGGGCAGCGGCTCCATCAGTCAGATAGGCAGCGGCTCTCACACGCAGGCAGACAGTGTCTCTCTGTCAGGCAGGCAGCGACTCAATCAGTCAAGCAGACAGCGGCTCAATCAGGCAGGCAGACAGCGGCTCAATCAGTCTGGCAGGAAGCGGCTCAATCAGGCAGGCAGGCAGGCAGGCAGCGGCTCAACCAATCAGGCAGGTGTTGGCTCTATCTATCAATCCTATATTAAATTTCCATACTTTTTATTTTCACATTTATTGGCCACAACTTTCATATCAACTTGATTTTAAATGAAATACTAGCCTATGTAAATAATTATACTAAATTAAGCATTTAAAGAAGATGTTTGAAACATATTTAATTTTGCTCATACCGGCATTCATCGGCTCAATTAGTCAGGCAGGCAGCGGTTCAATCAGTCAGGCAGGCAGCGGTTCAATCAGTCAGGCAGGCAGCGGCTGAATCAGTCAGGCAGGCAGTGGCTGAATCATTCAGGCAGGAAGCGGCTCAATCAGTCAGGTAGGAAGCGGTTCAATCAGTCAGGTAGGAAGCGGTTCAATCAGTCAGGTAGGAAGCGGCTCAATCAGTCAGGTAGGAAGCGGCTCAATCAGGCAGGCAGGCAGCGGCTCAATCAATCAGGCAGGTGTTGGCTCTATCAATCAATCCTATATTAAATTTCCATACTTTTTATTTTCACATTTATTTGCCACAACTTTCATATCAACTTGATTTTAAATGAAAAACTAGCCTATGTAAATAATTATACTAAATTAAGCATTTAAAGAAGATGTTTGAAACATATTTAATTTTGCTCATACCGGCATTTATCGGCTCAATTAGTCAGGCATTCATCGGCTCAATTAGTCAGGCATTTATCGGCTCAATTAGTCAGGCAGGCAGCGGCTCAATCAGTCAGGCAGGCAGCGGCTCAATCAGTCAGGCAGAAAACGGCTCAATCAGTCAGACAGGAAGCGGCTAAATCAGGCAGGCAGGCAGCGGCTCAATCAATCAGGCAGGCAGCGGCTCAATTAGTCAGGCAGGCAGCGGCTCAATCAGTCAGGCAGGCAGCGGCTCAATCAGTCAGAAAGGCAGAGACTCAATCAGTCAGGCAGGCATCGGCTCAATCAGTCAGGCAGACAGCGGCTCAATCAGTCAGGCAGGCAGCGGCTCAATCAGTCAGGCAGGCAGCTGCTCAATCAATCAGGCAGGCAGCGGCTCAATCAGTCAGACAGGAAGCGGCTAAATCAGGCGGGCAGGCAGCGGCTCAATCAATCAGGCAGTTGTTCGTTCTTTCAATCAATCCTATATAAAACTTCAATACTTTTTATATTCACATTAATTAGCCACAATTTTGATATCAAATTGATTTTAAATGAAAAACTAAACTATGTGAATAATAACACTAAATTAAGCATTTACAGAAGATGTTTAACACATATTTACTTTTGTTCATACAGGCACGCAGCGGCTCAATCATTCAGGCAGGCAGCGGCTCCATCAGTCAATCAGTCAGGCAGGCAGCGGCTCCATCAGTCAATCAGTCAGGCAGGCAGCGGCTCTCACCGGCAGGCAGGCAGGCAGTGTCTCTTTGTCAGGCAGGCAGTGACTAAATCAGTCAGGGAGACAGCCGCTCAATCAGCTAGACAGACAGCGGCAGAATCAGTCATCAGTCAGTCCAGCAGGCTAAGTTAACGCACATTGTACATTAATGAAAAGCTTATAAATTTAAATTCTACTTTCGAAAAATGCAGTAATCTTTGAGAATTAACGTTAAAATTTCGACCCAGTACGAGGACAGTGTTTCACACCAGAAACTTGCACGCATGTTACCACATTTATTAGCAACAATTTCCATATCAACTTGAATTTAATTGAGAAACTAGACAATTTAAATAATAATACTAAATTATGCATTTAAAGAAGATGTTTAAAACATATTTAAATTTGTTCATACAGGCAGGCAGCGGCTCAATCATTCAGGCAGACAGTTTCTCACAGTCAGGCAGGCAGCGTCTCCATCAGTCAGATAGGCAGCGGCTCTCACACGCATGCAGACAGTGTCTCTCTGTCAGGCAGGCAGCGACTCAATCAGTCAAGCAGACAGCGGCTCAATCAGGCTGTTAGACAGCGGCTCAATCAGTCTGGCAGGCAGGCAGTGGCTCAACCAATCAGGCAGGTGTTGGCTCTATCTATCAATCCTATATTAAATTTCCATACTTTTTTTTTCACATTTATTGGCCACAACTTTCATATCAACTTGATTTTAAATGAAAAACTAGCCTATGTAAATAATTATACTAAATTAAGCATTTAAAGAAGATGTTTGAAACATATTTAATTTTGCTCATACCGGCATTCATCGGCTCAATTAGTCAGGCAGACAGCGGCTCAATCAGTCAGGCAGGCAGCGGTTCAATCAGTCAGGCCGGCAGCGGCTCAATCAGTAATGCAGGCAGCGGCTCAATCAGTCAGGCAGGCAGCGGCTCAATCAGTCAGGCAGGAAGCGGCTCAATCACTCAGACAGGAAGCGTCTAAATCAGGCAGGCAGGCAGCGGCTCAATCAATCAGGCAGGTGTTGGCTCTATTAATCAATCCTATATTAAATTTCCATATTTTTTATTTTCACATTTATTAGCCACAACTTTTATATAAACTTGATTTTAAATGAAAAACTAGCCTATGTAAATAATTATACTAAATTAAGCATTTAAAGAAGATGTTTGAAACATATTTAATGTTGCTCATACCGGCATTCATCGGCTCAATCAGTCAGGCATTCATCGGCTCAATCAGTCAGGCAGGCAGCGGCTCAATCAGTCAGGCAGGCCGCGGCTCAATCAGTCAGGCATTCATCGGCTCAAACAGTCAGGCAGGCAGCGGCTCAATCAGTCAGGCAGGAAGCGGCTCAATCAGTCAGGCAGGAAGCGGGTCAATCAGTCAGACAGGAAGCGGCTCAATCAGTCAGGTAGGAAGCGGTTCAATCAGTCAGGTAGGAAGCGGTTCAATCAGTCAGGTAGGAATCGGCTAAATCAGGCAGGCAGGCAGGGGCTCAATCAATCAGGCAGGTGTTGGCTCTATTAATCAATCCTATATTAAATTTACATACTTTTTATTTTCACATTTATTAGCCACAATTTCCATATCAACTTGAATTTAATTGAAAAACTAGCCTATGTAAATAATTATACTAAATGAAGCATTTAAAGAAGATGTTTGAAACATATTTAATGTTGCTTATAGCGGCATTCATCGGCTCAATTAGTCAGGCAGGCAGCGGCATAATCAGTCAGGCAGGCAGCGGCTCAATCAGTCAGGCAGACAGCGGCTCAATCAATCTGGCAGGAAGCGGCTCAATCAGGCAGGCAGGCAGGCAGGCAGCGGCTCAACCAATCAGGCAGGTGTTGGCTCTATCTATCAATCCTATATTAAATTTCCATACTTTTTATTTTCACATTTATTGGCCACAACTTTCATATCAACTTGATTTTAAATGAAAAACTAGCCTATGTAAATAATTATACTAAATTAAGCATTTAAAGAAGATGTTTGAAACATATTTAATTTTGCTCATACCAGCATTCATCGGCTCAATTAGTCAGGCAGGCAGCGGCTCAATCAGTCAGGCAGGCAGCGGCTCAATCAGTCAGACAGGCAGCGGCTCAATCAGTCAGGCAGGCAGCGGTTCAATCAGTCAGGCAGGCAGCGGCTCAATCAGTCAGGCAGGCAGCGGCTCAATCATTCAGACAGGAAGCGGCTCTATCATTCAGGCAGGAAGCGGCTCAATCAGTCAGGTAGGAAGCGGCTCAATAAGTCAGGTAGGAAGCGGCTCAATCAGTCAGACAGGAAGCGGCTAAATCAGGCAGGCAGGCAGCGGCTCAATCAATCAGGCAGGTGTTGGCTCTATTAATCAATCCTATATTAAATTTCCATACTTTTTATTTTCACATTTATTAGCCACAACTTTCATATAAACTTGATTTTAAATGAAAAACTAGCCTATTTAAATAATTATACTAAATTAAGCATTTAAAGAAGATGTTTAAAACATATTTAATTTCGTTCATACAGGCACGCAGCGGCTCAATCATTCAGACAGGCAAGCAGGCTGCTGCTCAATCAGTCAGGCAGAGTCTCTCTCAGACAGCGGCTCAATCAGTCAGGCAGGCAGCGGCTCAATCAATCAAGCAGGTGTTGGCTCCATCAATCAATCCTATATTGAATTTCCATACTTTTTATTTTCACATTTATTTGCCACAACTTTCATATCAACTTGATTTTAAATGAAAAACTAGCCTATGTAAATAATTATACTAAATTAAGCATTTAAAGAAGATGTTTGAAACATATTTAATGTTGCTCATACCGGCATTCATCGGCTCAATCAGTCAGGCATTCATCGGCTCAATCAGTCAGGCAGGCAGCGGCTCAATCAGTCAGGCAGGCCGCGGCTCATTCAGTCAGGCATTCATCGGCTCAATCAGTCAGGCAGGCAGCGGCTCAATCAGTCAGGCAGGAAGCGGCTCAATCAGTCAGACAGGAAGCGGGTCAATCAGTCAGACAGGAAGCGGCTCAATCAGTCAGGTAGGAAGCGGTTCAATCAGTCAGGTAGGAAGCGGTTCAATCAGTCAGGTAGGAATCGGCTAAATCAGGCAGGCAGGCAGGGGCTCAATCAATCAGGCAGGTGTTGGCTCTATTAATCAATCCTATATTAAATTTACATACTTTTTATTTTCACATTTATTAGCCACAATTTCCATATCAACTTGAATTTAATTGAAAAACTAGCCTATGTAAATAATTATACTAAATGAAGCATTTAAAGAAGATGTTTGAAACATATTTAATGTTGCTTATAGCGGCATTCATCGGCTCAATTAGTCAGGCAGGCAGCGGCATAATCAGTCAGGCAGGCAGCGGCTCAATCAGTCAGGCAGACAGCGGCTCAATCAATCTGGCAGGAAGCGGCTCAATCAGGCAGGCAGGCAGGCAGGCAGCGGCTCAACCAATCAGGCAGGTGTTGGCTCTATCTATCAATCCTATATTAAATTTCCATACTTTTTATTTTCACATTTATTGGCCACAACTTTCATATCAACTTGATTTTAAATGAAAAACTAGCCTATGTAAATAATTATACTAAATTAAGCATTTAAAGAAGATGTTTGAAACATATTTAATTTTGCTCATACCAGCATTCATCGGCTCAATTAGTCAGGCAGGCAGCGGCTCAATCAGTCAGGCAGGCAGCGGCTCAATCAGTCAGGCAGGCAGCGGCTCAATCAGTCAGGCAGGCAGCGGCTCAATCAGTCAGGCAGGCAGCGGTTCAATCAGTCAGGCAGGCAGCGGCTCAATCAGTCAGGCAGGCAGCGGCTCAATCATTCAGGCAGGAAGCGGCTCAATCATTCAGGCAGGAAGCGGCTCAATCAGTCAGGTAGGAAGCGGCTCAATAAGTCAGGTAGGAAGCGGCTCAATCAGTCAGACAGGAAGCGGCTAAATCAGGCAGGCAGGCAGCGGCTCAATCAATCAGGCAGGTGTTGGCTCTATTAATCAATCCTATATTAAATTTCCATACTTTTTATTTTCACATTTATTAGCCACAACTTTCATATAAACTTGATTTTAAATGAAAAACTAGCCTATTTAAATAATTATACTAAATTAAGCATTTAAAGAAGATGTTTAAAACATATTTAATTTCGTTCATACAGGCACGCAGCGGCTCAATCATTCAGACAGGCAAGCAGGCTGCTGCTCAATCAGTCAGGCAGAGTCTCTCTCAGACAGCGGCTCAATCAGTCAGGCAGGCAGCGGCTCAATCAATCAAGCAGGTGTTGGCTCCATCAATCAATCCTATATTGAATTTCCATACTTTTTATTTTCACATTTATTTGCCACAACTTTCATATCAACTTGATTTTAAATGAAAAACTAGCCTATGTAAATAATTATACTAAATTAAGCATTTAAAGAAGATGTTTGAAACATATTTAATGTTGCTCATACCGGCATTCATCGGCTCAATTAGTCAGGCAGGCAGCAGCTCAATCAGTCAGGCAGGCAGCGGCTCTCACCGGCAGGCAGGCAGTGTCTCTTTGTAAGGCAGGCAGTGACTAAATCAGTCAGGGAGACAGCCGCTAAATCAGCTAGACAGACAGCGGCAGTATCAGTCTTCAGTCAGTCCAGCAGGCTAAGTTAACGCACATTGTACATTAATGAAAAGCTTATAAATTTAAATTCTACTATCGAAAAATACAGTAATCTTTGAGAATTAACGTTAAAATTTCGACCCAGTACGAGGAGAGTGTTTCACACCAGAAATTTGCACGCATGAATCGAGAAGTTCCGAAACGGCTAAATGAGTGTGAAACACGAAGAGGAAGCAGAACGGCCGTCTACCGCCTCCACTTCTTGCCCCACATTCACCAAGTCATTTCAAAACTTCCGATCCACACTTACATTTTTTCCTGTTGCAGAACTATTTCCCCGTAATGCATGGAAAAAATCAGTAGAATGACAGTTCATAGCAACATTTTAGGGAAATAACAGTTGACATTTTAATATGTATATGTTATTTATATAAAATTTTGTTTTAGCTTACAAAACATTGCATAAAATATAGATTAAAGATAATATCTATTTGAGAACAAATTAAAGCATGAAGAAAAGTAAACATTCTCAGCTGTCCACTGTGGTAGTGGCTTTCAAAGTCAGGCTGGCACGAAGTGGCTCTGTCCGTCAGTCAGTCAGGTAGGCAGTGGCTCTATCACTCAGGCAGACATTGGCTCTATCATTCAGGCAGGCGTTAGCTCCCTCAGTCAATCCTATATAAAAATTCCATATTTTTTATTACCACATTTATTAGCAACAATTTCCATATCAACTTGAATTTAATTGAGAAACTAGACAATTTAAATAATAATACTAAATTATGCATTTAAAGAAGATGTTTAAAACATATTTAAATTTGTTCATACAGGCAGGCAGCGGCTCAATCATTCAGGCAGACAGTTTCTCACAGTCAGGCAGGCAGCGACTCCATCAGTCAGATAGGCAGCGGCTCTCACACGCATGCAGACAGTGTCTCTCTGTCAGGCAGGCAGCGACTCAATCAGTCAAGCAGACAGCGGCTCAATCAGGCTGTTAGACAGCGGCTCAATCAGTCTGGCAGGCAGGCAGTGGCTCAACCAATCAGGCAGGTGTTGGCTCTATCTATCAATCCTATATTAAATTTCCATACTTTTTTTTTCACATTTATTGGCCACAACTTTCATATCAACTTGATTTTAAATGAAAAACTAGCCTATGTAAATAATTATACTAAATTAAGCATTTAAAGAAGATGTTTGAAACATATTTAATTTTGCTCATACCGGCATTCATCGGCTCAATTAGTCAGGCAGACAGCGGCTCAATCAGTCAGGCAGGCAGCGGTTCAATCAGTCAGGCCGGCAGCGGCTCAATCAGTAATGCAGGCAGCGGCTCAATCAGTCAGGCAGGCAGCGGCTCAATCAGTCAGGCAGGAAGCGGCTCAATCACTCAGACAGGAAGCGTCTAAATCAGGCAGGCAGGCAGCGGCTCAATCAATCAGGCAGGTGTTGGCTCTATTAATCAATCCTATATTAAATTTCCATATTTTTTATTTTCACATTTATTAGCCACAACTTTTATATAAACTTGATTTTAAATGAAAAACTAGCCTATGTAAATAATTATACTAAATTAAGCATTTAAAGAAGATGTTTGAAACATATTTAATGTTGCTCATACCGGCATTCATCGGCTCAATCAGTCAGGCATTCATCGGCTCAATCAGTCAGGCAGGCAGCGGCTCAATCAGTCAGGCAGGCCGCGGCTCAATCAGTCAGGCATTCATCGGCTCAATCAGTCAGGCAGGCAGCGGCTCAATCAGTCAGGCAGGAAGCGGCTCAATCAGTCAGGCAGGAAGCGGGTCAATCAGTCAGACAGGAAGCGGCTCAATCAGTCAGGTAGGAAGCGGTTCAATCAGTCAGGTAGGAAGCGGTTCAATCAGTCAGGTAGGAATCGGCTAAATCAGGCAGGCAGGCAGGGGCTCAATCAATCAGGCAGGTGTTGGCTCTATTAATCAATCCTATATTAAATTTACATACTTTTTATTTTCACATTTATTAGCCACAATTTCCATATCAACTTGAATTTAATTGAAAAACTAGCCTATGTAAATAATTATACTAAATGAAGCATTTAAAGAAGATGTTTGAAACATATTTAATGTTGCTTATAGCGGCATTCATCGGCTCAATTAGTCAGGCAGGCAGCGGCATAATCAGTCAGGCAGGCAGCGGCTCAATCAGTCAGGCAGACAGCGGCTCAATCAATCTGGCAGGAAGCGGCTCAATCAGGCAGGCAGGCAGGCAGGCAGCGGCTCAACCAATCAGGCAGGTGTTGGCTCTATCTATCAATGCTATATTAAATTTCCATACTTTTTATTTTCACATTTATTGGCCACAACTTTCATATCAACTTGATTTTAAATGAAAAACTAGCCTATGTAAATAATTATACTAAATTAAGCATTTAAAGAAGATGTTTGAAACATATTTAATTTTGCTCATACCAGCATTCATCGGCTCAATTAGTCAGGCAGGCAGCGGCTCAATCAGTCAGGCAGGCAGCGGCTCAATCAGTCAGGCAGGCAGCGGCTCAATCAGTCAGGCAGGCAGCGGTTCAATCAGTCAGGCAGGCAGCGGCTCAATCAGTCAGGCAGGCAGCGGCTCAATCATTCAGGCAGGAAGCGGCTCAATCATTCAGGCAGGAAGCGGCTCAATCAGTCAGGTAGGAAGCGGCTCAATAAGTCAGGTAGGAAGCGGCTCAATCAGTCAGACAGGAAGCGGCTAAATCAGGCAGGCAGGCAGCGGCTCAATCAATCAGGCAGGTGTTGGCTCTATTAATCAATCCTATATTAAATTTCCATACTTTTTATTTTCACATTTATTAGCCACAACTTTCATATAAACTTGATTTTAAATGAAAAACTAGCCTATTTAAATAATTATACTAAATTAAGCATTTAAAGAAGATGTTTAAAACATATTTAATTTCGTTCATACAGGCACGCAGCGGCTCAATCATTCAGACAGGCAAGCAGGCTGCTGCTCAATCAGTCAGGCAGAGTCTCTCTCAGACAGCGGCTCAATCAGTCAGGCAGGCAGCGGCTCAATCAATCAAGCAGGTGTTGGCTCCATCAATCAATCCTATATTGAATTTCCATACTTTTTATTTTCACATTTATTTGCCACAACTTTCATATCAACTTGATTTTAAATGAAAAACTAGCCTATGTAAATAATTATACTAAATTAAGCATTTAAAGAAGATGTTTGAAACATATTTAATGTTGCTCATACCGGCATTCATCGGCTCAATTAGTCAGGCAGGCAGCAGCTCAATCAGTCAGGCAGGCAGCGGCTCTCACCGGCAGGCAGGCAGTGTCTCTTTGTAAGGCAGGCAGTGACTAAATCAGTCAGGGAGACAGCCGCTAAATCAGCTAGACAGACAGCGGCAGTATCAGTCTTCAGTCAGTCCAGCAGGCTAAGTTAACGCACATTGTACATTAATGAAAAGCTTATAAATTTAAATTCTACTATCGAAAAATACAGTAATCTTTGAGAATTAACGTTAAAATTTCGACCCAGTACGAGGAGAGTGTTTCACACCAGAAATTTGCACGCATGAATCGAGAAGTTCCGAAACGGCTAAATGAGTGTGAAACACGAAGAGGAAGCAGAACGGCCGTCTACCGCCTCCACTTCTTGCCCCACATTCACCAAGTCATTTCAAAACTTCCGATCCACACTTACATTTTTTCCTGTTGCAGAACTATTTCCCCGTAATGCATGGAAAAAATCAGTAGAATGACAGTTCATAGCAACATTTTAGGGAAATAACAGTTGACATTTTAATATGTATATGTTATTTATATAAAATTTTGTTTTAGCTTACAAAACATTGCATAAAATATAGATTAAAGATAATATCTATTTGAGAACAAATTAAAGCATGAAGAAAAGTAAACATTCTCAGCTGTCCACTGTGGTAGTGGCTTTCAAAGTCAGGCTGGCACGAAGTGGCTCTGTCCGTCAGTCAGTCAGGTAGGCAGTGGCTCTATCACTCAGGCAGACATTGGCTCTATCATTCAGGCAGGCGTTAGCTCCCTCAGTCAATCCTATATAAAAATTCCATATTTTTTATTACCACATTTATTAGCAACAATTTCCATATCAACTTGAATTTAATTGAGAAACTAGACAATTTAAATAATAATACTAAATTATGCATTTAAAGAAGATGTTTAAAACATATTTAAATTTGTTCATACAGGCAGGCAGCGGCTCAATCATTCAGGCAGACAGTTTCTCACAGTCAGGCAGGCAGCGACTCCATCAGTCAGATAGGCAGCGGCTCTCACACGCATGCAGACAGTGTCTCTCTGTCAGGCAGGCAGCGACTCAATCAGTCAAGCAGACAGCGGCTCAATCAGGCTGTTAGACAGCGGCTCAATCAGTCTGGCAGGCAGGCAGTGGCTCAACCAATCAGGCAGGTGTTGGCTCTATCTATCAATCCTATATTAAATTTCCATACTTTTTTTTTCACATTTATTGGCCACAACTTTCATATCAACTTGATTTTAAATGAAAAACTAGCCTATGTAAATAATTATACTAAATTAAGCATTTAAAGAAGATGTTTGAAACATATTTAATTTTGCTCATACCGGCATTCATCGGCTCAATTAGTCAGGCAGACAGCGGCTCAATCAGTCAGGCAGGCAGCGGTTCAATCAGTCAGGCCGGCAGCGGCTCAATCAGTAATGCAGGCAGCGGCTCAATCAGTCAGGCAGGCAGCGGCTCAATCAGTCAGGCAGGAAGCGGCTCAATCACTCAGACAGGAAGCGTCTAAATCAGGCAGGCAGGCAGCGGCTCAATCAATCAGGCAGGTGTTGGCTCTATTAATCAATCCTATATTAAATTTCCATATTTTTTATTTTCACATTTATTAGCCACAACTTTTATATAAACTTGATTTTAAATGAAAAACTAGCCTATGTAAATAATTATACTAAATTAAGCATTTAAAGAAGATGTTTGAAACATATTTAATGTTGCTCATACCGGCATTCATCGGCTCAATCAGTCAGGCATTCATCGGCTCAATCAGTCAGGCAGGCAGCGGCTCAATCAGTCAGGCAGGCCGCGGCTCAATCAGTCAGGCATTCATCGGCTCAATCAGTCAGGCAGGCAGCGGCTCAATCAGTCAGGCAGGAAGCGGCTCAATCAGTCAGGCAGGAAGCGGGTCAATCAGTCAGACAGGAAGCGGCTCAATCAGTCAGGTAGGAAGCGGTTCAATCAGTCAGGTAGGAAGCGGTTCAATCAGTCAGGTAGGAATCGGCTAAATCAGGCAGGCAGGCAGGGGCTCAATCAATCAGGCAGGTGTTGGCTCTATTAATCAATCCTATATTAAATTTACATACTTTTTATTTTCACATTTATTAGCCACAATTTCCATATCAACTTGAATTTAATTGAAAAACTAGCCTATGTAAATAATTATACTAAATGAAGCATTTAAAGAAGATGTTTGAAACATATTTAATGTTGCTTATAGCGGCATTCATCGGCTCAATTAGTCAGGCAGGCAGCGGCATAATCAGTCAGGCAGGCAGCGGCTCAATCAGTCAGGCAGACAGCGGCTCAATCAATCTGGCAGGAAGCGGCTCAATCAGGCAGGCAGGCAGGCAGGCAGCGGCTCAACCAATCAGGCAGGTGTTGGCTCTATCTATCAATGCTATATTAAATTTCCATACTTTTTATTTTCACATTTATTGGCCACAACTTTCATATCAACTTGATTTTAAATGAAAAACTAGCCTATGTAAATAATTATACTAAATTAAGCATTTAAAGAAGATGTTTGAAACATATTTAATTTTGCTCATACCAGCATTCATCGGCTCAATTAGTCAGGCAGGCAGCGGCTCAATCAGTCAGGCAGGCAGCGGCTCAATCAGTCAGGCAGGCAGCGGCTCAATCAGTCAGGCAGGCAGCGGTTCAATCAGTCAGGCAGGCAGCGGCTCAATCAGTCAGGCAGGCAGCGGCTCAATCATTCAGGCAGGAAGCGGCTCAATCATTCAGGCAGGAAGCGGCTCAATCAGTCAGGTAGGAAGCGGCTCAATAAGTCAGGTAGGAAGCGGCTCAATCAGTCAGACAGGAAGCGGCTAAATCAGGCAGGCAGGCAGCGGCTCAATCAATCAGGCAGGTGTTGGCTCTATTAATCAATCCTATATTAAATTTCCATACTTTTTATTTTCACATTTATTAGCCACAACTTTCATATAAACTTGATTTTAAATGAAAAACTAGCCTATTTAAATAATTATACTAAATTAAGCATTTAAAGAAGATGTTTAAAACATATTTAATTTCGTTCATACAGGCACGCAGCGGCTCAATCATTCAGACAGGCAAGCAGGCTGCTGCTCAATCAGTCAGGCAGAGTCTCTCTCAGACAGCGGCTCAATCAGTCAGGCAGGCAGCGGCTCAATCAATCAAGCAGGTGTTGGCTCCATCAATCAATCCTATATTGAATTTCCATACTTTTTATTTTCACATTTATTTGCCACAACTTTCATATCAACTTGATTTTAAATGAAAAACTAGCCTATGTAAATAATTATACTAAATTAAGCATTTAAAGAAGATGTTTGAAACATATTTAATGTTGCTCATACCGGCATTCATCGGCTCAATTAGTCAGGCAGGCAGCAGCTCAATCAGTCAGGCAGGCTGCGGCTCAATCAGTCAGGCAGGAAACGGCTCAATCAGTCAGACAGGAAGCGGCTAAATCAGGCAGGCAGGCAGCGGCTCAATCAATCAGGCAGGTGTTGGCTCCATCAATCAATCCTATATTAAATTTCCATACTTTTTATTTTCACATTTATTAGCCACAACTTTCATATCAACTTGATTTTAAATGAAAAACTAGCCTATGTAAATAATTATACTAAATGAAGCATTTAAAGAAGATGTTTGAAACATATTTAATGTTGCTTATACCGGCATTCATCGGCTCAATTAGTCAGGCAGGCAGCGCCATAATCAGTCAGGCAGGCAGCGGCTCAATCAGTCAGGCAGGCAGAGGCTCAATCAGTCAGGCAGGCAGCGGCTCAATCAGTCAGGCAGGCAGCGGCTGAACCAGTCAGGCAGGCAGCGGCTCAATTAGTCAGGCAGGCAGCAGCTCAATCATTCAGGCAGGCAGCGGCTCCATCAGTCAATCAGTCAGGCAGGCAGCGGCTCTCACCGGCAGGCAGGCAGTGTCTCTTTGTAAGGCAGGCAGTGACTAAATCAGTCAGGGAGACAGCCGCTAAATCAGCTAGACAGACAGCGGCAGTATCAGTCTTCAGTCAGTCCAGCAGGCTAAGTTAACGCACATTGTACATTAATGAAAAGCTTATAAATTTAAATTCTACTATCGAAAAATACAGTAATCTTTGAGAATTAACGTTAAAATTTCGACCCAGTACGAGGAGAGTGTTTCACACCAGAAATTTGCACGCATGAATCGAGAAGTTCCGAAACGGCTAAATGAGTGTGAAACACGAAGAGGAAGCAGAACGGCCGTCTACCGCCTCCACTTCTTGCCCCACATTCACCAAGTCATTTCAAAACTTCCGATCCACACTTACATTTTTTCCTGTTGCAGAACTATTTCCCCGTAATGCATGGAAAAAATCAGTAGAATGACAGTTCATAGCAACATTTTAGGGAAATAACAGTTGACATTTTAATATGTATATGTTATTTATATAAAATTTTGTTTTAGCTTACAAAACATTGCATAAAATATAGATTAAAGATAATATCTATTTGAGAACAAATTAAAGCATGAAGAAAAGTAAACATTCTCAGCTGTCCACTGTGGTAGTGGCTTTCAAAGTCAGGCTGGCACGAAGTGGCTCTGTCCGTCAGTCAGTCAGGTAGGCAGTGGCTCTATCACTCAGGCAGACATTGGCTCTATCATTTAGGCAGGCGTTAGTTCCCTCAGTCAATCCTATATAAAAATTCCATATTTTTATTACCACATTTATTAGCAACAATTTCCATATCAACTTGAATTTAATTGAGAAACTAGACAATTTAAATAATAATACTAAATTATGCATTTAAAGAAGATGTTTAAAACATATTTAAATTTGTTCATACACGCAGGCAGCGGCTCAATCATTCAGGCAGACAGTTTCTCACAGTCAGGCAGGCAGCGACTCCATCAGTCAAACGGGCAGCGGCTCCATCAGTCAGATAGGCAGCGGCTCTCACACGCAGGCAGACAGTGTCTCTCTGTCAGGCAGGCAGCGACTCAATCAGTCAAGTAGACAGCGGCTCAATCAGGCAGGCAGACAGCGGCTCAATCAGGCAGGCAGGCTGGCAGCGGCTCAACCAATCAGGCAGGTGTTGGCTCTATCTATCAATCCTATATAAAATTTCCATACTTTTTATTTTCACATTTATTGGCCACAACTTTCATATCAACTTGATTTTAAATGAAAAACTAGCCTATGTAAATAATTATACTAAATTAAGCATTTAAAGAAGATGTTTGAAACATATTTAATTTTGCTCATACCAGCATTCATCGGCTCAATTAGTCAGGCAGGCAGCGGCTCAATCAGTCAGGCAGGCAGCGGCTCAATCAGTCAGGCAGGCAGCGGCTCAATCAGTCAGGCAGGCAGCGGTTCAATCAGTCAGGCAGGCAGCGGCTCAATCAGTCAGGCAGGCAGCGGCTCAATCATTCAGGCAGGAAGCGGCTCAATCATTCAGGCAGGAAGCGGCTCAATCAGTCAGGTAGGAAGCGGCTCAATAAGTCAGGTAGGAAGCGGCTCAATCAGTCAGACAGGAAGCGGCTAAATCAGGCAGGCAGGCAGCGGCTCAATCAATCAGGCAGGTGTTGGCTCTATTAATCAATCCTATATTAAATTTCCATACTTTTTATTTTCACATTTATTAGCCACAACTTTCATATAAACTTGATTTTAAATGAAAAACTAGCCTATTTAAATAATTATACTAAATTAAGCATTTAAAGAAGATGTTTAAAACATATTTAATTTCGTTCATACAGGCACGCAGCGGCTCAATCATTCAGACAGGCAAGCAGGCAGCTGCTTAATCAGTCAGGCAGAGTCTCTCTCAGACAGCGGCTCAATCAGTCAGGCAGGCAGCGGCTCAATCAATCAAGCAGGTGTTGGCTCCATCAATCAATCCTATATTGAATTTCCATACTTTTTATTTTCACATTTATTTGCCACAACTTTCATATCAACTTGATTTTAAATGAAAAACTAGCCTATGTAAATAATTATACTAAATTAAGCATTTAAAGAAGATGTTTGAAACATATTTAATGTTGCTCATACCGGCATTCATCGGCTCAATTAGTCAGGCAGGCAGCAGCTCAATCAGTCAGGCAGGCAGCGGCTCAATCAGTCAGGCAGGAAACGGCTCAATCAGTCAGACAGGAAGCGGCTAAATCAGGCAGGCAGGCAGCGGCTCAATCAATCAGGCAGGTGTTGGCTCCATCAATCAATCCTATATTAAATTTCCATACTTTTTATTTTCACATTTATTAGCCACAACTTTCATATCAACTTGATTTTAAATGAAAAACTAGCCTATGTAAATAATTATACTAAATGAAGCATTTAAAGAAGATGTTTGAAACATATTTAATGTTGCTTATACCGGCATTCATCGGCTCAATTAGTCAGGCAGGCAGCGGCATAATCAGTCAGGCAGGCAGCGGCTCAATCAGTCAGGCAGGCAGTGGCTCAATCAGTCAGGCAGGCAGCGGCTCAATCAGTCAGGCAGGCAGCGGCTGAACCAGTCAGGCAGGCAGCGGCTCAATTAGTCAGGCAGGCAGCAGCTCAATCATTCAGGCAGGCAGCGGCTCCATCAGTCAATCAGTCAGGCAGGCAGCGGCTCTCACCGGCAGGCAGGCAGGCAGTGTCTCTTTGTCAGGCAGGCAGTGACTAAATCAGTCAGGGAGACAGCCGCTAAATCAGTTAGACAGACAGCGGCAGTATCAGTCATCAGTCAGTCCAGCAGGCTAAGTTAACGCACATTGTACATTAATGAAAAGCTTATAAATTTAAATTCTACTATCGAAAAATACAGTAATCTTTGAGAATTAACGTTAAAATTTCGACCCAGTACGAGGAGAGTGTTTCACACCAGAAATTTGCACGCATGAATCGAGAAGTTCCGAAACGGCTAAATGAGTGTGAAACACGAAGAGGAAGCAGAACGGTCGTCTACCGCCTCCAATTCTTGCCCCACATTCACCAAGTCATTTCAAAACTTCCGATCCACACTTACATTTTTTCCTGTTGCAGAACTATTTCCCCGTAATGCATGGAAAAAATCAGTAGAATGACAGTTCATAGCAACATTTTAGGGAAATAACAGTTGACATTTTAATATGTATATGTTATTTATATAAAATTTTGTTTTAGCTTACAAAACATTGCATAAAATATAGATTAAAGATAATATCTATTTGAGAACAAATTAAAGCATGAAGAAAAGTAAACATTCTCAGCTGTCCACTGTGGTAGTGGCTTTCAAAGTCAGGCTGGCACGAAGTGGCTCTGTCCGTCAGTCATCAGGTAGGCAGTGGCTCTATCACTCAGGCAGACATTGGCTCTAACATTTAGGCAGGCGTTAGTTCCCTCAGTCAATCCTATATAAAAATTCCATATTTTTATTACCACATTTATTAGCAACAATTTCCATATCAACTTGAATTTAATTGAGAAACTAGACAATTTAAATAATAATACTAAATTATGCATTTAAAGAAGATGTTTAAAACATATTTAAATTTGTTCATCCAGGCAGGCAGCGGCTCAATCATTCAGGCAGACAGTTTCTCACAGTCAGGCAGGCAGCGACTCCATCAGTCAAACGGGCAGCGGCTCCATCAGTCAGATAGGCAACGGCTCTCACACGCAGGCAGACAGTGTCTCTCTGTCAGGCAGGCAGCGACTCAATCAGTCAAGCAGACAGCGGCTCAATCAGGCAGGCAGACAGCGGCTCCATCAATCTGGCAGGAAGCGGCTCAATCAGGCAGGCAGGCAGGCAGCGGCTCAACCAATCAGGCAGGTGTTGGCTCTATCTATCAATCCTATATTAAATTTACATACTTTTTATTTTCACATTTATTAGCCACAACTTTCATATAAACTTGATTTTAAATGAAAAACTAGCCTATGTAAATGATTATACTAAATTAAGCATTTAAAGAAGATGTTTAAAACATATTTAATTTCGTTCATACAGGCACGCAGCGGCTCAATCATTCAGACAGGCATGCAGGCAGCTGCTCAATCAGTCAGGCAGAGTCTCTCTCTGGCAGCGGCTCAATCAGTCAGGCAGGCAGCGGCTCAATCAATCAGGCAGGTGTTGGCTCCATCAATCAATCCTATATTAAATTTCCATACTTTTTATTTTCACATTTATTAGCCACAACTTTCATATCAACTTGATTTTAAATGAAAAACTAGCCTATGTAAATAATTATACTAAATGAAGCATTTAAAGAAGATGTTTGAAACATATTTAATGTTGCTTATACCGGCATTCATCGGCTCAATTAGTCAGGCAGGCAGCGGCATAATCAGTCAGGCAGGCAGCGGCTCAATCAGTCAGGCAGGCAGCGGCTCAATCAGTCAGGCAGGCAGAGGCTCGATCAGTCAGGCAGGCAGCGGCTCAATCAGTCAGGCAGGCAGCGGCTCAATCAGTCAGGCAGGCAGCGGCTCAATCAGTCAGGCAGGCAGCGGCTCTATCAGTCAGGCAGGCAGCGGCTGAATCAGTCAAGCAGGCAGTGGCTCAATCATTCAGGCAGGAAGCGGCTCAATCAGTCAGACAGGAAGCGGCTAAATCAATCAGGCAGGTGTTGGCTCCATCAATCAATCCTATATTGAATTTCCATACTTTTTATTTTCACATTTATTTGCCACAACTTTCATATCAACTTGATTTTAAATGAAAAACTAGCCTATGTAATAATTATACTAAATTAGGCATTTAAAGAAGATGTTTGAAACATATTTAATGTTGCTCATACCGGCATTCATCGGCTCAATTAGTCAGGCAGGCAGCAGCTCAATCAGTCAGGCAGGAAACGGCTCAATCAGTCAGACAGGAAGCGGCTAAATCAGGCAGGCAGCGGCTCAATCAATCAGGCAGTGTTGTCTCTTAATCAATCCTATATTAAATTTCCATACTTTTTATTTTCACATTTATTAGCCACAACTTTCATATAAACTTGATTTTAAATGAAAAACTAGCCTATGTAAATAATTATACTAAATTAAGCATTTAAAGAAGATGTTTAAAACATATTTAATTTCGTTCATACAGGCACGCAGCGGCTCAATCATTCAGACAGGCATGCAGGCAGCTGCTCAATCAGTCAGGCAGAGTCTCTCTCTGGCAGCGGCTCAATCAGTCAGGCAGGCAGCGGCTCAATCAATCAGGCAGGTGTTGGCTCCATCAATCAATCCTATATTAAATTTCCATACTTTTTATTTTCACATTTATTTGCCACAACTTTCATATCAACTTGATTTTAAATGAAAAACTAGCCTAAATAAATAATTATACTAAATTAAGCATTTAAAGAAGTTGTTTGAAACATATTTAATGTTGCTCATACCGGCATTCATCGGCTCAATTAGTCAGGCAGGCAGCGGTTCAATGAGTCAGGCAGGCAGCGGCTCAATCAATCAGGCAGGCAGCGGCTCAATCAGTCAGACAGGAAGCGGCTAAATCAGGCGGGCAGGCAGCGGCTCAATCAATCTGGCAGTTGTTCGCTCTGTCAATCAATCCTATATAAAACTTCAATACTTTTTATATTCACATTAATTTGCCACAATTTTGATATCAAATTGATTTTAAATGAAAAACTAGACTATGTGAATAATAACACTAAATTAAGCATTTTCAGAAGATGTTTAACACATATTTACTTTTGTTCATACAGGCACGCAGCAGCTCAATCATTCAGGCAGGCAGCGGCTCCATCAGTCAATCAGTCAGGCAGGCAGCGGCTCTCACCGGCAGGCAGGCAGGCAGTGACTAAATCAGTCAGGGAGACAGCCGCTCAATCAGCTAGACAGACAGCGGCAGTATCAGTCATCAGTCAGTCCAGCAGGCTAAGTTAACGCACATTGTACATTAATGAAAAGCTTATAAATTTAAATTCTACTATCGAAAAATACAGTAATCTTTGAGAATTAACGTTAAAATTTCGACCCAGTACGAGGAGAGTGTTTCACACCAGAAATTTACACGCATGAATCGAGAAGTTCCGAAACGGCTAAATGAGTGTGAAACACGAAGAGGAAGCAGAACGGCCGTCTACCGCCTCCACTTCTTGCCCCACATTCACCAAGTCATTTCAAAACTTCCGATCCACACTTACATTTTTTCTTGTTGCAGAACTATTTCCCCGTAATGCATGGAAAAAATCAGTAGAATGACAGTTCATAGCAACATTTTAGGGAAATAACAGTTGACATTTTAATATGTATATGTTATTTATATAAAATTTTGTTTTAGCTTACAAAACATTGCATAAAATATAGATTAAAGATAATATCTATTTGAGAACAAATTAAAGCATGAAGAAAAGTAAACATTCTCAGCTGTCCACTGTGGTAGTGGCTTTCAAAGTCAGGCTGGCACGAAGTGGCTCTGTCCGTCAGTCAGTCAGGTAGGCAGTGGCTCTATCACTCAGGCAGACATTGGCTCTATCATTTAGGCAGGCGTTAGTTCCCTCAGTCAATCCTATATAAAAATTCCATATTTTTATTACCACATTTATTAGCAACAATTTCCATATCAACTTGAATTTAATTGAGAAACTAGACAATTTAAATAATAATACTAAATTATGCATTTAAAGAAGATGTTTAAAACATATTTAAATTTGTTCATACAGGCAGGCAGCGGCTCAATCATTCAGGCAGACAGTTTCTCACAGTCAGGCAGGCAGCGACTCCATCAGTCAAACGGGCAGCGGCTACATCAGTC
Organism: Parasteatoda lunata; assembly: GCA_949128135.1. Taxonomy (NCBI): domain Eukaryota; kingdom Metazoa; phylum Arthropoda; class Arachnida; order Araneae; family Theridiidae; genus Parasteatoda; species Parasteatoda lunata. The sequence goes on along the minus strand of OX421979.1, from coordinate 91,409,655 downwards.
AGATAGGCAGCGGCTCTCACACGCAGGCAGACAGTGTCTCTCTGTCAGGCAGGCAGCGACTCAATCAGTCAAGCAGACAGCGGCTCAATCAGGCAGGCAGACAGCGGCTCAATCAATCTGGCAGGAAGCGGCTCAATCAGGCAGGCAGGCAGGCAGCGGCTCAACCAATCAGGCAGGTGTTGGCTCTATCTATCAATCCTATATTAAATTTCCATACTTTTTATTTTCACATTTATTGGCCACAACTTTCATATCAACTTGATTTTAAATGAAAAACTAGCCTATGTAAATAATTATACTAAATTAAGCATTTAAAGAAGATGTTTGAAACATATTTAATTTTGCTCATACCAGCATTCATCGGCTCAATTAGTCAGGCAGGCAGCGGCTCAATCAGTCAGGCAGGCAGCGGCTCAATCAGTCAGGCAGGCAGCGGCTCAATCAGTCAGGCAGGCAGCGGTTCAATCAGTCAGGCAGGCAGCGGCTCAATCAGTCAGGCAGGCAGCGGCTCAATCATTCAGGCAGGAAGCGGCTCAATCATTCAGGTAGGAAGCGGCTCAATAAATCAGGTAGGAAGCGGCTCAATCAGTCAGACAGGAAGCGGCTAAATCAGGCAGGCAGGCAGCGGCTCAATCAATCAGGCAGGTGTTGGCTCTATTAATCAATCCTATATTAAATTTCCATACTTTTTATTTTCACATTTATTAGCCACAACTTTCATATAAACTTGATTTTAAATGAAAAACTAGCCTATTTAAATAATTATACTAAATTAAGCATTTAAAGAAGATGTTTAAAACATATTTAATTTCGTTCATACAGGCATACAGCGGCTCAATCATTCAGACAGGCAAGCAGGCAGCTGCTCAATCAGTCAGGCAGAGTCTCTCTCAGACAGCGGCTCAATCAGTCGGGCAGGCAGCGGCTCAATCAATCAAGCAGGTGTTGGCTCCATCAATCAATCCTATATTGAATTTCCATACTTTTTATTTTCACATTTATTTGCCACAACTTTCATATCAACTTGATTTTAAATGAAAAACTAGCCTATGTAAATAATTATACTAAATTAAGCATTTAAAGAAGATGTTTGAAACATATTTAATGTTGCTCATACCGGCATTCATCGGCTCAATTAGTCAGGCAGGCAGCAGCTCAATCAGTCAGGCAGGCAGCAGCTCAATCAGTCAGGCAGGAAACGGCTCAATCAGTCAGACAGGAATCGGCTAAATCAGGCAGGCAGGCAGCGGCTCAATCAATCAGGCAGGTGTTGGCTCCATCAATCAATCCTATATTAAATTTCCATACTTTTTATTTTCACATTTATTAGCCACAACTTTCATATCAACTTGATTTTAAATGAAAAACTAGCCTATGTAAATAATTATACTAAATGAAGCATTTAAAGAAGATGTTTGAAACATATTTAATATTGCTTATACCGGCATTCATCGGCTCAATTAGTCAGGCAGGCAGCGGCATAATCAGTCAGGCAGGCAGCGGCTCAATCAGTCAGGCAGGCAGAGGCTCAATCAGTCAGGCAGGCAGCGGCTCAATCAGTCAGGCAGGCAGCGGCTGAACCAGTCAGGCAGGCAGCGGCTGAACCAGTCAGGCAGGCAGCGGCTCAATTAGTCAGGCAGGCAGCAGCTCAATCATTCAGGCAGGCAGCGGCTCCATCAGTCAATCAGTCAGGCAGGCAGCGGCTCTCACCGGCAGGCAGGCAGGCAGGCAGTGTCTCTTTGTCAGGCAGGCAGTGACTAAATCAGTCAGGGAGACAGCCGCTAAATCAGCTAGACAGACAGCGGCAGTATCAGTCATCAGTCAGTCCAGCAGGCTAAGTTAACGCACATTGTACATTAATGAAAAGCTTATAAATTTAAATTCTACTATCGAAAAATACAGTAATCTTTGAGAATTAACGTTAAAATTTCGACCCAGTACGAGGAGAGTGTTTCACACCAGAAATTTACACGCATGAATCGAGAAGTTCCGAAACGGCTAAATGAGTGTGAAACACGAAGAGGAAGCAGAACGGCCGTCTACCGCCTCCACTTCTTGCCCCACATTCACCAAGTCATTTCAAAACTTCCGATCCACACTTACATTTTTTCCTGTTGCAGAACTATTTCCCCGTAATGCATGGAAAAAATCAGTAGAATGACAGTTCATAGCAACATTTTAGGGAAATAACAGTTGACATTTTAATATGTATATGTTATTTATATAAAATTTTGTTTTAGCTTACAAAACATTGCATAAAATATAGATTAAAGATAATATCTATTTGAGAACAAATTAAAGCATGAAGAAAAGTAAACATTCTCAGCTGTCCACTGTGGTAGTGGCTTTCGAAGTCAGGCTGGCACGAAGTGGCTCTGTCCGTCAGTCATCAGGTAGGCAGTGGCTCTATCACTCAGGCAGACATTGGCTCTATCATTTAGGCAGGCGTTAGTTCCCTCAGTCAATCCTATATAAAAATTCCATATTTTTATTACCACATTTATTAGCAACAATTTCCATATCAACTTGAATTTAATTGAGAAACTAGACAATTTAAATAATAATACTAAATTATGCATTTAAAGAAGATGTTTAAAACATATTTAAATTTGTTCATACAGGCAGGCAGCGGCTCAATCATTCAGGCAGACAGTTTCTCACAGTCAGGCAGGCAGCGACTCCATCAGTCAAACGGGCAGCGGCTCCATCAGTCAGATAGGCAGCGGCTCCATCAGTCAGATAGGCAGCGGCTCTCACACGCTGGCAGACAGTGTCTCTCTGTCAGGCAGGCAGCGACTCAATCAGTCAAGCAGACAGCGGCTCAATCAGGCAGGCAGACAGCGGCTCAATCAATCTGGCAGGAAGCGGCTCAATCAGGCAGGCAGGCAGGCAGCGGCTCAACCAATCAGGCAGGTGTTGGCTCTATCTATCAATCCTATATTAAATTTCCATACTTTTTATTTTCACATTTATTGGCCACAACTTTCATATCAACTTGATTTTAAATGAAAAACTAGCCTATGTAAATAATTATACTAAATTAAGCATTTAAAGAAGATGTTTGAAACATATTTAATTTTGCTCATACCAGCATTCATCGGCTCAATTAGTCAGGCAGGCAGCGGCTCAATCAGTCAGGCAGGCAGCGGCTCAATCAGTCAGGCAGGCAGCGGCTCAATCAGTCAGGCAGGCAGCGGTTCAATCAGTCAGGCAGGCAGCGGCTCAATCAGTCAGGCAGGCAGCGGCTCAATCATTCAGGCAGGAAGCGGCTCAATCATTCAGGTAGGAAGCGGCTCAATAAGTCAGGTAGGAAGCGGCTCAATCAGTCAGACAGGAAGCGGCTAAATCAGGCAGGCAGGCAGCGGCTCAATCAATCAGGCAGGTGTTGGCTCTATTAATCAATCCTATATTAAATTTCCATACTTTTTATTTTCACATTTATTAGCCACAACTTTCATATAAACTTGATTTTAAATGAAAAACTAGCCTATTTAAATAATTATACTAAATTAAGCATTTAAAGAAGATGTTTAAAACATATTTAATTTCGTTCATACAGGCATACAGCGGCTCAATCATTCAGACAGGCAAGCAGGCAGCTGCTCAATCAGTCAGGCAGAGTCTCTCTCAGACAGCGGCTCAATCAGTCAGGCAGGCAGCGGCTCAATCAATCAAGCAGGTGTTGGCTCCATCAATAAATCCTATATTGAATTTCCATACTTTTTATTTTCACATTTATTTGCCACAACTTTCATATCAACTTGATTTTAAATGAAAAACTAGCCTATGTAAATAATTATACTAAATTAAGCATTTAAAGAAGATGTTTGAAACATATTTAATGTTGCTCATACCGGCATTCATCGGCTCAATTAGTCAGGCAGGCAGCAGCTCAATCAGTCAGGCAGGCAGCGGCTCAATCAGTCAGGCAGGAAACGGCTCAATCAGTCAGACAGGAATCGGCTAAATCAGGCAGGCAGGCAGCGGCTCAATCAATCAGGCAGGTGTTGGCTCCATCAATCAATCCTATATTAAATTTCCATACTTTTTATTTTCACATTTATTAGCCACAACTTTCATATCAACTTGATTTTAAATGAAAAACTAGCCTATGTAAATAATTATACTAAATGAAGCATTTAAAGAAGATGTTTGAAACATATTTAATGTTGCTTATACCGGCATTCATCGGCTCAATTAGTCAGGCAGGCAGCGGCATAATCAGTCAGGCAGGCAGCGGCTCAATCAGTCAGGCAGGCAGAGGCTCAATCAGTCAGGCAGGCAGCGGCTCAATCAGTCAGGCAGGCAGCGGCTGAACCAGTCAGGCAGGCAGCGGCTGAACCAGTCAGGCAGGCAGCGGCTCAATTAGTCAGGCAGGCAGCAGCTCAATCATTCAGGCAGGCAGCGGCTCCATCAGTCAATCAGTCAGGCAGGCAGCGGCTCTCACCGGCAGGCAGGCAGGCAGGCAGTGTCTCTTTGTCAGGCAGGCAGTGACTAAATCAGTCAGGGAGACAGCCGCTAAATCAGCTAGACAGACAGCGGCAGTATCAGTCATCAGTCAGTCCAGCAGGCTAAGTTAACGCACATTGTACATTAATGAAAAGCTTATAAATTTAAATTCTACTATCGAAAAATACAGTAATCTTTGAGAATTAACGTTAAAATTTCGACCCAGTACGAGGAGAGTGTTTCACACCAGAAATTTGCACGCATGAATCGAGAAGTTCCGAAACGGCTAAATGAGTGTGAAACACGAAGAGGAAGCAGAACGATCGTCTACCGCCTCCACTTCTTGCCCCACATTCACCAAGTCATTTCAAAACTTCCGATCCACACTTACATTTTTTCCTGTTGCAGAACTATTTCCCCGTAATGCATGGAAAAAATCAGTAGAATGACAGTTCATAGCAACATTTTAGAGAAATATTAGTTGACATTTTAATATGTATATGTTATTTATATAAAATTTTGTTTTAGCTTACAAAACATTGCATAAAATATAGATTAAAGATAATATCTATTTGAGAACAAATTAAAGCATGAAGAAAAGTAAACATTCTTAGCTGTCCACTGTGGCACTGGCTTTCAAAGTCAGGCTGGCACGAAGTGGCTCTGTCCTTCAGTCAGTCAGGTAGGCAGTGGCTCTATCACTCAGGCAGACATTGGCTCTATCATTTAGGCAGGCGTTAGTTCCCTCAGTCAATCCTATATAAAAATTCCATATTTTTTATTACCACATTTATTAGCAACAATTTCCATATCAACTTGAATTTAATTGAGAAACTAGACAATTTAAATAATAATACTAAATTATGCATTTAAAGAAGATGTTTAAAACATATTTAAATTTGCTCATACAGGCAGGCAGCGGCTCAATCATTCAGGCAGACAGTTTCTCACAGTCAGGCAGGCAGCGACTCCATCAGTCAAACGGGCAGCGGCTCCATCAGTCAGATAGGCAGCGGCTCTCACACGCAGGCAGACAGTGTCTCTCTGTCAGGCAGGCAGCGACTCAATCAGTCAAGCAGACAGCGGCTCAATCAGTCTGGCAGGAAGCGGCTCAATCAGTCTGGCAGGAAGCGGCTCAATCAGTCAGACAGGAAGCGGCTAAATCAGGCAGGCAGGCAGCGGCTCAATCAATCAGGCAGGTGTTGGCTCTATTAATCAATCCTATATTAAATTTCCATACTTTTTATTTTCACATTTATTAGCCACAACTTTCATATAAACTTGATTTTAAATGAAAAACTAGCCTATTTAAATAATTATACTAAATTAAGTATTTAAAGAAGATGTTTAAAACATATTTAATTTCGTTCATACAGGCACGCAGCGGCTCAATCATTCAGACAGGCATGCAGGCAGCTGCTCAATCAGTCAGGCAGAGTCTCTCTCAGACAGCGGCTCAATCAGTCAGGCAGGCATCGGCTCAATCAATCAGGCAGGTGTTGGCTCCATCAATCAATCCTATATTAAATTTCCATACTTTTTATTTTCACATTTATTTGCCACAACTTTCATATCAACTTGATTTTAAATGAAAAACTAGCCTATGTAAATAATTATACTAAATTAAGCATTTAAAGAAGATGTTTGAAACATATTTAATGTTGCTCATACCGGCATTCATCGGCTCAAGTAGTCAGGCAGGCAGCGGCTCAATGAGGCAGGCAGGCAGCGGCTCAATCAATCAGGCAGGCAGCGGCTCAATCAGTCAGACAGGAAGCGGCTAAATCAGGCGGGCAGGCAGCGGCTCAATCAATCAGGCAGTTGTTCGCTCTGTCAATCAATCCTATATAAAACTTCAAAACTTTTTATATTCACATTAATTAGCCACAATTTTGATATCAAATTGATTTTAAATGAAAAACTAGACTATGTGAATAATAACACTAAATTAAGCATTTTCAGAAGATGTTTAACACATATTTACTTTTGTTCATACAGGCACGCAGCAGCTCAATCATTCAGGCAGGCAGCGGCTCCATCAGTCAATCAGTCAGGCAGGCAGCGGCTCTCACCGGCAGGCAGGCAGGCAGGCAGGCAGTGTCTCTTTGTCAGGCAGGCAGTGACTAAATCAGTCAGGGAGACAGCCGCTAAATCAGCTAGACAGACAGCGGCAGTATCAGTCATCAGTCAGTCCAGCAGGCTAAGTTAACGCACATTGTACATTAATGAAAAGCTTATAAATTTAAATTCTACTATCGAAAAATACAGTAATCTTTGAGAATTAACGTTAAAATTTCGACCCAGTACGAGGAGAGTGTTTCACACCAGAAATTTGCACGCATGAATCGAGAAGTTCCGAAACGGCTAAATGAGTGTGAAACACGAAGAGGAAGCAGAACGGCCGTCTACCGCCTCCACTTCTTGCCCCACATTCACCAAGTCATTTCAAAACTTCCGATCCACACTTACATTTTTTCCTGTTGCAGAACTATTTCCCCGTAATGCATGGAAAAAATCAGTAGAATGACAGTTCATAGCAACATTTTAGGGAAATATTAGTTGACATTTTAATATGTATATGTTATTTATATAAAATTTTGTTTTAGCTTACAAAACATTGCATAAAATATAGATTAAAGATAATATCTATTTGAGAACAAATTAAAGCATGAAGAAAAGTAAACATTCTCAGCTGTCCACTGTGGCAGTGGCTTTCAAAGTCAGGCTGGCACGAAGTGGCTCTGTCCTTCAGTCAGTCAGGTAGGCAGTGGCTCTATCACTCAGGCAGACATTGGCTCTATCATTTAGGCAGGCGTTAGTTCCCTCAGTCAATCCTATATAAAAATTCCATATTTTTTATTACTACATTTATTAGCAACAATTTCCATATCAACTTGAATTTAATTGAGAAACTAGACAATTTAAATAATAATACTAAATTATGCATTTAAAGAAGATGTTTAAAACATATTTAAATTTGTTCATACAGGCAGGCAGCGGCTCAATCATTCAGGCAGACAGTTTCTCACAGTCAGGCAGGCAGCGACTCCATCAGTCAAACGGGCAGCGGCTCCATCAGTCAGATAGGCAGCGGCTCTCACACGCAGGCAGACAGTGTCTCTCTGTCAGGCAGGCAGCGACTCAATCAGTCAAGCAGACAGCGGCTCAATCAGTCAGGCAGGAAGCGGCTCAATCATTCAGGCAGGAAGCGGCTGAATCAGTCAGGCAGGCAGCGGCTCAATCAGTCAGGCAGGCAGCGGCTCAATCAGTCAGGCAGGCAGCGGCTCAATCAGTCAGGCAGGCAGCGGTTCAATCAGTCAGGCAGGCAGCGGCTCAATCAGTCAGGCAGGCAGCGGCTCAATCAGTCAGGCAGGAAGCGGCTCAATCAGTCAGACAGGAAGCGGCTCAATCAGTCATGTAGGAAGCGGCTCAATCAGTCAGACAGGAAGCGGCTAAATCAATCAGGCAGGTGTTGGCTCCATCAATCAATCCTATATTGAATTTCCATACATTTTATTTTCACATTTATTTGCCACAACTTTCATATCAACTTGATTTTAAATGAAAAACTAGCCTATGTAAATAATTATACTAAATTAAGCATTTAAAGAAGATGTTTGAAACATATTTAATGTTGCTCATACCGGCATTCATCGGCTCAATTAGTCAGGCAGGCAGCAGCTTAATCAGTCAGGCAGGAAACGGCTCAATCAGTCAGACAGGAAGCGGCTAAATCAGGCAGGCAGCGGCTCAATCAATCAGGCAGGTGTTGGCTCTATTAATAAATCCTATATTAAATTTCCATACTTTTTATTTTCACATTTATTAGCCACAACTTTCATATAAACTTGATTTTAAATGAAAAACTAGCCTATGTAAATGATTATACTAAATTAAGCATTTAAAGAAGATGTTTAAAACATATTTAATTTCGTTCATACAGGCACGCAGCGGCTCAATCATTCAGACAGGCATGCAGGCAGCTGCTCAATCAGTCAGGCAGAGTCTCTCTCTGGCAGCGGCTCAATCAGTCAGGCAGGCAGCGGCTCAATCAATCAGGCAGGTGTTGGCTCCATCAATCAATCAATCCCATATTAAATTTCCATACTTTTTATTTTCACATTTATTAGCCACAACTTTCATATCAACTTGATTTTAAATGAAAAACTAGCCTATGTAAATAATTATACTAAATTAAGCATTTAAAGAAGATGTTTGAAACATATTTAATTTTGCTCATACCGGCATTCATCGGCTCAATTAGTCAGACTGGTAGCGGCTCAATCAGTCAGGCAGGCAGCGGTTCAATCAGTCAGGCCGGCAGCGGCTCAATCAGTAATGCAGGCAGCGGCTCAATCAGTCAGGCAGGCAGCGGCTCAATCAGTCAGACAGGAAGCGGCTCAATCACTCAGACAGGAAGCGGCTAAATCAGGCAGGCAGGCAGCGGCTCAATCAATCAGGCAGGTGTTGGCTCTATTAATCAATCCTATATTAAATTTCCATATTTTTTATTTTCACATTTATTAGCCACAACTTTTATATAAACTTGATTTTAAATGAAAAACTAGCCTATGTAAATAATTATACTAAATTAAGCATTTAAAGAAGATGTTTGAAACATATTTAATGTTGCTCATACCGGCATTCATCGGCTCAATCAGTCAGGCATTCATCGGCTCAATCAGTCAGGCAGGCAGCGGCTCAATCAGTCAGCCAGGCAGCGGCTCAATAAGTAGGGCAGGCAGCGGCTCAATCAGTCAGTCAGGCAGCGGCTCAATCAGTCAGGCAGGAAGCGGCTCAATCAGTCAGGCAGGAAGCGGCTCAATCAGTCAGGTAGGAAGCGGTTCAATCAGTCAGGTAGGAATCGGCTAAATCAGGCAGGCAGGCAGGGGCTCAATCAATCAGGCAGATGTTGGCTCTATTAATCAATCCTATATTAAATTTACATACTTTTTATTTTCACATTTATTAGCCACAACTTTCATATAAACTTGATTTTAAATGAAAAACTAGCCTATGTAAATGATTATACTAAATTAAGCATTTAAAGAAGATGTTTAAAACATATTTAATTTCGTTCATACAGGCACGTAGCGGCTCAATCATTCAGACAGGCATGCAGGCAGCTGCTCAATCAGTCAGGCAGAGTCTCTCTCTGGCAGCGGCTCAATCAGTCAGGCAGGCAGCGGCTCAATCAATCAGGCAGGTGTTGGCTCCATCAATCAATCCCATATTAAATTTCCATACTTTTTATTTTCACATTTATTAGCCACAACTTTCATATCAACTTGATTTTAAATGAAAAACTAGCCTATGTAAATAATTATACTAAATGAAGCATTTAAAGAAGATGTTTGAAACATATTTAATGTTGCTTATACCGGCATTCATCGGCTCAATTAGTCAGGCAGGCAGCGGCATAATCAGTCAGGCAGGCAGCGGCTCAATCAGTCAGGCAGGCAGCGGCTGAATCAGTCAGGCAGGCAGCGGCTGAATCAGTCAGGCAGGCAGCGGCTGAATCAGTCAGGCAGGCAGCGGCTCAATCAGTCAGGCAGGCAGCGGCTCAATCAGTCAGGCAGGCAGCGGTTCAATCAGTCAGGCAGGCAGCGGTTCAATCAGTCAGGCAGGCAGCGGCTGAATCAGTCAAGCAGGCAGTGGCTCAATCATTCAGGCAGGAAGCGGCTCAATCAGTCAGACAGGAAGCGGCTAAATCAATCAGGCAGGTGTTGGCTCCATCAATCAATCCTATATTGAATTTCCATACTTTTTATTTTCACATTTATTTGCCACAACTTTCATATCAACTTGATTTTAAATGAAAAACTAGCCTATGCAATAATTATACTAAATTAAGCATTTAAAGAAGATGTTTGAAACATATTTAATGTTGCTCATACCGGCATTCATCGGCTCAATTAGTCAGGCAGGCAGCAGCTCAATCAGTCAGGCAGGAAACGGCTCAATCAGTCAGACAGGAAGCGGCTAAATCAGGCAGGCAGCGGCTCAATCAATCAGGCAGGTGTTGTCTCTTAATCAATCCTATATTAAATTTCCATACTTTTTATTTTCACATTTATTAGCCACAACTTTCATATAAACTTGATTTTAAATGAAAAACTAGCCTATGTAAATAATTATACTAAATTAAGCATTTAAAGAAGATGTTTAAAACATATTTAATTTCGTTCATACAGGCACGCAGCGGCTCAATCATTCAGACAGGCATGCAGGCAGCTGCTCAATCAGTCAGGCAGAGTCTCTCTCTGGCAGCGGCTCAATCAGTCAGGCAGGCAGCGGCTCAATCAATCAGGCAGGTGTTGGCTCCATCAATCAATCCTATATTAAATTTCCATACTTTTTATTTTCACATTTATTTGCCACAACTTTCATATCAACTTGATTTTAAATGAAAAACTAGCCTATGTAAATAATTATACTAAATTAAGCATTTAAAGAAGATGTTTGAAACATATTTAATGTTGCTCATACCGGCATTCATCGGCTCAATTAGTCAGGCAGGCAGCGGCTCAATCAATCAGGCAGGCAGCGGCTCAATCAGTCAGACAGGAAGCGGCTAAATCAGGCGGGCAGGCAGCGGCTCAATCAATCAGGCAGTTGTTCGCTCTGTCAATCAATCCTATATAAAACTTCAATACTTTTTATATTCACATTAATTAGCCACAATTTTGATATCAAATTGATTTTAAATGAAAAACTAGACTATGTGAATAATAACACTAAATTAAGCATTTTCAGAAGATGTTTAACACATATTTACTTTTGTTCATACAGGCACGCAGCAGCTCAATCATTCAGGCAGGCAGCGGCTCCATCAGTCAATCAGTCAGGCAGGCAGCGGCTCTCACCGGCAGGCAGGCAGGCAGGCAGTGTCTCTTTCTCAGGCAGGCAGTGACTAAATCAGTCAGGGAGACAACCGCTCAATCAGCTAGACAGACAGCGGCAGAATCAGTCATCAGTCAGTCCAGCAGGCTAAGTTAACGCACATTGTACATTAATGAAAAGCTTATAAATTTAAATTCTACTATCGAAAAATGCAGTAATCTTTGAGAATTAACGTTAAAATTTCGACCCAGTACGAGGACAGTGTTTCACACCAGAAACTTGCACGCATTAATCGAGAAGTTCCGAAACGGCTAAATGAGTGTGAAACACGAAGAGGAAGCAGAACGGCCGTCTACGGTCTCCACTTCTTGCCCCACATTCACCAAGTCATTTCGAAACTTGCGATCCACACTCACACACTTTCCTGTTGCAGAACTATGTCCCCGTAATGCATGGAAAAAATCAGTAGAATGACAGTTCATAGCAACATTTTAGGGAAATAACAGTTGACATTTTAATATGTATATGTTATTTATATAAAATTTTGTTTTAGCTTACAAAACATTGCATAAAATATAGATTAAAGATAATATCTATTTGAGAACAAATTAAAGCATGAAGAAAAGTAAACATTCTCAGCTGCCCACTGTGGCAGTGGCTTTCAAAGTCAAGCTGGCACGAAGTGGCTCTGTCCGTCAGTCAGTCAGGTAGGCAGTGGCTCTATCACTCAGGCAGACATTGGCTCTATCATTCAGGCAGGCGTTAGCTCCCTCAGTCAATCCTATATAAAAATTCCATATTTATTATTACCACATTTATTAGCAACAATTTCCATATCAACTTGAATTTAATTGAGAAACTAGACAATTTAAATAATAATACTAAATTATGCATTTAAAGAAGATGTTTAAAACATATTTAAATTTGTTCATACAGGCAGGCAGCGGCTCAATCATTCAGGCAGACAGTTTCTCACAGTCAGGCAGGCAGCGACTCCATCAGTCAGATAGGCAGCGGCTCTCACACGCATGCAGACAGTGTATCTCTGTCAGGCAGACAGCGACTCAATCAGTCAAGCAGACAGCGGCTCAATCAGTCAGGCAGGAAGCGGCTCAATCACTCAGACAGGAATCGGCTAAATCAGGCAGGCAGGCGGGGGCTCAATCAATCAGGCAGGTGTTGGCTCTATTAATCAATCCTATATTAAATTTACATACTTTTTATTTTCACATTTATTAGCCACAACTTTCATATAAACTTGATTTTAAATGAAAAACTAGCCTATGTAAATGATTATACTAAATTAAGCATTTAAAGAAGATGTTTAAAACATATTTAATTTCGTTCATACAGGCACGCAGCGGCTCAATCATTCAGACAGGCATGCAGGCAGCTGCTCAATCAGTCAGGCAGAGTCTCTCTCTGGCAGCGGCTCAATCAGTCAGGCAGGCAGCGGCTCAATCAATCAGGCAGGTGTTGGCTCCATCAATCAATCCCATATTAAATTTCCATACTTTTTATTTTCACATTTATTAGCCACAACTTTCATATCAACTTGATTTTAAATGAAAAACTAGCCTATGTAAATAATTATATTAAATTAAGCATTTAAAGAAGATGTTTGAAACATATTTAATTTTGCTCATACCGGCATTCATCGCCTCAATTAGTCAGGCTGGTAGCGGCTCAATCAGTCAGGCAGGCAGCGGTTCAATCAGTCTGGCCGGCAGCGGCTCAATCAGTAATGCAGGCAGCGGCTCAATCAGTCAGGCAGGCAGCGGCTCAATCAGTCAGGCAGGAAGCGGCTCAATCACTCAGACAGGAAGCGGCTAAATCAGGCAGGCAGGCAGCGGCTCAATCAATCAGGCAGGTGTTGGCTCTATTAATCAATCCTATATTAAATTTCCATATTTTTTATTTTCACATTTATTAGCCACAACTTTTATATAAACTTGATTTTAAATGAAAAACTAGCCTATGTAAATAATTATACTAAATTAAGCATTTAAAGAAGATGTTTGAAACATATTTAATGTTGCTCATACCGGCATTCATCGGCTCAATCAGTCAGGCATTCATCGGCTCAATCAGTCAGGCAGGCAGCGGCTCAATCAGTCAGGCAGGCAGCGGCTCAATAAGTAGGGCAGGCAGCGGCTCAATCAGTCAGTCAGGCAGCGGCTCAATCAGTCAGGCAGGAAGCGGCTCAATCAGTCAGGCAGGAAGCGGCTCAATCAGTCAGGCAGGAAGCGGCTCAACCAGTCAGGTAGGAAGCGGTTCAATCAGTCAGGTAGGAATCGGCTAAATCAGGCAGGCAGGCAGGGGCTCAATCAATCAGGCAGATGTTGGCTCTATTAATCAATCCTATATTAAATTTACATACTTTTTATTTTCACATTTATTAGCCACAACTTTCATATAAACTTGATTTTAAATGAAAAACTAGCCTATGTAAATGATTATACTAAATTAAGCATTTAAAGAAGATGTTTAAAACATATTTAATTTCGTTCATACAGGCACGCAGCGGCTCAATCATTCAGACAGGCATGCAGGCAGCTGCTCAATCAGTCAGGCAGAGTCTCTCTCTGGCAGCGGCTCAATCAGTCAGGCAGGCAGCGGCTCAATCAATCAGGCAGGTGTTGGCTCCATCAATCAATCCCATATTAAATTTCCATACTTTTTATTTTCACATTTATTAGCCACAACTTTCATATCAACTTGATTTTAAATGAAAAACTAGCCTATGTAAATAATTATACTAAATGAAGCATTTAAAGAAGATGTTTGAAACATATTTAATGTTGCTTATACCGGCATTCATCGGCTCAATTAGTCAGGCAGGCAGCGGCATAATCAGTCAGGCAGGCAGCGGCTCAATCAGTCAGGCAGGCAGAGGCTCAATCAGTCAGGCAGGCAGCGGCTGAATCAGTCAGGCAGGCAGCGGCTGAATCAGTCAGGCAGGCAGCGGCTGAATCAGTCAAGCAGGCTGCGGCTCAATCAGTAAGGCAGGCAGCGGCTCAATCAGTCAGGCAGGCAGCGGTTCAATCAGTCAGGCAGGCAGCGGTTCAATCAGTCAGGCAGGCAGCGGCTGAATCAGTCAAGCAGGCAGTGGCTCAATCATTCAGGCAGGAAGCGGCTCAATCAGTCAGACAGGAAGCGGCTAAATCAATCAGGCAGGTGTTGGCTCCATCAATCAATCCTATATTGAATTTCCATACTTTTTATTTTCACATTTATTTGCCACAACTTTCATATCAACTTGATTTTAAATGAAAAACTAGCCTATGCAATAATTATACTAAATTAAGCATTTAAAGAAGATGTTTGAAACATATTTAATGTTGCTCATACCGGCATTCATCGGCTCAATTAGTCAGGCAGGCAGCAGCTCAATCAGTCAGGCAGGAAACGGCTCAATCAGTCAGACAGGAAGCGGCTAAATCAGGCAGGCAGCGGCTCAATCAATCAGGCAGGTGTTGTCTCTTAATCAATCCTATATTAAATTTCCATACTTTTTATTTTCACATTTATTAGCCACAACTTTCATATAAACTTGATTTTAAATGAAAAACTAGCCTATGTAAATAATTATACTAAATTAAGCATTTAGAGAAGATGTTTAAAACATATTTAATTTCGTTCATACAGGCACGCAGCGGCTCAATCATTCAGACAGGCATGCAGGCAGCTGCTCAATCAGTCAGGCAGAGTCTCTCTCTGGCAGCGGCTCAATCAGTCAGGCAGGCAGCGGCTCAATCAATCAGGCAGGTGTTGGCTCCATCAATCAATCCCATATTAAATTTCCATACTTTTTATTTTCACATTTATTAGCCACAACTTTCATATCAACTTGATTTTAAATGAAAAACTAGCCTATGTAAATAATTATACTAAATGAAGCATTTAAAGAAGATGTTTGAAACATATTTAATGTTGCTTATACCGGCATTCATCGGCTCAATTAGTCAGGCAGGCAGCGGCATAATCAGTCAGACAGGCAGCGGCTCAATCAGTCAGGCAGGCAGAGGCTCAATCAGTCAGGCAGGCAGCGGCTGAATCAGTCAGGCAGGCAGCGGCTGAATCAGTCAGGCAGGCAGCGGCTGAATCAGTCAAGCAGGCAGCGGCTCAATCAGTAAGGCAGGCAGCGGCTCAATCAGTCAGGCAGGCAGCGGTTCAATCAGTCAGGCAGGCAGCGGTTCAATCAGTCAGGCAGGCAGCGGCTGAATCAGTCAAGCAGGCAGTGGCTCAATCATTCAGGCAGGAAGCGGCTCAATCAGTCAGACAGGAAGCGGCTAAATCAATCAGGCAGGTGTTGGCTCCATCAATCAATCCTATATTGAATTTCCATACTTTTTATTTTCACATTTATTTGCCACAACTTTCATATCAACTTGATTTTAAATGAAAAACTAGCCTATGCAATAATTATACTAAATTAAGCATTTAAAGAAGATGTTTGAAACATATTTAATGTTGCTCATACCGGCATTCATCGGCTCAATTAGTCAGGCAGGCAGCAGCTCAATCAGTCAGGCAGGAAACGGCTCAATCAGTCAGACAGGAAGCGGCTAAATCAGGCAGGCAGCGGCTCAATCAATCAGGCAGGTGTTGTCTCTTAATCAATCCTATATTAAATTTCCATACTTTTTATTTTCACATTTATTAGCCACAACTTTCATATAAACTTGATTTTAAATGAAAAACTAGCCTATGTAAATAATTATACTAAATTAAGCATTTAAAGAAGATGTTTAAAACATATTTAATTTCGTTCATACAGGCACGCAGCGGCTCAATCATTCAGACAGGCATGCAGGCAGCTGCTCAATCAGTCAGGCAGAGTCTCTCTCTGGCAGCGGCTCAATCAGTCAGGCAGGCAGCGGCTCAATCAATCAGGCAGGTGTTGGCTCCATCAATCAATCCTATATTAAATTTCCATACTTTTTATTTTCACATTTATTTGCCACAACTTTCATATCAACTTGATTTTAAATGAAAAACTAGCCTATGTAAATAATTATACTTAATTAAGCATTTAAAGAAGATGTTTGAAACATATTTAATGTTGCTCATACCGGCATTCATCGGCTCAATTAGTCAGGCAGGCAGCGGCTCAATCAATCAGGCAGGCAGCGGCTCAATCAGTCAGACAGGAAGCGGCTAAATCAGGCGGGCAGGCAGCGGCTCAATCAATCCGGCAGTTGTTCGCTCTGTCAATCAATCCTATATAAAACTTCAATACTTTTTATATTCACATTAATTAGCCACAATTTTGATATCAAATTGATTTTAAATGAAAAACTAGACTATGTGAATAATAACACTAAATTAAGCATTTTCAGAAGATGTTTAACACATATTTACTTTTGTTCATACAGGCACGCAGCAGCTCAATCATTCAGGCAGGCAGCGGCTCCATCAGTCAATCAGTCAGGCAGGCAGCGGCTCTCACCGGCAGGCAGGCAGGCAGGCAGTGTCTCTTTCTCAGGCAGGCAGTGACTAAATCAGTCAGGGAGACAGCCGCTCAATCAGCTAGACAGACAGCGGCAGAATCAGTCATCAGTCAGTCCAGCAGGCTAAGTTAACGCACATTGTACATTAATGAAAAGCTTATAAATTTAAATTCTACTATCGAAAAATGCAGTAATCTTTGAGAATTAACGTTAAAATTTCGACCCAGTACGAGGACAGTGTTTCACACCAGAAACTTGCACGCATTAATCGAGAAGTTCCGAAACGGCTAAATGAGTGTGAAACACGAAGAGGAAGCAGAACGGCCGTCTACCGTCTCCACTTCTTGCCCCACATTCACCAAGTCATTTCGAAACTTGCGATCCACACTCACACACTTTCCTGTTGCAGAACTATGTCCCCGTAATGCATGGAAAAAATCAGTAGAATGACAGTTCATAGCAACATTTTAGGGAAATAACAGTTGACATTTTAATATGTATATGTTATTTATATAAAATTTTGTTTTAGCTTACAAAACATTGCATAAAATATAGATTAAAGATAATATCTATTTGAGAACAAATTAAAGCATGAAGAAAAGTAAACATTCTCAGCTGCCCACTGTGGCAGTGGCTTTCAAAGTCAAGCTGGCACGAAGTGGCTCTGTCCGTCAGTCAGTCAGGTAGGCAGTGGCTCTATCAGTCAGGCAGGCAGCGGCTCAATCAGTCAGGCAGGAAACGGCTCAATCAGTCAGACAGGAAGCGGCGAAATCAGGCAGGCAGGCAGCGGCTCAATCAATCAGGCAGGTGTTGGCTCTATTAATCAATCCTATATTAAATTTCCATATTTTTTATTTTCACATTTATTAGCCACAACTTTTATATAAACTTGATTTTAAATGAAAAACTAGCCTATGTAAATAATTATACTAAATTAAGCATTTAAAGAAGATGTTTGAAACATATTTAATGTTGCTCATACCGGCATTCATCGGCTCAATCAGTCAGGCATTCATCGGCTCAATCAGTCAGGCAGGCAGCGGCTCAATAAGTAGGGCAGGCAGCGGCTCAATCAGTCAGGCAGGCAGCGGCTCAATCAGTCAGGCAGGAAGCGGCTCAATTAGTCAGGTAGGAAGCGGTTCAATCAGTCAGGTAGGAATCGGCTAAATCAGGCAGGCAGGCAGGGGCTCAATCAATCAGGCAGATGTTGGCTCTATTAATCAATCCTATATTAAATTTACATACTTTTTATTTTCACATTTATTAGCCACAACTTTCATATAAACTTGATTTTAAATGAAAAACTAGCCTATGTAAATGATTATACTAAATTAAGCATTTAAAGAAGATGTTTAAAACATATTTAATTTCGTTCATACAGGCACGCAGCGGCTCAATCATTCAGACAGGCATGCAGGCAGCTGCTCAATCAGTCAGGCAGAGTCTCTCTCTGGCAGCGGCTCTATCAGTCAGGCAGAGTCTCTCTCTGGCAGCGGCTCAATCAGTCAGGCAGGCAGCGGCTCAATCAATCAGGCAGGTGTTGGCTCCATCAATCAATCCCATATTAAATTTCCATACTTTTTATTTTCACATTTATTAGCCACAACTTTCATATCAACTTGATTTTAAATGAAAAACTAGCCTATGTAAATAATTATACTAAATGAAGCATTTAAAGAAGATGTTTGAAACATATTTAATGTTGCTTATACCGGCATTCATCGGCTCAATTAGTCAGGCAGGCAGCGGCATAATCAGTCAGGCAGGCAGCGGCTCAATCAGTCAGGCAGGCAGAGGCTCAATCAGTCAGGCAGGCAGCGGCTCAATCAGTCAGGCAGGCAGAGGCTCAATCAGTCAGGCAGGCAGCGGCTGAATCAGTCAGGCAGGCAGCGGCTGAATCAGTCAGGCAGGCAGCGGCTGAATCAGTCAGGCAGGCAGCGGCTCAATCAGTAAGGCAGGCAGCGGCTCAATCAGTCAGGCAGGCAGCGGTTCAATCAGTCAGGCAGGCAGCGGTTCAATCAGTCAGGCAGGCAGCGGCTGAATCAGTCAAGCAGGCAGTGGCTCAATCATTCAGGCAGGAAGCGGCTCAATCAGTCAGACAGGAAGCGGCTAAATCAATCAGGCAGGTGTTGGCTCCATCAATCAATCCTATATTGAATTTCCATACTTTTTATTTTCACATTTATTTGCCACAACTTTCATATCAACTTGATTTTAAATGAAAAACTAGCCTATGCAATAATTATACTAAATTAAGCATTTAAAGAAGATGTTTGAAACATATTTAATGTTGCTCATACCGGCATTCATCGGCTCAATTAGTCAGGCAGGCAGCAGCTCAATCAGTCAGGCAGGAAACGGCTCAATCAGTCAGAATGGAAGTGGCTAAATCAGGCAGGCAGCGGCTCAATCAATCAGGCAGGTGTTGTCTCTTAATCAATCCTATATTAAATTTCCATACTTTTTATTTTCACATTTATTAGCCACAACTTTCATATAAACTTGATTTTAAATGAAAAACTAGCCTATGTAAATAATTATACTAAATTAAGCATTTAAAGAAGATGTTTAAAACATATTTAATTTCGTTCATACAGGCACGCAGCGGCTCAATCATTCAGACAGGCATGCAGGCAGCTGCTCAATCAGTCAGGCAGAGTCTCTCTCTGGCAGCGGCTCAATCAGTCAGGCAGGCAGCGGCTCAATCAATCAGGCAGGTGTTGGCTCCATCAATCAATCCTATATTAAATTTCCATACTTTTTATTTTCACATTTATTTGCCACAACTTTCATATCAACTTGATTTTAAATGAAAAACTAGCCTATGTAAATAATTATACTAAATTAAGCATTTAAAGAAGATGTTTGAAACATATTTAATGTTGCTCATACCGGCATTCATCGGCTCAATTAGTCAGGCAGGCAGCGGCTCAATGAGTCAGGCAGGCAGCGGCTCAATCAATCAGGCAGGCAGCGGCTCAATCAGTCAGACAGGAAGCGGCTAAATCAGGCGGGCAGGCAGCGGCTCAATCAATCAGGCAGTTGTTCGCTCTGTCAATCAATCCTATATAAAACTTCAATACTTTTTATATTCACATTAATTCGCCACAATTTTGATATCAAATTGATTTTAAATGAAAAACTAGACTATGTGAATAATAACACTAAATTAAGCATTTTCAGAAGATGTTTAACACATATTTACTTTTGTTCATACAGGCACGCAGCAGCTCAATCATTCAGGCAGGCAGCGGCTTCATCAGTCAATCAGTCAGGCAGGCAGCGGCTCTCACCGGCAGGCAGGCAGGCAGGCAGTGTCTCATTGTCAGGCAGGCAGTGACTAAATCAGTCAGGGAGACAGCCGCTCAATCAGCTAGACAGACAGCGGCAGTATCAGTCATCAGTCAGTCCAGCAGGCTAAGTTAACGCACATTGTACATTAATGAAAAGCTTATAAATTTAAATTCTACTATCGAAAAATACAGTAATCTTTGAGAATTAACGTTAAAATTTCGACCCAGTACGAGGAGAGTGTTTCACACCAGAAATTTACACGCATGAATCGAGAAGTTCCGAAACGGCTAAATGAGTGTGAAACACGAAGAGGAAGCAGAACGGCCATCTACCGCCTCCACTTCTTGCCCCACATTCACCAAGTCATTTCAAAACTTCCGATCCACACTTACATTTTTTCCTGTTGCAGAACTATTTCCCCGTAATGCATGGAAAAAATCAGTAGAATGACAGTTCATAGCAACATTTTAGGGAAATAACAGTTGACATTTTAATATGTATATGTTATTTATATAAAATTTTGTTTTAGCTTACAAAACATTGCATAAAATATAGATTAAAGATAATATCTATTTGAGAACAAATTAAAGCATGAAGAAAAGTAAACATTCTCAGCTGTCCACTGTGGCAGTGGCTTTCAAAGTCAGGCTGGCACGAAGTGGCTCTGTCCGTCAGTCAGTCAGGTAGGCAGTGGCTCTATCTCTCAGGCAGACAGTGTCTCTCTGTCAGGCAGGCAGCGACTCAATCAGTCAAGCAGACAGCGGCTCAGTCAGGCAGGCAGACAGCGGCTCAATCAATCTGGCAGGAAGCGGCTCAATCAGGCAGGCAGGCAGGCAGCGGCTCAACCAATCAGGCAGGTGTTGGCTCTATCTATCAAACCTATATTAAATTTCCATACTTTTTATTTTCACATTTATTGGCCACAACTTTCATATCAACTTGATTTTAAATGAAAAACTAGCCTATGTAAATAATTATACTAAATTAAGCATTTAAAGAAGATGTTTGAAACATATTTAATTTTCCTCATACCAGCATTCATCGGCTCAATTAGTCAGGCAGGCAGCGGCTCAATCAGTCAGGCAGGCAGCGGCTCAATCAGTCAGGCAGGCAGCGGCTCAATCAGTCAGGCAGGCAGCGTTTCAATCAGTCAGGCAGGCAGCGGCTCAATCAGTCAGGCAGGCAGCGGCTCAATCATTCAGGCAGGAAGCGGCTCAATCATTCAGGCAGGAAGCGGCTCAATCAGTCAGGTAGGAAGCGGCTCAATAAGTCAGGTAGGAAGCGGCTCAATCAGTCAGACAGGAAGCGGCTAAATCAGGCAGGCAGGCAGCGGCTCAATCAATCAGGCAGGTGTTGGCTCTATTAATCAATCCTATATTAAATTTCCATACTTTTTATTTTCACATTTATTAGCCACAACTTTCATATAAACTTGATTTTAAATGAAAAACTAGCCTATTTAAATAATTATACTAAATTAAGCATTTAAAGAAGATGTTTAAAACATATTTAATTTCGTTCATACAGGCACGCAGCGGCTCAATCATTCAGACAGGCAAGCAGGCAGCTGCTCAATCAGTCAGGCAGAGTCTCTCTCAGACAGCGGCTCAATCAGTCAGGCAGGCAGCGGCTCAATCAATCAAGCAGGTGTTGGCTCCATCAATCAATCCTATATTGAATTTCCATACTTTTTATTTTCACATTTATTTGCCACAACTTTCATATCAACTTGATTTTAAATGAAAAACTAGCCTATGTAAATAATTATACTAAATTAAGCATTTAAAGAAGATGTTTGAAACATATTTAATGTTGCTCATACCGGCATTCATCGGCTCAATTAGTCAGGCAGGCAGCAGCTCAATCAGTCAGGCAGGCAGCGGCTCAATGAGTCAGGCAGGAAACGGCTCAATCAGTCAGACAGGAAGCGGCTAAATCAGGCAGGCAGCGGCTCAATCAATCAGGCAGGCAGCGGCTCAATCAATCAGGCAGGTGTTGGCTCCATCAATCAATCCTATATTAAATTTCCATACTTTTTATTTTCACATTTATTAGCCACAACTTTCATATCAACTTGATTTTAAATGAAAAACTAGCCTATGTAAATAATTATACTAAATGAAGCATTTAAAGAAGATGTTTGAAACATATTTAATGTTGCTTATACCGGCATTCATCGGCTCAATTAGTCAGGCAGGCAGCGGCATAATCAGTCAGGCAGGCAGCGGCTCAATCAGTCAGGCAGACAGAGGCTCAATCAGTCAGGCCGGCAGCGGCTCAATCAGTCAGGCAGGCAGCGGCTCAATCAGTCAGGCAGGCAGCGGCTCAATTAGTCAGGCAGGCAGCAGCTCAATCATTCAGGCAGGCAGCGGCTCCATCAGTCAATCAGTCAGGCAGGCAGCGGCTCTCACCGGCAGGCAGGCAGGCAGTGTCTCTTTGTCAGGCAGGCAGTGACTAAATCAGTCAGGGAGACAGCCGCTAAATCAGCTAGACAGACAGCGGCAGAATCAGTCATCAGTCAGTCCAGCAGGCTAAGTTAACGCACATTGTACATTAATGAAAAGCTTATAAATTTAAATTCTACTATCGAAAAATACAGTAATCTTTGAGAATTAACGTTAAAATTTCGACCCAGTACGAGGAGAGTGTTTCACACCAGAAATTTGCACGCATGAATCGAGAAGTTCCGAAACGGCTAAATGAGTGTGAAACACGAAGAGGAAGCAGAACGGCCGTCTACCGCCTCCACTTCTTGCCCCACATTCACCAAGTCATTTCGAAACTTCCGATCCACTCTTACATTTTTTCCTGTTGCAGAACTATTTCCCCGTAATGCATGGAAAAAATCAGTAGAATGACAGTTCATAGCAACATTTTAGGGAAATAACAGTTGACATTTTAATATGTATATGTTATTTATATAAAATTTTGTTTTAGCTTACAAAACATTGCATAAAATATAGATTAAAGATAATATCTATTTGAGAACAAATTAAAGCATGAAGAAAAGTAAACATTCTCAGCTGTCCACTGTGGCAGTGGCTTTCAAAGTCAGGCTGGCACGAAGTGGCTCTGTCCGTCAGTCAGTCAGGTAGGCAGTGGCTCTATCACTCAGGCAGACATTGGCTCTATCATTCAGGCAGGCGTTAGCTCCCTCAGTCAATCCTATATAAAAATTCCATATTTTTTATTACCACATTTATTAGCAACAATTTCCATATCAACTTGAATTTAATTGAGAAACTAGACAATTTAAATAATAATACTAAATTATGCATTTAAAGAAGATGTTTAAAACATATTTAAATTTGTTCATACAGGCAGGCAGCGGCTCAATCATTCAGGCAGACAGTTTCTCACAGTCAGGCAGGCAGCGACTCCATCAGTCAAACGGGCAGCGGCTCCATCAGTCAGATAGGCAGCGGCTCTCACACGCAGGCAGACAGTGTCTCTCTGTCAGGCAGGCAGCGACTCAATCAGTCAAGCAGACAGCGGCTCAATCAGGCAGGCAGGCAGCGGCTCAACCAATCAGGCAGGTGTTGGCTCTATCTATCAATCCTATATTAAATTTCCATACTTTTTATTTTCACATTTATTGGCCACAACTTTCATATCAACTTGATTTTAAATGAAAAACTAGACTATGTAAATAATTATACTAAATTAAGCATTTAAAGAAGATGTTTGAAACATATTTAATTTTGCTCATACCGGCATTCATCGGCTCAATTAGTCAGGCAGGCAGCGGCTCAATCAGTCAGGCAGGCAGCGGCTCAATCAGTCAGGCAGGCAGCGGCTCAATCAGTCAGATAGGCAGCGGCTCTCACACGCAGGCAGACAGTGTCTCTCTGTCAGGCAGGCAGCGACTCAATCAGTCAAGCAGACAGCGGCTCAATCAGGCAGGCAGACAGCGGCTCAATCAGTCTGGCAGGAAGCAGCTCAATCAGGCAGGCAGGCAGGCAGGCAGCGGCTCAACCAATCAGGCAGGTGTTGGCTCTATCTATCAATCCTATATTAAATTTCCATACTTTTTATTTTCACATTTATTGGCCACAACTTTCATATCAACTTGATTTTAAATGAAAAACTAGCCTATGTAAATAATTATACTAAATTAAGCATTTAAAGAATATGTGAAACATATTTAATTTTGCTCATACCGGCATTCATCGGCTCAATTAGTCAGGCAGGCAGCGGTTCAATCAGTCAGGCAGGCAGCGGCTCAATCAGTCAGGCAGGCAGCAATTCAATCAGTCAGGCAGGCAGCGGCTCAATCAGTCAGGCAGGCAGCGGCTGAATCATTCAGGCAGGAAGCGGCTCAATCAGTCAGGTAGGAAGCGGCTCAATCAGGCAGGCAGGCAGCGGCTCAATCAATCAGGCAGGTGTTGGCTCTATTAATCAATCCTATATTAAATTTCCATACTTTTTATTTTCACATTTATTAGCCACAACTTTCATATAAACTTGATTTTAAATGAAAAACTAGCCTATTTAAATAATTATACTAAATTAAGCATTTAAAGAAGATGTTTAAAACATATTTAATTTCGTTCATACAGGCACGCAGCGGCTCAATCATTCAGACAGGCATGCAGGCAGCTGCTCAATCAGTCAGGCAGAGTCTCTCTCAGACAGCGGCTCAATCAGTCAGGCAGGCAGCGGCTCAATCAATCAGGCAGGTGTTGGCTCCATCAATCAATCCTATATAGAATTTCCATACTTTTTATTTTCACATTTATTTGCCACAACTTTCATATCAACTTGATTTTAAATGAAAAACTAGCCTATGTAAATAATTATACTAAATTAAGCATTTAAAGAAGATGTTTGAAACATATTTAATGTGGCTCATACCGGCATTCATCGGCTCAATTAGTCAGGCAGGCAGCAGCTCAATCAGTCAGGCAGGCAGCGGCTCAATCAGTCAGGCAGGAAACGGCTCAATCAGTCAGACAGGAAGCGGCTAAATCAGGCAGGCAGGCAGCGGCTCAATCAATCAGGCAGGTGTTGGCTCCATCAATCAATCCTATATTAAATTTCCATACTTTTTATTTTCACATTTATTAGCTACAACTTTCATATCAACTTGATTTTAAATGAAAAACTAGCCTATGTAAATAATTATACTAAATGAAGCATTTAAAGAAGATGTTTGAAACATATTTAATGTTGCTTATACCGGCATTCATCGGCTCAATTAGTCAGGCAGGCAGCGGCATAATCAGTCAGGCAGGCAGCGGCTCAATCAGTCAGGCAGTTAGAGGCTCAATCAGTCTGGCAGGCAGCGGCTCAATCAGTCAGGCAGGCAGCGGCTCAATCAGTCAGGCAGGCAGCGGCTCAATCAGTCAGGCAGGCAGCGGCTCAATCAGTCAGGCAGGCAGCGGCTCAATCAGTAAGGCAGGCAGTGGCTCAATCAGTCAGGCAGGCAGCGGTTCAATCAGTCAGGCTGGCAGCGGTTCAATCAGTCAGGCAGGCAGCGGCTTAATCAGTCAAGCAGGCAGTGGCTCAATCATTCAGGCAGGAAGCGGGTCAATCAGTCAGACAGGAAGCGGCTCAATCAGTCATGTAGGAAGCGGCTCAATCAGTCAGACAGGAAGCGGCTAAATCAATCAGGCAGGTGTTGGCTCCATCAATCAATCCTATATTGAATTTCCATACTTTTTATTTTCACATTTATTTGCCACAACTTTCATATCAACTTGATTTTAAATGAAAAACTAGCCTATGTAAATAATTATACTAAATTAAGCATTTAAAGAAGATGTTTGAAACATATTTAATGTTGCTCATACCGGCATTCATCGGCTCAATTAGTCAGGCAGGCAGCAGCTCAATCAGTCAGGCAGGAAACGGCTCAATCAGTCAGACAGGAAGCGGCTAAATCAGGCAGGCAGCGGCTCAATCAATCAGGCATGTGTTGGCTCTATTAATCAATCCTATATTAAATTTCCATACTTTTTATTTTCACATTTATTAGCCACAACTTTCATATAAACTTGATTTTAAATGAAAAACTAGCCTATGTAAATAATTATACTAAATTAAGCATTTAAAGAAGATGTTTAAAACATATTTAATTTCGTTCATACAGGCACGCAGCGGCTTAATCATTCAGACAGGCATGCGGGCAGCTGCTCAATCAGTCAGGCAGAGTCTCTCTCTGGCAGCGGCTCAATCAGTCAGGCAGGTGTTGGCTCCATCAATCAATCCTATATTAAATTTCCATACTTTTTATTTTCACATTTATTTGCCACAACTTTCATATCAACTTGATTTTAAATGAAAAACTAGCCTATGCAAATAATTATACTAAATTAAGCATTTAAAGAAGATGTTTGAAACATATTTAATGTTGCTCATACCGGCATTCATCGGCTCAATTAGTCAGGCAGGCAGCGGCTCAATGAGTCAGGCAGGCAGCGGCTCAATCAATCAGGCAGGCAGCGGCTCAATCAGTCAGACAGGAAGCGGCTAAATCAGGCGGGCAGGCAGCGGCTCAATCAATCAGGCAGTTGTTCGCTCTGTCAATCAATCCTATATAAAACTTCAATACTTTTTATATTCACATTAATTAGCCACAATTTTGATATCAAATTGATTTTAAATGAAAAACTAGACTATGTGAATAATAACACTAAATTAAGCATTTTCAGAAGATGTTTAACACATATTTACTTTTGCTCATACAGGCACGCAGCAGCTCAATCATTCAGGCAGGCAGCGGCTCCATCAGTCAATCAGTCAGGCAGGCAGCGGCTCTCACCGGCAGGCAGGCAGGCAGGCAGTGTCTCTTTGTCAGGCAGGCAGTGACTAAATCAGTCAGGGAGACAGCCGCTAAATCAGCTAGACAGACAGCGGCAGTATCAGTCATCAGTCAGTCCAACAGGCTAAGTTAACGCACATTGTAGATTAATGAAAAGCTTATAAATATATATATTCTACTATCGAAAAATACAGTAATCTTTGAGAATTAACGTTAAAATTTCGACCCAGGACGAGGAGAGTGTTTCACACCAGAAATTTGCACGCTTGAATCGAGAAGTTCCGAAACGGCTAAATGAGTGTGAAACACGAAGAGGAAGCAGAACGGCCGTCTACCGCCTCCACTTCTTCCCCCACATTCACCAAGTCATTTCGAAACTTCCGATCCACACTTACATTTTTTCCTGTTGCAGAACTATTTCCCCGTAATGCATGGAAAAAATCAGTAGAATGTCAGTTCATAGCAACATTTTAGGGAAATAACAGTTGACATTTTAATATGTATATGTTATTTATATAAAATTTTGTTTTAGCTTACAAAACATTGCATAAAATATAGATTAAAGATAATATCTATTTGAGAACAAATTAAAGCATGAAGAAAAGTAAACAATCTCAGCTGTCCACTGTGGCAGTGGCTTTCAAAGTCAGGCTGGCACGAAGTGGCTCTGTCCGTCAGTCAGTCGGGTAGGCAGTGGCTCTATCACTCAGGCAGACATTGGCTCTATCATTCAGGCAGGCGTTAGCTCCCTCAGTCAATCCTATATAAAAATTCCATATTTTTTATTACCACATTTATTAGCAACAATTTCCATATCAACTTGAATTTAATTGAGAAACTAGACAATTTAAATAATAATACTAAATTATGCATTTAAAGAAGATGTTTAAAACATATTTAAATTTGTTCATACAGGCAGGCAGCGGCTCAATCATTCAGGCAGACAGTTTCTCACAGTCAGGCAGGCAGCGACTCCATCAGTCAAACGGGCAGCGGCTCAATCAGGCAGGCAGACAGCGGCTCAATCAGTCTGGCAGGAAGCAGCTAAATCAGGCAGGCAGGCAGGCAGGCAGCGGCTCAACCAATCAGGCAGGTGTTGGCTCTATCTATCAATCCTATATTAAATTTCCATACTTTTTATTTTCACATTTATTGGCCACAACTTTCATATCAACTTGATTTTAAATGAAAAACTAGCCTATGTAAATAATTATACTAAATTAAGCATTTAAAGAATATGTGAAACATATTTAATTTTGCTCATACCGGCATTCATCGGCTCAATTAGTCAGGCAGGCAGCGGTTCAATCAGTCAGGCAGGCAGCGGCTCAATCAGTCAGGCAGGCAGCAATTCAATCAGTCAGGCAGGCAGCGGCTCAATCAGTCAGGCAGGCAGCGGCTCAATCATTCAGGCAGGAAGCGGCTCAATCATTCAGGCAGGAAGCGGCTCAATCAGTCAGACAGGAAGCGGCTCAATCAGTCAGGTAGGAAGCGGCTCAATCAGTCAGACAGGAAGCGGCTAAATCAGGCAGGCAGGCAGCGGCTCAATCAATCAGGCAGGTGTTGGCTCTATTAATCAATCCTATATTAAATTTCCATACTTTTTATTTTCACATTTATTAGCCACAACTTTCATATAAACTTGATTTTAAATGAAAAACTAGCCTATTTAAATAATTATACTAAATTAAGCATTTAAAGAAGATGTTTAAAACATATTTAATTTCGTTCATACAGGCACGCAGCGGCTCAATCATTCAGACAGGCATGCAGGCAGCTGCTCAATCAGTCAGGCAGAGTCTCTCTCAGACAGCGGCTCAATCAGACAGGCAGGCAGCGGCTCAATCAATCAGGCAGGTGTTGGCTCCATCAATCAATCCTTGATTTTAAATGAAAAACTAGCCTATGTAAATAATTATACTAAATTAAGCATTTAAAGAAGATGTTTGAAACATATTTAATGTGGCTCATACCGGCATTCATCGGCTCAATTAGTCAGGCAGGCAGCAGCTCAATCAGTCAGGCAGGCAGCGGCTCAATCAGTCAGGCAGGAAACGGCTCAATCAGTCAGGCAGGAAGCGGCTAAATCAGGCAGGCAGGCAGCGGCTCAATCAATCAGGCAGGTGTTGGCTCCATCAATCAATCCTATATTAAATTTCCATACTTTTTATTTTCACATTTATTAGCCACAACTTTCATATCAACTTGATTTTAAATGAAAAACTAGCCTATGTAAATAATTATACTAAATGAAGCATTTAAAGAAGATGTTTGAAACATATTTAATGTTGCTTATACCGGCATTCATCGGCTCAATTAGTCAGGCAGGCAGCGGCATAATCAGTCAGGCAGGCAGCGGCTCAATCAGTCAGGCAGTTAGAGGCTCAATCAGTCTGGCAGGCAGCGGCTCAATCAGTCAGGCAGGCAGCGGCTCAATCAGTCAGGCAGGCAGCGGCTCAATCAGTCAGGCAGGCAGCGGCTCAATCAGTAAGGCAGGCAGTGGCTCAATCAGTAAGGCAGGCAGTGGCTCAATCAGTCAGGCAGGCAGCGGTTCAATCAGTCAGGCTGGCAGTGGTTCAATCAGTCAGGCTGGCAGCGGTTCAATCAGTCAGGCAGGCAGCGGCTGAATCAGTCAAGCAGGCAGTGGCTCAATCATTCAGGCAGGAAGCGGCTCAATCAGTCAGACAGGAAGCGGCTCAATCAGTCATGTAGGAAGCGGCTCAATCAGTCAGACAGGAAGCGGCTAAATCAATCAGGCAGGTGTTGGCTCCATCAATCAATCCTATATTGAATTTCCATACTTTTTATTTTCACATTTATTTGCCACAACTTTCATATCAACTTGATTTTAAATGAAAAACTAGCCTATGTAAATAATTATACTAAATTAAGCATTTAAAGAAGATGTTTGAAACATATTTAATGTTGCTCATACCGGCATTCATCGGCTCAATTAGTCAGGCAGGCAGCGGCTCAATCAGTCAGACAGGCAGCGGCTCAATCAGTCAGGCAGACAGCGGCTCAATCAGTCAGGCAGGCATCGGCTCAATCAGTCAGGCAGGCATCGGCTGAATCAGTCAGGCAGGCATCGGCTCAATCAGTCAGGCAGGCAGCGGCTAAATCAATCAGGCAGTTGTTCGCTCTGTCAATCAATCCTATATAAAACTTCAATACTTTTTATATTCACATTAATTAGCCACAATTTTGATATCAAATTGATTTTAAATGAAAAACTAGACTATGTGAATAATAACACTAAATTAAGCATTTTCAGAAGATGTTTAACACATATTTACTTTTGTTCATACAGGCACGCAGCAGCTCAATCATTCAGGCAGGCAGCGGCTCCATCAGTCAATCAGTCAGGCAGGCAGCGGCTCTCACCGGCAGACAGGCAGGCAGTGTCTCTTTGTCAGGCAGGCAGTGACTAAATCAGTCAGGGAGACAGCCGCTAAATCAGCTAGACAGACAGCGGCAGTATCAGTCATCAGTCAGTCCAGCAGGCTAAGTTAACGCACATTGTACATTAATGAAAAGCTTATAAATTTAAATTCTACTATCGAAAAATACAGTAATCTTTGAGAATTAACGTTAAAATTTCGACCCAGTACGAGGAGAGTGTTTCACACCAGAAATTTGCACGCATGAATCGAGAAGTTCCGAAACGGCTAAATGAGTGTGAAACACGAAGAGGAAGCAGAACGGCCGTCTACCGCCTCCACTTCTTGCCCCACATTCACCAAGTCATTTCGAAACTTCCGATCCACACTTACATTTTTTCCTGTTGCAGAACTATTTTCCCGTAATGCATGGAAAAAATCAGTAGAATGACAGTTCATAGCAACATTTTAGGGAAATAACAGTTGACATTTTAATATGTATATGTTATTTATATAAAATTTTGTTTTAGCTTACAAAACATTGCATAAAATATAGATTAAAGATAATATCTATTTGAGAACAAATTAAAGCATGAAGAAAAGTAAACATTCTCAGCTGTCCACTGTGGCAGTGGCTTTCAAAGTCAGGCTGGCACGAAGTGGCTCTGTCCGTCAGTCAGTCAGGTAGGCAGTGGCTCTATCACTCAGGCACTTACATTTTTTCCTGTTGCAGAACTATTTTCCCGTAATGCATGGAAAAAATCAGTAGAATGACAGTTCATAGCAACATTTTAGGGAAATAACAGTTGACATTTTAATATGTATATGTTATTTATATAAAATTTTGTTTTAGCTTACAAAACATTGCATAAAATATAGATTAAAGATAATATCTATTTGAGAACAAATTAAAGCATGAAGAAAAGTAAACATTCTCAGCTGTCCACTGTGGCAGTGGCTTTCAAAGTCAGGCTGGCACGAAGTGGCTCTGTCCGTCAGTCAGTCAGGTAGGCAGTGGCTCTATCACTCAGGCAGACATTGGCTCTATCATTCAGGCAGGCGTTAGCTCCCTCAGTCAATCCTATATAAAAATTCCATATTTTTTATTACCACATTTATTAGCAAAAATTTCCATATCAACTTGAATTTAATTGAGAAACTAGACAATTTAAATAATAATACTAAATTATGCATTTAAAGAAGATGTTTAAAACATATTTAAATTTGTTCATACTGGCAGGCAGCGGCTCAATCATTCAGGCAGACAGTTTCTCACAGTCAGGCAGGCAGCGACTCCTTCAGTCAAACGGGCAGCGGCTCCATCAGTCAGATAGGCAGCGGCTCTCACACGCAGGCAGACAGTGTCTCTCTGTCAGGCAGGCAGCGACTCAATCAGTCAAGCAGACAGCGGCTCAATCAGGCAGGCAGACAGCGGCTCAATCAGTCTGGCAGGAAGCAGCTCAATCAGGCAGGCAGGCAGCGACTCAACCAATCAGGCAGGTGTTGGCTCTATCTATCAATCCTATATTAAATTTCCATACTTTTTATTTTCACATTTATTGGCCTTAACTTTCACATCAACTTGATTTTAAATGAAAAACTAGCCTATGTAAATAATTATACTAAATTAAGCATTTAAAGAATATGTGAAACATATTTAATTTTGCTCATACCGGCATTCATCGGCTCAATTAGTCAGGCAGGCATCGGCTCAATCAGTCAGGCAGGCATCGGCTCAATCAGTCAGGCAGGCAGCGGTTCAATCAGTCAGGCAGGCAGCGGCTCAATCAGTCAGGTTGGCAGCGGCTCAATCATTCAGGCAGGAAGCGGCTAAATCATTCAGGCAGGAAGCGGCTCAATCAGTCAGGTAGGAAGCGGCTCAATCAGTCAGGTAGGAAGCGGCTCAATCAGTCAGACAGGAAGCGGCTAAATCAGGCAGGCAGGCAGCGGCTCAATCAATCAGGCAGGTGTTGGCTCTATTAATCAATCCTATATTAAATTTCCATACTTTTTATTTTCACATTTATTAGCCACAACTTTCATATAAACTTGATTTTAAATGAAAAACTAGCCTATTTAAATAATTATACTAAATTAAGCATTTAAAGAAGATGTTTAAAACATATTTAATTTCGTTCATACAGGCACGCAGCGGCTCAATCATTCAGACAGGCATGCAGGCAGCTGCTCAATCAGTCAGGCAGAGTCTCTCTCAGAGAGCGGTTCAATCAATCAGGCAGGTGTTGGCTCCATCAATCAATCCTATATTGAATTTCCATACTTTTTATTTTCACATTTATTTGCCACAACTTTCATATCAACTTGATTTTAAATGAAAAACTAGCCTATGTAAATAATTATACTAAATTAAGCATTTAAAGAAGATGTTTGAAACATATTTAATGTTGCTCATACCGGCATTCATCGGCTCAATTAGTCAGGCAGGCAGCAGCTCAATCAGTCAGGCAGGCAGCGGCTCAATCAGTCAGGCAGGAAACGGCTCAATCAGTCAGACAGGAAGCGGCTAAATCAGGCAGGCAGGCAGCGGCTCAATCAATAAGGCAGGTGTTGGCTCTATTAATCAATCCTATATTAAATTTCCATACTTTTTATTTTCACATTTATTAGCCACAACTTTCATATAAACTTGATTTTAAATGAAAAACTAGCCTATGTAAATAATTATACTAAATTAAGCATTTAAAGAAGATGTTTGAAACATATTTAATGTTGCTTATACCGGCATTCATCGGCTCAATTAGTCAGGCAGGCAGCGGCTCAATGAGTCAGGCAGGCAGCTGCTCAATGAGTCAGGCAGGCAGCGGCTCAATCAATCAGGCAGGCAGCGGCTCAATCAGTCAGACAGGAAGCGGCTAAATCAGGCGGGCAGGCAGCGGCTCAATCAATCAGGCAGTTGTTCGCTCTGTCAATCAATCCTATATAAAACTTCAATACTTTTTATATTCACATTTATTTGCCACAACTTTCATATCAACTTGATTTTAAATGAAAAACTAGCCTATGTAAATAATTATACTAAATTAAGCATTTAAAGAAGATGTTTGAAACATATTTAATGTTGCTCATACCGGCATTCATCGGCTCAATTAGTCAGGCAGACAGCAGCTCAATCAGTCAGGCAGGCAGCGGCTCAATCAGTCAGGCAGGAAACGGCTCAATCAGTCAGACAGGAAGCGGCTAAATCAGGCAGGCAGGCAGCGGCTCAATCAATAAGGCAGGTGTTGGCTCTATTAATCAATCCTATATTAAATTTCCATACTTTTTATTTTCACATTTATTAGCCACAACTTTCATATAAACTTGATTTTAAATGAAAAACTAGCCTATGTAAATAATTATACTAAATTAAGCATTTAAAGAAGATGTTTGAAACATATTTAATGTTGCTTATACCGGCATTCATCGGCTCAATTAGTCAGGCAGGCAGCGGCTCAATCAATCAGGCAGGCAGCGGCTCAATCAGTCAGACAGGAAGCGGCTAAATCAGGCGGGCAGGCAGCGGCTCAATCAATCAGGCAGTTGTTCGCTCTGTCAATCAATCCTATATAAAACTTCAATACTTTTTATATTCACATTAATTAGCCACAATTTTGATATCAAATTGATTTTAAATGAAAAACTAGACTATGTGAATAATAACACTAAATTAAGCATTTACAGAAGATGTTTAACACATATTTACTTTTGTTCATACAGGCACGCAGCGGCTCAATCATTCAGGCAGGCAGCGGCTCCATCAGTCAATCAGTCAGGCAGGCAGCGGCTCTCACCGGCAGGCAGGCAGGCAGTGTCTCTTTGTCAGGCAGGCAGTGACTAAATCAGTCAGGGAGACAGCCGCTCAATCAGCTAGACAGACAGCGGCAGTATCAGTCATCAGTCAGTCCAGCAGGCTAAGTTAACGCACATTGTACATTAATGAAAAGCTTATAAATTTAAATTCTACTATCGAAAAATACACTAATCTTTGAGAATTAACGTTAAAATTTCGACCCAGTACGAGGAGAGTGTTTCACACCAGAAATTTGCACGCATGAATCGAGAAGTTCCGAAACGGCTAAATGAGTGTGAAACACGAAGAGGAAGCAGAACGGCCGTCTACCGCCTCCACTTCTTGCCCCACATTCACCAAGTTATTCGAAACTTCCGATCCACACTTACATTTTTTCCTGTTGCAGACTTATTTCCCCGTAATGCATGGAAAAAATCAGTGGAATGACAGTTCATAGCAACATTTTAGGGAAATATTAGTTGACATTTTAATATGTATATGTTATTTATATAAAATTTTGTTTTAGCTTACAAAACATTGCATAAAATATAGATTAAAGATAATATCTATTTGAGAACAAATTAAAGCATGAAGAAAAGTAAACATTCTCAGCTGTCCACTGTGGCAGTGGCTTTCAAAGTCAGGCTGGCACGAAGTGACTCTGTCCGTCAGTCAGTCAGGTAGGCAGTGGCTCGATCACTCAGGCAGACATTGGCTCTATCATTTAGGCAGGCGTTAGTTCCCTCAGTCAATCCTATATAAAAATTCCATATTTTTATTACCACATTTATTAGCAACAATTTCCATATCAACTTGAATTTAATTGAGAAACTAGACAATTTAAATAATAATACTAAATTATGCATTTAAAGAAGATGTTTAAAACATATTTAAATTTGTTCATACAGGCAGGCAGCGGCTCAATCATTCAGGCAGACAGTTTCTCACAGTCAGGCAGGCAGCGACTCCATCAGTCAAACGGGCAGCGGCTCCATCAGTCAGATAGGCAGCGGTTCTCACACGCAGGCAGACAATTTCTCCCTGTTAGGCAGGCAGCGACTCAATCAGTCAAGCAGACAGCGGCTCAATCAGTCTGGCAGGAAGCGGCTCAATCAGTCTGGCAGGAAGCGGCTCAATCAGGCAGGCAGGCAGGCAGCGGCTCAACCAATCAGACAGGCATGCAGGCAGCTGCTCAATCAGTCAGGCAAAGTCTCTCTCAGACAGCGGCTCAATCAGTCAGGCAGGCAGCGGCTCAATCAATCAGGCAGGTGTTGGCTCCATCAATCAATCCTATATTGAATTTCCATACTTTTTATTTTCACATTTATTTGCCACAACTTTCATATCAACTTGATTTTAAATGAAAAACTAGCTGATATAAATAATTATACTAAATGAAGCATTTAAAGAAGATGTTTGAAACATATTTAATGTTGCTTATACCGGCATTCATCGGCTCAATTAGTCAGGCAGGCAGCGGCATAATCAGTCAGGCAGGCAGCGGCTCAATCAGTCAGGCAGGCAGAGGCTCAATCAGTCAGGCAGGCAGCGGCTCAATCAGTCAGGCAGGCAGCGGCTTAATCAGTCAGGCAGGCAGCGGCTCAATCAGTCAGGCAGGCAGCGGCTCAATCAGTCAGGCAGACAGCGGTTCAATCAGTCAGGCAGGCAGCGGCTGAATCAGTCAAGCAGGCAGTGGCTCAATCATTCAGGCAGGAAGCGGCTAAATCAGTCAGACAGGCAGCGGCTCAATCAATCAGGCAGGTGTTGGCTCCATCAATCAATCCTATATTGAATTTCCATACTTTTTATTTTCACATTTATTTGCCACAACTTTCATATCAACTTGATTTTAAATGAAAAACTAGCCTATATAAATAATTATACTAACTGAAGCATTTAAAGAAGATGTTTGAAACATATTTAATGTTGCTCATACCGGCATTCATCGGCTCAATTAGTCAGGCAGGCAGCGGCTCAATGAGTCAGGCAGGCAGCGGCTCAATCAATCAGGCAGGCAGCGGCTCAATCAGTCAGACAGGAAGCGGCTAAATCAGGCGGGCAGGCAGCGGCTCAATCAATCAGGCAGTTGTTCGCTCTGTCAATCAATCCTATATAAAACTTCAATACTTTTTATATTCACATTAATTAGCCACAATTTTGATATCAAATTGATTTTAAATGAAAAACTAGCCTATGTAAATAATTATACTAAATTAAGCATTTAAAGAATATGTGAAACATATTTAATTTTGCTCATACCGGCATTCATCGGCTCAATTAGTCAGGCAGGCAGCGGCTCAATCAGTCAGGCAGGCAGCGGCTCAATCAGTCAGGCAGGCAGCGGTTCAATCAGTCAGGCAGGCAGCGGCTCAATCAGTCAGGCAGGCAGCGGCTCAATCAGTCAGGCAGGAAGCGGCTCAATCATTCAGGCAGGAAGCGGCTCAATCAGTCAGGTAGGAAGCGGCTCAATCAGTCAGGTAGGAAGCGGCTCAATCAGTCAGACAGGAAGCGGCTAAATCAGGCAGGCAGGCAGCGGCTCAATCAATCAGGCAGGTGTTGGCTCTATTAATCAATCCTATATTAAATTTCCATACTTTTTATTTTCACATTTATTAGCCACAACTTTCATATAAACTTGATTTTAAATGAAAAACTAGCCTATTTAAATAATTATACTAAATTAAGCATTTAAAGAAGATGTTTAAAACATATTTAATTTCGTTCATACAGGCACGCAGCGGCTCAATCATTCAGACAGGCATGCAGGCAGCTGCTCAATCAGTCAGGCAGAGTCTCTCTCAGACAGCGGCTCAATCAGTCAGGCAGGCAGCGGCTCAATCAATCAGGCAGGTGTTGGCTCCATCAATCAAACCTATATTGAATTTCCATACTTTTTATTTTCACATTTATTTGCCACAACTTTCATATCAACTTGATTTTAAATGAAAAACTAGCCTATGTAAATAATTATACTAAATTAAGCATTTAAAGAAGATGTTTGAAACATATTTAATGTTGCTCATACCGGCATTCATCGGCTCAATTAGTCAGGCAGGCAGCAGCTCAATCAGTCAGGCAGGCAGCGGCTCAATCAGTCAGGCAGGAAACGGCTCAATCAGTCAGACAGGAAGCGGCTCAATCAATCAGGCAGGTGTTGGCTCTATTAATCAATCCTATATTAAATTTCCATACTTTTTATTTTCACATTTATTAGCCACAACTTTCATATAAACTTGATTTTAAATGAAAAACTAGCCTATGTAAATAATTATACTAAATTAAGCATTTAAAGAAGATGTTTAAAACATATTTAATTTCGTTCATGCAGGCACGCAGCGGCTCAATCATTCAGACAGGCATGCAGACAGCTGCTCAATCAGTCAGGCAGAGTCTCTCTCAAGCAGCGGCTCAATCAGTCAGGCAGGCAGCGGCTCAATCAATCAGGCAGGTTTTGGCTCCATCAATCAATCCTATATTAAATTTCCATACTTTATATTTTCACATTTATTTGCCACAACTTTCATATCAACTTGATTTTAAATGAAAAACTAGCCTATGTAAATAATTATACTGAATTAAGCATTTAAAGAAGATGTTTGAAACATATTTAATGTTGCTCATACCGGCATTCATCGGCTCAATTAGTCAGGCAGGCAGCGGCTCAATCAGTCAGGCGGGAAGCGGCTTAATCAGTCAGGCAGGCAGCAGCTCAATCAGTCAGGCAGGCATCGGCTCAATCAGTCAGGCAGGCAGCGGCTCAATCAGTCAGGCAGGCAGCGGCTCAATCAATCAGGCAGGCAGCGGCTCAATCAATCAGGCAGGCAGCGGCTCAATCAGTCAGGCAGGCAGCGGCTCAATCAGTCAGGCAGGCAGCGGCTCAATCAGTCAGGCAGGCAGCGGCTCAATCAGTCAGGCAGGCAGCGGCTCAATCAGTCAGGCAGACAGCGGCTCAATCAGTCAGGTAGGCAGCGGCTCAATCAGTCAGGCAGGAAGCGGCTCTATCATTCAGGCAGGAAGCGGCTCTATCATTCAGGCAGACATTGGCTCTATCACTCAGGCAGGCGTTAGCTCCCTCAGTTAATCCTATATAAAAATTCCATATTTTTTAATACCACATTTATTAGCAACAATTTCCGTATCAACTTGAATTTAAAAGAGAAACAAGACAATGCAAATAATAATACTAAATTATGCATTTAAAGAAGATGTTTAAAACATATTTAAATTTGTTCATACAGGCAGGCAGCGGCTCAATCAGTCAGGCAGGCAGCGGCTCAATCAGTAAGAAAGGCAGAGAATCAATCAGTCAGGCAGGCATCGGCTCAATCAGTCAGGAAGGCAGCGGCTGAATCAGTCAGGCAGGCAGCGGCTCAATCAATCAGGCAGGCAGCGGCTCAATCAGTCAGACAGGAAGCAGCTAAATCAGGCGGGCAGACAGCGGCTCAATCAATCAGGCAGTTGTTCGTTCTGTCAATCAATCCTATATAAAACTTCAATACTTTTTATATTCTCATTAATTAGCCACAATTTTGATATCAAATTGATTTTAAATGAAAAACTAAACTATGTGAATAATTACACTAAATTAAGCATTTACAGAAGATGTTTAACACATATTTACTTTTGTTCATACAGGCACGCAGCGGCTCAATCATTCAGGCAGGCAGCGGCTCCATCAGTCAATCAGTCAGGCAGGCAGCGGCTCCATCAGTCAATCAGTCAGGCAGGCAGCGGCTCTCACCGGCAGGCAGGCAGGCAGGCAGTGTCTCTTTGTCAGGCAGGCAGTGACTAAATCAGTCAGGGAGACAGCCGCTCAATCAGCTAGACAGACAGCGGCAGTATCAGTCATCAGTCAGTCCAGCAGGCTAAGTTAACGCACATTGCACATTAATGAAAAGCTTATAAATTTAAATTCTACTATCGAAAAATGCAGTAATCTTTGAGAATTAACGTTAAAATTTCGACCCAGTACGAGGAGAGTGTTTCACACCAGAAACTTGCACGCATGAATCGAGAAGTTCCGAAACGGCTAAATGAGTGTGAAACACGAAGAGGAAGCAGAACGGCCGTCTACCGCCTCCACTTCTTGCCCCACATTCACCAAGTCATTTCGAAACTTCCGATCCACACTTACACACTTTCCTGTTGCAAAACTATGTCCCCGTAATGCATGGAAAAAATCAGTAGAATGACAGTCCATAGCAACATTTTAGGGAAATAACAGTTGACATTTTAATATGTATATGTTATTTATATAAAATATTGTTTTAGCTTACAAAACATTGCATAAAATATAGATTAAAGATAATATCTATTTGAGAACAAATTTAAATAATAATACTAAATTATGCATTTAAAGAAGATGTTTAAAACATATTTAAATTTGTTCATGCAGGCAGGCAGCGGCTCAATCATTCAGGCAGACAGTTTCTCACAGTCAGGCAGGCAGCGACTCCATCAGTCAAACGGGCAGCGGCTCCATCAGTCAGATAGGCAGCGGCTCTCACACGCAGGCAGACAGTGTCTCTCTGTCAGGCAGGCAGCGACTAAATCAGTCAAGCAGACAGCGGCTCAATCAGGCAGGCAGACAACGGCTCAATCAGTCAAGCAGACAGCGGCTCAATCAGGCAGGCAGACAACGGCTCAATCAGTCTGGCAGGAAGCGGCTCAGTCAGGAAGGCAGGCAGCGGCTCAATCAGGCAGGCAGGCAGCGGCTCAACCAATCAGGCAGGTGTTGGCTCTATCAATCAACCCTATATTAAATTTCCATACTTTTTATTTTCATATTTATTAGCCACAACTTTCATATAATTTTGATTTTAAATGAAAAACTAGCCTTTGTAAATAATTATACTAAATTAAGTATTTAAAGAAGATGTTTAAAACATATTTAATTTCGTTCATACAGGCACGCAGCGGCTCAATCATTCAGACAGGCATGCAGGCAGCTGCTCAATCAGTCAGGCAGGCAGCGGCTCAATCAATCAGGCAGGTGTTGGTTCCATCAATCAATCCTATATTAAATTTCCATACTTTTTATTTTCACATTTATTAGCCACAACTTTCATATCAACTTGATTTTAAATGAAAAACTAGCCTGTGTAAATAATTATACTAAATTAAGCATTTAAAGAAGATGTTTGAAACATATTTAATTTTGCTCATACCGGCATTCATCGTCTCAATTAGTCAGGCAGGCAGCGGCTCAATCAGTCAGGCAGACAGCGGCTCAATCAGTCAGGCAGACAGCGGCTCAATCAGTCAGGTAGACAGCGGCTCAATCAGTCAGGCAGACAGCGGCTCAATCAGTCAGGCAGACAGCGGCTCAATCAGTCAGGCAGGAAGCGGCTCTATCATTCAGGCAGGAAGCGGCTCTATCATTCAGGCAGACATTGGCTCTATCACTCAGGCAGGCGTTAGCTCCCTCAGTTACTCCTATATAAAAATTCCATATTTTTTAATACCACATTTATTAGCAACAATTTCCGTATCAACTTGAATTTAAAAGAGAAACAAGACAATGCAAATAATAATACTAAATTATGCATTTAAAGAAGATGTTTAAAACATATTTAAATTTGTTCATACAGGCAAGCAGCGGCTCAATCATTCAGGCAGAAAGTTTCACACAGTCAGGCAGGCAGCGGCTCAATCAGTCAGGCAGGTAGCGGCTCAATCAGTCAGGCAGGTAGCGGCTCAATCAGTCAGGCAGGCAGCAGCTCAATCAGTCAGGCAGGAAGCGGCACAATCAGTCAGGCAGGAAGCGGCTCGATCAGTCAGATAGAAAGCGGCTCAATCAGTCAGACAGGAAGCGGCTAAATCAGGCAGGCAGCGGCTCAATCAATCAGGCAGGTGTTGGCTCTATTAATCAACCCTATATTAAATTTCCATACTTTTTATTTTCACATTTATTAGCCACAACTTTCATATAAACTTGATTTTAAATGAAAAACTAGCCTATGTAAATAATTATACTAAATTAAGCATTTAAAGAAGATGTTTAAAACATATTTAATTTCGTTCATACAGGCACGCAGCGGCTCAATCATTCAGACAGGCATGCAGGCAGCTGCTCAATCAGTCAGGCAGAGTCCCTCTCAGGCAGCGGCTCAATCAGTCTGACAGGCAGCGTCTCAATCAATCAGGCAGGCGGCTCAATCAATCAGGCAGGCAGCGGCTCAATCAGTCAGGCAGTTGTTCGCTCTGTCAATCAATCCTATATAAAACTTCAATACTTTTTATATTCACATTAATTAGCCACAATTTTGATATCAAATTGATTTTAAATGAAAAACTAGACTATGTGAATAATAACACTAAATTAAGCATTTACAGAAGATGTTTAAAACATATTTACTTTTGTTCATACAGGCACGCAGCGGCTCAATCATTCAGGCAGGCAGCGGCTCCATCAGTCAATCAGTCAGGCAGGCAGCGGCTCCATCAGTCAATCAGTCAGGCAGGCAGCGGCTCTCACCGGCAGGCAGACAGGCAGGCAGTGTCTCTTTGTCAGGCAGGCAATGAATAAATCAGTCAGGGAGACAGCCGCTCAATCAGCTAGACAGACAGCGGCAGTATCAGTCATCAGTCAGTCCGGCAGGCTAAGTTAACGCACATTGTACATTAATAAAAAGCTTATAAATTTATATTCTACTATCGAAAAATGCAGTAATCTTTGAGAATTAACGTTAAAATTTCGACCCAGTTCGAGGACAATGTTTCACACCAGAAACTTGCACGCATGAATCGAGAACTTCCGAAACGGCTAAATGAGTGTGAAACACGAAGAGAAAGCAGAACGGCCGTCTACCGCCTCCACTTCTTGCCCCACATTCACCAAGTCATTTCGAAACTTCCGATCCACACTTACACACTTTCCTGTTGCAGAACTATGTCCCCGTAATGCCCGTAATCAGTCAGGCAGAGTCTCTCTCAGGCAGCGGCTCAATTAGTCAGGCAGGCAGCGGCTCAATCAATCAGGCGGACAGCGGCTCAATCAGTCAGTCAGGCGGACAGCGGCTCAATCATCAGTCAGGCGGACAGCGGCTCAATCATCAGTCAGGCGGACAGCGGCTCAATCATCAGTCAGGCGGACAGCGGCTCAATCATCAGTCAGGCGGACAGCGGCTCAATCATCAGTCAGGCGGACAGCGGCTCAATCATCAGTCAGACTGGCATCGGCTGAATCAGTCAGGCTGGCATCGGCTGAATCAGTCAGGCTGGCATCGGCTGAATCAGTCAGGCTGGCATCGGCTGAATCAGTCAGGCTGGCATCGGCTGAATCAGTCAGGCCAGCAAAAACTCACTAAGGCAGGCGGACAGCGGCTCAATCAGTCAGTCAGGCGGACAGAGGCTCAATCAGTCAGTCAGGTGGACAGCGGCTCAATCAGTCAGTCAGGCGGACAGCGGCTCAATCAGTCAGTCAGCCAGGGGCAACGGCTCAATCAGTTAGGCGGGCATCGGCTGAATCAGTCAGGCTGGCATCGGCTGAATCAGTCAGGCCAGCAAAAACTCCCTAAGGCAGGCAGCGGCTCTTTTAGACAGGTAGTCAGGCAGTGGCTTACTCAGGCAGGCAGGCATCAGCTCTATCAGGCAGGCAGCGGCTCTTTTAGACAGGCAGTCAGGCAGTGGCTTACTCAGGCAGGCAGGCATCGGCTCTATCAGGCAGGCATCGGCTCTATCAGGCAGGCATCGGCTCAATCAGGCAGGCATCGGCTCAATCAGGCAGGCATCGGCTCAATCAGGCAGGCATCGGCTCAATCAGGCAGGCATCGGCTCAATCAGGCAGGCATCGGCTCAATCAGCCAGGCAGGCATCGGCTCAATCAGCCAGGCAGGCATCGGTTCAATCAGCCAGGCAGGCATCGGTTCAATCAGCCAGGCAGGCATCGGTTCAATCAGCCAGGCAGGCATCGGTTCAATCAGCCAGGCAGGCATCGGTTCAATCAGCCAGGCAGGCATCGGTTCAATCAGCCAGGCAGGCATCGGTTCAATCAGCCAGGCAGGCATCGGTTCAATCAGCCAGGCAGGCATCGGTTCAATCAGACAGGCAGGCATCGGTTCAATCAGGCAGGCAGGCATCGGTTCAATCAGGCAGGCAGGCATCGGTTCAATCAGGCAGGCAGTCATCGGTTCAATCAGGCAGGCAGGCATCGGTTCAATCAGGCAGGCAGGCATCGGTTCAATCAGGCAGGCAGGCATCGGTTCAATCAGGCAGGCAGGCATCGGTTCAATCAGGCAGGCAGGCATCGGTTCAATCAGGCAGGCAGGCATCGGTTCAATCAGGCAGGCAGGCATCGGTTCAATCAGGCAGGCAGGCATCGGTTCAATCAGGCAGGCAGGCATCGGTTCAATCAGGCAGGCAGGCATCGGTTCAATCAGGCAGGCAGGCATCGGTTCAATCAGGCAGGCAGGCATCGGTTCAATCAGGCAGGCAGGCATCGGTTCAACCAGGCAGGCAGGCATCGGTTCAACCAGGCAGGCAGGCATCGGTTCAACCAGGCAGGCAGGCATCGGTTCAACCAGGCAGGCAGGCATCGGTTCAACCAGGCAGGCAGGCATCGGTTCAACCAGGCAGGCAGGCATCGGTTCAACCAGGCAGGCATCGGATCAACCAGGCAGGCAGGCATCGGTTCAACCAGGCAGGCAGGCATCAGTTCAACCAGGCAGGCAGGCATCGGTTCAATCAGTCAGGCAGGCATCGGTTCAATCAGGCAGGCAGGCATCGGTTCAATCAGGCAGGCAGGCATCGGTTCAATCAGGCAGGCAGGCATCGGTTCAATCAGGCAGGCAGGCATCGGTTCAATCAGGCAGGCAGGCATCGGTTCAATCAGGCAGGCAGGCATCGGTTCAATCAGGCAGGCAGGCATCGGTTCAATCAGGCAGGCAGGCATCGGTTCAATCAGGCAGGCAGGCATCGGTTCAATCAGGCAGGCAGGCATCGGTTCAATCAGGCAGGCAGGCATCGGTTCAATCAGGCAGGCAGGCATCGGTTCAATCAG
Organism: Parasteatoda lunata; assembly: GCA_949128135.1. Taxonomy (NCBI): domain Eukaryota; kingdom Metazoa; phylum Arthropoda; class Arachnida; order Araneae; family Theridiidae; genus Parasteatoda; species Parasteatoda lunata. Next base: position 91,365,683 of record OX421979.1, on the reverse strand, counting down.
GCAGGCAGGCATCGGTTCAATCAGGCAGGCAGGCATCGGTTCAATCAGGCAGGCAGGCATCGGTTCAATCAGGCAGGCAGACATCGGTTCAATCAGGCAGGCAGGCATCGGTTCAATCAGCCAGGCAGGCATCGGTTCAATCAGTCCGGCGGGCATCGGTTCAATCAGTCGGGCAGGCATCGGTTCAATCAGTCGGGCAGGCATCGGTTCAATCATTCGGGCAGGCATCGGTTCAATCATTCGGGCAGGCATCGGTTCAATCATTCGGGCAGGCATCGGTTCAATCATTCGGGCAGGCATCGGTTCAATCATTCGGGCAGGCATCGGTTCAATCATTCGGGCAGGCATCGATTCAATCATTCGGGCAGGCGTCGGTTCAATCATTCGGGCAGGCGTCGGTTCAATCATTCGGGCAGGCATCGGTTCAATCATTCGGGCAGGCATCGGTTCAATCATTCGGGCAGGCATCGGTTCAATCATTCGGGCAGGCATCGGTTCAATCATTCGGGCAGGCATCGGTTCAATCATTCGGGCAGGCATCGGTTCAATCATTCCGGCAGGCATCGGTTCAATCATTCGGGTAGGCATCGGTTCAATCAGTCAGGCGGGCATCGGTTCAATCAGTCAGGCGGGAGCCGCGATGGCTCAGGGGATAGAGCGTTCGCCTTCCAATGAGGCGAACCGGGTTCGAATCCCAGTCGATACGAATTCCGCATCCGGCTTGCACTGACCACAGTGCTGACGTGAAATATCCTCAGTGGTAGACGGAATATGGGTTAGAGTCCCCTTGCCGTAAGGCTAACCGTGGGAGGTTCTCGTGGTCTTCCTCTCCATGTAACGCAAATGCGGGTTAGCTCCATCAAAAAGTCCTGCACGAAGGCAAATTTCTCCCAATACTCGATCCAGGAGTTCCCTTGTCTTCTGGATTAGGTTCAAAATTACAAGGCTACAGAGTTGAACATTAGTAGCCGTAAACCCATAAGTTGGGTCGGCTGTTCAACGACGGTTATAAAATAAAATAAAATCAGTCAGGCGTGCAGCTGCCCAATAAGTCAGGCAGGCAGCTGCCCAATAAGTCAGGCAAGCAGCTGCCCAATAAGTCAGGCAGGCAGCTGACCTATAAGTCAGGCAGGCAGCTGCCCATTAAGTCAGGCAGGTTAGTGACTCAATCATTCAGGCAGCAGCGGCTCAGTCATTCAGACAGGCTAGCAGCGGCTTAAACAGTCAGTCACGCGGGCAGTGGCTCAATGAGTCATTAAAAAACAGTGCTATTAAAACTATTGCATCAAAAGTTTCATTAAATTATAATTTCTAGAGATTAAAATTTTTAAAAAATAGTTTCGTTTGGTCTATCATATGAATCTATTATACTAGAGAGAATAAATCCCAATTCTGCAAGTTTTAAGATGTTGAATATATTCTTCCCTAAACGCTGTCTAAATTTAATTTATTAAAGGCAAAGTTTTTAAGTTTAATAAAAGATTACAGTTAATAGATAGTAATGCAAAATTTCCAAGTTTTTAATCAAGTAAAATTTTGTATGAGCGCATGTAAAGTTAATAATAGATCATACACATGGCATTTTTAACTTTGTTCCTGAATTGATAATTGCATTCTTGATTATTAAAAGTTTTACTTCTATTAATCATTAATCTATATTTATGAATGCAATTCTTATGATACCCAAATATAAATTCTAATGAAAATAATTTTTCTTCAGGTAAAAAAAAAAGGGCTATCAAGCAAGTTTTTTACTTTAACTCTCTAAATTTATGATTTATTTTCAATAATCCCCAAAGGAGGTTCAAAATGAAAGGATAAAAATCAATAGCATAAGACTAGATTCTACTTGTTAGAGATTTTTATTTCCTAAATGAAAATTAGTACAAATGATGAATTCGGAATAGCGTTCGTATTACATGATAAACATTGACTCACATAACCACTCTTCAATGTATTGAACATAATTTATTATTATACTATCAATTATTATTTTTATATTATTAATTAAATTATTTTTATTATATTATTATTATTATTATTACAGTATTATATTACAATTAATTATTTATTATTATAATTTATTAAACATTTTAAACATAATTGTATTAAAATTACACCTCGAAACATCTAATAGAGTTCAGAAAAGCTAATTTTTAAAAATTACTTAACTGTAAACCCATTTTCAGAAAATTCTTACACTTAGGTTAAGTGTTAAAGATTTTGTAAATTAAAAAGGCATTTGAGTTCAGTACAGTTTTACATAAACATAATCAATACTATTTATGAATGCAATAATAATACAGAAATACAAATACTATTGTGAATAAAAAATTTTAAGGTTTAAAAATGGCTGTTGAGAAAGTTCTCTCTAATCTCTAATACGACAAATAAATACGTCATCTTTTTATAGTTATAATATGGAAAGATTCGTCACTAATCCCTAATTATAAATGGGAACTAATGTTTAAATAAATGCAAACTTTTGTTGCAAATTTTAAGCAAACAAAGAGTTAATCTGAATTATTATGTGAACAACCTATTTTGAAAGTTCTTTATAATTTTTGCATTATGAAAAGCATTTTAATATCTCTTAAAAAGTAAAAAGTGTCTTAAGACTGATGCTGCAATGGAAACCGGAAATGCATCAATAATATATTTTTAAATACTCCTAATCCATTCAAACTCACTTTCATAAAGGCATATTTAGATACCTTTTGAAATACAGCCAAAAATATAACAAAAATACAGCCAAAATACATTTCAAAATAAGTAAAAATATACAGCCAAAAATATATACATTAATTCATGATACACTGTTGAAAATATTATGGTTTCTAAGTAATCGCTTTTGTTGACACAGACATAGTTTTAATAAAATTAAGGATTAATGGCTTTCTCTTACTAAACAAAATTCTAATTATTTGTAACTACATTAATTTCCGTTATCATCTTTCTTTAATATTTTAGAAATTAAAATACCACAATCTCTTTAAAATTCTATAATTTTAATGTAAAAAATCTAAAATTCAACATACTTTATTAAAAAAACCTAAACTCCTAGAAATTCTAGAAGTTAAAATTCTATAAAGTTTTAAAGATAAAGAAAATGCTAGCTCTAAAAAAAATTATACTTAAAACTTACCAGAAGTAGATGAATCTTTTGTTTAAATTCAAAACTATGAAATGTTTGTTTTGAAGTAACTTAAAAATTGTTTAACAAACTTTTGCAAAAAGAGCGCGCAACAAGGCACCTGGAGTATGATTAGGAGTATGGTAAAGTGCGGTGTGCTCTCTGCTTTTGCTTTTAGCACTGCGTTTCAATAGGTAATGCTTAATTTAGCCTATCAAGATTTATATGAGCTCAGAAGCTCTACTTCAAATTCAACATGCTACCACCGAGTCCAACAGGGAACCCTTGCGTATCACAAGGCACCTGGATATCTCAAATAGATTTTCATCATATGGTTGTAGTTATATTACGCTTGTTGGCAATTATAAAACAAAGATAATTGCAGTATTGTTCTTGTGCCAAATATTCCGTAGCATAGAGGTAGCAGGTTCGATTCTTTTTTTCTTGCTATCTACTTCTTTACGTTATGAAGGCAGGTACTTTATTTAAGAAACGCTAGAGCTTTACAATAGACTATTGACGACAATCTCGGCTCAATCACTCAGGCAGGCAGCAGCTTAATCTGTCAGGCGGACAGCGGCTCAATCAGTCAGTCAGGCGGACAGCGGCTCAATCAGTCAGTCAGGCGGACAGCGGCTCAATCAGTCAGTCAGGCGGACAGCGGCTCAATCAGTCAGTCAGGCGGACAGCGGCTCAATCAGTCAGTCAGGCGGACAGCGGCTCAATCAGTCAGTCAGGCGGACAGCGGCTCAATCAGTCAGTCAGGCGGACAGCGGCTCAATCAGTCAGTCAGGCGGACAGCGGCTCAATCAGTCAGTCAGGCGGAAAGCGGCTCAATCAGTCAGTCAGGCGGAAAGCGGCTCAATCATTCAGTCAGGCGGAAAGCGGCTCAATCATTCAGTCAGGCGGAAAGCGGCTCAATCAGTCAGTCAGGCGGACAGCGGCTCAATCAGTCAGTCAGGCGGACAGTGGCTCAATCAGTCAGTCAGGCGGACAGCGGCTCAATCAGTCAGTCAGGCGGACAAGGGCTCAATCAGTCAGTCAGGCGGACAGCGGCTCAATCAGTCAGTCAGGCGGACAGCGGCTCAATCAGTCAGTCAGGCGGACATCGGCTCAATCAGTCAGCCAGGCGGAAAGCGGCTCAATCAGTCAGGTTGGGGCAGGGGCTCAATCAGTCAGGTTGGGGCAGCAACTCAATCAATCAGGTTGGGGCATCGGCTCAATCAGTCAGGTTGGGGCAGGGGCTCAATCAGTCAGGCAGGGGCAGCGGCTCAAACAGTCAGGCAGGGGCAGCGGCTCAATCAGTCAGGTTGGGGCAGGGGCTCAATCAGTCAGGCAGGGGCAGCGGCTCAATCAGTCAGGCAGGGGCAGCGGCTCAATCAGTCAGGCAGGGGCAGCGGCTCAATCAGTCAGGCAGGGGCAGCGGCTCAATCAGTCAGACATGGGCGGGTCTTTCACTCAGACAGGCAGCGGCTCAATAAGTCAGATCGGCATCTGCTCAGTCAGGCAGCGGCTCAATCATTCAGGTAGTCAGCGGTTCAATCAGTCAGGCAGGCAATGGCTCAATCAGTCAGGCAGGCGTTCAGCGACTCAATCATTCAGACAGGCGGGCTGCGGCACAATCAGTCATTAAAAAACGGTGCTATTAAAACTACTGAATCAAAAGTTTCTTGAATTTATAACTTTTAGAGATTAAAATTTTTAAAAAATAGTTTCGTTTGTTCTATCATATGAATCTATTACATTCGAGAAAAAAAATCCCAATTCTGGAGATTTTAAGATGTTGAATATATTCTTACCCAAACGCTGTCTAAATTTAATTTATTAAAGGCAAATTTTAATAAGTTTAATAAAAGATTACAGTTAATAGATAATAATGCTAAATTTCCAAGTTTTTAATCAAGTAAAATTTTGTATGAGCACACGTAAATTTAACTTTTGCATTATTAACTTTGTTCCTGAATTGATAATTGCATTCTTGATTATTAAAATTTTTACTTCTATCCATCTTTAATTTATATTTATGAATGCAATTCTAATGATACACAAATACAATTCTAGTGAAAATAAATTTTCTTCAGGTAAAAAAAATTGCTATCAAGCTAGTTTTATTTTCTTAACTCTCTAATTTGATGATTTATATTTAGTAATCCTAAAAAGTGGTTCAAAATGAAAGGATAAAAATCAATAGCATAAGACCAGATTCTTCTTGTTAGAGATTTTTATTCTCTAAATGAAAATTAGTACAAATGATGAATTCGGAATAGCGTTCGTATTACCTGATAAACATTGACTCACATAACCACTCTTCAATGTATTGAACATAATTTATTATTATACTATTAATTATTATTTTTATATTATTAATTATATTATTATTATATTATATATTATTAATTATATTATTATTATTAATTATATTTTATTGTTATATTATATATTATTATTATATTTTATTATTATATTATATTATTATATTATATTATTATATTATTATTATATTATATTATTATTATATTATATTATATTTTTATATTATTAATTATATTATTATTATTATATTATTATTATTATTATTACATAATTATATTACAATTAATTATTTATTAATATAATTTATTAAACATTTTAAACATAATTGTATTAAAATTACACCTCAAAACATCTAATAGAGTTCAGAAAAGCTAATTTTTAAAAATTACTTAACTCTAAACCCATTTTCAGAAAATTCTTACACTTATGTTAAGTGTTAAAGATTTTGTATATTAAAAAGGCATTTGAGTTCAGTACAGTTGTACATAAACATAATCAATACTATTTATGAATGCAATAATAATACAGAAATACAAACACTATTGTGAATAAAAAATTTTAAGGTATAAAAATGGCTGTTGAAAAAGTTCTCTCTAATCTCTAATACAATTACATATAAATACGTCATCTTTTTATAGTTATAATATGGAAAGATTCGTCACTAATCCCTAATTATAAATGGGAACTAATGTTTAAATAAATGCAAACTTTTGTTGCAAATTTTAAGCAAACAAAGAGTTAATCTGAATTATTATGTGAACAACCTATTTTGAAAGTTCTTTAACATTTTTGCATTAAGTAAAGCATTTTAATATCTCTTAAAAAGTAAAAAGTGTCTTAAGACTGATGCTGCAATGGAAACCAGAAATGCATCAATAATATATTTTTAAATACTCCTAATCCATTCAAACTCACTTTCATAAAGGCATATTTAGAAACCTTTCGAAATACAGCCAAAAATATAACAAAAATACAGCCAAAATACATTTCAAAATAAGTAAAAAATATACAGCCAAAAATATATACATTAATTCATGATATACTGTTGAAAATATTATTGCTTCTAAGTAATCTTTCCGTTATCTTTCTTTAATATTTTAGAAATTAAAATACCACAATCTCTAAAATTCTATAATTTTAATGAAAAAATCTAAAATTCAACATACTTTATTAAAAAATCTAAGCTCCTAGAAATTCTAGAAGTTAGAATTCTATAAAGTTTCAGCTCAATCAGTCAGGCAGGCGGGCAGCGACTCAATCATTCGGACAGGCGGGCAGTGACTCAATCATTCAGACAGGCGGGCTGCGGCTCAATCAGTCATTAAAAAACGGTGCTATTAAAACTACTGAATCAAAAGTTTCATGAAATTATATCTTTTAGAGATTAAAATTTTTAAAAAATAGTTTCGTTTGTTCTATCATATGAATCTATTACACTCGAGAAAAAAAATCCCAATTCTGGAAGTTTTAAGATGTTGAATATATTCTTACCCAAACGCTGTCTAAATTTAATTTATTAAAGGCAAATTTTAATAAGTTTAATAAAAGATTACAGTTAATAGATAATAATGCAAAATTTCCAAGTTTTTAATCAAGTAAAATTTTGTATGTGCACACGTAAATTTAACTTTTGCATTATTAACTTTGTTCCTGAATAGATAATTGCATTCTTGATTATTAAAATTTTTACTTCCATTAATCATTAATTTATATTTATGAATGCAATTCTAATGATACACAAATACAATTCTAGTGAAAATAAATTTTCTTCAGGTAAAAAAAATTGCTATCAAGCTAGTTTTATTTTCTTAACTCTCTAATTTGATGATTTATTTTTAGTAATCCTAAAAGGTGGCTCAAAATGAAAGGATAAAAATCAATAGCATAAGACCAGATTCTTCTTGTTAGAGATTTTTATTTCCTGAATGAAAATTAGTACAAATGATGAATTCGGAATAGCGTTCGTATTACCTGATAAACATTGACTCACATAACCACTCTTCAATGTATTGAACATAATTTATTATTATACTATTAATTATTATTTTTATATTATTAATTATATTATTAATTATATTATTAATTATATTATTATTATATTATATATTATTAATTATATTATTATTATTAATTATATTATTATTATTATATTATATATTATTAATTATATTATTATTATTATATTATTATATTACAATTAATTATGTATTATTATAATTTATTAAACATTTTAAACATAATTGTATTAAAATTACACCTCAAAACATCTAATAGAGTTCAGAAAAGCTAATTTTAAAAAATTGAACGCTTAGGTTAAATGTTAAAGATTTTGTTAATTAAAAAGGCATTTGAGTTCAGAACAGTTGTACATAAACATAATCAATACTATTTATGAATGCAATAATAATACAGAAATATAAATACTATTGTGAATAAAAAATTTTAAGGTATAAAAATGGCTGTTGAGAAAGTTCTCTAATCTCTAATACAATTACATATAAATACGTCATCTTTTTATAGTTATGATATGTAACGATTCGTCACTAATCCCTAATTATAAATGGGAACTAATGTTTAAATAAATGCAAACTTTTGTTGCAAATTTTAAGCAAACAAAGAGTTAATCTGAATCATTATGTGAACAACCTATTTTGAAAGTTCTTTAACATTTTTGCATTAAGTAAAGCATTTTAATATCCCTTAAAAAGTAAAAAGTGTCTTAAGACTGATGCTGCAATGGAAACCTGAAATGCATCAATAATATATTTTTAAATACTCCTAATCCATTCAAACTCACTTTCATAAAGGCATATTTAGATACCTTTTGAAATACAGCCAAAAATATAACAAAAATACAGCCGAAATACATTTCAAAATAAGTAAAAAATATACAGCCAAAAATATATACATTAATTCATGATACACTGTTGAAAATATTATGGTTTCTAAGTAATCGCTTTTGTTGACACAGACATAGTTTTAATAAAATTAAGGATTAATGGCTTTCTCTTACTAAACAAAATTATAATTATTTGTAACTACATTAATTTCCGTTATCATCTTTCTTTAATATTTTAGAAATTAAAATACCACAATCTCTTTAAAATTCTATAATTTTAATGTAAAAAATCTAAAATTCAACATACTTTATTAAAAAAACCTAAACTCCTAGAAATTCTAGAAGTTAAAATTCTATAAAGTTATAAAGATAAAGAAAATGCTAGTTCTAAAAAAATTTATACTTAAAACTTACCAGAAGTAGATGAAGCTTTTGTTAAATTCAAAACTATGAAATGTTTGTTTGGAGATAGTTTAAAGACTAAAGATTGTTTAACAAACTTTTGCAAAAAGAGCGCGCAACAAGGCACCTGATATCTCAAATAGATTTTCATCATATGGTTGCAGTTATATTACGCTTGTTGGCAATGATTAACAAGAGATAATTGCGGTATTGTTCTTGCGCCAAATATTCCATAGCATAGAGGTAGCAGGTTCGATTCTTTTTTTTTCTTGCTATCTACTTTTTTACGTTATGAAGGCAGGTACTTTATTTACGTAACGCTAGAGCTTTACAATGAACCATTGACGACAGTCTGGGAAACACCCTGAAGATGATCCGAATATATGTAATCACAATTTTGATCCTTCACATCAGCAATCAACCATAGGACTTAGTGGAGTCGAGGATCGAACCTCGACTTCTCCCGGCCAGAGTCTAATTCTTTAATCACTACATTATGAAACCTATACACCAATTTAAAGAAGTAGCAATCACTTTTCATCATCATTTTTATCTGGCGATAAAAACTAATTTTAGTAGAAACAATTAACTACGTAATGTGTACTCATTCTTAATATTTAGATTTATGTATTAAATGAATTTACACAAAAGGGTAACTTAAGAACAAAAGAAAATTCTTGGGAGATTTAGAAGCTGCAATAAAAATGATTCATAATTCAAATTTCTCCTTAAAACTACGTTTATACATATACGACTGTTTAGTTATAAGACTCAAATACACAATATGTAATTTTTTATATTTCAAGAGAAAGTTTTTATGCAGATCACTTGCATATTTGTAAGTCCTGGAGTAAGTACTATTGAATCTTTCGGGGCTCGTTCCTGCGACCTTCCCTACCGTGGTGATACAGGAACCCTCGACAATTTGACTACTGTGAGCTCAGTAATAAAACAGTGTAGTATACGAATGAGTTTGAAAAAGGGAAAAATCCCAGATCAGCTCTAATACGTAGATAATTAGTAATGTTAAATTTTACAAATATCCCTTAAGATATTCGCTGGGATTCTTTATTTCTTCGAAGCAAAAGAAAAAGATGGATCCATAGAATAACTATTGAAGAATGTTATGAGCCATAGGATTCAGTGACTTTGCTGTTAGGTTACGGACTGTAATCGTTGATAGATTTGAACCCCGACGTTGCTAAATCACATCTGCACTAAAAAACGAATAATGTACATACACTAAATTAAAATATAAATGTTTCACTTAAAATCGGCATCTGCGCTCCCAACCTGATGTCAGAAGGATTATCAGCATAATCTAACAGTCGGTTTTCGTCGGTATGAATAATATTGAAAGTAAATTTTAAATCGAAAAGCTGCCGAATGTACGGTAGCAAGTTTCCTAACAAATATTTCTAACCTTCTAACCATATAACCTTACTGCTGAAAAACTTGGTGAAAAAAAGTCCTCAAATTTTAAAAATTATAAATTACTTTTTCACTTTATACTTTAAAGCTTTCGTGGTACCAAATTGCAATCTATCAAGAGTTAGTGGAAAACAGAAAAATAAATCGAGATAGCAACAATATGAAATTCTACCTCAAATCTGAATTATCGATTATGAAGTTCGCGTAACATTCAAATAATCAAAAACGCAATTAAAAATAGTAAATATAACTTAATTTAATTTAGACTTAATTTTGGATGTGTTAATTTAGAACTAACTCTCCTGCAACATTGTCCCCTTTTTTGAGGTAAATGGGGTTGTTTTGAGGGGTATAAGAAAAAATCTTTTCTTGGCAGAAGAGTGAGGCATTCTTTCCAGTGTATTTTTGTACACTGAATTAAATGAGATTAGTCCCTCAGGGATCATATAAATAATAAAAAAGCTATAATCGTTTCATGTGTAAAAAAATTTGTACTAGTACCTATTACGTTTTTTCCATCTATTTTAAGCTGAATCGAATGAAATTATACACAAGTCATTAGAAAAGTTCAAAAGTTGCAAGAGTATTACTTTTAGCTTGTACTTATGTATACACTTTAAATTACTGTTCAGGTACTATGTGAACAAGCTTGGAATATTTTGCCGTGAATCTTTCACACTAAACTGAGTGCGGAAAATCACGAGACTAGATTGCTAGACCAATAATTCAGATGTTATGTGAATTTTTGTCATAATAAGTGCAATTCAAATATAGAACTTTTAGACTCTAGAAAAAGTCACATTTCAACTTTAGAAATATTATTCCTGTTTACTCATGCTTATTCTCATAAGATTCTCTCAGAAAAATATACATAGGAAGTACGACGACGACGAACGTGGGAAGAGCGATTTTACGTCGCTCTAGTGCGACGTAAAATAAAGTACTTACCGCTGTTTTTTTTTTTTTGTTGTAAGGATCAGTGAATTAGGCACTTGAATTATTGCTCTCGGGGTTTTTGTTCATATTTTATGGAAGTGTGGAAAGGATGGAATGTTTTATTGGGTGTTGTAGGTTTGTCTGTATTACAATGTAGATGTATAAATAAATGCATGTACAAAATTCTACTTTTTATACATATAACGCTTATAAATTCTAAACTATTAGTTCGACCGTCACCGTCCAAATTCATTTAAGTCAGCTCAAAAAATTGTTACAGAAAATATACCTTACATGAGTAAATAATTCATGTAAAGCAATGCGAAGGGTATTAATTAGTTCCTCTTCAAACGTAGTACTTCTTCCGCACACTGCTCATTCCGACCACAGTGCTGACGTAAATTATCCTCAGTGCTGGACGGATCATGGAGCAACACGTACTAGAAGGGATCTAGCCATCTGGGGAGAAGTTCGGTTCCATGTTTTTGACCGTATCCCCTTCCTTATCCTCCTCTTTTCAGTTGTATAAGAATGAACTGCAATATTTCTCCTTTTCTTAATATTTTTCGTATTAAGTTATTAAATTTTTTAAAAAAAATTTCCATGATGCTTTCTTATAGAACTATGTTTAATATAATTTTCAGTTCCATATAGTTTCTTACCTTGAATGGTTTTAATCTATTTGAAATAAAGAAACTTGCATACTTCCTTCTTTTATGACACTCTACACGCTATTGGTAAAAGCATATGAAGTTTTGCCAAAGGTAGAGAGTTCTGCTTTACGCCATATGTAGCCTATTTCGTTTACAAATTCTTCCAAGCCACAAACCGTTTCTAACTTTTTACTGCTACCTATTTGGCCTCAACCATAAGCTTCATTAATACATAAAGAGAGCTCAAAGCTAATGCAGAGAGCTCGCCGCACTTTACTACAATCTCAGGGACTAATATAGGGGATGCCTTTATATCTATGCTACAATCTGCTTAAAGGGAAAAATAATGAAATAAACTAGAAATTCAATTTTGAAGAAGAGCCTCTGAGCTCATATAAATCTTGATAGGCTAAATTAAGCCTTACCTATTGAAACGCAGTGCTATAAGCGAAAGCAGAGAGCTTTCTAATTTTTAAAACATAAAAAAAATATCTTGCATTCTTTATTATGATTTATGGAATTGTGACTAACACTGTTGATAGATAAAAAAAAAAGTCTTTATTTCCTTCTAATATCAAGGGAAGATTTCTATAACGGTATATGCTTTGTGCAAAACGTACCACAGCAAAGGCATTAAAAGGTTTTTGTATTGGCAGTTTTTATTTTCAAAAAGTCCTTCCAAGGGGAACAAAATTAAATAAATGAAATTAAGTTCCCGTAATAGAAATAAAATTCATTGAAAATAAGTAAAGTTTTTATGGTTGTTTAGCATTATAAGTCATGATATTTTTCTTTTTCTAATATTTAATGGTGTCATTTAAAGAAAGAGGTATAGCCTTTGGTACTTGTTATATTTTTATGTAGGCGTTGCAGGTTTCCAATTTTTGGCGAAATTAAAATACAAAGTTACACTATTTTTTTTTAATTTCACACATAACAAAAAAATAAAACAATAGCAAAGAAATTAATTTCATTCTTGTTTTTACTTTTAATGAATTTAAATCCATGATAATTCATAAAAATGGTCTTTTAATTATAATTATTTGTCTGTTTGAAATATTCAGAGGCAGTCCTAGAGTTATCCAGGGGGACAATACCTACAGTCTCCTTGGTATGACACTATGGGTAATATAGCCATTCATAAATGTACCTGATTCTTTCCTGTTTGGTATGTACAAGGAAAAGAGCAGGATTTTATATAGTACAGTTTAAGATACAATAATGAAAACTGAAGATGAAAAAAATACATAACTTCCAAGTTGCTAATGTTATAGTTGGTTCAATATTTGAGGAAAAATTTTAACAAAACAAGTTATTTCTGCATATGAGAACTGAAGGGATAACCACAACGGAAAAAAATCCTAAAAGCAGTAACACATACGCATATATATATATATATCCAGTTAATGACTTGGGAGAGTAATTTTGTACATTTTCTGTTTTTATATTTTCTTAAATTTTTTTTTTTTTTCATAAACTGTTGAAAACCAATGTTGATGTAGCTTAAATTTCTTTTAGTTCAAATAAAGAAACATATGTTTGCAAAATTATAAAAAAAATGCATGTCAATTACCTTTTAAGCAATGCTGATTGCAAAATCATTCATACTGTTTTCATATTGAAGTTCTAGTATAATTCTTGCTATATCTCTTCCATTTTATCTTTTCCAATAGATCTCTTTCACGATATTCTAAAGATACTGTCAAATAGAGTAAACTCCATATATGTTTAGAGAAAGTAAAAACAGTTGGGTCAATATTTAACAGATTTTGGTTTGGGGTGGCAAGAGGAAGAGAATCAGGGAAGAGAGAAGCTCCCCTCTTTAAAATGAGCTCTTTCTTTTTTCCATAGCAGCAGAGGGTCTGAGACTTTGTGGCGAATGAAGTTATTTTCATTGACAAACTATATACTTCCTCTATTTCAGTTGCAGAACCGCCATGATTAGAGCATTCACCTTCCAATAAGGTGAATCGGATTGGAATCCCAGCGATACGGCTTGCACCTACCACAGTGCTGATGTGAGATATTCTCACTGTAGACGGATCATGGGTTAGAGTCCCCTTGCCGCCAGGCTAGCAGTGGGTGGTTCTTGTGGTCTTTCTCTCCAAATAATGCAAATGCAGGTTAGTTCCATAAGAAGTCCTCCACGAAGGCAGCTTTCCCCCAATACTTGATCTAGGAGTTCCCTTGTCTTCTGGGTTGGGTTCACAAGCCTATAGAGTTGAACATTAGTATTGGGTTGTGCTGATAAAAAATTGGGTTGGCAGTTCAATGACGGTTATAAAATATTTTAGTTGCTGATCCAGTGGATCAGCAATAATTATTTTATTGAGTGAAATTTCAGTTGTTCCACACTATTTTTTTTCAGCCCTTAACTTACTACAGTAATTGCATTTTGAAGATGAGCAAAATTTTATTTATTTTTATTGTGGGTGGAAAGTTTTGAGTAGAATGAAGTTAACAAGCTTTTCTTTTTTAGGTTACTTAGATGGAAGATGTTTACTAAGTGAAATTTGTGCGACAGCATGAAACATGAATGATGCCATGGAAAATATGAATATTGAAGATTTAAAGGAAGAAATCTATGGTGGGTACATACTTTTTAAAAATTCATAAAGGCTGTTAGTCAAAATAATATTATTGGTATGTTTTGCATTCATAACAGGTTATAAAATAACGAGGTTCTAATAATCCTTAATTTATGAAGTTGTTTATAGAGGCTTTAAAAAGTGTTTATTTTTAATTTTGATTATTTTTTTTTCAGTCTTTAAGGTTTTTAAAATGTTTTTATTCAGTAAAGAATTATTATTGATGATGAGATATTGGCAGCCAATATCTCATGATATTTATTTCTATATTTATTTTTAATTTCAAGATAAAAGTTCTTTGTCAAAAACTAGTTATTTTATCACGATCTTGTGAAGTCTCTGAAAATTATTTTACATTTTATTAATGTATGTAGTGCTTGAAAATATTTTTTGAGTGCTTAAAAAAATACTTAAAATGTACTTATTTTTTGTTGAAAGATTTGACTATGCACCCTGAACAAGATATTTTTTTTTCTCTGTTCGAACATCACCAGATTGGATACCTTTTCTCCTTCCATCCATCTCCATTATAACAATGGCAACAGCTATCTACAAATTGAGTATAGGTCTTTCATTTAAAGATAAAAATGGAAATATTGTTTGATATTTTAAATTTGATAATACTATACAATTATATAAAGTGCGGAATAAAGAAGTAAGCTTTTAAAATTTTAATAAAAATAAAATATTTTTTTAAATGTTTTATTTTTTGAAAGTTCAATTTTATTTTTATGCAGAATGTATCAAATATAAAAAATGCAGAAAATTTAAATAGTACACATTTCTTTGCAACCTTTTATTTCATCCATAATTATTATTATCGCTTTATTTTTTCTATGAAATTGGACTCTGTTTATTCATATTTCATTTCACCAAAAAAAGTCTAGTCACTCCATGAAAAAAGAAAAAATCTCTGCTATACTGGTTGTTATTGATTCAATTCCTACTATTAGTTCATACTCTCCCTATATCTTGTTCAAATTTTCAATCGTTAATAAAATACTTTTTATTCATCCACTCAAGTTCAAATATATATTTTTTTAACTTGTCGTGGATGACACTTGATGTTTATACCGTTTTTTCAAATAATAATTCTTTAATTAATTCATTTTAGTTTTATAAGGGAGAAAAAATTTAAATTATGTAATAAAAAGCAACTTAAATGAAATTTTTCTTGAATGAAATTTTTTTATTTTATATTACTTCTTTTTAATTTGTAACTTGCAACTTTGGAAATGTATCACTTTTTGTTTTATAAGCATTTCAGAAGTAGTTAGATGTTTTCATTTCTGTAGATGTGATCAAAACTATCAAAGATCCTGAGAAACCGCAAACTTTAGAAGAATTAGGGGTGATAAATGAAAAGGATATTTCTGTAAAATTATCTCCTAACTGCCCTGTTATCCAAATTGAACTTACACCTACAGTGCCACATTGTTCATTGGCTACTATCATAGGTGAGCTTTAAACTCATTATGACTAATGTTTCCTTTCTAAGGATAAATGAAAAGGATATTTTTCTGAAATTTTCTCCCACTCTTAGAAGAGTTTTTTTTAATAGATATCTACTTATAATTAATTTAGTATTCTAACATATCTCTAGCCTCCCAATAACGCTCCGCGAGAAAAGTCTTGCCTATAGTAGGACAGTGCACAGTGGTCCAGCATCCAAGGTTTTGTGGCCAAAATTAGTATTTCGATAAAATTTGTTTCAAAATTTGTATTTAAGGGTTTTTATGTGCAGGTAAATTAAATTCATAGTTAAAATGTTGAAATACACTAAAAATACCCCCCCCCCCAAAAAAAAAAGAAATGGCAAGCAAAAAAAAATAATAATACAGTACGTTTAAAATAATTAAATATAGCAATGAAATTATAATAATTTTCGTAATTTTGTATTAAAAATGAAAAGCGAATTATATTTCTGAAGTAATATCTATAATAACAATCATTTAAAACATTTTATATAAATTTTTTATTAATATATAAAAAATATGACTTAGAATTAGTAAAACAATGTTTGGTCATAAAAATTAAATAACATAATCAATAAATTATTTTTTCATTGATTATTTAACATAAAAAATGAAATATTTCACTGTTTTTGATATCAAAAATAAAAAAATTTTGTGATTATAATCCGATGTTTAAGTAATCGACATTCAATCTTCGTCTTCAGAAGCTGTTAACTCTATATTACCTGAATATTCCGTTGAAAGAGTTGATTCTGTCCAATTTTCTAGTCCATCTTCATCTTGTAATTCTGTATCGCAATTTGTTTGTGGAATTTTAGGCAAATCCAATACAGCTATGACCTCAGCAGAAAAAAATTCTTTCTTTTGCTTTGATGCTCGCTTCTGCAAATCCACACTGGATAAAATGTGTAGTATTGTGTAAAACAAATGTTTCAGATGGTAAGATGCAATCTTCACAATAAATAAACTTAATTTAGAACAATAAAAACAGTTTATATGAATATCTATACAAAATAATGCAAAAAAATGAAAAAAGTATAATTTTTGTTTTTCTGTATATTTAGTCCACCTTTGCACAGGCAAAATGGGGCAGGTTTCTTCAAAAGAAGAAACATCAAAGAAGACAACAAAAAAAGTTTAGCTAATTACCTGGTGGAACTTTTCGGAACTAATTTTTGAAAGCCATTCAAACATTGTAAAGTGTGAAATAATAAAATATAAACAATAAGTTTGTCAAGGGTATTAACTAATCAAACAAATTGAAAAATTTTTCTATAATTTAATACTAATTACTCTGATAAAAATGTAACAATAACGTTAAATTCCTCTATATATTTCTGAAATAAAAATTTAAAAGTTACATTTAAAACAATTTTTTTAGCATATTTTTCATTAAATTGTACTCTTGTCGGTCCAAAAAGTAAGTTATAATGTTTGGGATGATTATGAATACTTAATTTGGGATATATTGAAACTGGCTACACATATTTTAGTTGAAAAATGAATTTTTTACTTTTGACCAAAGACCATAGTCTTCTGGCCTGCAGTGGATTAGATGTGCAGAGTCCATGACCTCTGCAGAGCTGCACAAGTTGCATATCAGGGAAGGAACAATTTTGAGTCTATGAAGATGGTTTCATAGGCAGTCATGTCCGGTAGCTAGGTGGAGTCTAGCCTCTGCTCTACGCCTCAGGCCAATAAACAAATTTGGGATGGTATTCTTCCAAAGACTTTCGGGAAACACTGTTATAGAAGTCTTCCTGAGCATGAACTTTAATAGATAGTATAATAAAATTATTAAGAGTATGGAAAGGCGTAGGACTAGAAATTCTTTGCTAATAATTAAAGCACTCTTTTTTAGCCAGCTTTTTATTGTTTTCTGTTGTAACTGTTCATAATCTGCCATTAGAAAGAAAAAATAAAAACACTTAAATATTTAGGCTCAGATTTTGAGGATAACTGAATTTATTTAATTTTTTTTTTCTCTTTTAGGTAATTCTTTTAAATTTTTTAAAGCTTTTTTTTTTTTTTTTTTCGTGTATTTTTTTGGAGTTTAAAATTTTCTTATCCGGTTGTTTCAAAATTTTTAATATTTTCCCCTTTCATTTTGTAACTTTGTTTTTCAGAGTATTCAAAATATCAACACATTTTTCCTTCATTCTTTGGTCTTTTCTTGTTTTAGCATTCAACATTTATTTAAAAATTTAATGAAAATTAAATCTCAATTTCTTTTTATTTAAAAAAGTTTTATGTTGTGCCTATGGAAAGCCATGCATCTTAAGGGTTGAAAATTAATATTAAAGTGAGATGGAAAAAATAGAAAATGCTATCAAAATTCTTGTGTCATGCAACTACTAGTTAAAAAAATTTCATTAAACGGCAGCTTTCCTACCATTCCATTTTTGAACAAGAACTTACTCCATTAAGGTTGTAACTTGTTTTTATGAAATTCTTATGCACCTTTATGTTACTTTCTTTCATTTTGTGTTTTAACACATATATATTCTTCATTGCAGAACTTAAACTATATGTTTTTGTATATGGTTTATGTCTGTATTACTTACATTATAATCTATTTCTTTATGTGTGTATAGTATTTTTAGGTATAATTTTTTTAAATTAATTGTTAGATCAAACAAGCTTGTGTGTGTGATATAAGTTTTAGTTGTTGAGATAAAATATCAAGATACAGGAAATATCATAGGTACCTATAAAATGATTTTTATCAAGATATTGATTTCAATTTTAGGTATATGTGTTATAGGTTGCTTAAAATTGTTTTTTAAATGAATCGAAGCTTTCTGAAGTTAAATCAAATTTTTCAACACACTATTTTATTTATTTATTTTGCTTCTGTATTTATCATTTAATGCCTTCATAAGGGTTTTGTTTGGCTCAATAAATTCTTCTACTAACTGTTCCATTTTCAAATATGAGATTGAAAAATTTTGCTCCTATCTTTGGAAAATTCTCTATTCAGGGTTCCCAAACTTAGAGTTAATGGGTTCTTCATTTATTGCATCATTATTGTTAAAAAAAAAAGTGTGTTGTGTTCCATTTGGTTACTAATGAATATAATTTACAGACATCACAATTTTATTACTTAAAACACAAAACAAATTAATGGTGGTTCCATACAATCCAATTTGATTAAACATAACCAACCTACCATCTATTGGTATAAAATAATATTACTTATGTATAGGGATATACTTTTTAGGTATAAAAATGTTTCTTTAAACTAAATGTAATGGACAAGTTGAAGAACGTAGTACAGAATAAGTTTTATTTGTTTAGATAAGAAGTTATTTTACATAAAATATCATTGTTATTTAAGTGTGATTCTTCTTAAGATATTTAATTTCTAATTTAGGTATATTCGTTATTAGTTGCTTGAAATTATTCTTTTGAATGAATTGAAGTTTTATCAAATTTTTCAATGCACTATTTTTTTTTGATTAAACATAACCGACCTACCATCTATTGGTATAAAATATAATAAAATATTAATGGTGGTTCCATACAATCCAATTTGATTAAACATAACCGACCTACCATCTATTGGTATAAAATAATATTACTTATGTATAGGGATATACTTTTTAGGTATAAAAATGTTTCTTTAAACTAAATGTTATGGACAAGTTGAAGAACGTAGTACAGAATAAGTTTTATTTGTTTAGATAAGAAGTTATTTTACATAAATTATCATTGTTATATAAGTGTGATTCTTCTTAAGATATTTAATTTCTAATTTAGGTATATTCGTTATTAGTTGCTTGAAATTATTCTTTTGAATGAATTGAAGTTTTATCAAATTTTTCAATGCACTATTTTTTTTTTTTTCGCTTCTGTTTTTATCATTTAATGCCTTAATAAAATGAGGGTTTTGTTTTGCTCAATGAGACCTTCCATTAACTTTTTTATTTTCAAAGATCAGGTAGCAACTTTTGCTCCTATTTTTGCCATCTTTGAGAAATCCTCTAATCCAATCAGGGTCCCCAATTTTATTTGAAGTTTAGAGTTAACGGTTCTCAATTTTTTGTATCTTTATAGTTTGAAAAGAAGGTGGGTTGTGTTCCATTTGGTTAAAAATGAATGCATCACATCACAGTCTTATTACCTACTTAAAACACAAAACAAATTATTGTTGGTCAACTGTTTACATAAACTCCCATACAATCCAGCTTGATTAAACATAACCAACCACCATCTATTGGTATAAAATAATATAGAGATATAGATTTTAAATATAAAAAATCTTCTTTAAACCAAATGCTATGAAAAAACAAGCTGGAAAATGCGATATGGAATAAGTTTTATTTGTTTACATAAAAAGTTATTTTACATAAAATATCACTGTTATATAAGGTATGATTTTTCTTAAGATATTTGATTTGTATTTTAGGTTTATGTGTTAGAATGAAGCTAGAGAGACATTGGTCTAGGAGATATAAGGTACAAAAATCACATTTGTTAATTAAATAATAATTATAATTAGAGGTCTGTAGCATGTCTACTACTACAATTCCAATGCACTAGTATATAATGCATGTTAACTCGATTCTATGTTGGGGTACCTTTTCATAGATGAAGGTTGACATTGTCAATAACACTCGCCCCACAGCTCTAAAAATCCTAGTTGCCTAAAAAATTGTATGACACACAATATTAAAGTATATTACCTAGTACCATTATTTAGGTATTTTACTTAAAAATTGTAATTATTTTGGTGGAAAACACTTATTATATGAGATGACTCCATTGCCTGCCTTGGGTTCTGTCTTTAAATTTTATTCTTTTCATTTATATCATTTTATAACGTTAATCAGTCGACTGAATTAAGCCACCAAATTCAGTATTGTATTGGCTGACTAACAGACGTTGATCAGCCTTCTAGTGAGGTGAACCATGATCTAATCCCAGTGATGGCTGGTTGATACGAATTCCACACTTGGCTCGCACCAACCGCAGTGTTAATGTAAAATATCCTCAGTGTGGTAGACAGATCATGAGTTATAATTCCTTTGCCGTCAGTCTAACCATGAACATTAGAAGTCGCAACCCCCCCCCAAAACAAATTGGGTAGGATGTTTGACGACCATTATAAAATACTGAATTTGTGACTGTCAATATATAACTGTATCCCTGTAATTTTGTACCCAATCTGGAAGGCAAATAAACTCCTGGATTAAGCATTGGGACAAACTAGCCTTCTTGAAGGAATTTTGGTTGGAACTAACTTGTATCTGTGCTACATGCCGATCCCATTTAAAAGTTTCTTTTTTTTCTGTAGAAATTTTCGAAAGATTTTATCTTTTCTTCAGAATTACAGTCAGATTTCTATATAACTAATTTCCCTTTTGCGAATTTTTTCCCTTTCCTCAAAAATTTCTTCGTAAAATAACTTCCAAATAGCGAAGTGAATTTTCTATTTAACGAACTTTTCTTTGAGATCCACTTTCCATTTTTCTCAAAATATTTCAGAACAGTTTAAACTTGTTAACGCATTTTATGGGGGAAATAACCTTGAATTGAATTTCAAAGCCACTTAACTTTTAGAGAAAGCACTGAAATCACTTTCACTTTTTGTTCGCATTTCAAACGAAAAACTCTAACATAAACGACAAAATTAACCGATTTTATCAGTAGCAATTAAACTTTAGAACGCATGTGGTAATGCATGTTTAAAATTACTTTTATAATAAACGAAGCTATAATTTTATGCATAAATTTAGTTTTTTTTAGTTGAAAATGTATATAGCATGATTGTGCTACACTAGTTAATGTTTTGCTTTGTTCTTGCTTTCCATGCAGATTTCTTTTATGATTAAGATTTATAAAATAAATAGTAGATACTACTCTACAATATAAAGGTGCATCCATTGCTATTTTAATTATATCTAGTGTTTATGAATTTGAAACCAGTTTTGTGTCGTTTAAGCATTTGAAAAGATGATTTTCTACTTAACGAATTTTCCATATAATGAACTTATTATGGAGATTTAGTGATTTCAATAAATGAAGGTCCGACTGTATATTCAAAATATGCCTTTCTCGCCCATCCGAGTGGGGAAAAAATGCTTTTTGTATTCTCATTTGAGAACGATGAAAAATAAAGATTAATGAAGTAAAAAATTTGGTTTTCTTTTCTGCAGAAATTCTCATTCTTATATTTTTAATATGATATTATTTAATAGAACTGAATCTCGAAATGAAAACACGCATTTAGTAACCCTTTTTTTGAAGAGTCCGATTTGCGTGATTTCGTCATCGATCTCTCTTTTTTTTTTCTTCTTTTTTTTTTAGTTACTGCTACGCATTTCGGGACATTTTAAATTATTTTTTTTAATGAGATGATGATTTACAAAATGCGAAAAGGGAAATAGTTACCGTGTTTTCCCCCTGCAAAATATGAGAATATAGCCAATAATATTCGAATAAGAATATATTAAATATTTAATTAAAAATAATTTTATTTGATCCAAAAAGTGTCTTCTTTTTTTTCTTTCTTTTTTTGAAGTTGATGCTTTTGTTACTTTAATTTAGTAACATGAACATTTGTTATTTTTAAAAGTATCTTGCAGAAAGATATTAGTGTTATAGAGGTATGTGGCAGAAAGCCCAACTGGCATTGATAAATTTTATTAAATGTGAAAAACAATTCTATTAGTGTTTTTTTCCCCTTCATTTTTTAGTTAGATGTGTATTTGAAGGAAGGCACCCATACATCTGCTCATGCTGGTAAGAAACATTTTTTTTGTATTGATTAATAGATAATAGTCTATATAGATTAGATAGATCATTTTATCCAATGGATATATCCAATGAATAAAAGGATCTATCTAATCTATATAGAATATTATCTATTAATTACAAGAATTAGTACATGTTGGCATAATTGAATGTTAGGTTTCTGAATCCAGTGCTTCTTTAATATATTATCTATATATATAGACTATAATATTCTATATAGATTTGATAATATTCTTCTTATTTTTTTTAATAAATACTATTTTGCAATTACATTAAAAAAGATGAAATATGTGTATTAACTTTTATTTATTTGCATATTATTATTAGCGTTAAAAAAGTATTATGTATATATAATCAGCTTGGGAAAGCAGATTTGATATAGAAATATTTTACTTTTATAATCGAGTTGCGAATTCATAATGGTTAAAATACAATAGTATTTATACTGGTTTTTAAAATCATAAAATTATTTTTAAAGCCCTGAAATGAGGCTTATTGTTATTTACCCCTCTTGTAAACCTTTTCTTTTAGGTTCTTGTTTTTTGACGCTTTACAAAGTAACTGTCTGCAATTATAAAATTGTGGATAACATTGGAGTTATTTTAGTTTATTTTCATTTGAGTAAGAA
The DNA here is from genome assembly GCA_949128135.1 of Parasteatoda lunata. NCBI lineage: Eukaryota > Metazoa > Arthropoda > Arachnida > Araneae > Theridiidae > Parasteatoda > Parasteatoda lunata. The sequence continues at coordinate 91,342,529 of OX421979.1, read as the reverse complement.
CCTTGGGTAAAATATCTTATTTTTATAGTTACCTTTTTTTTTTTTATTAACTTTGAATTAGTCTATCAAAAACGATTTAACTGAACAATCTATCAACTAACTTATTATTTGCAGACCAAATCAGTCTTGTTGTAGATGGTTCTTACTGTAATAAAAAAACTGTAGTGAATACTTCAAAATAAACATAACACTATCCCTAAATTTCATATAAAAATAATCAATATCTGCTAGAAACTGGAATTTTGTTTGCATCAGTGCAATAATTTAATCTACATATCCTTCTTATCTTAACAGCTCTGTACTTAAGCATTACATTTTTATCAAATCTGCATTAAATGTAACCTATGTTTTGAATTTTTATAAAATTTTTTTACACTGAAAATAATGTTTTAATCATTTGATTTCTGTTACTTTTTTGTGATACAAAAAGCAATCAAAATTTTTACTAAAAAGACATTCTTTAACCAGTGAGTCCTTCAAAGCTTTTTTTTTTTTTTAATAAAATTGATAGTTTACACTTGTAAAAAGGTTGGTTACTGCTGTTGTGTAATATTATTGATAACTGATAACCAGTAATAATAACCGGATTCAAAGTGTCTTACCTCAATCTATGGATTTAAATAAAGGTTTATGCATTATGAGATGTGTACATAAAAATGTCAGTTCACTCTTTTAGCCAACTAAACAAGATTCATAGAATTATTGAGTTTAAACTTCTGGTTAACATTTTCTTAAATAAAATTAGCTTTAAGGTTGACACTAAGACATAAAGATTGTGCCTTGTCCTTTTCTGCAAGATTGCAATGGATAAATATCTATCACTCATTTAAACAGTTTGCACTAAAAAGGTTGGTTACTGCTGTTGTGTAATATTATTGATAACTGATAACCAGTAATAATAACCGGATTCAAAGTGTCTTACCTCAATCTATGGATTTAAATAAAGGTTTATGCATTATGAGATGTGTACATAAAAATGTCAGTTCACTCTTTTAGCCAACTAAACAAGATTCATAGAATTATTGAGTTTAAACTTCTGGTTAACATTTTCTTAAATAAAATTAGCTTTAAGGTTGACACTAAGACATGAAGATTGTGCCTTGTCCTTTTTTGCAAGATTGCAATGGATAAATATCTATCACTCATTTAAACAGTTTGCACTAATGGCATTTTAATCAGCTGCCATAGGTCAGGTTTTCTAAGTTCAGATATTTTTGTTGCCAAATGAGCTTGCAACATTCTTTCACTACAAAAACAGATTAGCACATTCATCCACCATGATCTAAGAGGCTTTAGCAAAATTAATTTATTATTATACCATTACCCAAAATATTTCAATTATAACAAGAACACTTGAATAAAATGGTGACTTATGCCAATAATTCATCTCTTTTAGTGAGCAAACAGTTGAATGACAAAGAAAGAATTGCAGCTGCCATGGAAAATGAAGAGCTTAGACGAATAGTGGGAGATTGCATAGAGGATGAATGAGAAAACACTATGTCTCAGAAATCCTTTATTAATTTTAAGTGTGACATGTTAATGACATTCTATTATTTTGTTAAGGAAATTGTTATTTAAAACTTTTAGGTTATTAAAAGTGATTATATATTTTTTCTACCTTTTGATTGTTCATCACTAAGAATTTAAAAAATTTTACACAACTATTACCTTTACAAACTTTTTTTCTCTCATCTGCTCTTGTTTAAAACATTTTTAGACTTCAAAATCTTCATAACATATTGAGTTCTACATTAGGGAAAAAAAATCCTGCTAGGAGATTGCACACACAAAAGTGCATCACTTTGGTTTAACTTTATGCATATAAACAATATTTAAATTCAAAGGTCTGTCCAGGGTAAATTTATTACCATTTAGCAGTACCTTCACAAATTCAACTTTAGGGAAAACAGCAGTTTCACAAAAAAAAAAACTTTTGCATGTTCTTATTGCAATCTAAGGAAAAGAGCTTCTCTGTCTTTTATGAAAACCTGTTTGGTCAGATAGTGCAATATTATTAAAGTTGAACTATGGACAATGATTTTTAAATTTGGATAAAATTTTAAGCACAAGATTTTACAATACTAAAACTATTTTTGAATATATGGAGAAAAATATATTGAAATCTACCAGTCATAAATAATTTTTATTTGTAGTGACAATTTTTGAAAATATTTTCTAACTTTAGCATATTTTTGTGATGATTTTTTAACATAATTTTTAATTTTCACAAAATAGGTACTTCTAAAAAAAAATTAGACAGACCCCTGGAATTCATGGTCTAATCTTACGTTACCCAGTTTTATCATGCTGATTTATGTAATAGTTCCCATGCAAGAAGTTTCAAAAACCAGTGTTATTTTTGGATCACAAACGATAGAGACTTTCTTCACAAATTGAAAGAAATTTTAGTAAAGTCTTTAGTTCTATTTTAGTTCAACATAGCATAGCTTAACCAGGATGCGTAGTCAAATTATTCAACAAAAAATAAGCACATTTTAAGCAAAAAAATATCATAATTAGGCAGGGTAGGAAAGTTTTTGACAATTGGCAGTTTTATTTTGTTTTAATGGCCATGCCAAAAAAAAAAACTTTTGGCATAGTTTTTGACAATTGTAAAAAATGATGAAATTTTTAATCTTGTAAAACGAATGGCGTTTTCATACGCTACGGACTGACAATACGCCATAATAGATTGACAGGGTTCATGCTCTACTTTCAAAGACTTATTATAAAATTCTCAAGGACTTAAATTTTAGTAAAAGATAGACTAAAAATTTAAAACTTAAATGTTAGACGATAATAGCAGTACTGAAAAATGAGACTTCCATTGCTCCACTCTTGCTTTTAAAAAGTAATCTAAGTATGAAAAAAAGCAAGGGTGATTGACATCAAGTCAAGAATAAAATTAAAAACGTCGGATTTGAATTTTACATAAGGCCTATTTTAAGTTAGGTACACAACCTCTGAATATAATAAGCAAAAATCCGGACAAGTCGTAAAGAAAAGAGGAACATTTAAGACAATTGTACAAAAATAAAATACACTTAAACTTATTTATAATAACAAATCTACAGTTAAGAGTAAAGAAAAGAGAAAACATATTAATTAAAATTATTAAAAGATATTTATTTGTAAAAATCATGTGTCTTATATAATATGTAAAGAACAAAACTAGCATCAACAAATATGCTAAATAATTGTTGAATGTCTGTGGTAAAATATGATTGAAAAAAGAACCAAGTAGTCACTGGGAGGAGTGTTCTATATAATACTGTGATATCAATAAGATATATAAAAACAACTCTGCCGGGAGATTTTTATTTAATACTTTAAGTGGCAGACAGTGAAATTTAAATTGTTCTTCAATATAATTTTAAAATTTTTGACCACTTCTCTGTTAAAGAAAATTAATAAATTATAGGATGTCGTCTATATGAGAGAAACAGCCTTCAAATTGCAGAAGCTGTTTATGAGACCTTCGGTCCCATTTAAAATTATTGACTGTCCATGACACAACACCAACCAACCAACCATAGGATGTCGTCGCGTAATTATCATTTTAAATTATTACCACCAGTCAATCATTTTAAATTGAAACAGTTGCTAACTGACAGATCTTCTGACAGATTCTTACTAACAATTTTAGTCACTTTGACAGCTTTAATTAACTAATCATACTCGAATTTTTTTTTTTTTCAGTAGCATAATACGCACTTTGTATCGTACACGCCTTTCAATTTGACTTCCATCATTAAAATACAATTATCTTACTCATAGCTGCCGTTAAAAACAAAAATAGGAATACAAAGCATGAGCCAATCATGGGTAATTATGACATAAAAATATGCCTATATTTATAAACCATACACATTTCAAATTTGACATAATTAAATTACTTACTAATGAAGAATATAACATCTCTATAGTAACTAATTCAAGAAAAAACTTACTTGTTTCAAGAATCGCGTTATTGGATTATAAAAACACGAGAATACAAATTGCGATATTGAATTTTTAAATTATGTGAATAAGAATCTAATGCATAATTTTTAGATCACGTAGTTTTCAAATCGCGCATAAATACGAAAATCGATGCTAGATATTACAACCGTCTGATAACAAATCGCAATATTGGATTTTAAACTCGCGGAAGTACTAATCGCGATATTGGGGTTTAATGCTGTTGTAATTCATTTACGTCACACTAGAGCTGCACAATGGGCTATTGGCGACGGTCTGGGAAATATTCCTGAGGGTGATCCGAAAACATGCCATCACAATTTTGATCCTCTGCAGAGGGGATGGCACCCCCCGCATCGGTAACCCGACGACCTGCACGCGAAGTCGAGCACTTTAACGAGGATCAATTCCGCACAATAACCCAAGTGGTCACCCACCGGACCGCACACTGACAGTAGTCAGTGAGTGCAGTCAGTGCTTCGGTGATCTGTTGGGAACTATGTCTTAACGATCAGTCCACTGCGTGAATATTTTTGGGGTTTAAAAACACTTGAATACAAATTGCGATATTAGAATTAAAATGCGCGAAAACGAATCGCAACTTTTAAATCAGTTAAAGACGAAAATCGATTAAATTCGCTTGAATAAGAATTGAGATTTTGCCAGAATCCGACGCAGTTCCCAAAAAGAAACCATATATCGGCGGTCAAATGAAACTGCTTTCAACGAGCCCGCAGTAGCTCTATCCTTTTTCTTCTGAACATCATCTTCTCAGGAGCAGAGCGATTTTTATGTTTCTCGGGGCCTTGTCGTTATTTGGGAGCCCCTTATGACTAATTTTAGTATAAAAAAATTTTAATTTTGAAAAATTATTTGAGGTTGAAAACAAATACATTATTAGTATTTAAAGTTAAGGTAACAGTACTTTTCGTGCTTTTTGAGAGGCCAAGTCTTCTGTAACAACATTAAAATTAATTTCCTGTCAGATATCATATTTAATGCTCATGATTCAGTGCATTGTTCTACTGTTGGCTGGCTTATAAAAATCCCTTTTTGCCGGAATTGTACAGCAGGTGCTGTAAATGAGTACAACGAATCACCCATTTAAAAAGCAAGTTTTGGGTTATCTTTAGAAGTCCCCTTCTAAAAGAATGTATTGTTCCGTCATTTGCAACCTGTCGTTATTGATGAGGCTGAACTAATTATTTCTTTCATCTCAATCTTTCTCACTAGCAAATTCAGTTAGGATTAAAAAAAAAACAATGTGATAAACTTGAGGGGCCCATCCTTAAAAACGGCTCTCCTCAGGAGGCTATTGCAGGGGTTTCTTCACTTTATTGAGTCAGAACCAGTCTTCGCTGAGCCAAGAGGGAAATCATTACGTCATCACCTGATAGGACGAGTTTCCGATGATGAATTGTAAAAACGTTGGAGAACAACGTGAACTGTGTCTTTTTGCATAATTCGTAACGAAAATCAACATCGTAAAACCTCATTTTGAAAAAGGGAAAATTAAACACTTTTCAAAAACACCCAATGAAAAAAGCACCTTTAAGGGCTTTATAAAAAGGCTAGCACCCTGATAAATGAATTTTTCTTCCTTTGCAGTATGAATAAACAAAATGACAAAAAGCAGTAGGAAAAATGCCTAATTAGTAAACTTTATTATACATTTTTATTTATTTTACAATTCTTGAACAAACTATACACTAACATAAAAAGCCACTTTAAACAGAACTTTATTTACATAAGTACAACACTTCATCTGCCCCAATTACTTTACAACTTCTCTAACTTTGGCTAAGTAAACTTAATTGGTGCTTTTTTTTAATTACAAATCATGACTAAACAACTATTCAGACCGTAGCAATTATTATTTTTCTTTTTTGCTTGCCTTTTTACAATATGTACAGATATGATATTAACAAGGACGCATTCAAAGTAAAATGATATTTATACATTTGTTTTTCTGTGACAAAAATTAAATACACTCGGGAAGGAATATTTTCAGGGGGGTGCCAAAGATAAATAACCAACAAACATAGGTGCAAGTAACAAGAAATCTATTAATAAGCTTTCATCTTTTGGCTAGCTTCAATTTCAGACCAGGCTCTTGAGCAACATTATTCCTCAATACCATCCACTCTGGATCCGTGATGTCCTCGATGGTCGAAGTGCTCATGGTCGTGCTGCCCGGGGAAGCTGGCGAACTGGGATCACTGACCGTCAGCTCAATGTCTTCACCATATGGGTCAAAGGTAATTTCTTCAAATTGTTCGTCCCGTGATGGGAAATGAGCGTAGCTCGTAGGGTGCAATTTCCTCTACCTCTAACCTGGCGCTAGTGTTCTCTTCGGAAGGTCGTTTCTGTGGGGGAATCTTATTTTCCTTTCGAGAGAACTTTTCCCCAGGGACAGCTGAGAATCGTCCGAGAGCGGAACGATTGAACTCGGGGTGGGTGGCGGAGAGAGTGCTGGAGGAGTAGGCACTGTCATAGAGTTCTGGTCTTGAAACATGTCTTGATCACTGAAGATGATTGGATCGGGCGTGTTGGCTCCACTGCGGTCAGCGCGAGAATCCAATCTGTGTTCTCGACGCACCCTCTTGGGATCTGGCTGGACGTTGGGTCGCCTGTTGATCTTCTTTTCTTCCACTTCAAGATGATCGTGTCTCGTAAGATATACATCTTCATGTGTGTTCTAAATTAGAAAATTAATTATGAACACATGTTTAAGTAATACTTATCAATTATCCAAAATGAAATTTTTATGAAAACTGATATACCCTGCAACAGAATCACAGCGACATTGTCGTAGAACATTACAGAATTCTTGCATAAAGATTTTTCATTTGAAAAGTTAAAAAAAAATTTCTTTTCTGCAGAAATTTTCACTTAATATTTGAATCATGCATTTAGATAATGACTTTCTGACATGCTTAAATTACGCTGTAATGTAATGTTTCTACTGTATTTTCTGTAGTTATCGATATTGATTTTTGCATGGATTTTAAATATCCCGATATATTTCAAACTATAATCGTGCATTTGAGTATTTACTTATGAAGGCTATAATTCTATAAAATTTTTGGAACTTATTGCTATTGATTTCTCCATAATTCTTAAATTGTATATTTTTATGTGATATTATTTATTACAATAACTAATCTCGAAACAAAACAGGCATTTGAAGTGTCAGATTTGCGTGATTTCATGTGGATCTTTTTTCGGCAATTACTACTACGGATTTCATGATTTTTAATTTTCTTTATTGTTATGATTATTTACAAAATTCGAAGAAGGAAATAATTTTTACAAGGATATCAACCATAATAAGAAAAAAATATTATTACATATTCAATTAAAAAAATTTTTTTTTTTGTTAACACAGTACTTTCGTTAATTTAAATGAGTAACATAGATGTTTATTATTATTAAAAGTATCTTGCAGAAAGGTGCTAGAGAGTTTTGTCGCAAATAGTTCGAAAAATTTTGCCACAGGGCTGATTTACATACAAAGTTAACTTGGTGGAAGAAGGGATTTGTGATAGAAAGATCTTATTTAATTGTACAACATTAATTTTGCTAAATCATTAATTTATTGTAAATGAAAATTTCAACAGTCTTAGAAAATCTTTTGTCAGTATACATTAGTGAGAAAGCTAAGACTGTGTTTGCGATTTACTGATTAGCCTTTATTGAAAACTTGCAGCCATGAAATACAAGAGCTAGGCATAATTTTTATATCTGCTTACACATGTGTAATATAAAAACTGAAGAGCTAATTTATGCAAACTCACCAAAATAGCATTTAAAATTATCATTCAAATAAGCTTTTTGTATACATTACATAGATTTTTTGTAACTTAGTTTAATCATAATAAATAAAAATCTTATTTTTAATTTGTATACCAGAAAAAAAATTCTCAAATTAATGAAAAAGAGAGCTGTATGATGCATACAATATTTTTTTTTCCCTTTGGAAGCATAAGTTTTACTAATTATTACTAAAAAAGAATTTAGTGGTTATGTCTAATATTCCAACTTCAAGAATACTATAATTTTATTAAAATCTATAATAATATATTAAGATTAGAGAGAAGTCAGATCCAATTAATTCTAAACCCATTATCTTTTCTTATCTCAATTCTAAATCCATTTTCTAAGTAAATGTTACAGAGATGAAATTAAATTCAGTTAGTTCAGTAGAAATTAAGTTAACTTAGTTCAGAGGGGCCTTTCAGATATAAACTTAATTGTAAGCAGAAATAGATTATCTATCATAAAATGTGAAAGATACATGTATGTAACTCGGGCTGTTGCTAACGAAATAAGATTTAAAAAGTGTTATCAAATCTATTTTTTGTTAAGTTAGTTCCTGATAAAAAGTTTTTAGTATCAATGCAGAATCTGAAATTTCCATTTCATACCATCTTATTAAAAATATTAATTTGATCTAATTGTAACCAAATAAATAAAAAAAGTACTGCACATGAATCAGTATATACCGTATGAATCAGGATTTGTAACAAAAGGGACCAAGTAAAATATATGTTGGAAAAAAATTTCTAGCGAAGGATCAGAATTTATTTTTTAATAATCAATTCTATACTTTTGCTTCAGCAATAAGGCAGTAATTTTAGCTGAAAGCAATTATGGAATTTTTCTTTGTATGGTGTTCTCGAAAAAGACATACAAAAAGGAAATCACACTTTGCTTTAACAAATCAGTGTAAAAAAAAAAAAAAGAACATTACGAAAGAGAACTGGTAAGACAGGAATAAATGTCTTATTAACATAAATTTTCAGAGATTTCTAAATTTGTTTTACAAAATAGATTGGCTGAACTTAAGGAAAATATTACCAAAATATAAATTTTGAATATGCTAAATCTGCAAAATCAAAAGTTTTAAGATTCACGAATTAGCAGAAAAACCACATATCTGGATATCTGGTCATATAATTGAAATTCTACTTTATTAGCATCATAAGTTTATATTACACAAAATTGGAAATTTGAGAATATTCAGTATTTATTTTTAATCTTTAAATTGTCATTTTTTGCATGAACTATATTTGTAAGTCTTATTTTTTACACTTCAGTCTATCAATAAATTTAAGATTTTTATTTTCTTTAGAAACATTTTTTTTTTAATGTAAAGTCAGGGGTGATTGTGAGCCCAAGTCAAAATTCCGGAAAATTTCTTGAGTAAAAAAAAAAGAAGTTTAAATCGAAAAATAAGAAAAAAAAATTAAAAAAGGTTCTTTTCTTTTTCTCAATATTTCTTAGTTTACTTAAAATTTTACACACACATACCTATGATGACCTGGAGAGGTAATTAAAATTTACAAATATGTCTTTCTTTCTTGAGTTTATGATCATAATGACTATTTACTGATAAAAAATTAATATTAATCTTGAATATAAGCTTATAAAGTAGCTCTCTTTACAAACAAATAAAATAAACTGTGTTTTTAAGTTACACCTTTGAAAATTTGATTTCCGAAAACTTTTGTGATCAAAGATTTTTTAAAACACCAGAAACTTTGATCTCCGGAAACTTCCGGATCACGGTTAGTGAAAAATCGGGAAATCCGGATTTTTTCCGGAGCACAATCAGCCCTGTAAAGTACAATACAAATATATTGAATTAAAATCAAATAAGTATTCAATTCATAGCAACTGTAATACTCACTTCTTCCACTCGAATAAAATCTTTTGAAGTACCTGGAGAGTCCTGCAAAGACATTAAAATTCAGAAAATTAATTTTTTTTAAGAAATGTTTAAAATATCAAAATATCTAAAAATAAAATTAATTTAGGAAATTTAAATTTTTTTTTAATAAATACTTTAGTATTTTAGTTTCAAGCATTAAATTAAGCATGTTAGCACAATATAGTATCAAATACCTAGAAAAATTTAATGAAGGAAATTTATTGAAAATTTTATACGTCTAGTGAGATGTTGAAAATTATGTTTCATGTATACACAGCTACCAAATTGTGCCACACAATAAAGATAATACAATAGTAATCCCACTAGTTATCAATGCAATGAAGATAACATTATAGACTACAAATAGTAATAGATATCAATATACAAACATTTATTAGAGATTGAAGAGAACACAATCACGAGATACCTTAAAAAAAAAACTTACAATTATGATAAATGTAATATGATAAACGTAAAACTTAAAATTATGATAAATGAAATAAAATGATTTTCTGATTTGGCAATTAGTTTTTTTTTACTCTCTTGATTGGAATCGATTTGCATTATTGTTTTATTGATAATTATCACTACTGATTTATACAATCCTGAATTTTACCCGACTTTATTACAACATGCAAATTTCAAACACCGCATTTTCGTATTGGCACATTTGATTCAAACTTTTTTACTATTATTGTAAACAATTTCTATGCAATTTTCAGAATTCCGTTATTTTTAATTTGATTTTAGAACTGTGAAGACTATCTTAATACAATGTGGGTCTCTACAAACTCAATCCGTGTAGATTCTCCCGTAAATCTGCAGTCTTGTCCACAGTTTTCTCGCCAAACTTTGGATTCGCTTGAACACTGGTTAATTTTTTTAAAATAAAATATTATTAATACAATCCAACTCACATTTGAGTTATCACAAAGAGGCTTAAAAAAACGTTTGATGCACGCATTTCCAAAATGAGTAACATTTTATGCCAGATGCATAAAGGGGGAAAAGCTAGCAGATTTGAAATTCTCCAATAATTCTAGGTTTTCTTTTCAAGAACCCTGCTACAGCAGTTAGTTTATCATTTTTGTGGGTAAAACACGTGCATCACATCAAAAACACAATTCCTAACATCCATAAAATAAGGAACAATAAAATAACTTTCCCTAGAATTTTAATGAATATTTAAAAATAAAATATTTATAAAACATAATTTGAATACTTACAGTAGACAAAAGATTCTGAATTTCACTCTCCTCAATTCGAAAACTGAAAGAGAATATTGAGTTTTAAGGACTTGACTTGTGCTTAGAAAATAAATCAAACTCAAGCTGCAGTAATTTTGGAACAGAATATACCAGAATTATTTTTTTACCAAATTAAAAGGGGAAAAACTTATCTTCAACCCAAAACTTAACTATTATTTCAAAAAAAGTCCCTGCATCCGTGAAAATTATTAATACTAATAATGTTAAAATGTCCCGGATTTTATGTTGCCTTTTTCTTAAAAAAAAATCATGCTGTATTCATTTTTCTAATTAGATCAAAATTATTGTTTATAGCTCGTTTGACATTTTTTCTATTCTATTTATTGTCTTTTTGTCTGTGAGAGGGGGATTCCTTCTTTAGTCAAAATCAGAAGGTTGGTGGGAGAAGCAAAACACGGGAAGGGTGGTTAAAGGAACAGGATTGCCACTCAAATCTGAACAAAAAAAATTCCCGGCACATATAATACACAATATATTAAGATGAAACACAATTACTGCACTCTTGTGTGAGCTATTTTGGGCAAATAATACTAGTTTTAATTACTGAAAAAGCTTACAGAAATTAAAAACTTTAATTGAGAAAAAATGGAACAGCTGGACATACTTAAATAATGCCAAAGTAAATTAAATAGTTGAGTATAGTTGGAATATAATCCTTAAATATCCCACAGATTACACATTGAGTTGTCACCATTTTTTAGAAGACGAAAATAAGATAAAATGTGACTCTTCGTATAAGGAGATGGAACAGGAGAGTCATGAGAACTACCACTAGAATCAATCCTCCTAAAGCAATCTCTCGATTGAAAGGATCCTGAAAACAAAAAGACATCAATGCAACATTCATTAATAATTATACAAATAAGGTATTTTATAAAATCTCTTAATTGCAATGTTTTAAATTGAAAACTTGTGTGCAAGAACGAATCAGTTATACAAGACTTTTTTTACAACATTTTACTTGATCCAACAATTTTAAATATTCCCTAAATATGAAATAAGATTAATAAGAGCATGTTTAAAACAAAACTTAATATAAAAATAATAGACCACACTGAGTCAATAAAAGTTCTATCAATAAATTGAAAATTTTTTTTTTCAAGAAATAGAAATCTTTAGGCATACAAAAACATTTTTTAACACAAAAACACTGGAATGAATTGATTTATTGTTTAATAAAAGATTTGGATTAAGATGTTATAGGGTCTGAGGATGGTGATAATGTGAACTCATAATAATCATAACAATTTTAATATTTTTTCTAAAATGCAACTTAGAGAGGCAGACTAGAGACTGCATGGCAACTTAGAGAGATGCATATGGTATAGATATATGATTCAATAATAAATCTTTTGGAATTTCACTCAAGTTATAAGATTTTATTTTGTTTGTTGTTTCAAAACGTCAAGTTGCGTATTGAATTCTATTAATTACTAAAAGCAAATATAGATTTAATGTTGCAGTTAATTAGTTTTTGGATCAGAATCTCATGTTTCTCATTAAAATATTTCACAAATTTTGAAAGCTAAGTTTTTTTTTTTAAATATACAGTCAAACCTGCTATAGTGAACACGGTTTATAGTGAACTCCCGGATATAGTGAGCGAAATGTTCGGTCCCGTGCCTTGCTACACACGTATAATGTTATTTTTTGTGGATATAGTGAACCAAAAAAGTGGGGAAGTTGGATATAATGATCTTTTTTATTCTTTTTTTTTTTTGGTAATAATTTTGAAATTTCTACTTCGAAATAAATACATACACCGATTTTTAAAAACCATCTATTGAGGGGAATGTAGCTTGTTTGCTTCTCTTATCTCACTTTCCCATCCCTAAACAAACCAAGCAGATGTTCCCAACACAGACAGATGATGGTGCACCTGTCAGTGATATCAAAATGCATTTTCTGTCAGAGGGAATGAGTCATTATTGGTTTAATCGGTTGGACACTAATATGTGTTGATAAGAGCCTCATCCTTTTTGCTCTCAGTTCAGTATAAAAAAGTCTGTAAACTAGTTTCTCAAATTTAACTATGGCGAGCAGTAAACGTTCTCCAATGATGATAAAATGGGCATAATCAGAAAAATTGAAAAAGGATGCAATCAAGCTGATATTAGCAGGTTAGACAGGTTTAAAAAGCGGAATAACAGAAAAAATTATCTGAGAGTCGGGAAGTGTTTCCATATCTGATTTTGAGGATTGCTCATCAGCTAGAGATTACTTTTTTTTTTGTACGCCAGGCGAAGAGTAATAAAAAAAATAACACATTTTTTGCTACTGTATAATATTTTTCAGTCATTTATTTGAATAATGTGTAATAAAAGAGAGGATTTAAAGAACCATTAATTAAATTGCCTGTGTAACGGATAAAGTGAACCGAAATGTCGGTCCCTTGAAGGTTCACTATAGCGGGGTTTGACTGTATATATAAATTGATCTGCTGTCGACCTATATATACATATTCCTTTAAACTCTAAATCGGAGCATAGGGCTTCAATCATATCTTTCCATCTCAAGCAATTGAAAAATTTTTAGTTCAAAAGCAACAACATTTAGGTTTTCTTTTCTACAGAAATTTATACATAAAATGTGAACTAAGCATTTAGATAATTACTCAATTTACGCCGATAGTATCGTTAATTTATGTAATGTCTCAATTGTATTTTTTACAGTTATCGATATTGTTTTTAAATATCCCGATATATTTTAAACAATATGGAAATTTTGAATCGTGCATTTGAGTATTTACTTTTTAAAGCAGTTACTGCTATTCCTCCAACAAAATGCAAGAACATCACCCATAATATTAGAATAAAAAATTATAACAAGTTTAATTAAAAAAACATATAGTTTTCTTGTTTGCTATTTTAAATTAGTAACATAAATTACTAAAAGTAACAGAAAGATATTAGTGCTAGAAAGTTTTGCCACAGATAGCTTGAGAAAATTCTACCACAGGGCTCCATGTCTTTTCTATTATTTTCATTTAGTTTACAATCTTGCATCAAGTATATTTTTTAGGTCGTCCTCTTTGTCGATTAATGACCAATCAGATGACTATTTTAGAAATTCTTTGATGATTTAATTGTTATATGGGTTAAGATCATTTTAAATAAATTCAAATTTTTACAACCAATTCCTATTAAACAAAATATGCTTTTATCTTTAAAAAATAGTAAAAAAGTATAAAAGTGCAATACACCCTTGTAAAAATTCATATTAGAAAAATTTAATTTATCAAGTTTATTCTTATTTATAATAATAGTCAAGACTCTTAAAACAAATTGGTGAGAATAGATAAGATACTTCAATTTAAACTAAACTCAGTGGCACGACAACCCATAGAGGGCCAAGCCATACTGTGTCTATCTCAGTTTTCTGGACCTTGGGCTCTAGGGTGCAGGAGCAGATGTTCCGGTTAGGTGGTCAGCCGAACGCGAAACCCCCAATGTTTAGTTCTCAAGCATGCTTGGTACTCTTTCATCGACCCACTGAAGGGATGAAAAGCTGAGTCAACCTTGCCAGGCTCGAGGATTGAACCCTGGACCTGTGGCACGGGAGCGTGAAACGCTACCACTTACACGAGACTGCAACAAATTTTGCGCGATTGTATATTCGATGATTGCTGAATTTACATAGCAATAAGAGTAAAAAAATAACAAATAAATAATGTATTCCTTCACTGACATTTGAATAGTATCACTTTGTGTTGTCCATTGTTTTAAGAACTATCTATCATACAAAGACTAATATTTAACTTTTTTCATTTGCCCGAGATAACTAGAGATAGTAAACTGATTCAGGGTGCGTAACCATATCTTTCAACAAAAATAAGCACCTTTTAAGTACTTTTCAAGCACTCAAAAAATATTTTTAAGCACTATATACATAACAAGGTGCAAAATAATTTTCAAAGACTTTACATGATCATTATAAAATAACTAGTTTCTGACAAAGAACTCTTTTTTTTTTATTAATTAGTAATCATAAAATGATCAAGAAATTTTTCAATTTGATATCAGAAGGCTTACTCCTATACATACTATATGCTCCTATACTATTACTACATACTCCTATACATACTATATTCTCCTATACTCCAACTACATATTCCTATACATACTATATGCCCCTATATTCTTACTACATACTCCTATACTCCTACTACATACTCCTATACATACTATATGCTCCTAAACTCCTACTACATACTCCGATGCATACTATATGCTCCTATACTCCAACTAAATACTAATATACATACTATATGCTCCGATACTCCTACTAAATACTCCTATACATACCATATGCTCCTATACTCCTATTACATACTCCTATACATACCATATGCTCCTATACTATAACTACATACTCCTATATATACTATATGCTCCTATACTCCTATACATACTATATGCTCCTATACTCCTACTACATACTATATGCTCTTATACTCCTACTACATACTCCTATACATAATATATGCTCCTATACTTTTACGACAAACTCCTATACATGCTATATGCTCCTATACTTCTACTACATACTCCTATACATACTATATGCTCCTATAATCCTACTATATACTCCTATACATACTATATGCTCCTATACACCTACTACATACTCCTATACATACTCCTATAAATACTATATGCTCCTATACTCCTACTACATACTCCTATACATACTATATGCTCCTATACACCTAATACATACTCCTATACAGACTATATACTCCTATACTCCAACTACATACTGCAATGCATACTAAACGCTCCTATAAACCTACTACATACTCCTATACATACTATATGCTCCTATACTCCTACTACATACTCTTATACATACTATATGCTCCTATACACCTACTACATACTCCTATACATACTATATACTCCTATACTCCAACTACATACTCCTATGCATACTAAATGCTCCTATAAACCTACTACATAATCCTATACATACTATATGCTCCTATACTCCTACTACATCCTCCTATACATACTATATGCTCCTATAATCCTACTACGTACTATATGCTCCTATACTCCTACTACGTACTCCTATACATACTACATGCTCCTATACACCTACTACATACTCCTATACATACTATATGCTCCTATACTATAACTACATTCTCCTATATATACTATATGCTCCTATACTCCTATACATACTATATGCTCCTATACTCCTACTACATACTATATGCTCCTATACTCCTACTACATACTCCTATACATACTATATGCTCTATACATACATATGCTCCTATACTCCTATACATACTATATGCTCTATAATTACTATATGCTCCTATACTCCTACTACATACTCCTATACATACTATATGCTTTATACATACTATATGCTCCTATACTCTTACTACATACTCCTATAAATACTATATGCTTCTATACTCCTACTACATACTCCTATACATACTATATTCTCCTATACTCTTAATACATACTCCTATACATACTATAAGCTCCTATACTCTTACTACATACTCCTATACATACTATATGCTCCTATACTCCTACTACATCCTCCTATACCTACTATATGCTCCTATAATCCTACTACATACTCCTATACATACTATATGCTCCTATACTTCTACTACATACTCCTATACATACTATATGCTCCTATACTCTTACTAAATACTCCTATGCATACTATATACTCCTATACTCTTACTAAATACTCCTATACATACTATATGCTCCTATACTCCTACTACATACTCCTATACTCCTACTACGTACACCTATACATACTATATGCTCCTATACTCCTACTACGTACTCCTATACATACTATATGCTCCTATACTCCTACTACGTACTCCTATACATACTTTATGCTCCTATAATCCTACTACGTACTCCTATACGTACTATATGCTCCTATACTCCTACTACGTACTCCTATACATACTACATGCTCCTATACACCTACTACATACTCCTATACATACTATATGCTCCTATACTATAACTACATTCTCCTATATATACTATATGCTCTTATACTCATATACATACTATATGCTCCTATACTCCTACTACATACTATATGCTCCTATACTCCTACTACATACTCCTATACTCCTACTACATACTCCTATACATACTATATGCTCCTATACTCCTACTACATACTCCTAAACATACTATATGCTCCTATACTCCTACTACATACTCCTATACATACTATATGTTCCTATAATCCTACTACGTACTCCTATACGTACTATATGCTCCTATACTCCTACTACATACTATATGCTCCTATACTCCTAATACATACTCCTATACATACTATATGCTCCTATACTCCTACTACATACTCCTATACATACTATATGCTCCTATACTCCTACTACATACTCCTATACATACTATATGCTCTATACATACTATATGCTCCTATACTCCTAATACATACTCCTATACATACTATATGCTCCTATACTCCTACTACATACTCCTACTGCATACTCCTATACATACTATATGCTCTATACATACTATATGCTCCTATACTCCTACTACATACTCCTATACATACTATATGCTCCTATACTCTTACTACATACTCCTATACATACTATATGCTTCTATACTCCTACTACATACTCCTATACATACTATATTCTCCTATACTCTTAATACAAACTCCTATACATACTATATGCTCCTATACTCCTACTACATACTCCTATACTCCTACTACGTACACCTATACATACTATATGCTCCTATACTCCTACTACGTACTCCTATACATACTATATGCTCCTATACTCCTACTACGTACTCCTATACATACTGAATGCTCTTATACTCCTACGTACTCCTATACATATTATATGCTCCTATACTCCTACTACGTACTCCTATACATACGATATTCTCCTATATTCCTACTACATTCTCCTATACATACTATATGGTCCTATAATCCTACTATATACTCCTATACATACTATATGCTCCTATATTCCTACTACATACTCCTATACATACTATATGCTTCTATACTCCTACTACATACTGCTATACATACTATATGCTCCTATACTCCTACTACATACTCTAATACATACTATATGCTCTATACATACTATATGCTCCTATGCTCCTACAACATACTCTTATACATACTATATGCTCTATACATACTATATGCTCCTATACTCCTACTACATACTCCTATACATACTATATGCTTTATACATACTATATGCTCCTATACTCTTACTACATACTCCTATACATAATATATGCTCCTATACTCCTACTACATACTCCTATACATACTATATTCTCCTATACTCTTAATACATACTCCTACTACATACTCCTATACATACTATATGCTTTATACATACTATATGCTCCTATACTCTTACTACATACTCCTATACATACTATATGCTTCTATACTCCTACTACATACTCCTATACATACTATATGCTCCTATACACCTACTACATACTCCTATACATTTTATATGCTCCTATACTCCAACCACATACTCCTAAGCATACTAAATGCTCCTATTCACCTACTACATACTCCTATACATACTATATTCTCCTATAATCCAACTACATACTCCTATACTCCAACCACATACTCCTAAGCATACTAAATGCTCCTATACACCTACTACATACTCCTATACATACTATATTCTCCTATACTCCAACTACATACTCCTATACTCCAACCACATACTCCTAAGCATACTAAATGCTCCTATACACCTACTACATACTCCTGTACATACTATATTCTTCTATACTCCATCTACATACTAATATACATACTATATGCTCCTATACTATAACTACATACTCCTATATATACTATATGCTCTTTTACTCCTACTACGTACTCCTATACATACTATATGTTCCTATACTCCTACTACATACTTCTAAACATACTATATGCTCCTATACTCTTACTACATATTCCTATACATACTATATGCTCCTATACTCCTACTACATACTCCTATTTATACTATATGCTCCTATAATCCTACTATATACTCCTATACATACTATATGCTCCTATACTCCTACTACATACTCCTATACATATTATATGCTCCTATACTCCTACTACATACTCCTATACATACTATATGCTCCTATACTCCTACTACATACTGCTATACATACTATATGCTCCTATACTCCTACTACATACTCCTATACATACTATATGCTCTATACATACTATATGCTCCTATACTCCTACTACATACTCCTATACATACTATATGCTTTATACATGCTATATGCTCCTATACTCTTTCTACATACTCCTATACATACCAAATGCTTCTATACTCCTACTAAATACTCCTATACATACTATATTCTCCTATACTCTTAATACATACTCCTATACATACTATAAGCTCCTATACTCTTACTACATACTCCTATACATACTATATGCACCTATACTCCTACTACATACAGCTATACGTACTATATGCTCCTATACTCCTACTACATACTCCTACACATACCATATGCTCCTATACTTCTACTACATACTCCTATACATACTATATGCTCCTATACTCTTACTAAATACTCCTATACATACTATATACTCCTATACTCTTACTAAATACTCCTATACATACTATATGCTCCTATACTCCTACTACATACTCCTATACTCCTACTACGTACACCTATACATACTATATGCTCCTATACTCCTACTACGTACTCCTATACATACTATATGCTCCTATACTCCTACTACGTACTCCTATACATACTGAATGCTCTTATACTCCTACGTACTCCTATACATATTATATGCTCCTATACTCCTACTACGTACTCCTATACATACGATATTCTCCTATATTCCTACTACATTCTCCTATACATACTATATGGTCCTATAATCCTACTATATACTCCTATACATACTATATGCTCCTATATTCCTACTACATACTCCTATACATACTATATGCTTCTATACTCCTACTACATACTGCTATACATACTATATGCTCCTATACTCCTACTACATACTCTAATACATACTATATGCTCTATACATACTATATGCTCCTATGCTCCTACAACATACTCTTATACATACTATATGCTCTATACATACTATATGCTCCTATACTCCTACTACATACTCCTATACATACTATATGCTTTATACATACTATATGCTCCTATACTCTTACTTCATACTCCTATACATAATATATGCTCCTATACTCCTACTACATACTCCTATACATACTATATTCTCCTATACTCTTAATACATACTCCTACTACATACTCCTATACATACTATATGCTTTATACATACTATATGCTCCTATACTCTTACTACATACTCCTATACATACTATATGCTTCTATACTCCTACTACATACTCCTATACATACTATATGCTCCTATACACCTACTACATACTCCTATACATTTTATATGCTCCTATACTCCAACCACATACTCCTAAGCATACTAAATGCTCCTATTCACCTACTACATACTCCTATACATACTATATTCTCCTATAATCCAACTACATACTCCTATACTCCAACCACATACTCCTAAGCATACTAAATGCTCCTATACACCTACTACATACTCCTATACATACTATATTCTCCTATACTCCAACTACATACTCCTATACTCCAACCACATACTCCTAAGCATACTAAATGCTCCTATACACCTACTACATACTCCTGTACATACTATATTCTTCTATACTCCATCTACATACTAATATACATACTATATGCTCCTATACTATAACTACATACTCCTATATATACTATATGCTCTTTTACTCCTACTACGTACTCCTATACATACTATATGTTCCTATACTCCTACTACATACTTCTAAACATACTATATGCTCCTATACTCTTACTACATATTCCTATACATACTATATGCTCCTATACTCCTACTACATACTCCTTTTTATACTATATGCTCCTATAATCCTACTATATACTCCTATACATACTATATGCTCCTATACTCCTACTACATACTCCTATACATATTATATGCTCCTATACTCCTACTACATACTCCTATACATACTATATGCTCCTATACTCCTACTACATACTGCTATACATACTATATGCTCCTATACTCCTACTACATACTCCTATACATACTATATGCTCTATACATACTATATGCTCCTATACTCCTACTACATACTCCTATACATACTATATGCTTTATACATGCTATATGCTCCTATACTCTTTCTACATACTCCTATACATACCAAATGCTTCTATACTCCTACTAAATACTCCTATACATACTATATTCTCCTATACTCTTAATACATACTCCTATACATACTATAAGCTCCTATACTCTTACTACATACTCCTATACATACTATATGCACCTATACTCCTACTACATACAGCTATACGTACTATATGCTCCTATACTCCTACTACATACTCCTACACATACCATATGCTCCTATACTTCTACTACATACTCCTATACATACTATATGCTCCTATACTCTTACTAAATACTCCTATACATACTATATACTCCTATACTCTTACTAAATACTCCTATACATACTAAATACTCCTATACATACTATATGCTCCTATACTCCTACTACATACTCCTATACTCCTACTACGTACACCTATACATACTATATTCTCCTATATTCCTACTACATTCTCCTATACATACTATATGGTCATATAATCCTACTATATACTCCTATACATACTATATGCTCCTATTTTCCTATTACTTACTCCTATACATACTATGTGCTTCTATACTCCTACTACATACTGCTATACATACTATATGCTCCTATACTCCTACTACATACTCCAATACATACTATATGCTCTATACATACTATATGCTCCTACTACATACTCCTATACATACTATATGTTCTATACATACTATATGCTCCTACTACATACTCCTATACATACTATATGCTTTATACATACTATATACTCCTATACTCATACTACATACTCCTTTACATAATATATGCTCCTATACTCCTATACATACTATATTCTCCTATACTCTTAATACATACTCCTACTACATACTCCTATACATACTATATGCTCTATACATACTATATGCTCCTATACTCCTACTACATACTCCTATACATACTATATGCTTTATACAAACTATATGCTCCTATACTCTTACTACATACTCCTATACATAATATATGCTCCTATACTCCTACTACATACTCCTATACATACTATATTCTCCTATACTCTTAATACATACTATAAACTCCTATACTCCTACTACATACTATATGCTCCAGACTCCTACTACATACTCCTATACATACTATATGCTCTATACATACAATATGCTCCTATACTCCTACTACATACTCCTATACATACTATATGCTCCTATTCTCATACTACATACTTCTATACATACTATATGCTCTATACATACAATATGCTCCTATACTCTTAATGTAAATACTTTTTCATATATTTTAAGTGGCCAATTAATTATCACACTCCTCAATTTTTTATGTTTATTAATTGTCACTTCAAAAGTGATATCTTGAACCAAAAAAAAAAAAAAAAAAAAAAAACAGTGATGCAAAAATATAGATTTTGTTACATTTATATTCCAAGTGTTTTTCATCAAATATTTAAATGATTGTATAAAAAATAATCTTTGTTTTATTCAAAACAGATTTTAAGAATAACAGGTTTAAATTTAGAAAACTGTATTTTCAATTGAAATCACAAAACAGAAGCAGATTACATTAGTCTAATTATAAATTCTTAGCAAGTAATATGTAGTCTATATGCATATACAGATGTGCAAAAAACAACATTTTTGTAGTTAATTACAACTATTTTATTATAAATATAGTTAACTACAACTATTTATTTTTACAAAAATATAGCAATTACTTTCCTATCTTTAGAAGACAAACTTTGCTGGAGACCTTAAATCACACACATATAAAAATAGTTTTGAATAAGGAAATCATTTATTTAAACATGAATTATTATATCTTTATTCATGTTTACATGAGCGAGTATGTAATTCTAAACCATTTTTAACAAATTACTTTAACCTTCAGCTTTATGTATTTCTCAACAGCATTTAAGAAACACTAGAAAATCATAAATTATTTTCAATTTTAATAGGTGTTTATTGCTTTTTTATTTACTCTAAAATACAAAGTGATTCAAAAATTACAGAGAATATATATATTCCCTTCTATTGAATTTACATCAATGCTTCAGAAATGTACATCTACATATAATTTTAAACACAACAATAATTTTATTTTTAAAAGTAAGACAAAAATAATGAATAAAAATAGAAATAAATGTAGAAAAGAACAAAATTAAAAATATTAAAAATATGACCACTGAAGCCGACGTCTTCAGGGGGTACCGGCCCCAGTGGTCAAAAAACAATTTCTATTGAGGAAGAAGGCAAAAGCCTAAAAACCTTCCTCAGTACCCCGAAGGTTTTGTTAAAAAGTCCAGTAGAAAATCAAGCAAGACATAAAACTAATACAGAAAAGAAACTCATACATCTCATCAAAAACTCAAATTATTCAGAAAATAAAAATCAACAAAAAATTAAAAACTCACATAAACAAGGTCAGACAGCAAACTCTAAATCAAACCAAATGAAAAGGAATCACTTAAACCAAAAGAAAAACAACGCCCTCTTTTAAAATGCGCAGAATGAAAAAAAGATAGGTAGAAGTTGTCAAAGAAAATTTACGTCACAAATTAATAGAATGCTTAACTGGGGCTGCTCAGTTAAGTCTTGAATTGCGCCCTGTTAAAAGAAATAAAAAAACTAATATTCTTCAATCATTTTCTTAATTAACAAATTAACATTACAAAAATTATAAGGAAAATCATTATTACTCAAATGATTCAAAAAATTATTCACAGCCTCTTGAAAACTTTCAACATTATTGCAAATATTTTTAATCCTTACCAATTGTGAAAAAACTAAATTTTTAAAAATTTTATTACACAAATTAGTATAAAAGTTGCAGAAAAAAATAACTTTAAATTTAAAAGCCTTTCTTTTATCAAAAACACCAATTTTAATAATTTTAGGAAATATATTTTTGGTTTTAAAAATAAGGTTCTTAAAAATTTTCTTATTAATTTTGGTTCTAAAATTAAATATGATACTGAACTAGTTAAATTTATTGTTTTGGATTTAATTAAATCAAAACTTGGGGTTAGTAAGACAGATTTGCTTTTTAATAAGGTTTATAGTTTTGAAAAGGTTTTTTGTACGATTAATTTTCATGATAAAAAATTTGAAAATGCTAAATTGCCACAGATTATACATGAACTTTCGGATTTTTTTCCTTTAAAGCATATTAATGTTTCTGTCGCTTTTAAGTATTCTTCTACACTTAGGAAAAGGGTCTGCAATTATAATTTTTTAAGTCAAAATTTAAAATGTATTTCTAAATTTGATTGTTATTGTAATGAAAAGGAATATTCACAATATATTGATAATGATTATGGGCATATTATTACCGGAAATTTGGAGATTGTTGGTAATGAAGATTTAATTAATATTTTAGGCAAAGGTTCAAAATTTAGGACAAGGTTTAGAATGAATAAAAAAGATTTTATTTTGTCCATTAAAAAAGATCTTGATTTTTTTATAGCAAAAATTTCCAGAAAATATCATTGGCCCGTTGAGGGTTTTTCAGAGTGGAAGGCTAAAATTATTGAAAAGGTTAATTTTAATTTATTTAATACCAGTTTTGGTTCTTTTCCTAGTGGTACCATTATTGATTATGATCTGTCTAGTAAAATTAAAAATCTTAAAGATAAATTTATTGTTACGGTTGTGGATAAAGCTTCAAATAATTTTTGTATTATGTGTAAATATTTTTTTAAAAATTTGATTATTGGAGAATATAACGCAAATAATACTTATTTAAAATTAAAAGTGGATAGGAAGGTTGTTGAAAAAAGAATTATTGCGTTTAGTAAAAAATTAAAATTTAGGCTAAATAGGATTAAATTTCCATATTTATTTCCTATTGTTAAATTTCATAAAAATCCTGTTAAATTTAGGTTTATTGCGTGTGGTACTAATTGTTACAATTCTGATGTTAGTAAAAAGTTTTTTAGTTTTCTAAAAATTATTTTGCTTAAAATTAAAAAAGAGAAAAATATTATTATTGATAGTAATGTTGATGTTTTGGATTATATTAATAATAATGAAATATCCAACATTAATACTTTTGATTTTGAAAATTTGTATACAAGTATACCACACGAAAAGATTATTGATATCTGTAACGACATTTTTGATAAATATTTAATTAATGAGAAAATTGATAAGTCTTATTGGTTGGATTTGTGTAGGTTTAATCTTTTTGAGAATGTTCTTTTTAATGGTTTAGATTTTTATAAACAAATTATTGGAATTCCACAAGGTAATTCCTTTTCTGGTGCTTTTGCTAATATTTTTTTGCATGTTTTTGAAGCTAAATTCCTTGAAAATAATGATTTTAAAGCTTTTAGATATATTGATGACCTGATTTTGTTTAATAGTGATAATTATAATTTTATTTATAGTATTTATCCTGGAGATTTGGTTTTGAAGAAAACTAATGAGGATTGTTTTAATGTTGAGTATTTGGATTTTAAAATTGATATCGTTAACAAAATTATTAAAATTGGTGTTTTTGATAAAAGAAAGGCTTTTAAATTTAAAGTTATTTTTTCTGCAACTTTTATACTAATTTGTGTAATAAAACTTTTAAAAATTTAGTTTTTTCACAATTGGTTAGGATTAAAAATATTTGCAATAATGTTGAAAGTTTTCAAGAGGCTGTGAATAATTTTTTGAATCATTTGAGTAATAATGATTTTCCTTATAATTTTTGTAATGTTAATTTGTTAATTAAGAAAATGATTGAAGAATATTAGTTTTTTTATTTCTTTTAACAGGGCGCAAATCAAGACTTAACTGAGCAGCCCCAGTTAAGCATTCTATTAATTTGTGACGTAAATTTTCTTTGACAACTTCTACCTATCTTTTTTTCATTCTGCGCATTTTAAAAGAGGGCGTTGTTTTTCTTTTGGTTTAAGTGATTCCTTTTCATTTGGTTTGATTTAGAGTTTACTGTCTGACCTTGTTTATGTGAGTTTTTAATTTTTTGTTGATTTTTATTTTCTGAATAATTTGAGTTTTTGATGAGATGTATGAGTTTCTTTTCTGTATTAGTTTTATGTCTTGCTTGATTTTCTACTGGACTTTTTAACAAAACCTTCGGGGTACTGAGGAAGGTTTTTAGGCTTTTGCCTTCTTCCTCAATAGAAAAGGTTTTGTTTTTTGACCACTGGGGCCGGTACCCCCTGAAGACGTCGGCTTCAGTGGTCATATTTTTAATATTTTTAATTTTGTTCTTTTCTACATTTATTTCTATTTTTATTCTCTCTTTTTTTGAAAATTCTGCTGCTTTTTAGCGCATTTTTTTAAAAGAAGTTTTGTTCATTTTGTTTTGATTTTAATTGTACTCTTTTAGTATTATTACAAAAATAATGATGCATTAAATAGAAATGATTTTTTATTTAAAAAAAAAAAAAAAAAAAAATTCAGCCCAACAATGTTCTGAGAAGAAACTCTTCAACATAGGATTTCAAATTAGCATAAGGTGAATGTATAGTAATATCAAGGAGAAAAATATTTTTTTGACATAACAAAGTTTTCTACATATTGAGAGTATACTGTAATACACAATTCTGATTGCATCCATTGAATGACCTACAAACATTTGTACCAATCAGCAGATTAATATGAAATGAAAAGTTTTCTGCAAGCAATTTATTGACTCTTGCAACCGATGGTGTAGTTTTATTGTATGTTTTTTTTTCGGGGGGGGGGGAAGGCAGGTTTATCTCCTATCTTCTTTTGACACACACATATATATATATAAATTTCTATTATATTGAAATTAATAAAAATTTATAATAAAAACTTGTTTACATCAACATCTGACCTACTGTGCATTAGTTTGTTAATCATGTAATACATAATTTTGGAGGGGGTTTTGTCCCCTAAAACTAGGCCACTGCTTGCAACTAGTTACAACCCATTTGTCGCTTTTTAATTTTGACAAAATTTCTTCCTTCTTTCAAAAGTGTTCTGACTTTTTTAAAATTTCTATGTTAGTTGTTATACATACCAGCACATTTTTCTTTACATTTAAGGAAAGATTTGGAAGATAAAGGATTTTGGAAGATATAAAACTAGTTATTGACTAACCTAATTTTCTACTATTGTGGCAAATTCCACTAAAACTCTTTCTGGGATAGAATATAAAAATTTTGACCATTTATTTATATCTATTTTGTATATTTTTTTACTATGCATTGTATATATATACAATGAATACTCAAAATGCATATATATTGCATATTTTTGAGTCTACTCTACAAATCAGTATATTGTTATAATCGGAATTTAAATTTATAAAAGTGAGTAATATTAAAGAAATTTGCAATGGTGACAATTTTTCTGCTAAACAGTGTTTGTATACATTATGCATATCTGCCAATCAGATTCGAAAAAATTAGTTGCGTTTCAACTTTGTTTCCTCCTTAACATTGAAAGTACACTATTCAAAAGAATTAAGGGAGAAAGTATATAAAATTGATATTTCATGTGCTTCTTTAATTTTTGTGAACAGTGTATTTGTCATAAGTCAATATAAAGTATTTTTTAAGACTACTTTTTTTTTAAAAGTAGCACACAAATTTAAAAAAAAAGGCGTGATTACAGTAGTTTCAATTCTTGGACACTACTACTATTGTACATGTACAGGAATTGCAAGTTTTTTGCACATTTGAGTTAAACCACTTAGAAAGAAATAGGCTTATGTGAAGCCTGGTAGAAAAAATTACACAACTCTTTTTCAAAAAGAAATATCAAATATTTAAACAGATTATAATTGCAGACTAAATGATAGAATTAATTTTCTAACAATTCCTAAATAAGTGAAAACTAAAAAACAGCATTTTGAAAAAAATAATCTCATGAATTTTAAATTGCAGTTTTAAAATTTCTGATAAAGGAATATAAGATGCTATAATATATGTCTAAAACTATAAACATATAATATATAACAGGTAGAATATATTAAATGTTCATTAATACAATTAAATTAACAGAAACTAATATTTTTACATTAAAAGATACAATGAAAACATTTTAGATTATTCAAAATGTTTTTAGATTCAATAATTATTTTTATATTAATGAACAGAATATATTTTTAAGGGATGCTGAAACATATAAAGAATTTTTTTTTTTTTAAATTTTACCTCTACTTATAAATGATATTATAGGTAATTTTGAACCTCTTCAGACCTAAGTTTACCACCTGTGATATATCACTGAACACAGGTAACCAACAACTTGAGGAAAGAATAGTTTTTCTCAAGACTGCTTAAAATTTCATAAAGTTAACTAGCAGTTTAGTTTTGTAAAATCAGTTACAAAGTTTCCATATCACGATAAACAAAGTAAAAATATTTTTAGCTGATACGAATACTTCAGCAGGTTCTGAGTTTTCAAAAATTTGACTGACACTTAAAAGCATCTCAAGTCAGTGCTTAGTCAAAATATACCAGGTCTAACAAGCTACTCTCATTCATTTACTTTTTTTTTCTTCAGGAAGTCTTCTTTTTTTTTTGCTGAATCTTCACTCCCTTACCATCTTTAAGAAAAATTAATTTTTTAGAAAGATAAGAAAGTATAACAAAATCAAAAATTTATAATCATTAATTGCAGAACACATTAGTAATAGACAAGCTATCAAAACAAAATTTTTTAATGAAAATAATCAATTATTGAAAATAAAATAAATACCACTAAATTATATATCAGATTAAAATATTGTAGCTTTTATCTACTTAGATCAACTAAATTTCAGATATATACTTAATCCTTATTTAGAAAATATTCTTGATTGTTGAATAATTTTCCTTCCAAGCATTTTTTAAGTCCTGAGTAAAACAAAACAAAAATAAATGTTATAAAAGTTAATTTTTTTTCATAGGAATTTGTAAAATCAACAGTCCTGATTATAAGTCAAACATTTTAAAAAGGTAGACATTTCTTTATAGTGTGGACAATTTTAGTTACAAAAACAAGATATTATAATAATAAATACTATTTTTATTAATTCTTCCAGGATGATACCACTACAATTCATTTATCACCACAGAATTATGACAATCATTACAGGTTTCCAGTCAACATCAGTTTCTATAATTATTTCATAGTATAAAACAGGAACAAAACCTAGAATAACACAACAATAAAACAACATATTAATCACATAATCATATTACACATAATTACATATATTTGATATACAGATTAAAACTACATCTACTAATCAATAAACATCATCTAAATTAATTTGAATTTTCAATTTTAAATAACAATTGAATTTTTTTTTCCAACTACATAAGCTGGATAAAAAAAAACTCTTTGAAAGAATCAGAAAATAGATATTTAGTTTTTTTAATTAGGGGTTGAAATTTCTTTAAATCATTTATGTACATTATTTAACTTCGAAGGGATAGCATAGAACAAATTTAAACTATAACTATGTCAGATATTGGAGATAAAGAACACATACCAATTTTTTATACCAATTAGTGCAAAGCAACTCGTCAAACCTTGATATTAAATAGAAAGATCTAATGAATGTTATATTTTTCAAAAAAAAAAAAAAAAAAGAATCTAATTAAAAAGCGAAAAATATGTCAGACAAAATTCCTAACACTAACTCAACATAATTCAAAACATGCATTTAAATGTTTTAATATTTATTACAGAATTCCATACCTATTAATGATCGATTCATAAAGTCCTATAATAAAATATAATGAACTCCATAAAATCCGTTGCAAAATAAATAAAGAATATTAATTTCTTAAATTATGAAAGAAGATTGTCCGATTTTACGCATAAAAGCATGTTTAGAAATAGCAGACAGCTGTCTGTTCGGAATCGTTCGTAAAATCGCCCTACCGATTAAACTCGGAAGATTGCGCAATTTTTGAGGCCCTCACATCTCAGGATTACAAACACACCCTACATTAAAGTAGTAAATAAAAATAAAATTCACGCGCTATGATAAATAATTTCTAAAATAAATTTTGCCTGCTTAAGTTAACGGAAGTATTCATTTATATATGTTTAATTCTCACGCGAAATAAATACTTGGAGTTCTCTGTGTGTTAATAAGTGCACTTAAACAGTACAACTTTGTTTTGCATTTCGCTCTTAAGTTATTTAAATATATTTGTTCATGCAGTTTTCACAGATTCTTAAAGTAACGAAATAATTCATTTCATTTAGTTTAAATGTTCATTGCAATTGTTTTAATTGTAACTTTGCATTCATATAACTAAACTCAAATACAGCTTCATCGCCAAAACAGAAATTCCCGAAAGTTAAAATCTGATAACATATAAAATATCTACATTAGAGATTTACATATAAAAAAATTACAGAAGCGAAACTCTGTTAGAAACACGTACTAAATCTTAGTAGTACGCATTTCTAAATTTTTAACTCTTAGCAGATAAAAATAATACCTGATTAGAAATGGTAAATATATAAATGAAAAGTTAAAACTTTAGCTCCATCGGTTTGCTGGGCATTAAATGCAGAGGATAATAAAAAGATTATACATATAGTTTAAGTTTATTTTTAATTTATTTATCAATAGATGGTGTTAAAATTGTCTATTAAATATTTTTCAACTTTTAGTTGCATTATTTTTAAAATAGGCCTTTTGTTTGAAACGGGTGTTAGTGTTTTTAAAGTTAAGAAAAGAAAAATCCTCGCAAAATCAGCTAGCGAACAAATTCTAAAATAAATTTAAGGCACTTACGTATTAACGCAACCAGGCCAAAATTCGCATAAATCGCCAAATTTGGCGACCCTACTTACGGCAACCCTAAGTGATTTATATTATTTTTCTTCACGCATCTTGAATAAATGTAAACCGGGCAGTGGCACTTGAACTTAAAAAAACATCAGTGTAGGATATACCGGGCAAATGTATACCGGGCAGTGGCACTTGACCTTAAAAAACATCAGTGTAGGGTATACCGGGCAAATGTATACCGGGCAGTGGCACTTGAACTTAAAAAAACATCAGTGTAGGATATACCGGGCAAATGTATACCGGGCAGTGGCACTTGACCTTAAAAAAGCATCAGTGTAGGATATACCGGGCAAATGTATACCGGGCAGTGGCACTTGAACTTAAAAAAACATCAGTGCAAATCGCATACATACAAAAAACATAACATACAAATCGCGCCAACCTGGTTGCGATAATACGTAAGAACCAAATTTAAACTGTTTTGTTTATGTTTCAAATTTAAATACAGCTTAATATTTAGATTTTTCTTAAAAATCCTAGTACATGCTACACGCTAAAAATGTCGCTAACGACCAAAATGACGTTTTAACAATTTTCGCCAAAAATTGGCATAGGCACAACCATAGATAATCTATCCTAAAAATAGCAAATAAATAAACATACCTTTTAAAAAGAATATAAACAAAAAAAGCAATAACCCACCGAATCTCACCATATCTACAGTCACGGATTGCGAACTTAAAAGAATTTCGAAATATCGCCAATGTTGCCAAATCCACCGGTTAACTTATTCTAGGATTATACCGATTTTTATTCACAGAATTACATCTTGAAGACACTTCTAAGTAGATCAATTTCCTTTTAAAACCTCTCATATGGATTTCTATAAAGATAATTCAGATCTTTTCGTCTAAATTTGATTAAACGGTTAACTTAAAGTATTATGTACTATTTTTTACAAGATTATCAAATTTCTCTTCGTATCTAATCTTAATTCAGTTTTATCGCTTAAGATGAAATTTGCTATAAATGAAATTAATAACCGTATTCGATCAAGAAGGTGGGAACTTTAAAAGTTAATTTTACAAGTATTATATAAAAATTAATATGCAAATTTAACTTTTTTACTAAATTCTGTTAAATAAAGTTGTTGCATTAAATTGAAGTAAACGAAAACCTATTTATCGTAAGAGTGTCAAAAAACAACTCAATCGATCAAATATTTAACCCTACACAGCTATTTAATCATGAGCAAAACTGAAAGATATAGATTGGCAGTTAAACATTTTAAATTTAAATTTTTAAAAATATTTGTTGGCCTTTTTCAATTATTACTTTAATAGAAAATATGCTTTTAAAAGATCAGTTTGACCAAAAAGTTAACTTTGTATACTCAATATTAAGAAAGTAATTATTAAAGATCATATAATCTCTCAGCGAAGCTTGTTTTTAGTTAAATTCGTTTTAAGCTCACAAACATTGTTGAAATGATCGTTCAAATAATTGAAGAGAAAAAAAGCGCCTGCAGTTTAAATTTCAAAAAAATTTAATGCTAACTCTATGCAACAAATTCCTTCCCCACGCTTTTCTCTGAAGCGGACGAAATTTTTGAAACATTTATAGTAAAGGGAGCTAAAATTATCATTTACAAACGCTTTTTTAGTCCAGGATCTTAACACAAAGACATTATGAAGATAGTCTCACAAATATTTCATTTTATAACAATAGGTCAAACAAATATTTTTTATCATCGATAAATGTCTATCAAATGAAATTATTTTATTTTTTGTTATTGTTTTCAATAAGCATTTTTTTTAATTGCATAATACTCTTTCTATTTGCTTTAAAATAAATAGCATACCTTACATTTCAACCAAATATCTGTAAAAAAACTCATTTTACTTTCCGTTTTTATAATAACTTAACTAGCTATAACTAGCTATCTGTTAGTACAGTAGCTTAATATTTATAAACTACTAATAGTTTTAAATATAATACATATTAATGTAATATAAATAAATGAAAGTTCTAAGTATTTGTTTGCATTATCCAAAGAAATATATCCTCTAAGTAAATCTTATTTGCTAAGCATAAATTTGTATCGATTCATTATCGAAATGAAAATATTTAAGATTATTCAAAAACATTTTCTTTCTTATAGGTTTTCGACGAAGAGAGCTTACAACCTGGAAGAGCGGAACAACATGTGGTTGGAAAAGACTTACGGTAGAAAAGATCACAAGACGAAAAGAAGAAAGAAAACGACTTAAACAAGATGTTGTTGAAAGGTCCCGAGATCTGGATACCAGGTGAAGACTCAGATGTGTTCACGTGGAAGGAACGTGGAACACACAACCAAGAAGTCTACGAGAAAGTGATGGATTGGTTGAAATCACAGAATTTTGAATCATCACCCATTGCTCAAGACCAGGAAACAGTAGAACCAAAGAGGACACAAAAGGTCTGGTCCACCTACCTGTTTTCCGCTTTGTAGGTATTATATTCATAACAAAATAGTTAGCTATAACAATTTCAACACGGCTTGGGAACCTTAGCTGCCCATCACAATGTCAACACGGCTTGGGAACCTTAGATACCCATCACAATGTCAAAACATGACTTGGGAACCTTAGAAGCCCAACACAATATCAACACGGCTTGGGAACCTTAGCTGTCCTCCGCACTTTTTCAATACGGCTTGGGAACCTTACATACCCGTCACAATGTCAAAACACGGTATGGGAACCATAGATGCCCATCACAAAGTCAAAACATGGCTTGGGAACCTTAGAAGCCCATCACGAAGTCAAAACATGGCTTGGGAACCTTAGAAGCCCATCACAAAGTCAAAACACGGCTTGGGAACCTTAGATGCCCATTACAATGTCAACACGGCTTGGGAATCTTAGCTGCCAACACACTTTCAACACAACCCCCTCCGAAGGGTCCCACTTTATCGCGGTGGAGGGGTTTAAAGCTCCCATTTTTTTAAAATCGAACGGCAGATAATTCTTATAAATTTCTGACCGAAACGTTATTTAATAAATGGGAGCTAACCAAGTGGACCTACAAAGAATCCTCTTTTTTCACCAAATAGGCAACACAATAGAAAATTTTTAAGTATATATCAATATTCGTATATAACTCATCACTGATGATGTTTTACACTCGGAAAAAGAGTATGCTTTACTGTAGTGGGGCCAAAATGTAAAAAATATACGTGGTGGAAAATGATTTATAACATTTTTTAAAATTGGAAAATGTTTTAAATTTCAGTTAAATTTTAGAAATTAAACTGGTTAATTTTAACTCCTAGATTAAATTTTGGACGTTAAGAGTTAGTCAAAACAATCTGCATCTAAAATGTTTCTCACTTTTTAAAATTTTCCCGGTTGTGGCTATCCTGAATTATAGACCAGTTTACAGTTTATCAAGTGATTAAATTTGTGCCTTTATTTAATAATTTAAAATAAACTTTTTCTATTAATATTTATTTTTAGGATTTAAAACTCTTCTTAAACTGATTTCATTTAATGAATTTATATATTAAAAATATATCTTCAATTTTTAAAAATATTTTTACGGTTTTGTCCCAATAGGCGATACATCTGCGTAGTTTCTTTACGTAGTAGTGTGTTGTAGGATATATTGAGCAAATGTATATCGGACTGGTTCACAGAAATTTATTTTTAATTGATTAAGAATAATTTGATTTTGAGATGCTCATTTATACTAAACTAACTGGAATGATGAAATATTTTCAGATATTTATTAGAGAAACTTTGTCCTCTCTTTATTATGTAATTAAAAATTTGAATTAAATTAAAGATGTTTAAATGTTCGATTTATTATTATAAAATTTAAAAGAATAATTTTAAATATATAAAATAAGGAAAATACTGGAACTAAATATATAACATATAACCATGCATGTACAATCAGAACTAATATACCAATTGAATTAATATTGTTGCAAATATTACATACAAACATAAATGCATGTATTGAATGTATGAAAAATATTTCCGTACCTCCGAATGAATTAATTTGTTTGAAGTGTTTAGTATCTATTAAGATTTTATTTAAATAAAAGATGAATTAATGAAATTATAAAATGTGAATAAAGCTGTTGCTGATAAATTGTAAGACACGTGATTAAAAAAAAAGCTATGTTCTGTCACCTAATAATAGTTTCAGTTCAGCTAATACATAATAAAATGAAATTTTAAAAAAAAGGAAATCGAATTTTTTTCTCTCCAAAAAAACCTTTTAAACTAAATTTTGGAATTGGAAATGTTAAACTTTATATTAAGACTAAATTTAATGGCGAGACAGTACACAGAAGGCGAAGGCTTACTGTGTCCATCTCAATTTTCTTGACCTTGAGCACTGTGATGCGGGAGCTAATGTTATAGTCGAGTGGTCATCCAAACGCGAAAACCTTAGTGTTTAGTCCCCAAGCATGCTTGGTATTCATTTTTATCGAACCACGGAAAGGATGAAAAGCTTAGTTAACTTAACCCGACCCAAGGATAGAACCCAGGACCTGTGGCATGAGAGCGTGAAGCACTACCACTCAGTCACTGGGCATCTAATTTTACTTTAAAAAAAAAAAAAAAAAATCCTCATTCTTTTTTATAACTCTTCATTCATTCAGGTCCCTAAAAAGTTTACTTTTTGCTGTTGTCTTAGACATTCAAGATAACTCTTTGAGATAATTTATGACTGCAAATCAAACAACCAGATATCCGATATTTTGAATTGTTTTAGATGGAGGGAGAAAGAGGAATTAAAGGAAGAATAGATAAGAGAGCCATATTTTACCGATGCAAACATTTTCTCTTTAAGCAAGTAGTGAAGAAATCTGTGGATGGTAAAAGGTATCAGGGAGGAAATGAGTGAAATATTTTGATTTCTTTTATCACTTCTGTTACGAATTTTCGAAAGGAAAAGAAAAATGCTAATTGATGTTGGTGATGAGAGAGTTAGATTTTATTGTGCAGTTGAGATCCACTGCTTTATTTTAACTTTATTTTAATCTGTGATGAAGAGACAATTTTATCGCCCAATTGAGAGAAAACCGGTTATTTTGCACCCAATAAAATATTTAAACAGTTGATCTAAAACTAAATAGAAACAATCCTCAAAAATAAACGAAAAGACAGAAAATTGACACACACAAAAAAAATTTCTCAACCCAGCCTGGAAATATTGCCCCATCATCATACAACTACTCACCAGATTATTGCCTAAATTATTGAAACAGTTAATTTTCAAGATATTGCATTGGTATTTATTTTAAAAAATATTATTATTAAAATAAGAAAATAAGTGTATTTGGCGCTAAAATATCACCTACCTTATGCGATTTTAATAATCATTATTGAATTTTTAAGTTTAATCTTATTATATTATTAAAAACATCATCCAAATTGAATAATCTTTCCTAATAAGTTTAAATTCATCCAAACGCTTAAACGTTAAAGATCTCGATTTATGAAAAAAATTGACTTTTCAACACCTTCACAAATAATGTCTTAGTTCGGAAAAATAACATTTAAATGTTGTCCATCTAAAAAGTTAATCCTTTATCGGCATGTTAAGTGTGTTTTATTCTTTTCCACCACGAAACAATTCGTAGATATTTCTTTAACTATGGATCGGAGAAGAAATTTTAAATTTGCATGAACTTTGACTGGCAGAGTTTTAGTCTTATCACTGTGTCTGTAGGGCAACCTGGGGACTCAGTCCATATATACTAAAACGAATCTATCTCCAGGCAAGCGAGCGTATTATTGTGCATGCAGCCAGTGTCTGGTACAGAAATAACGCCAGAATGAACGAGAAGCTAAATTCCATACAAAGGATTCCCCTCTTGACTATAACCAAAGCATACTCGACTACTAGCACTGAGGCCGTCCAGATACTGGCTGGCATCGTCCCAATTCACCTTAAGATCATAGAGGACATAACCATCCAAAGAATGAGATGGGGTTGGAAGATGGAGGAATTAGAAAACATCTGTCCAGAGTGTTCCACACAAAACATAAACTATGACATCCCGGCCTCACTCCACCCCGCAATGTATCGCTCCTTGCCCTGGGGGTATGATTGCCCAAAAGATCAGGGTCTCGAAATTTTCACCGACGGCTCTAGGATGGAGACTGGCAATGAAAACATCTTTAGAACAGCTTTCGCTTTCGTTGTATACTTGAATGGTGTGAAAATCCACCAGATCTCCACTAGAGTCGAAGACAACGCTAATATCTTTATTGCTGAACTGCTGGCCATCAAATTTGCGCTGCAATGGCTTCACGATAAAAATACTACTGAGGCATCAATCTTCTGAGATTCCTTATCATCTCTTCAGGTCCTGGCTGACCCACAGCCCAACTCAGAGATCATCGAAACTACAAAACAACTCTGGAAGCAAGACATAAAATTGAATTGGGTTAAGGCTCATGTGGGTATCCGGGGTAACGATGATGCTGATGCAGCAGCCAAGATGGCCATAGAGTCAGATACGGTGGAAATTCAAGGACTGAGTACCCCGAAACAGCTTAAAACGAAAATAAGGGATAGGATCCTTGTGAGGTGGTCGGAGGAGTGGGGGGATAGCCAAAGGGGGAGACAGACCCATAATTTTATTAAAACACCTTCTACAAAAAGGTTGTTTACAAATTTCTACTGGTTGTTTACAAATTTCTTCCAGTAGTTCAAAGTGTGCCAAGTTCTAGTTTAAATGCCTTCTCTTAGGACATTAAGTTACCCACACTCTCAGTACCAATCTTTAATGGTAAAATCGACAACTGGATTATGTTTAAAGCCATTGTAATAATTAACAGTTCCATTTCAAATTCTATGAAATTACAATACCTTAAAGCGAGTTGCACTCATGAAGAGTAAGACGATCAATTTCTATTCCGGATGCTAACTTTGAAATAAAATGAAAACTTTTGGAGGATAGATATTCAAATAAAATAGAGCTTTTAATTACCTTTATCAAAAAGACTTTGAATCACCCAAATATTTGTAAAGCATCTACTGCCATCATTCACTTAGTTGATGTTACAAATTCAGAAAGCATGCAACCTTGTGTCGGAATTTTCTTTTTATTGTCACGAAAATTTTTGCACTAAAAACCTTTTTTCAATAAAGCAAAAATATTGCAGTTTCAAACCTTTCTTCCTAAAACGATTGTAAATTACTAGGAGGCTTCGCCCCTGCTCGCTGGCGCTCACCAACCCCCGGAACTGCTTTCGCAGTTCATTTCGGATTGCTTCGCAATTCAATGGACCAACACCTCCTAGTTGTATATATTATACAACTAGGAGGATATATATTACTAGACCAACACCTCCTAGAAAGAGTAGGCCTCCGCACGGGTTACCATAAATATCCTTTAGTAGTCCAAACGTAGTGACATATTTCGCATTTTCAACCACTGCGTAGCTTAGTACCCCGAACGTAATGACATCTTTCTTATTTTTCATCAACTGCGCAGTTAACTTCGTCACATCGGACTACTAAATTGATACGTGCTGAGGCCTTGCTTCTTCTAGGAGGTATTGACTGGACACGGAGTGTTCGGAGTGTATCCAAAAAGGTTCTTTGGGAAAAGCAGCAGGTGCCAGTATTGTACTGAAGAACAGAACATTAACCACCTTATTATTGAATGTGTACACTTCCGGGCACTCCGAGGAGACTCTTTTATCAATAAAACTGACCACCAGATCCTTTCAAGTAATGACTGCAGGAAAATAGTTATAGATGTTATCAAAGTCACGCTTGAGGATCTATTAAATACTAATGAGGTCTAATACAAACGGCTCTCCGTTCCACCTCCTTAACTGCCTCCCCAATGGAGCCATCGGCCGACGTACATGCATAAATGCTTTTAACTCTTAACTTTTAAGTTTTGTATTTACTGTTTTTACTTATTGTAGTTTTACCTGTTTTTCTCTGATATTTTACTAAATACCTTTTTTAAATATTGCTTTTAACTGCACTGACTGTACTTTGGTCTTTTAATTGTGGGTTGCTTTTTGAGTCCCTTTTGACTCAGGGTTTTATATTTATGCAGGATTTTACACTTGTACCTCACATGTTTTAACTTACTTTGGATACTCATTTAGTACCATCTTTTAAATGCGTGATACCTTTTAACTTTTGTATTCACTGTTTTTACTTATTGTAGTTTTACCTGTTTTTCTCTGATATTTTACTAAATACCTTTTTTAAATATTGCTTTTAACTGCACTGACTGTACTTTGGTCTTTTAATTGTGAGTTGCTTTTTGAGTCCCTTTTGACTCAGGGTTTTATATTTATGCAGGATTTTACACTTGTACCTCACATGTTTTAACTTACTTTGGATACTCATTTAGTACCATCTTATAAATGCGTGATACCTTTTAACTTAATGTTGTTTTAAATTTTCTCTTAAGGCAGTGCCATTGTTTTAATCTTGTGTTTTGACTTTGCTACGTTTCGGCTCGGCGTACTGGATCGCCATGGCTCGGGTCACTGGGTATTGTTCTTTCGTTTTGGTGATTTAACTGCGGCGGTCACAATAAGGATCTGGCCGTCACTCGCTCGCTATACTACCCTAAATCTATTTTAACAGTACTATATTGTTCTACATTTGTGTCAATTACCTTGTTACTATTTTATATTTGTTGGCCTGTTGCCACCCACATTTTGTAAATTTTATTTGATTTTAATAAATGCCACGGAGGGGCAGTCCTCCCCATACTTCTGGGGGCTGTCGCGGCGACGAGTCTACAAAATTTTCCCGTATGCCCATAGTTGGTTGGGTCCTCCTTATCACTGTGTCTGTAGTCATCTAAATTATTATTTAGGTTTTATTAATATTTTATAGTATCAATTACTTTGTTTGAAGGCCAGGAGAACCTGGGTTGTTGGGGATTGAACTCGTGAGAACGGGATTTCGAGTTCAGTAGGTGGAAGAATACCCGTGCATTAAATGATGAATGGTGCATTTTAAATCTGACGGGGTCACAGAATATTCTCCAAGTTCCAGTAACAAATCAATACTTCTGGGGGTAGTGATCCAGAAGTTGGATTGTCTTCAGGATTGGGTTCAAAATTACAAGGCAACGGAGTTGATCATTGCTAGTCATAAATCAGAAATTGTGTCGGCTGTTCAACGACATCTCTAAAATAAATTAAAATTACTTTATTTTTAAAAAAAGAATTTCTATAATAAAAGTAAATAATTTTAATTTTGAAAAATTAATACAATCAATTTTTGGATTCAAATGGTGACGTGTTTTCATTGTTAGATTTCATTATTAAAAATTTTAGATCTTGATTGTAATCAGATCAGGTCAGATATTTTAAAAATATTTCTGTGATAAGAGTTTTTAAAATATCCATCTAATAACATTATTTAATAACTTGTATTATTATATATTATTAATACATGAAAAACCACATAAAACTAATGCGATAACTTGTAACTTGTTCAAATCAAAAACATTTTATAAGTTTAATCAGATAATATAATTTCAATCAATTTGTACAAAATCATTATTAGTCAAACAAATCAGATAATGATAGAAAGTAACAAATAATCATGAATTGAGAGCGAGTAAAAAGAAAAACTGAATATTAGTTTTGGATTTTCATCTCAAAGTTAATTCGTTAATTTTAATTAGTTTCATCACATACATTTAATTAGTATTTCGCATACATAGAAATTTTTGATGCATTTAAACTGATCGGAAAACTTAACCCTAGTAAATCAAATTAATACTTAAATATATCACTTAATAATTCATCTTATAAATAAACTAGGAATTATTTGTTAATTTAATAATTAATGATAGAATTAATAAATAATTGCGAACTGAAATCAACTACTGCTAAAGATTAAATAATAGTTATGGATTTCCTTCCTGAAGCTAATTTATTAATATCAATTAGTATCATTACATACATCTAACTAGTATTTCACATACTTTGAAAATTTACCTCTACATCTAAACTGATCGGAAAATTTAACCAAATAAATAAAATTAAAACTCTTATAAATCAATTAATAATCATTTATTAATCAAATATTTAATGATAGTAAATAATCATGAATTGAAAGCGACTACTGATGAAGATTGAATCATAGTTTTAAATTGGAATTAAATCCGAATCCCGAAATTAATCTATTAATTTCGATTAGTAATTCGAGATCTTAAAGTATCTCAATTAGAAACTAGCATCACAATGTTCAGTTAGCGTAAAACTTAAACATTGTAAAGGTTTTCTAAGGGTTTACAATGGAATGTTAGAACGTTGAACGTGTCATAGTCTTCTTGAGGTACTATTATACACAAATTATAAAATAAATAGTTTTTTTATTGTTTTCATTTTCGTTAACTTTCAGTTTTGATATATTTTGTTTTAGGGTACATTAGCTATATATTGCGTTTATGATGCGTAAATTAAATGTTCAATTCTTCATTCAGCATGTGGAGTATTACCATCAAAAGATTTTATTGCAACAAGATGAAATTATGTACAATTCATGATCACAATATGCAATTAATGTTAATATATTATACTTTCTCTTTACTTTTTCTACTTTATAAATTATTTAACTATTAATAATTAATAAATTATTAATTAAATGAATTAGTTTCGAAAAAGTAATTTCTTTAAATCAAGGAACTACCGATTTTACAGTTTAACCCTTAAAGGAATTACTATAAACAAAATAAACACGTAGTATCAGATAATATTCGAAATATTAACTTGGAGACGAAAACCACGAATGCGTTATTGTTGTTCATTGAACTTATCTGACACGAATA
Source organism: Parasteatoda lunata (assembly GCA_949128135.1). Taxonomy (NCBI): domain Eukaryota; kingdom Metazoa; phylum Arthropoda; class Arachnida; order Araneae; family Theridiidae; genus Parasteatoda; species Parasteatoda lunata. The sequence goes on along the minus strand of OX421979.1, from coordinate 91,300,723 downwards.
AAAAACAATGGGATATCTGCAAGTGATGTAGTGTGGGTATATCAATCGAGATTGATTGTTGAAACGTGTTGTTTTTTACGTTCTCAATTGTTCTTTCCATTTAATTTCGAGTAAGCCGAGCCTATCAAGTATCAATTATTTTAAGCGACACATTCTATATTCTTTCACAAAGATTTCAGTTCTTTCATTACATATTTTTGACTTAACACAACGACAGGCATGAAGCTATGTAGCACATAAACAAACTAATCATACATTGAAGTTGCCAAGCACAGAAAACAGAAATATATCGGTTACAATAAAACACATAATTTTTTTCTCTACATAATTGTATCTGGTGGATCATTTTTATGGAAACTAACTTTTATTAATCAATCCATCTTTTTATGACGCTAACAGTAGTTGCATTATCGCACCAAGAAAATGACACTGACTAAAATTTAAATAGTTTGCGAAAAATCATGTACCTTTGATAATAATATTGAAGTCAATGGATGTAACCTCTAAAAACGATCAACCTCCATCAACGGCCATTTTACTGTGGAACGGAAAGTGAACGTTCCCTAAAGGAACCTGTTTTCTTAATACTAGTAGTACCAATAATATCAATTGCTTCAGCATTTCTGGTGTCAATAACCGTTTCTTTGCGTGGTCTCTGCCCTACTGTTTTTTGCTCTTGGATGAAAAAAATTAATGAAACCAACGAAATATTGCCTGTCCTTAACATCGTTTTGACCATTATGTTATAATATACCAACCAATCAAAATTCGTTTTAAATGATTTCATAATGACGTCATACTTTCGAAACATAACATCTGATCAATTGCAAACAAATTTTTAAGATAGAAAGTGCCTTGATTTTTGTGCTGATTTTCTCTGCGAAATTTTCAAGTGAAAATGTTCAAGATTGTGAAGAAAGCGTAAGTTTTTTTAAATTCTATTTTAATTAAAACGTAAATATTATGACTACTTCTTACAAAATTCATTAAAGTATCAAAAACAATTTATACTTTAAACAATTTATACCTAATTTTAAACTATCAACTGTTTTAACATTTGAATAATTTCATTTAATTACTGAGCCAAATTTTACACAGATGAAATTGAATCTCAAAAACTGATTGTTAGGTCTGATTAGTAAAAAGAAATATGGATACTAAAATTTATATTTACTTTATTATTAGAATTATAAGGGTGACCTTAAAACGTAATCTGTAGACTTTAATGTACTTTAACTTGTTTTTGTTTAAACATGTTTTATTTTATAACCATCGTTGAACAGCCGACCCAACTTAATGGGTTTACGGCTACTAATGTTCAACTCCGTAGCCTTGTAATTTTTAACCCAATCCAGAAGACAAGGGAACTCCTGGATTCTAGAAGCATATAAATGTTGCATATAAACTCCTGGATGCCAAATGCTAGAAGCATATAAATGTTGACCATCAAATGTAATATTTTAAATGTTTTAAATAAATGCCACAGGAGGGTGGCTTCGCCGGTTCCCTCGGCCGGTGCGTGTGCCGGTGAAATTTTGCGTTTCCTCATCTGAGGGGAGATCCGTCGCAGCGACGCGTCAAAATCTTACCCACATACCCATATTGAGGGTACGGGATTAACCAAATACTTGTCCATATCCACCTAGTCCATATCCACCTTGTCCATATCTTCCTTGACCACCTGAACTGCCTGCTACAGCTGCTACTGTTGCGGCTGCTGCACAAGAACCTTGTCCTCCTTGTCCATATCCACGTTGACCAGCTGCTCCAGCACCTGATCCTCTTTGTCCATAAACTCCTTGACTACCTGATCCACCGGCTCCAATTGCTGCTGCTGCACCAGATCCTGATCTTCGTTGTTCGTATCCAGCTGAACCATAACCACCAGATCCACCTGAAACTGCTGCAGTAGATTCCCCTGCAGATCCCGAAACACTATTTCCCGATGCTTAAGCAAACATATTAACTAAAGTGTGCATTTCGCTAACAAAAGCAGTTTTACCCTGACCTCTGGTTTGGTAAAATTCAGAACTTAAAGCTTGAGTTATGGCATCCGTAGTCGCTCTGATGTTCTACCATCCAGCGTCTGATATGACAACTTCAGTCACAGCTGATGCGAAAGCCGTATTCAAAGCTTGCAATTTATGGGCCGTTCTATTTCCTTTCATACTACCCATGGCACTCATCATTAGGTCTCCGATAGATCTCATATCATACTTTTGGCCAGCTAAAAAAACTCCTCTTTGACCAGCACTACTCATGAAAGCATTAACGAATGCATCGCTGCACTTTCCCATGGAGTACCTTGTCTCACAGCTATCTTGACGTGAATGCATAAAGTTAGCAGAAACGCTAGGGAAAGTTTAGTAAACCAAGTCATATTCGTCTCTGGAAAACCTTGATTGAATACTTTCTTCAGCGACTTGCCTGCTTTTTATACTATATTTTTCGTGAGGAGAAACAGGTTTGTCAACAAATCTAGGAATCGTGAGATATTTATCTCTTGCGCAAGTTTTGATGCAAATACTTCCGTAAACACACCTGCCTGCCTTCGTTCCGTTTTTCATGTTTTGACTTTTAATGATTTACTGAACCTAAAATAATGTAATTTTTATTCACCTCATTATGATTTGATTGATTTTGATATGACCTTAAAACGTAGCCAACAGACTTTAATGTACTTCAACTGTATTTTGTTTAAACATGTTATGTAAATGCTAGAAGCATATAAATGTTGACCATCAAATGTAATGTTCAAAAAGTTTTAAATAAATGCAATGGGAGGGGGGCTTCGCCGGGTACCTCGACCGGTGCATGTGCCGGTAAAATTTCGCGTTTCCCCCTCTGAGGAGAGATCTGTCGCGGCGAAGAGTCGAAATTTCACCCGCATACCCATATCGAGGGGACGGGATTAACCAAATACTTTCTCGAATACCCAAATATTGGGTGTGGCGGGGTATTATCGATCCTCCCACCAATAACGAGTTGAAATATCTAATTTTTCAACGATTATAAACACTATCATAATTTCAGATAAATATTCTACTTTATAATTAGTAAGCCCAAAATTTGAGTGCATTCCTTTCCCAGATATCAAAATAAGGTTTATTTTCACTCAGCAAAAACCTTTTAATGTGAAAGGCTTTTATGCGGTTTAAGTATAAACCTTAAAACAAGATCTGTGACAGTCGCACATTACCCTAATTCAAAAACTTGGAAAACAACATTCTATATGAAAACTTTAAATCGAGGTAGACTTAGCGTGAAAAAAACCTTTGATAAAGCTAGTCTCAAGGTGAAAATAATCTTAAATCTATGTAATTATTAGGTTTCTTTTCGCAAAGTCTTCCATGCTCATCCACCATCATGAAATTTTAATAGACAGTCTAATCTGATCTAAGGCTCCCATACTATCAGAGCTGACCTATCAAGCAATATTGGAGCAAGTTAACGTTATGTTAGTATTAGTTATGTTATGTGCTTACGTTAGCTTTTTGCTCCAAAAATAAATGATAAGTCAGCCTGTCTAATTCAGAGGCTCTAATCTGATCCTATCGCTAATGTGACGTCAGTTAAAACGTCATTATGTACCTAAGTGACCATTATATTTAAGTGACAATACTTTTTAAAACAAGCTTTAAAAAATCTATATATATATTTCTCTTACACGGCACCAAAAAAAAAAGCCTTATTACGACTTCCCGAATGGCAACATTAGAAAATCGACCAATGATTGCATTTAAAAATGTCACATGCCAAATCTAGCTGAGGTGGCTCAACATATAGCGCTTTTAAAAACGGAAACAATAACCAGAGTGAGCATTATCAGGTTGTTCAATTCAGCTGCGGCAAAAATAAAAATAAATAACTTAAAAAATAAAAATGCTGTTGCCAGCCATAGAATTTTTTGAAAGTTAACTTAGCAACATAAATCAAAATTATGATACCTGAGCGCTTGACGTAACAAATCCTTCAATTCTATAAGTGTTGTATCGCCAAATGCCCAAATTAACAATTGCAATTTCAAATTAATATTGAAATGTACAGGTTTAGAATTTTCTACAGCGAAAAGTTTTCGGAACTTCAGTATTCAAAAAAGTATACAAAAGCTAGACGTTAAGAACGTATCCAATGAGCGAGCAAAGCGAGCATTGAATTGCGAAGCAATCCGAAATGAACTGCGAAAGCAGTTCCGGGGGTTGGTGAGCGCCAGCGAGCAGGGGCGAAGCCTCCTAGTAATTTACAATCGTTTTAGGAAGAAAGGTTTGAAACTGCAATATTTTTGCTTTATTGAAAAAAGGTTTTTAGTGCAAAAATTTTCGTGACAATAAAAAGAAAATTCCGACACAAGGTTGCATGCTTTCTGAATTTGTAACATCAACTAAGTGAATGATGGCAGTAGATGCTTTACAAATATTTGGGTGATTCAAAGTCTTTTTGATAAAGGTAATTAAAAGCTCTATTTTATTTGAATATCTATCCTCCAAAAGTTTTCATTTTATTTCAAAGTTAGCATCCGGAATAGAAATTGATCGTCTTACTCTTCATGAGTGCAACTCGCTTTAAGATATCCGAACACGTTCGGAGGACTTTTTTAAAAAATATTAAGTTTCAGAACACTTTAATTATGTTTTTATATTTATTATATGTAAAAACTAATATTAAATAAGAGAAATTAGACATTTATATTATAATTTGTTTTTAAAAGCTAAATAACAAGAAAAAATTGATGTTTTTTTCATAAAACTTGCAAAAGGATATACTTCACCAAAATTATTTTATTAAAAAAGTGTTATTATCAAAATAAAGAGCAGAATTTTGTCTAGTGATTTGACTACAATCATAAAAATATTTGAAAAATTAAATTTTTTATAGAAAATCGAAAATTTTTTATGAGATTTATGTCAAATTTTTTACGTCATATTTCACATTTTAGACCAATAATAAAAAACTATTAAATATTTTTAAACAATTGTAGCACAAGCACTAGAGAACATTATACATAATACACATAAAAAATTTTATTGAAATATATCAACAACTTTTTTAATAATGAATTTTTAAAGTTACTATTTTTGCGTGAAATTACATTCTGAGAAAAAGGCATTTAAAGTATAAATTATATCATTTCTATTTTAAAAATCTATTTTAAAAATGCTTTTCCCATGAAACTTCTTTTTTCGTCCATTATTTCGATTTCTTGGATTACCCATATTGCAAAGTACTTAAACATAAAATTTCGAAAAGAAATTTAATTACGTTTCAATAAAATGTAGTCAAAATAATATTAGAATATTTTAAGAACGCTGCTTGTAAACAAATCCACAAGAGAGTGAGAATGTTGCCAATTTTAACCCAAAAACTACTAATATAAATGATAAATTGTGAGGATCATTTCTAGCAACATTAAAATAATAATTTTTTAAGTGAAAGAAAGATAATTATCCCAAAATAAAGATAAATATAACTGTTTTTGTCCCACTTCCGGTCTCGGAATGCTATTTCCGGTTTCATTTTTTAAAAATCAACTAATATTCTTTTAATCATAACTTTTCTACTAATTGACGCACTATTAAAATTTAAACTGTTTTGAAAACTAGAATAAACGGAGATTCGTAATATAAAATTAAAAAAAATTTTCATTTTTAGCTAAGCTTCATTTTTTCAACGTGTACGGATACCTTAAGGTATTGTAATTTCATAGAATTTGAAATGGAACTGTTAATTATTACAATGGCTTTAAACATAATCCAGTTGTCGATTTTACCATTAAAGATTGGTACTGAGAGTGTGGGTAACTTAATGTCCTAAGAGAAGGCATTTAAACTAGAACTTGGCACACTTTGAACTACTGGGGGAGTGTTATGTGAAAAACTTTAGAATTAATCAACAATAATAATTCGTCTATAATATTGTAAATACTTCCTTTCTCCCCTATAAAATTCAACTCTACTTCGTGTTTACAAACATCAAAACTAGATTTAAATAAAATTTTAAACTCGTTAGATAGCTTGTTTCAAACAGTTTAGGAGCAATTAAATTTGAAATATCAATTGAAGTCAGTACTTTATGCTTAGTTAGAAAAGGTTTTAAAACTCTTTTTTTTTTTAGTTTTCAACTTATCCATAATTTATAAGGAAATTTAACAGTTGTAAAAGAGAATCTTGTACTTAATTCACACTTTGAGCTCTTTGGACCATAATGAATTGTAGGTTAGAATTTCTGATTCTTAATTAAACAACTTTCAAGGAAAGAGTTTCGCTTTATTGATAATATTTTATGGAATCTCTCAGGTCCCACAACACAAGAGTAAACTCGCAGAAAATATCAAAGCATAATGAACTTAAAATGAAAAAAAAAATTAAAAATTATTAAATGGCAGCGGCCGCCATGGCAACGCATGCAATGACTGAACAGAAAGTACTAACGATCAGTGCATCTAGTCACCAATCTTAACAAGCTATTCAGACGACTGCTGGGCAAACGACAAGATCATAAACCAATGTAAACGTGTTCTTCCTGGGAGAAAATGCAATCTCTTGGTTTTCCAAAGGACACTCCATAGCATTCATTTGTTACTTCATTTACTTACAGATATAAGACTGAAACAAACATTATCTATCATACTTTATGAGGGCATTAAACTTTTTATTTTTCTCTCAAAAACTGGTAAAACTGAAATTCGTTTATGACATATTAATATAGAGTATCATTATTTGAGACATTTACAAAATGATAATGTAATTAAGATTGACTATTGTATATCTAAAGATATGATTGCAGATTTTCTGACTAAACCACTTCTCAAACATTTTTAAACTTTAGAAATGTATTAAAATTAGTACCTAAGCTTTGAGTGAATTGTAAGATGAAGAAACGGTGCTATAAAATGCATTTATTTTATTGTGAGTCATCTGCCTATTCAAGGTTTATTATTTTAGCCACAGAATGGTGTTGTTGAATTATGCATTGTATAACTTTAATAAGTTTCACTGCCTCACTCATCAATCGTTCATCTTGTTAAAAGTTCTAGAGCATGAACTAAAAATTACTAATTATTTTTATTGAGAAATGAATTAAAAAGACAATCTGATCATTTCAATAAATTATTAATGTTTCAAATTATTGAGTAAGTCACAAAGGATCCTTGCAGTATAAAAGAACAGAGAGTGAAATCAGTATAAGAGAACGTTCACCAGACAAAGAAAAGCATAAATCAATATTGAAACCTTTCATTCACTTAAGTGTGTGTTTACCCACATTTTTCAACTTGATAAGTTACTTGATATCATTTTTCAACAAAAAAGACACAATAGAATAAAATGTAATGCTAAAGATTTTGTAAGTAAACATTTATTTAAAGATTTAGGTTTGCGAAATACCTGCATGACATTGGAAATTAATTATAAACGAACAATTTTGACAAATCAACCCATTGCCGATTGTACTGATTGACTAACTACTTACTATTAGCTATTTTTTCTGCAGCACTATTGTTGACGTTTCTAATTCTAGCTGAATTAAGAGCATGAGCCACAGCTGCGAAGATGGGTAATTGCATGATACTGTCATATGCTCCAGGGGTACCATTTCTAACTTGAGACAATAAACTTGAAACAAATCTGATTGGATCTCTTGCTGTCGTGCTTGATATAGAAGACAAATATTGGGTAGCTAATGACTGTGATAATGACGATGCTGCTGCACCAGATCCACTTGATCCAAAACCACCTTGATCATTTCCACCTAGACCACCGGCAGTTCCTGCTCCAGCACCTGATCCTCCTTCTCCATATCCCATAGCAATCTTGCCGTGAATGCATAAAGCTAGCAGAAACGCTAGGGAAAGTTTAGTAAACCAAGTCATATTCGTTTATGTAAAAACTTAATTGAATACTTTCCCCCGCGACTTGCCTGCTTTTTATACTATATTTTTTGTGAGGAGAAACAGGTTTGTCAATAAATCTAGGAATTTTCAGATCGTATGATTTTTCTCTTGCGCAAGTTGTGACGCAAATAACATTGTAAACGCACCTGCCTGCCTTCTTTCCGTTTTTCTTTGATTTCATGTTTTGCCTTAATGAGTTAATGAACGTAAAATAATATTATTTTTATTCACCTCATTATGATTTGATTGATTTTGATATGCATATGATTTTTAACTTAAAATAATTATGTTGCTTTCATTCTTCTGTTTTTTAAACTAAGTTAATTTATAAATTCTTTATATAAATATAGTGTGTGAAAGAAATTTACCATTGAAAGTATCAAGATCCTCAGACTTTTAATAAATTTTTGGGTCTATTAAGATTTTTGCATATTTCAGATAATCACCCATAACTTTTGAACTGACGAAGACATTTTGGTTGAATGATTATTTTTAATGTTTCTTTCTAAGGCTTAAAAAATAGCAGGGTAGCAGAATATGTCTTACTTCTACTTTTAAAGTCTTTTATTCTCAATACTTGTTGTAATTTTTTATATGCAGGGTAGAAGATTATGTGTGATCTCTACTTATAAAGTATTTTATTCTCAATATTTGATGTAATTTTTTATATGCAGGGTAGTAGATTATGTCTGGTCACTACGAATGGAGTTTTTTTAAATCTCAATATTTGTTATTACTTATATGCAAGGGAGCAGAATATGTCTGATCTCTACTTATAAAATCATTTATTCTCAATATTTGTTGCAATTATGTACTTGTATGCAGAGTAGAAGAAAATAATGTAAATATCTATTTGTGATTAATTGTGTTCTATATTGTTAGAGAAGTGTTTTAAGGTGAAAGATTGTGATTTTGGTGTGTGAAGCAACATGGCGGACACCTGAGGTTGGTGCTTCGCAATGGTGATGATTGTTTTTGGAAAATATGGTGGATGCTATTTTACCATAGTGAATGTGAATATACAGTGAAAAGTGAATCGTTAATAACAGATAGTGAAATAACAAAAATTAAGTGAGTACAACTTACATTGTATTATGCGAATTCAGTGAACAAGTTTATATCGTTTGTTGACAGTTCACCCAACTAATTATTCGACGGACGGCGTTCTACTTGTGATTAATTTCATAGTGGCCTGTTGGCTTTCGATGTCTTCTGTATCATAATAAATTTATCTTGGCTGATCCAAACATTGGTGACTGAGCTGACGTCAGACATCCTTGTACATCAAACATCTCAAGCGTCACATGGGATTTGATGGTGATTGATAAATTGTTATTGATCCCAATCAATCCTGCTCATAGCATCAGTGCGAGATTCTCGTGATTTTGTTTGCGCGTCTGTCGATTGTTCACTGATCTTCGGTTCACACAGAACTGCTGAGATACTGGTGACACTGCTGTGATTGTTTACTTCTGGTAAACATTTCTCCCTCCTGATGGAGAGCATGATCACTGTCCTGCAGTAGTGCTGTTGACACAGTTAATGTTTTAACTGACTGCTAATCTGAACATTTTCTATCGACCTGATAAGCGCTAAACGTCACCAAAGCACCAGGAAGTAACGCAAGGTTACCAATCTTACAATGGGAGAGGGATCGGCGGAGGCTACAAACAACAAAGATGATGAAGTTCTCACGGACACGGTTGACTTGGTAGGTACTCTAACGATCACTCCGGCTATCAACATCAACAACCGAATGATGGGTGTGCTGACGAGAGAAAACAGCAGACTGTCGAAGGCAGTTAAAGACATTTTGATTAATTCCCTTACTGAACTTATGAATCTGCTTGCAGAGCAAAATACCAAGATAGCACTGCTGAAGTACAAGATGGATGACTTGAGCCAACTAAACGAAACCCACCTGGACCCACTGATTGAGAATTCAAAAAGAGGAAATCGTGAATTTAGTTGAACTTAAGCAGAGATGGTAAAAAATACGTACAGACCACAAACAGATCTACAAAACCAATCGAAGAGGGCTACTCCTCAGATAAAACACGATCTGACATAGTCAATCAGTTGGACCCGGCACGACTCAGAGTGGGTATTAAAAAGATCGTAAACATCAAAAACGGAGATACTCTAATACAAACGGATAGGCCAGAGGAAATCAAGTGTATCAAGCACGAGATGGAAAGACTTGAGCTGAACAAAGATTATAAAATTGAAGTTCCGTCAGCTATTTGGAGTTGACGAAGAGACAAACGATCTAGGTGATCTTCTTTGCCAACAAAAACCAGAATTGAAGCGTGACCATGTGAGGATCATTACAGGATTGAAGGCTAGACATAATAAGAAACCTAGGATTCTGAAAATTGCACTGGAGAGCTTCAGTAAAATTAGATATAAAGATAAATTAAATCTATTGTGGCACAGACATAATTTTGAGGAAACGTACGGGATCTGGCAATGTTTCAGATGTGCTGACATCGGGCACATAGCAGCAGTCTGAAGGCAGAAGCAAATCTGTAGACATTGTTCTTCAGAAACTCATAAGGGGAGCGACTATGGTGATATATTATTCTGTCACCAATGTGATAGAGTTAATAAGAAATATAGATTGGGCTTAGATGTGGAATACTCTCCTTTTGATAAACAGTGTCACCAATATACAAGAGCACAAACTAGACAGGACGAACAAAATATGAATACTACGGAAAACTAAATATTGGACACATAAACCTCAACTATACGTCGCCCGCCAATATACAACTGAATGAAGACTTATCTAGCTTAGAAGTAGGCATTATAGGTATAAACGAGCCATATTATAATCAGAGATCAGACATTACAGGATTCTCAACTAACCATAAGATTTACTACCTAAGAGATTCACCCCGATCAGCTATCATGCTGACAAGGGACTTGAAAAACGACTTCCCAGTCTTTGTCACCAGAGATCTCTGCGCAGGGAGCTTTATACATGGAAATTTTGATTACCTTTTCCTTTCAATGTATTGCTCGCCCAGCGAAAAAATCATGACTAACCTTGAGACGGTAGATTCTATACTAGAAAATACAGAAACGTAGATATAATACTATGTGGAGACGTGAAAGCTAAGTCTGTTGCATGAGGCCCCAGGAGCGATAGCAGGGGTGGCATACTTCTTGGACTTCCGCCTGAGAAACTACTTAGATATAGTAAACGATCCAGATGCCCCCCCCCCCCCAACGTACAACTCTGTACTTGAACAAAGCTGGGTTCACATAATATCAGCGAAATTCACAATTACTGAGTACACGATGGCATATCCTGTTCAGATAATGAGCTCATCATCGCAACAATAGATAGACAAAATCATATTTGGGACTCCCATAAGTTAATTATCAAATTCCAAAAATTAGACTGGATCACGTTAAAAATTAAGTTAGGAAAAATCATTAACAGAAACAAAACGATCGAGATAGAAAGTCAAAATAAATTTGATGAACAGATAGAAGAAATCACGGGAGAGATCGTCAAGTCTTGTGCCTCACCAAAGAGAAAATTGTCAACTAATTGTCAACAAAAAACATTGCTCCCGGTAAACTCCGGCTATTAACACAATGAGAAAGTACGTAAAATCCCTAAGACGAAGATGCCAAAAAACAAGAAATGATAATATCAGAACAGAATATAAGATAAAATTCAAACTAAACTTAGCTAACTAAAACAAATTAATAAGAAAAAGCTAAGGCTGATCACCTGAAACTTTACCTAAGTAATCTTAGCACAGACTAGGCGTTTGCGACTCCTTATAAGATATCAAAAGGAGTTTAAATTGGAAGTAAACAAAATCAGGCTGTTTATGACGCAAACAATATTCTTACAATCAACTATGTTGAAAACATCAAAACTATAATGACTCATCACTTTCTTGATCGCCAAGATGATACAGAGATCTCACTGACAAATGACTTGATGGACCCTCCCTTCACTATCGAGGAATTGGAAGCAGTCATAAGAGGTATGTGACCAAAAAAGACTCCAGGATCTGATGGGATACCCAACGAAGTCATTGAAGAGCTTTATTACACAGACAAGAAATGGTTTCTGAATATTTATAACCATTGTCTACATGAAATGTAGTTCCCGGATAGCTAGAAACAAGCCAGGGTTGCCCTCATAAAGAAAATCAACAAAAACCCCAATTTGCCAGAGACATACAGACCACTGTCCGTACTCCCAGTCTGGGGAAAGCTACTGGATATACTGATTACAAAGAGGCTAATATATTATCTTGAAAAAAATAAAATACTACACGAACACCAATATGGATTCATAACAGGAAGGGGGACAGAGGACGCACTTAAGACAGTCACTGATATTATTCAACAGTCAAAACTGGTAAAGAAATACACAGTAGGGGTGACCCTAGATATAAAGGGTGCTTTCGACAATGCCGACTGATAAATACTTAAGGCACAGCTAAACAAATTCGACATTCCATACAACCTGCAGTTCCTCATCTTTAGCCTTTTAAATAACCATCACGCCACTTACATAGACAGCAGGGGAAACATAATTGACAGACGAAAAGTTAAGTTGATGTTCCACAAGGATCATCACTTGGACCAATACTTTGGCTCATTTACATCAACACCATCTTCAGTTTTTCATCAAACATCGATTTTAGCACCTTCAAAGATTTCAACACTCAAGATTTTAGTAATAATGTTTTTGCAGACGATGTCTTTATTCTTATAAATCACGGTATTTTATATCGATTTGACCTGCTGGCGAATCACGTCCTTACAGAACTCTCGACCTGGACCCGGATAATTCAGCCAAGACAAAACCAGAATAATCACCTTTAATAAAAGCAATAAGAAAATAGGTAGAAGAGCCCTGCATAAAAATGGACAAAAATAGTAGTGCAAATCAAGTTAATACATTAAAGTATCTTGGAATTATCCTTGACCGAAGCCTGACATGAATGCAACACTTAAACGAAATCAGAGACAGACTAACAAACTTTAACCCAATGATTAAAAGAATCGCCAGAGCAACATGGGGGCTTAGACCACATATCTTTAAAAAAATATATCTCCAGGTCAGCGTAAAAATCATACTGTATGCGGCCAGTGTCTGGTATAGAAGCACAATACAAATAAATGAAAAACTAAACTCCCTACAAAGAATACCTCTGCTCACCATCACGAGATGCTATTCAACAATCAGCACAGAGGCAGTCCAGATACTGGCCGGCGTAAAACCCATACATCTAAAAGTTATTGAAAATATATACTCCAAAAGAAATAAGTGGGGCTGGAGAAAGGAGGATCTTTATCAAATTATTCCAAAATCAACTTGAGACTTATTGGGGACACAATCCAACACACAAGTACCAGCCCCAACACACCCAGCAGAACAAGTCGGTGTGACCTGGGGATATAATCCCCCACAAAATACCGGCTGTGAAATTTATACAAAAGGCTCTAGGATGGAGGTCAAACCACTGCAAAACATGACCGGTTTCGGTATAGTTATAAAGAAAAACGGCAATATCATTCACAAGACCTAATCCAGAGCTTCTGACCACTGTTCTATATTTGAGACCGAGCTGATGGCATTTCGAGTAGCTATTAGATGGATAAGAACACAAGAAGAAAAATTTAGTATTTTTACCGATTCGCTTTCCTCACTCCACGACTTGGCAGACCCCAAACACGAAAACAAATTAGTTAACGGAATCAAAATCTTATGGCGCGGAAATATCCAGCTCAATCGGACTAAAGCTCATGTTGGGGATAGAGAGAAATGAAGAGGCGGATCGAACAGCAAAAGAAGCCATCAGTCTCGACCACATCGATTTCACTACCCACCTAACCCCCACACAGGTAAAGTCGATAATAAACATTCATATTATGTCACAGCGGAAAAACGAATGGACCAATAGCACCAAGGGACGGCAAATTTTTAAATTATTCAGAGACCCAAGGGTCCCGACACTGCAGGCCAATTATTATTTAAATCAATTCCTAACTGGCCATGGTGTGTTTGGAAGTTACCAAAGCAAATTCTTCAGGAACACACCTAATTGCAATTACTGTGGGGAATTACAAGACATCAAACATTTACTCTGCGACTGCCCAGAATTCCAGACACACCGTGGCATTAAATTTCATACAAATACAACGGAACATCAACTTTTTTCCAAATTGGTCTGCAGAACTACTATAAAGAAAATCATTAAAGTGACTCTAGAGGACATGCTTGGTAACACATACCAACACAAATAAACTCTGAACAGTAACCTTCCCTCCACCGTGTCGTCAACACTGACTTTTACTCCACTGATTTTAATTATAAACTTTACCATCGAATCTTACATCATCTGATTCTAGCAATCTCGTTAAATTATTTTATGATTTCACCTAATGTTTTTAATTTACTACCAATTTTAATGTTATTTGCAATGTGATTTTAACCGTTTTACCCTTATTAAGTTTATATCCTGCCATTTAGATTGGTCAATCTATTTTAAATGTCCTCTATATTCTAAAATTAGTTATATGGGGCTTTTCCTAACATTTAAATTAATTCTTGCTCCGGGTTCTATTACTGTGGACTTTTTTCGCATTTAAACTTTTAACTGTTTTAAATATGACTCTGGTTCTGGGTATTAATGTTGTGGACATTTTCCACTTTTATTAATCTTAATTTTAAATTATAAACTATTTTAACATTTGAATCATTTTATTTAATTACTGAGCCAAATTTTACACAGATGAAATTGAATCTCGAAAACTGATTGTTAGCTCTGATTAGTGAAAAGAAATATGGGTACTAAAATTTATATTTACTTTATTATTAGATTTATAAGGGTTTTTAGACCCTACACCGTAACCTGCAGACTTTAATGTACTTTAACTGTTTTTTTTGTTTAAACATGTTATGTAAATGCTAGAAGCATATAAATGCTGACCATCAAATGTTAAATATAAAATGTTTTAAATAAAGGTTACTGCGGGGCTACACCGGGTCCCTCAGCCGGTGCGTGTGCCGGTGAAATTTTGCGTTTCCTTCTCTGAGGGGAGATCTGTCGCGGCGACGTGTCGAAATCTTACCAGCATATCCATATTGGGGGGACGGAATTAACCAAATACTTCCATATTCACCATATCGTTCATATTCACTTTGTCCATATTCACCTTGTCCATATCCGCCTTGTCCATATCTTCCTTGACCACCTGAACCACCAGCTGCAGCTGCTACACTAGATCCACGTCCTCCTCTTCCATGACCTCCCTAACCGCTTACACCGCGTGCTCCTGCTGCTGCTGAGCCAGATGCTTCTCCTCCTTGTCCATATCCACCTTATCCATATCCTTCTTGACCACCTGAACCGCTTGCTCTAGCTGCTGCTACTGCGCCAGATCCTTGTCTATGTTATACATATCCTCTTAGTCAGCTTGAACCACCTGCTCCCGCTGCTACGCCAGATCCTTGTTCTCCTTCTCTATATCCACCTTGACCACCTGAACCTTCTGCTGCTTCTGCAGCTGCTGCAGCGCCAGATCCTTGTCCTCCTTGTCAGTATCCAGCTTATCCATATCCTTCTTGACCGCCTGAACCGCTTGCTCTAGCTACTGCTACTGCGCCAGATCCTTGTCTATGTTATACATATCCTCTTAGACAGCTTGAACCACCTGCTCCCGCTGCTACGCCAGATCCTTGTTCTCCTTGTCTATATCCACCTTGACCACCTGAACCTTCTGAAGCTGCTGCAGCGCCAGATCCTTGTCCTCCTTGTCAATATCCACCTTATCCATATCCTTCTTGACCACCTGAACCGCTTGCTCTAGCTGCTGCTACTGCGCCAGATCCTTGTCTATGTTATACATATCCTCTTAGTCAGCTTGAACCACCTGCTCCCGCTGCTACGCCAGATCCTTGTTCTCCTTCTCTATATCCACCTTGACCACCTGAACCTTCTGCTGCTTCTGCAGCTGCTGCAGCGCCAGATCCTTGTCCTCCTTGTCAGTATCCAGCTTATCCATATCCTTCTTGACCGCCTGAACCGCTTGCTCTAGCTACTGCTACTGCGCCAGATCCTTGTCTATGTTATACATATCCTCTTAGACAGCTTGAACCACCTGCTCCCGCTGCTACGCCAGATCCTTGTTCTCCTTGTCTATATCCACCTTGACCACCTGAACCTTCTGAAGCTGCTGCAGCGCCAGATCCTTGTCCTCCTTGTCAATATCCACCTTATCCATATCCTTCTTGACCACCTGAACCGCTTGCTCTAGCTGCTGCTACTGCGCCAGATCCTTGTCTATGTTATACATATCCTCTTAGACAGCTTGAACCACTTGCTCCTGCTGCTACGCCAGATCCTTGTTCTCCTTGTCTATATCCACCTTGACCACCTGAACCTTCTGCAGCGCCAGATCCTTGTCCTCCTTGTCAATATCCACCTTATCCATATCCTTCTTGACCGCCCGAACCGCTTGCTCTAGCTACTGCTGCGACACCAGTGGTTTGGATAAATGCAGAATTTAAAGTGTTAGTTATGGCATCAGTAGTCGCTCTAATGTTCTGCCCTCCTGCGTCAGATATGGCAAATTCAGCAACAGCTTGTGCGAAAGTCGCATTCAAAGATTGCAATTTATGGGCAGATCTCTTTCCTTTCATATTACCCATGGCACTCATCATTAGATCTCCGATAGAACTCATATCATCCATTTTGTCAGCTGAAAAAACTCCACTTTGACCAGCACTACTCATGAAAGCATTAACGAATACACTTTCCCATAGAGTACCTTGTCCCACAGCAAACTTGCCGTGAATGCACAAAGCTTGCAGAAAAGCTTTGGAAAGTTTAGTAAACCGAGTCATATTCGTCTATAGAAACGCTTGATTGAATACTTTACCCAGCGACTTCGCTGCTTTCTATACTATATTTTTCGTGAGGAGAAGAAGGTTTGTCAATAAATCTAGGAATTTTCAGATCGTAAGATTTTTCTCTTGCTCAAGTTGTGACGCAAATACTACTGTAAACAAACACACCTGCCTGCCTTCGTTCCGTTAAATTTCATGTTCTGCCTTTTAATGAGTTAATGAACCTAAAATAATGTAACTTTTATTCACCTCATTATAACTTGCATCTAGCTATTATAGTCATTGAAACCTTTTTAATTTTTTTTCATTTATCGATATTTTTTCATCTCTCATCTTTTAAAATTTGATATGATTTCTTTTAAAAAGAAGCATTGGATTTTCCACATAAAATAATTATGTTGCTTTCATTCTTTTGTTTTTTCAAACTACATTAATAAATAAATTCTTTATATAAAAATTGTGCGTGAAAGAAAATTACCATTGAAAGTATCAAGATTTAATCTTTTGACTTTTGGGTGTATTAAGATTTTTGCATATTTTAGATAATCACCCATAAGTTTGGAACTGATGAAGAAATTTTGGTTGAATGATTATTTTTAATGTTTTTTCCGAGGGCTTAAAAATAGCTGGGTAGCAGAATATGTTTAATCTCTATATACAAAGTTTTTTATTCTCAATATTTTTTTAATTACGCATATTCTTCTACCCTGCATAATAACCACAGATATTGAGAATAAAAGATTTTATAAGTAGAGATCAGACATATTCTTCTATCCTGCATGTAAGTAATTACAACAAATATTGAGAATAAAAGACTTTATAAGTAGAGATCAGACATATTCTGCTAGCCTGCATATGAGTAATTACAACAATTATTAAGAATAAAAGACTTTATAAGCAGAGATCAGATATATTCTGCTACCCTGCATATGAGTAATTACAGAAGCTTTTGGGAATAAAAGACTTTATAAGCAGAGATCAGGCATATTCTGCTACCCTGCATATGAGTAATTATAGCAACTATTGGGAATAAAAGACTTTATAAGCAGAGATCAGGCATATTCTGCTACCCTGCATATGAGTAATTACAGAAGCTATTGGGAATAAAAGACTTTATAAGCAGAGATCAGGCATATTCTGCTACCCTGCATATGAGTAATTACAGAAGCTATTGGGAATAAAAGACTTTATAAGCAGAGATCAGGCATATTCTGCTACCCTGCATATGAGTAATTATAGCAACTATTGGGAATAAAAGACTTTATAAGCAGAGATCAGGCATATTCTGCTACCCTGCATATGAGTAATTACTGCAGCTATTGGGAATAAAAGACTTTATTAGCAGAGATCAGGCATTTTCTGCTACCCTGCATATGAGTAATTGCTGCAGCTATTGGGAATAAAAGACTTTATAAGCAGAGATCATGCATATTCTGCTACCCTGCATATGAGTAATTACAGCAGCTATTGGGAATAAAAGACTTTATAAGCAGAGATCAGACATATTCTGCTACCCTGCATATAGCAGCAAATATTGAGAATGAGAAAACTATATCAGTAGACATCAGTCTATTACTAGCAACTACTTAATTATATTTAATCTAAAAATTCTGCCTAAACTGTGGTATGAAAGAATTAAAATGAATATTTAGATTCATAATAATTAATAACTCATAGTTATTACCTGTAATATAAACTGAATATTTCTAATTTAGCAAATAATAGTGATCTTAAAGTATTAAGAGTGGCATGTTTTTACAAAAACAATTAATAGTTTCAATAATTTTGGCTATATTCTTTATATCTTACACGCAGGGTGTTCCAAAAATGCTGCGACAAACTTCTTGAGGAAGTAGGACGCATCATATATAGCAAAAATTACCTAAGGATCCATGACCGAAAATGCTATTGTATGCCGCTAAGGGCGCATTCCTATTATGAACTGTTCAATCGTGTGCCTTTGAACTTCGGGTACTGTCCCCCGTGTTTGAACTTGTCCCGCAGTGGACTGATCGTTAAGACACGGTTCCCATCAGATCACCGAAGTCAAGCATCACTGGCTGCGGTCAGTGTGCGGATGGGTGACCACTTGGATCAGTCTGCGTAGGGACCGAGGGTGTGCGGTATTGGTTCTCGTTAAACTGTTCTACCGTAAAGTGCTCGACTTCGCGTGTAGGTCGTTGGGCTACCGAAGCAGGGGTGCCATCCCCTCTGCAGAGGATCAAAATTGTGATGGCATGTCTTCGGATCATCCTCAGGGATGTTTCCCAGACCGTCGCCAATAGCCCATTGTGCAGCTCTAGTGCGACGTAAATTAACTACACACACACACTCGGGTACTTTTATTTATCTAAGTTATCTTAATTTTTCATTTCTAGGAATTATTATCAGAAACTGCTTTCAAGTAGGTACAGTAGTAGCTGTTCATCGTAATTTAATGATTTGGGGGCTTACTAGACAAGTTTGCCTAATTATTAAATTACGAAAAAACAATATTTCTGAGCTTATTTGAATGAATTTCTCGACAATAACAGAGCCCCCTTGCTGCTTGCTGTGACCTTTGGAAAGGTCTTCATGGTTTTCCACTCCATGTAACGTAAATGCGGGTTAGTTCCATCAAAAAGTCCAGCACGAAAGCACATTTTCCCCACTTCTTGGTCCAGGACGCGACTTTCCGCATTGTCCACTCTCGGGCACCTCTTTGGCACCGTATTTTGAAAGTCGCCAATGTTGTATTCGCCAAGTCGGGTGGTCTCGCATTTTTCGCAAAAATATTCGAACACTAATTCGCACATGTTTTACTTGCAACATACGATTTAAAAAAAAAACGTATGAGTGAACCTGAGGTGTGAATAAATTTAACTGCTTTATAAGTTTTTGTGTATTATCAGTCTCTTTATAATCGGACTTTCTGAAACACCTTTTTATTTCTTAGTTTCGTGTTTCTTATTTATTTTTAAACTTGTTTTATAATTCCTATTGTTTCCTCCTTGTTTTATAATTTAGTTTGTTTTATATCTGAATTTTTTTTTTTCTCTTTTGTGAGTAGGATATAGCTTTTTATTCATATTTATAAATTTATTTCAAATAATTTATGATGTCTTTTCAAGTATGTTGACGCAATATTTATTAATGCATCAGGCTTTTGTACCTTATTGCTTTGTTTTTAAATCCTTTAATTTAAGTAACTGCACAATTTATGAGTTTTAAGCAACTTCTTTTTGTATGTGTGTAATGATGTGGAGACTGTTGCTGTCAACATTATGCCTGAAATTATTCCTTTTTACTTTTTTGACACTGATATCTAGGGTTAAATATCATGTAATAATTCCCATTTGCAGTTATATTTACGTCCAAACAATCGTACTTAGCTTTGACACTTTTTTGTAAATGTTATGTCCTAAACGTTCAATTCCTTTATGCGTATTAGCCAATTCCACAGCTTTGGTCACCAAGGGTTAAAATTGTGTAGCAGTTAAAGTAAATTTATGAGGTGAACGCAATTTTGATTGAAGAAAACTTTTTGTGATTTGTAAAATAAAAAATATAATGTTTGCATAATTTAAACAGTAAGCATCAACTTTGACATTCTCATATCATAACTATATAAAAAATTAAAGACAATCTGTTTATTTATTCCTGATTAAGCAAAGACTTTATATATGACAAGATATTGAGTCAAATAAGGGAATCTTAACAATTTTTATATTTCACAATTTACTTTAAATAAAGAAAGTAGTTTTAATGCAATTGTGTTGAAAGGTTTTACACTTTTCTCTAAAACAATCGATGTTATGATAATGATACAAAACTCTTACGATCAGTTATCACAACAAGAGTAAGATTTTTATTACCAAATAAGAAACAATTATTACCATTTTGCAGGGGACAGATGAAATAAAAGAGGTCAAACAATTTTCAGACACACAGAACAATCGAATAATAAATGTTTGAACTTTTAAAGTAAATTACAAACAATAAAAGCTATTGTGTAAGCAAAAATAAATAAACAAAACAGAAAGACAAGTTGTTACAAATGAGACTATTATACGATTTGAGCAACTTAAAAATTCGTTTGAAATTTTAAAGACTAATGAATACTTCAAAAATAATAATAATAAAGTTTTGTATGTCTCATTTTCGAAGCAGAATTTAAAATGAAATACGCATCTCACTTTTCTTGATCCTGCTTTTCTCTGAATCGTTCTTATCAAGATCGATGAATCGTGTTAAATTACGTTACCTTAAGTTAGTAAATGTGTTTTTGTATTACGGAAGAAAAAAAGGCCTCTTTTAGAGTGACAATAAATTTAATAATGCTCCTAGCATTTTTTCCATATCTTATTTAGAAGCGCATAAATTGAATAAAAAATTTTTTTTCAAATAAATAGACCAATTGTTGAGTTACGGAATTGAATAGGCTTAAGTTGTTATAAAACTATGAATAAATACTTAGAAGATGGATGAGTTATAAAATTAATGAAGCATAGCATGAAAGGATAAGTATATAGCAAAATATATGATGAAATTAATTAGGAAAGAAATAAGAAGCAGGTGAATAATTTCAGATATACACAAATAACAGAGATAGAAGCAAGAGTATTGGAAAATATTGCAAATTTCCCTGACAAATTTAAAATACATTAAAAAAAAGCTTAGCCGCCACAATTTTAAGCTTTAATAAATATGATTTGATGTTATAAAAATAACTATACGAAAATAGTAGTGAATATGCCATATATTTGTTTCTTTATGTCATGGCTTTCTTTAAAAATATTTTTTCCCCTTGTTTTCATAATAGCACGCATTTTCCAGAAAATATTTGAACAAATTTAATGACAATTTTTCTCATTTTTTTAAAGACTCTCTTATGAAAGAAATATTTTTAATCAAATATTGTTCAGTATAAAATATATGTAACGCCATTGTAAGCATTTTGAAGAAAGATACATATTTTTTCTAAAATAGAAATAATTGAAAAAAACCAGGTAACAAAAAAGGAAATGAAAAGAATTATTTTTCAAACTGCTTAAAAAATTTTGATACTTTTTTCATTAAAAGTATGAACACTTAATAATATAATGATTTATAGAGGAGATTTTTTATAACTTTGTTTATTATTTATGGTATTCAAATGAAATTTTTTATTCTGATGATATAAATATTTTATTACTCCAAATTTTTATTTAATTTGCAGGAATCGTTTCTTTTTGAAAATTTATTTTGACCGCAATATTTGTGTAATTAACAGAAATAACTTTGTGTATGTATTGTCGTTATACGATATTTCGGCAAATTTTTCTTCCTCTTTCTTTATTGAAGGACGAAGTATTTTTTCTCGTTATTTGAATTTTTCTAGTCTTAAACGAGCATAAAATCTTCACTTAATTCAACAAGCAACTTTTAAAAAAGCAACTTATAAAAAATATCCATGAGGGCGAAGATTTTTTTACGACTTTTGCGAGTGCTGTATTGTGGCCAGAATAGGGTTGCCTCTCAGTGAAGGTTACTAGATAAGGCGATGAAACAGTTGTCTAACAGAAACGCGGAGAGTCTAAGTGCCCGAGAGTGGACATTACGGATAATCGCGTCCAGGACGTCCGTCGTCTTCTGGATTAGGTTCAAAATTACAAGGCTATGGAGTGGCACATTAGTAATCGTAAACTCAAAATTTGGGTCTGCTGTTCAACGACTGTTATGAAATAAAATAATAGTAATATATAGCCCTGGTGGCTCAGAGGATAGAGCTTGCCCCTTCCAATGAGGTGAATGAACCCGGGAGGGTTCGAATCCCGGCGATGACTTGTGGACACGAATTCCGCATCCATAAAAAATCGCAAATTGATTGATAGTATTTCGAGATTTTCAGCTAAGGGTACACGGGTTCGTGGAAAATCGTTAGGTTTAACTACGATTTGCGGAAATACTGAGTATCATAAGCTTTTGTCAAAATTTCCCGGTATTACAAATCAATCTTTTCTAAGTCCTAAAAAGCACAATGTTACTCATTCTATCATTACAAGAGGTCCACCGGTTTGTGCAAAGGCTCGACGTTTAGCCCCAGACAAACTTAAAGCAGCTAAAAAAGAGTTTGACATTCTTTTAGAACAGGGTATAGTTTCTCCTTCAAATTGCCCATGGTCTAGTCCCATTCATTTAGTTAAAAAAAAGAATGATGAATGGCGTGTATGCGGCGACTATCGAAAGTTAAATTCGGTCACTTTAGAGGATCGTTATCCCATACCGCATATTCAGGATTTTGCATCTGGTTTAGCTGGTAAAACTATATTCTCAAAAATTGACCTAGTAAAAGCTTACCACCAGATCCCATTAGACGAGGATACAAAATCTAAAAGTGCAGTAATAACACCTTTTGGTCTTTACGAATATAATTGCATGTGTTTTGGATTATCAAACGCAGCGCAAACTTTTCAAAGGTTTATTGATCAAATTCTACGCGGATTAGATTTTTGTTACGCATATTTAGATGACTTGTTAGTCGCTTCCGAAACTGAAAGTGAGCATATGAGGCAATTGGAACAAATTTTCGAGCGGTTGAACTCGTTCGGTATTGTTTTAAATGTCGAAAAATGCGTGTTCGGCCAAAAGGAGTTACAATTCTTGGGATTTCTTGTTAATGCTCAAGGTATTTCACCTCTACCTGATAAAGTAACTGTTATTCAAAATTTCCCCTTGCCAAAGACTGTTGAGGAATTGCGCCGTTTCTTAGCTATATTAAATTTCTATCATAGATTTTTAAAAAACGCTGCTACTATTCAGGCCCCCCTTCATGATCTTTGTAAAACTAAGAAAAAAAGGGATAAAACTCCGATCACTTAGTCAGAGGCAAACATTAAAGCTTTCGACGCTTGTAAAGAATCCGTTGCGAATGTGGTAACATTAGCGCATCCGATAGTCAATGCGGAAATTACATTAATGGTAGACGCTTCAGATATTGGCATTGGAGCAGTTTTGCAACAGATTGATAACGATGTTGTACAACCATTAGCGTTTTTTTCACGCAAACTTACAACTAGCGAACGTAACTATAGTACATATGATCGTGAGTTACTTGCTATTTATAGCTCTGTAAGGCATTTTAAACATATGTTAGAAGGACGAAAATTTTGCGTTTTTACTGATCACAAGCCATTGACGTACGCGTTTTGTAAAAATAATGGTAATAACTCGCCTCGACAAGTAAGACATCTCGAATACATTTCTCAATTTACTACAGATATACGTTTCATTTCGGGAAACGAAAATTTAGTGGCAGACACACTTTCCAGAGTTTCTGAAATTCATACATCTGATAATATTAATTATGAGGAAATGGCACGGGCACAGTCTTCTGGGGATGAGTTACATGAGGCTAGGAGATCAGAGGTTTTGAAGCTCAAACCTTTCGTATTCACGCCAGATGGTTTAGAACTATGGTGTGACACGTCCACTGGCAAAGTACGCCCTTACGTACCTCAAGCTTTTCGAAAAGTAGTTTTCGAAAGTCTTCATAATTTATCTCATCCAGGAGTGCAGGCAACTGTTGACTTGATCCGACAAAGATTTGTCTGGCATTCCTTAAAAAAAGACGTCTCAGAATGGACAAAATCCTGCTTGCAATGTCAGAAATATAAGGTTCAGCGACACACAAAGTCTGAATCTGGCATTTATCCTCTTCCACGATGTCGATTCAGCCATGTCCACATAGATATAGTAGGTCCCCTACCTCCATCCAAAGGATACAGGTATTGTCTGACATGTGTTGACAGATATAGCCGATGGCCAGAAGCATTTCCAATGCCAGACCAGACAGCAAATACCGTGTCTGAGATTTTCTTTTCTGGGTGGATAGCTCGCTTCGGAGTACCAGATGTAATAGTGTCCGATCAAGGCACACAGTTCGAAGGCAATCTGTTCCAACATTTGGCTCCATTTCTTGGGTGTGAAAAGAGACGGACCACAGCATACAATCCCTCATCAAACGGAATCGTAGAACGATTTCACCGGACACTCAAGAACGCTATCAAATGTCACGCTACTGACCGCTGGAGTGAAGTTCTACCAATAATTCTTTTGGGCATTCGTTCCAGTTTGAAGCCTGATATCGGCGTTTCAGTAGCAGAGTTAGTTTACGGCTGTTAATGGAGAAAAAGTCCTCCTTGTTTCCTTATGTAATGTCAATTGCACCAAAAAAGAAAAAAAACCAGTCTGGATCATCTAAATTCTTTTTTTCTCCTCTTGTATAGTTTCTCTAAAATAAGAACTCTCCTAACCCTTCCTCTGGACCCGCGGAGGTGACCAAGGTAATGAGGCATAACTACAGTCGGATCCTGATTTTACGAATTCATATGGGTACTGAAAATAGTATTCGCTAAATCGGGGATAAATCGTAATATCGGGAGCAAAATAAAGAAAAAATTGACTAACCATATGGAATATTCGAACATCTCTAATAAACTAATACGCAAAATAAATAGAAATCTTACACATTTTATTGAGGTAGAATGAATAGGTTGAATTCGAATGTTTGCGCGCTGATTAATATGAAATTTTAAAACATTTCGTAAGGTTTCCTTATTTCTTTGATTTCTAACTTCGACGTCATGATGAGAAGATAATACTCCTTAATCTTGCTGCATTATGTAAGTTTTCACTCTTTCCAAACCGTGCAAAGCATCAGAAAAGGTTTTAAATGGAGCTTCATTATCCTGTGTCGCTATTCATTGTTTCCTATAAATCTACTTCATTAACTTCATCAAATTCGTTAAATCGCAGTAAATAGGGGTTCGTTAAACTGGGATTCAACTGTAAATCAAGTAGAGGTGTGAGAGCAGGTCGGGTCGGCGAGAGAAAGGGACTATTGTGTTAGCCCTAGAGTGAAGAGCCTCCCTGAAATGGGCTATTCTTTCTTCCATAACAGCAGACTTTGTGGAGGGGGGAGTTCTTGCCTTAGACAAACTATATGCTTTCAACCTTAAGATACTTCTTAATTCCTTTATATCTCAAATTGTAAATATGATAAATGAAATAAAAACAGTAGATAAGAAAAATAATTTTCTCCAATAGGGAAACTTTGCTTAAGTGCTAATTTTGGCTATTTGTTTGCTATTGTTAACTTTTACTCGTTTGCTACGGTTGAGTTTTAAGTTGTGGTAATATGGAGATTTCGCTCTTTTACGTTAGTTTTCGTAAGCTCCCGTACGTAAGATTAAAGCAAATGCGCATGCTCGCGTTTATTTTAGATGCTACGTATCTTCACGTTAAACTGGCGTTACAAAGATAAAGATAAAAGTGCGTTGTTTTTAGCTATTAAATGTCGTTTTCCATTTAAGAATACCTTCCTACTAAAAACATGGACTTGGAATGTGAATTTTAAAAAATGTATTTATGAAATTTAGAAATGAATCGATTAATCTTACAACAATCGGTTCATTTAATAAAAAATAATTTAACTGGTTTTTTGTTTAACATTATGGTTGTCTAATTGCACTAGTTAATAAGAAAGTTCGCTTTTTCAAAATTATAAATTCTATTTATTATAACAATACAATTTAGTTTAATAAAGTCAATTAATCAATAGAAGATAAATAATGTTTCTTTAAATAATATTAATAATAAAAATAATAAGCTACATACTTTATCGCTGAATTCATCAAAATCTGTAATCTACCAATTTTTACTGCTCTCAGATTCACAGTTTTACAAAAAGAATATTGAATCGTTTTTTTTTTTTTTGCCACAGCTTTAAAAAAATAGTCTAAATCAATTTTAAATGCGATTTTTTTTTTCGATTTTGTGGTTAAAGTTAAAATGATATTCCGCTACGTAAACGGTTTTGAACTTACCGGAATTTTTTCAAAATCTCTTATTTTCACATAATTAAATTAGATTTTTTTTTCCACGGGCGTATGCCTATTTCTCCAGAACTGACGCATGCGCACTAAAAGTGCACATGCGTAAATACTTGAAATCTTACGCACAAGAGTGTACGGAAGCTAACATAAATTTGCGAAGTCTCTTCATTTTCATAAAAAATTATATCTGAAACAAGCTTACACACTAGCTAGTCAAAATATTGAGCGACGATAAACTTCAGAAACAGAGATAATAGACATATATTTTACTTGTGGTGATCAGAAAAAAATTAAAACTTATATTGTTCTTAGACATAGAGCTGCAGTTGAAATTACAGTACCGAAATTATTCGGAAGGTGATAGAAAATTTGGATTAATGATGTATTTAATTTGGTGATAAAAGTCTTCCTGTAGTTATAATGATACCAATGAAAGCATCATTGCCCCAGGCATAGTGTTGCGCAGGCATAGTGTACCAGGCATAAGGTGATTTAAGTGCACTTGCTAATCGGAAAGTGGTCAAAACTTTGATTACAAATTTTCCTCATTACAGATTCAAATGTGATTTAATAAAAACTGTATTAAGAACAAAAGACATTTTTTTAATAAATTGGTTTTTAATTGTGAAAATGGGTTCTTTTCTTAGATAACAATATTTTAAATCGTATTTTTATGTGCAAAAATAATTCACGTTAGTCTCAAAATTGATTACTTTGAATAGAAATTTTTAAATGAATATAAATATTTCATAATAATAATGAATAGTATAATAAATGAAAAAGTAGCTTTTACCATTCTAATTTTAAGTTAATTGAGATCATTAAAATATATTTTAGAATAATTTTTTTCAAAAAAAGTAAGTCAAAACATAAAATTAAGACACAATAATAATCGCCGTCTTAAAATTGTAAAATAATAAAATTAACACTTTGGTTAAAAACAGAGCTAAGTTAAATTAGTAGTGACAAAAAACTTTTAACTAAAAATATTCTCTTTCTGTGGTATCCCTAGGATAGAATCGCTTAGAAGAAAATGGAAATTTAAAAATCAAAATTCATAAACAAGAGGAAGGAAAAAAATTAAAGAAATAAAACTAATACAAATTAAAAAAGTTAAAGATTACTTTCACTCGAACTTAAAAATAAAATGCTGTCTCAAATTCGAATTCAATATTTGCCCCAATAGAAAAAAAAATGAAAATGTTTAAAAAGATCTTTTATAAAACTCGCCAAATCCTACTATAAAAGCAGCTGCTGACGTATGATGAATAGGAAATGCTAAAATTGTGAATTTTAATTGTGTAGTATCTACTCCTGATTTTTTTATTTATGCTTCTGAATAAATCATTTTTTCCTGCATGAGGTTTTTTTTCCTCACAGATCTTGGATACAGTTTCAATTCTGCAGTCTGTTTCTTTCTGCAAGATATATATATATATATATATATATATATATATATATGTATGTGGTGCCAGTTCCTGAAGCTGTAAACTGCAAGCTGATCTCAGACTATGTAAGCTGCAAGCTGATCCCTGTCTGCACTACTTGGAAGGAATGGGGATTTCCCTGAGATCACAAATGACGGTTTGTAGCGAACGAAGAAAGACGCTGATGAACTCCAAAGAGGAGTTGGTTGTGATTATGCCGAACTTTTTTGAACTTTTCCTCATTTATATTTATGTGTTATCTATGTGTTTATCGTCCGTCCTTATGTAGATTTAGTTTTAATATATGTTTATGTTTAAAGAACAGTGCCTCTTTTTATTTTCAAAGACGATCACTCATGCCGTCCCCACAAAATCAGAAGTGGGATACTGAATAAATTGATCGTGAATAAATTGATGGTGAAGAAATTAAATTGTGAAAAAATTGATAGTGAAAAATTGATTAGTGAAAAATTGGATATTTCATTCTTGTGAAAATAAGTAACGGAATAACGTTATGATGAAACTTTCATTTTTTTAATATCATCTCTGCAACTACAATTGGGGTACGTAGACTTTTATTCATTAATCAAAAATGATTCTTAACGATCTTAAGCAAATAAGCAAAGCATTGAAGAATTTTAAGAAAGAAAAAATAAGACTTCTACATAAGTTTATTTTCGATGTAGAAGGCGATCGTTCAAACAGAAAACGATTAAGAAATTTTAATGGTTTCGATTTTACTTTAGCTAGCGAAGAATTTAAAAATAAATTAAAAAATATTAAAAAAGAATTTACTCTTAATCAACTAATAACTGTTTCCAATATTCTAAATGTTTCTTATGAAGGCAATAAAACAGAAATAACAAAATACATGTTGACCTTGTTAATGGATTTGAATCAATTGGCAGAGGTTGTTAACGACGCCAACGCGTCTAGCTCTGAGTCAGACGAAGAAAGCCAAAACGAAACTGAAACTTACGAACTGAATAAAAAGAACGAAGATGATTTTTCAATGCTGTGCAATGATGAAAATAAAAACATTGATTCTTGTTTAAAAGATAAAAATAATTCCTGTAGAAATTTTGAATTTCAAAATGTTGCTATTAATTATTCTGATATCGAAAGTACTATTTCTAAGTATAATGCAGAATCGCATGAAAATATTGTTCATTGGATCGAACATTTCGAAAATATTTCAAAATTGTTTAATTTGTCTGATTTACAAAAATTTATTTTTGCTAAAAGATCTCTTGGTGGTAACGCCTCTTTATTTGTCAGAACTGTACCGGAAATAAATTCATGGCGAAAATTAAAAGAAGCTTTGATTGATGAATTTTCTTTTGAAATTAATTCTGCTAATTTGCATGATCTTTTGAGTAGACGTAGAATGAAGGATTGTGAATCCGCTCAAGAATATTATTTAAAGATGAAAGAGATCTGTAATTTCGGAAAAATAGATGATGCTGCTTTTATGCATTATGTAATTAAGGGGATTAACGATAAACATGAAAACAAAATTGTTTTGTACGGCTGTAAAAATTTGTCCGAATTTAAAGAGAAACTTAAAGTTTATGAAATAATAAAAAGTGATTCTGCAAAGAGTAAAAGTGCTTTCGATAAAATCAAAACAAAACATGATGATAATAAATATAATTCTTATGATAGAACAAAATCAAAATATGATGATAGGTATAATGTAAGAAAAGATGTTTCAAATAGGAATAAAAATAAATATGAAAATAATGATAAGATAAGGTATAATACTGATGTTGAAACTTTTAATAATAAATTGTGTTATAATTGTGGTTCAAGAAATCATATTTCAAAATTTTGCATACATAAAGATAAGGGTTTAAAGTGTTTTAAATGTGAAGCGTTTGGACACAAAGCTTCGCAATGTCCAAAATCAAATGCAAAAACGGAAGTTGCTACTTTAAATGTTAGTGTAGAGCCAAAGTTGTTTAAAATGGTAATAGTTGATAACTTAACTGTCAAATCTTTGATTGATACAGGAAGTCAAGCCACTTTAATCAGAAAATCAGTTTTTAATAAATTAAACTCCAAAGAACTATTTCCGTCTAATTCTACTCTAAATGGATTTGGTAAATCAAAAGTGACTCCGTTAGGTTATTTTAAAGAAAGCATTAAAATTGATGATTTCAAATGTTTTGCTGAAATATGTGTTGTAGAAAATGATATGATGCCTTATGACGCTATTATAGGCCTTAATGTTTTAATACAGGGAGAAACAATTATCAATGAAAAGGGTATCACAATTAAAAATAAAATTCAGTGTTTTGATGAAGTAAACTATTTGTCTATTTTACCAATCGATCTTACTATATCTGATGAGGTTGAAATTAACATAGATCCTTGTGTTCCTAATGTTTTAAAAAATAAGTTACAACAATTAGTTTTAGATTACACGCCAGAAAAACTTAAGACAACTAATGTGGAAATGAACATTTTGGTTAAAAATCAGGAACCTATATTTCATCAGCCACGTAGATTGCCGTTTTCTGAAAAAAAAGTTTGTTGAAGCTCAAGTCGCTGAATGGTTAAAACAAGGAATAGTGGAGCCTAGTTCTTCCGAATATTGTAGTCCCGTTGTAATAGTTAAGAAAAAAGACGGATCTCCTCGTGTTTGCATAGATTATAGAAAACTAAATAAGGTAATTGTCAAAGATAGATTTCCCCTCCCATTAATTGAAGACATTTTAGCTAGACTACAAGGCTCGAAAATTTTCAGTACGATTGATCTTAAGAACGGATTCCTACATGTCGATGTAAATAAAGATAGTAGAAAATACACTTCATTTGTGACACATGAAGGACAATATCAATTTCTTAAAGTTCCCTTTGGACTATGCAACTCTCCCGCTGTATTTCAAAGATTCATAAACACCATTTTCCGAACTTTGATTAACGAAGGTATAGTTTTACCATATTTAGATGACATAATAATTTTGTCTTCCTCCCTTGAAGAAGGTATTGAACGGCTTAATCTGGTATTGAATATTGCTAGTGAATATGGACTTGATATTAATTTTAAAAAGTCCCATTTCTTAAAGAAGCGCATTGAATTTTTAGGTCATGTGATAGAGGATGGAAAAATATTCCCATCTACCTTAAAAACCAAAGCAGTTCTTAACTTTCCGGAGCCAACAAATTTGAAAAAAATTCAAAGTTTTTTGGGATTAACCGGATATTTCAGAAAATTCATTCCCAACTATGCTATAATAGCTAGACCACTGAGTGACCTGCTAAAAAAAGATCATAAGTTTAAGTTTAGC
Source organism: Parasteatoda lunata (assembly GCA_949128135.1). NCBI lineage: Eukaryota > Metazoa > Arthropoda > Arachnida > Araneae > Theridiidae > Parasteatoda > Parasteatoda lunata. The sequence goes on along the minus strand of OX421979.1, from coordinate 91,269,374 downwards.
ATTGAAGAAAAGAAAGCGTTTCATCAATTAAAATCTTTGTTAGCCCAAAATCCTGTTCTTTCAATATATAACCCTAAATACGAAACTGAATTACACACAGACGCCAGCTTAGAAGGATATGCTGCCATTTTAATGCAAAAACCCCCTGATGAAAAACATTTTCACCCCACTTACTATATGAGTAGGAAAACGACTGATGCTGAAAAAAAGTATTCCAGCTACGAACTTGAAGCTCTTGCTATCGTAGAAGCCCTTAAGAAATTTCGCATCTATCTGTTAGGCATTCCATTCAAAATAATTACTGACTGTGCTGCTTTTGAAAAGACTATGTCAAAACGAGATTTGTCGACTCGTGTAGCTCGTTGGGAACTTTTGCTGCAAGAATTCAACTACATAATTGAGCATCGTTCTGGAAAAAAGATGGCTCACGTAGACGCCCTTAGCCGATCTCCAATTAATGTATTTTGTGTTACAGTCGATAAAATTTTACCAAGACTCAGATCAGCCCAAGATAAGGATACTGGAATCAAGACTATAAAAGAACTACTTAAAATTTCGAATTATGAAGATTATTGCAACAGAAATGGAATTTTGTATAAATTTGTTAATGGCAAAGAATTGGTGGTTGTGCCAGAAAATATGCAAATCGAAATTATAAGAACAGCTCATGAGAAAGGACATTCAGGAATTAAATATACGGAAAAAGAAGTCGAAGAATATTATTTCATACCCAAACTTAGACAGAAAATAGAAAACATCATAGCAAATTGTGTTCATTGCATACTGGTGAATCATAAAAGAGGAAAGAAAGAAGGACTATTACATCCATTGCATAAAGAAGATATGCCTTTGAAAACTTTTCATATTGATCATCTCGGACCTTTGGAGAGCACCAATAAAAATTATAAATATGTGTTAGCGATAATAGATGCTTTTACCAAGTTTGTATGGATTTATCCTACGAAAACTACAACGTCAGCTGAAACTTTAGCCAAATTAGAAATCCAAAAAACTGTATTTGGAAGTCCTTCCCAGATAATTTCAGATAGGGGTACAACATTTACTTCCAGTGAATTTGCTGATTATTGCTCGAAAAAAAATATTAAACATCATTTAATAACAACAGGTTTACCAAGAGCAAACGGACAAGTAGAGCGTATTAATCAGACCATCCTATCAATTCTTTCTAAATTATCCATAGAAAATCCAGCTGAATGGTACAAGCATACAAATAAAGTTCAACAAGCGATTAATTCAACTTATCAAAGAAGCATAGACACTACTCCATTCGAATTGCTTTTTGGGACAAAAATGAATAATAATGAACTGGGAAAGTTAAAAGAAATGATTGAAATTGAATTTCAGGCTCATTTTGAAGCCCAAAGAGAGGAACTAAGAAAAGACGCAAGGCAGCAAATTTGTAAAATTCAAGAAGAAAATAAAAAGACCTACAATTTAAGAAGAAAGGAGCCAAAATCTTACGAAATTGGAAATTTAGTTGCCATTAAAAGAACTCAATTTGGACCTCACTTGAAGCTAAAACCGAAGTACCTTGGCCCCTACAAAATAACAAGAGTAAAAGGAGGAAATACTTATGATGTAGTAAAAGAAGGAAATCACGAAGGACCTAACTGCTCGACAACGTGTGCGGAGTATCTTAAATCATGGAACAGTTGTCAAGAACTTTAGTGCTTGCCAAGACAAAAAAAAAAAAAGACTGTAATTTTTGAAGATGAAAAATAATTGCTAAAGAAGCGAATTTGATTTTTGAAGAAGACGAAAGAACTTAAAGACGTAAAAGAAGACGAAAGAATTTAAAGACGTAGAAGAAGTTCAAGACGAAAGACGTTGAAGAAAAAAGACGAAAGATGTTTTTAAAAAAAAAAAGAAGACGAAGACGTTGAAGAAGAAACAAAAGACGTGTAAAGACGAAAGAGTGAATTTGCCTGAACTGATTGACTCTTAACTGAAAGATTTTTTCATAAAAGACGAAATTAATCTAAAACATTTATTTTTCAGAAATCAATTATAAATTTCAGTCTGCTCTGCTTTTTCTTTTTTTTTCTTTTTAGAATCGCTGGAGGACCAGCCGAAGTCAGCGTGGCCGGTTGTGGTGCCAGTTCCTGAAGCTGTAAACTGCAAACTGATCTCAGACTATGTAAGCTGCAAGCTGATCCCTGTCTGCACTACTTGGAAGGAATGGGGATTTCCCTGAGATCACAAATGACGGTTTGTAGCGAACGAAGAAAGACGCTGATGAACTCCAAAGAGGAGTTGGTTGTGATTATGCCGAACTTTTTTGAACTTTTCCTCATTTATATTTATGTGTTATCTATGTGTTTATCGTCCGTCCTTATGTAGATTTAGTTTTAATATATGTTTATGTTTAAAGAACAGTGCCTCTTTTTATTTTCAAAGACGATCACTCATGCCGTCCCCACATATATATATATATATATATATATATATATATTTAAATAATCTTTTTAATTTATTTTTTGTCGAAATATACAAGTTTAAAAACGTTATGTATTAAAAGGTCGCATAAATAATGAGAGAAACTTCTCGGGGAGATACAGCACATCATAAGGATTAAAACTGCATAGGAACTTATGTCTAGAAAGGTCATCATATGCCGCTAGAGGCGCTATCCCTATAATGACCTGTTTCTTTGTGTGCTTCTATACAGGTGTTAAAAAGAAAGAGCACATAGCTGCGTACTACGACATTTCCGAGCATGGGTTCCTATACAGTTGTAATCCCGATTGCATGCCCCAATTTCCATAGACATTCGTTGCGACATTTACGCGACCTCTATTGTATATAAAGTTACTAAACTTGTACAATTCGACAAAAATTAACTATAAATTCCATTTAAAGAGAAACAGAATTTTAGGAATAAAAATTAATTTTATTTGAAATTCCTACACCCGAATCAGTCAATATTAAGTATTAGTATAAAAGCAACGAAAAATTTGTTCCCCTGTGTGATGAATAAAAGTGAATTTTAATGAATAAAAATGTGAATAAATAATAAAAGGTGTTCATGAATAAAAATGACTGTTTGGTTTGAATACAAAACTTTGATGTTTGAAAATGTTTTAAATCCCAATCTATAAAGTTTCGATTCTTATAAAATTATTCGTTTCTAAATGGGTTAAAAAGATTACTTAATCTTTTTTACCCATTCGTAAAAAAATATTTTTTACCAATGCGTAAAAATGATTACTTACATTCAAATGGAAGTTTTAAAACTACTCATCTTTACTCTAATAAGTCCATTTCACTAAACTTCAATTAAAACAGAAATGGAGAAAAAAAATTTTTTTTTCAGAATACCAAACATCCAAAACATATCAGAAATAATCGGCTTTCGATTCCATGCGATCGCCAAATAGCAATCTTGTTCAGGATTGCTCACAACCTTCTCCCAAAAAAAGCGAATCAGTATCGTCACATACCATGTGACGAAGGCGGAACCAAATAAGTGAACGAGCTATACTTTTGAACAGACATGAAATTGAGAAATATTTTCATGTTGAACAAGCTGGTTTTCGGAACAGCAAAGCCACAACAGATTTTTGAACTTAGAAACATAATCGAACAAAGTCCGGAAATGAATTCTTGCTTATACTTTATTGATTTTATTCTCTCAATAGGGATGTGCTGTGGAAGATCTTAAGGAATTATAACATCAATGAAAAACATCATAAAAAGCATTTATGAAGGCAGTAAAGCCATTGGATCATGAGGATCATAATTTACCATCAGAAAAGAGGAATACGATGGAACTTTTACTTCACTTTAGAAGACCTTGATTTTGGGAACGATATTCTCCTCGTATCACCTAATTTTAACGATCTGAATATGAAAACACAAACATTAAACAAATATGCTAATGAAATTTGCTTTCAAATTAATAAAAGTAAGACAAAAATAATGAGAACAAGTGGGAAATCTATCAGAAGCATAGGAATCAACTCCGAAAAAAATAAAATCGATTGATTCTTTTGTTTATCTCGGAGCTATTGTTAATAAACAGGGTGGAAGTAACGATGATATTTCCCAGAAAAGTTAAATCCTGTTTTAAAGGTCTGTACAATTCTTGGAGAACCTCAAATATAAAATTAAAAACGAAAATAAGTGTCTGTAAGGCAACTGTGCTTTCCATTCTTCTGTCCCTGGAAATCAGAAAAAGAAAAATTTGAAATTTTTCAAAATAGTTGCTTAAAAATAATAGTAAAATTCTTCTGGCCCCATAGTATAACAAATAAAGACCTTTTAACAAAAGCTAATATCCCATCTGTTAATAGAGAAATTTTAAAATGAAGATAGATATTTCTCGGCCGCATACTAAGAACAGATAGAAACAATACTGCAAATGTAGCTCATGGGCGCCTAGCAGAAAGAGAAAAAGAGGGAGACTAAGACTAACTGGGCAAAGATGCTTTAAGAAAAATCTTAGTTGAGCAGGATTAACTAGATGAGAAGAAGCGCGTTGTTTGGCCTGAGGAGAAAAAGACTCGATGTGCCAGTTCGGCACGAAGAGGATAAGTAAGTACTAAATTTAGAAACTCCGTGTTGACCACTTCGAAAACAAGACAGAACATCATATATATTCCTCCATAGCCTGCATCTTTAAAATTAAAATTACGACCACTCTGGGAGATCTGATTTCCCAAGAATAAAAATATCATTACATCCAACAACTTACACCCATCAGCCTTTTGCCGCTGTGTCATCTTGTCTCTCATAATTTTAACTTTTTTCCTATATACATTTAATATTGTATATATTATCGTTGAGGTAAAACTGTTATCACACTTATTTGAAGCAGCTTTCTTCTACATCGGCATGTTATCAGAATGTTCTGATTGGACGTTAAGTTTGAGCCCAGGAAGGCTATAAATACAAGTAAATCTGTTTCTCTGATGTTCTTTTCTATTTCTTCTGTCCCAATGTACGTTCCAACTGTGTAACTCTCGATTTAATGTTCTAATATACATGTCATTCTCTGATCCACTGATCTCTGAATTTCATTACAATAACAATTATACAACTCTGCTTTATCTTTCATTAAATTTTTAACTCTACTTTAGACTATTTTAATGCCATTTAGTCATCATTGTTGTTTTGACTTCTTCTTCTTTTTAAGTTTTCATGGTCTTTTGCCAATTTTAGCAACTACTTTTATACTGCAGAATTTTTTAATTTGACTTTACTTAAATTTTTAAATTCTTGACTTGATTTTACACATCTACCTGTATGTTTTATATATTATACTGTCCAATCATCTGCTGTGTAAGCACGGTGTAATAATTGTTTTCCAGATTCTAGAACCATATGTTTTAACGGTCTTGAATTTTAATATTTTGTTATTCACGGTATTTTAATTGTCTATTTTATCAGGGTCATTTAACCCCACTGTGTTTTATAAGGGACCTATGATCTGTAATGGCTCTAGTTTTGAGTAAATCTTTTGCGGACCCAATTTTTTGCCATCCACTCATGTTCTTTTGTAAATTTTATGTTTTTAAATAAATGTTACGGAGAAGCTTTGCTAGGCCGCTCGACTGATGCGTGTGCTGGTATAAACCAGCCTCTCCTCTCCAGAGGGAGAGAGCTGTCGTGGCGAAGAGTCTGTACTTTCCCGAATACCCCATCAGTCTCGACCACATCGATTTCACTACTCAGCTATAACACAGTATCAGCTGTACACAACTCGATAATAAATTATCGTATTATGTCACAATGGTAAACAAATGGACAAATAGCACCAAGAGATGGCAAACTTTCAAATTCTTCAGAGACCCAAGGGCCACGAGACTGCAGACCAATTTTTTATTAAATCAATTCCTAACTGGCCATGGTGTGTTTGGAAGTTACCAAAGCAGATTCTTCAGGGACATACCTAATTGCAATTAATGTAGAGAACTTAAAGACATCAAACATTTACTCTGAGACTACCCAGAATTCCAGAAACACCGTGACATTGTATTTCATACAAATACAACGAAACATCAGCATTTTTCCAATTTGGTTAACAGAACTACTATGAAGAAAATCATTAAAGTGACCCTAGAGGACATGCTTGGTAATACATAACAACACAAACAAACTCTGATCAGGAACCGTGTCGTCAACACTGACCTTTACTCTACTGTTTTAATTATAAACTTTAACCAGCGAATTGTACAACATCTATTTGATTTTAGCAAACTCGTTAACTTATGTTATTTTATGACTTTTTACATGTTTTATTTAATATTTTAATTTACTACCTATTTTAATGCTCCTTTCGATGTGATTTTAAACGTTTTTCCCTTATTAATTTTATATCCTGCCATTTGGATTGGTCGGTCGATCTATTTTAAAAATCCTCGATGTTCTAAAAATATCGGGTTGTTCGGAAAGTAATTTCGTTTTTCCGACAGAGGATCTAATTGTAAATTTTTGAACCGAACTTCTCACTTAAGCCGTTATATAGTTATATTCTTTGAGAGCTGATATATCAAGGCTTGTGTGTGAAAAAGTTCAATTAATTCTACGCAGTAGTTTTCAGTTGGTGCTCTTTTAAATATGGAGAGCAATAAACAGCATTTTCGTCATATTTTACTTTTTTACTATAGAAAACGTAAAATTGCTGTTCATGCCTGAAAGAAATTTACCGATGTGTATGAATAAGATGTGTTGACAGTACGCTAGTGCCAGAATTGGTTTGCAAAAATTCGATCCGGCAATTTTGATGTCAAAGCTGCACCACGTTCTGAAAGGCCTGCTGAAGCTGATAAAGACACAATAAAGGCATTAGTTGACTCAAATCGGCGAATAACAACACGTGAGATAGGTAAGAGTTTAAATTTATCGAATTCAACTGTTTATGACCACTTGAAAGGCCTGGATTTAACCTCGAAGCTCGATATATGTGTTCCCCACGTTCTCACGGAGAGAAATTTGTGTCGTCTCGTTGATGTCTGTGATTCGTTTCGCAAACGTCACGAAAATGATCCATTTTTGAAGTGCATCATTACTGGGAACGAAAAATGGGATGTCTATAACATTGTCAAACGCAAGAGATCATGGAGCAAAAAAGATGAACCGGCTCAAAGCATTTCAAAAGCCAATATCCATCAAAAAAGGTGATGCTGTTTGTGATGCCACAATTGGCATTGCATAATCATTTCTTATCCTTTAAAATATCTTTGATTACTTATACTTATTTTTATTTATAAAATGATGTTTAAATAAATCATAGACTTAATCTTTTAAAAGCGAACATAAAATATTTATTCTTTTTTTGCATCGATCAATGTAACGGATAGTTTTTATTTAATTTCTATGCAGACTTATTCATTGTCGCCTCTAATCGAAAATAAAATTCTATTTATAACTTTTTATTCTAATTTCTAACTGAAAATATGTTTCGGTTGCATGGTTGTAATAATTCTCAAATTTGTTGGCGACTCGTGATCGCCGAGGTATTTTTTAAACCCAATATTGTAATGGCTTTGTTTTGGCTGCTATATTTTGATAAATCGCCAATTTTGGATCTCCTACCCGCACATCACTTTTATCCGTTAGGAACAATTGTATTTACTTCAAAATTTGTGGCGACTAGGAGTGCCCATTGGGTGCTCCTGTCCCAGCCATCCTAACGTTTTAAAAACATGGCACTGCCCACGGAGTGTTCATTTCACACTCCGTGGGTAGTATAAAATTGGTTTACATAGAAGACACTGTCTAAAATGTTATCATTGACTCTTGGAAAAAATTTTTGAGTTTGCCTCCCATTCGTCGAGCGGTCCCACCTTTCCTGCCATAGTACCCTGCTGACCTGCCTTAATCTATTATTGACCTGAGGTCTTGTGATGGAGTAGTGGAAGTCCACCCCGCTGAGCAAAGTACCCGCTTTAGCTAAGACGTTACCGCCTCCTCGTTACCCAACTCCCCCGAGTGGGCTTTGACCCAGGTGATCTGATAATTCCAATTTTGGATAATGTTTTTGATGTTTTCAACGATTGGATCTCTTGGTGTGGGGTTCTCGAGGGATTTTAACGAGAATTTGGAGTCTGAAAAAAGTGCCATGTCTTGTATGTTTTCCTTGGCCGCCCAAGAAATGGCCAAATGAATGGCGGTCAGCTCAGCCGGGTAGACACTTGATTCGTCATTATTCACAGACTGTTGATGTATAGTAACGTTATCACGCTTGACCAGGAAGCCACTAACAACTCTAAATTCAAAATCATTGGTTTCGTTATTAAGCACTTTCATTTTGCTCCCGTCCGTGTAAATTTCAATTCCCGTTCCCCTCGGCCGGTTGTATCCCGTATTAACAATTTTAAGTTGGGTAGGGTCAAAGTTATAGTTTGAAGATCTAAAGATATGATGACAGATTTTCTGACTAAACCAATTCACAAAAATTTTTAAATTTTAGAAATGTATTAAAATTAGTACCTAAGCATAAAATTAATTGTAAGATTAAGGAAAGATGCTATAAAACACATTTATTTTACTGCGAGTCATCTGCCCATTCAAAGTTTATTACTTTAGCCACGGTTTTCAATTTAATTAACAGTAGTTTGTTTAATTATGTGAAGTATAAATTTTAATAATTTTCACTTCTCGACTCCACATTCGTCCATCTTGTTAAAAGCTCTAGCTCATGAACTAAAAACTAATAATTATATTAATTGAGAAATAAATTAAAAAGACTACCTGATCATTTCAACTAATGATTCAATCCTGATCAGTGATAATTCCTGATAAAGTAATTAATGCTTCAAATTATTGAGTAAGTCACAAAGTATCCTTGCAGTATAGACTAAAAGAGGGTGAAATCAGAATAAGTAAGCCCGCACCAGACAAAGGAAAGCAAACATTAATTCTGTAACCTTTTATTCCCTTAAGTGTGTGTTGACTCATTATTTTCAGCTCGATAAGTTATTTTATATCATTTTTCAACAAAACAAGACACAGTGGTCTAAAATATAATGCAAAAGATTTCTTGAGTAAAGATTTATTTAGAGAATTAGGGCTGCAAAAGACCTACATACATTGGAAATTAATTATAAACGAACAATTTTGACAAATCAACCCATTGCAGATTGCATTGATTGACCAACTACTGCAGCTGTTTGCCCTGAAGCGCCATAGTTGACGTTTCCAATTCTAGCTGATGAAAGAATCTGAAGTAATGCTGAGACGAGTTCCAAAAGAGATTGTATAAGAACATCACAATCAGAGGCTCCAGGGTTACCAGCTCTAACTTGAGACACAACACTTCCAATTGTGCTTGAAAGACTAGCAGCATTAACTGGACCTCCTGAGACAATTCTTGATGCAGTTGATGAAATTCGGGAAACTGATCCTGGTGATGATATTGCAGATGCGGCTGCTGATGCTACACCTGATCCAGAACCACTTGGACCATAACTTCTTGTTCCAGAACTACTAGGTCCATATCCACCGTAGCCAGCTGCTGCTGCCACGGCGGATGCTGCGCCAGATCCTTCTCCTCCTTGTCCATATCCGCCTTGTCCATATCCACCTTGACCACCTGAACCACCAGCTGCAGCTGCTGCGGCTGCTACACCAGATCCTTCTCCTCCTTGTCCATATCCGCCTTGTCCATATCCTCCTTGACCACCTGAACCTCCAGCTGCAGCTGCTGCGCCAGATCCTTCTCCTCCTTGTCCATATCCGCCTTGTCCATATCCTCCTTGACCACCTGAACCTCCTGCTGCAGCTGCTGCGGCTGCTGAACCTGATCCTTCTCCTCCTTGTCCAGATCCTTGTCCATATCCGCCTTGACCATATCCTGCTTGACCACCTGAACCACCAGCTGCTGCGGCTGCTGCGCCAGATCCTTGTCCTCCTTGTCCATATCCACCTTGGCCTCCTTCTCCTGCCCCTTGTCCATAACCTCCTTGTCCATATCCGCCTTGACCACCTGAACCGCCAGCTGCAGCTGCTGCTGCGGCTGCTGCTCCAGATCCTTGTCCCACTTGTCCATATCCACCTTGGCCTCCTTCTCCTGCCCCTTGTCCATAACCTCCTTGTCCATATCCGCCTTGACCACCTGAACCGCCAGCTGCAGCTGCTGCTGCGGCTGCTGCTCCAGATCCTTGTCCTCCTTGTCCATATCCACCTTCACCTGCACCTTGTCCATATCCTCCTTGTCCATATCCGCCTTGACCACCTGAACCGCCAGCTGCAGCTGCTGCTGCGGCTGCTGCTCCAGATCCTTGTCCCCCTTGTCCATATCCACCCTGGCCACCTTCACCTGCACCTTGTCCATATCCACCTTGACCACCTGAACCGCCAGCTGCTGCGGCTGCTGCACTAGATCCTTGTCCTCCTTGTCCATACCCACCTTGGCCACCTTCTCCTGCACCTTGTCCATATCCTCCTTGTCCATATCCGCCTTGACCACCTGAACCGCCAGCTGCAGCTGCTGCGGCGGCTGCTGCGCCAGTTCCTTGTCCTCCTTGTCCATATCCACCTTGGCCTCCTTCTCCTGCCCCTTGTCCATATCCGCCTTGCCCACCTGAACCACCAGCTGCTGCTGCTGCTGCTGCGGCAGCAGCGCCAGATCCTTGTCCTCCTTGTCCATATCCACCTTGGCCTCCTTCTCCTGCCCCTTGTCCATAACCTCCTTGTCCATATCCGCCTTGACCACCTGAACCGCCAGCTGCTGCTGCGGCTGCTGCTCCAGATCCTTGTCCTCCTTGTCCATATCCACCTTCACCTGCACCTTGTCCATATCCTCCTTGTCCATATCCGCCTTGGCCACCTGAACCGCCAGCTGCAGCTGCTGCTGCGGCTGCTGCGCCAGCTCCTTGTCCATATCCACCTTGGCCTCCTTCTCCTGCTCCTTGTCCATATCCTCCTTGTCCATATCCGCCTTGACCACCTGAACCGCCAGCTGCAGCTGCTGCTGCGGCTGCTGCGCCAGATCCTTGTCCTCCTTGTCCATATCCACCTTGGCCTCCTTCTCCTGCCCCTTGTCCATAACCTCCTTGTCCATATCCGCCTTGACCACCTGAACCGCCAGCTGCAGCTGCTGCTGCGGCTGCTGCTCCAGATCCTTGTCCTCCTTGTCCATATCCACCTTCACCTGCACCTTGTCCATATCCTCCTTGTCCATATCCGCCTTGACCACCTGAACCGCCAGCTGCAGCTGCTGCTGCGGCTGCTGCTCCAGATCCTTGTCCCCCTTGTCCATATCCACCCTGGCCACCTTCACCTGCACCTTGTCCATATCCACCTTGACCACCTGAACCGCCAGCTGCTGCTGCTGCGGCTGCTGCACTAGATCCTTGTCCTCCTTGTCCATACCCACCTTGGCCATCTTCTCCTGCACCTTGTCCATATCCTCCTTGTCCATATCCGCCTTGCCCACCTGAACCACCAGCTGCTGCTGCGGCGGCTGCTGCGCCAGTTCCTTGTCCTCCTTGTCCATATCCCCCTTGGCCTCCTTCTCCTGCTCCTTGTCCATATCCGCCTTGACCACCTGAACCGCCAGCAGCAGCTGCTGCTGCGGCAGCAGCGCCAGATCCTTGTCCATATCCACCTTGGCCTCCTTCTCCTGCTCCTTGTCCATATCCGCCTTGACCACCTGAACCGCCAGCTGCAGCTGCTGCTGCGGCTGCTGCGCCAGATCCTTGTCCTCCTTGTCCATATCTACCTTGGCCTCCTTCTCCTGCTCCTTGTCCATATCCTCCTTGTCCATATCCGCCTTGACCACCTGAACCGCCAGCTGCAGCTGCTGCTGCGGCTGCTGCGCCAGATCCTTGTCCTCCTTTTCCATATCCACCTTCACCTGCACCTTGTCCATATCCTCCTTGTCCATATCCGCCTTGGCCACCTGAACCGCCAGCTGCAGCTGCTGCTGCGGCTGCTGCGCCAGATCCTTGTCCTCCTTGTCCATATCCACCTTGGCCTTCTTCTCCTGCTCCTTGTCCATATCCTCCTTGTCCATATCCGCCTTGACCACCTGAACCGCCAGCTGCAGCTGCTGCTGCGGCTGCTGCGCCAGATCCTTGTCCTCCTTGTCCATATCCACCTTCACCTGCACCTTGTCCATATCCGCCTTGACCACCTGAACCGCCAGCTGCAGCTGCTGCTGCGGCTGCTGCGCCAGATCCTTGTCCTCCTTGTCCATATCCACCTTGGCCACCTTCTCCTGCCCCTTGTCCATAACCTCCTTGTCCATATCCGCCTTGACCACCTGAACCGCCAGCTGCAGCTGCTGCTCCAGATCCTTGTCCTCCTTGTCCATATCCACCTTGGCCACCTTCACCTGCACCCTGTCCATATCCTCCTTGTCCATATCCGCCTTGACCACCTGAACCACCAGCTGCTGCTGCTGCGGCTGCTGCACTAGATCCTTGTCCTCCTTGTCCATATCCACCTTGGCCACCTTCTCCTGCACCTTGTCCATATCCTCCTTGTCCATATCCGCCTTGCCCACCTGAACCACCAGCTGCTGCTGCGGCGGCAGCTGCGCCAGATCCTTGTCCTCCTTGTCCATATCCACCTTGGCCTCCTTCTCCGGCCCCTTGTCCATATCCGCCTTGACCACCTGAACCGCCAGCTGCAGCTGCTGCTGCTGCGCCAGATCCTTGTCCTCCTTGTCCATATCCACCTTGGCCTCCTTCTCCTGCTCCTTGTCCATATCCTCCTTGTCCATATCCGCCTTGACCACCTGAACCGCCAGCTGCAGCTGCTGCTGCGGCTGCTGCGCCAGATCCTTGTCCTCCTTGTCCATATCCACCTTCACCTGCACCTTGTCCATATCCTCCTTGTCCATATCCGCCTTGACCACCTGAACCGCCAGCTGCAGCTGCTGCTGCGGCTGCTGCTCCAGACCCTTGTCCTCCTTGTCCATATCCACCTTGGCCACCTTCACCTGCACCTTGTCCATATCCTCCTTGTCCATATCCGCCTCGACCACCTGAACCGCCAGCTGCTGCTGCTGCGGCTGCTGCACTAGATCCTTGTCCTCCTTGCCCATATCCACCTTGGCCACCTTCTCCTGCACCTTGTCCATATCCTCCTTGTCCATATCCGCCTTGCCCACCTGAACCACCAGCTGCTGCTGCGGCGGCTGCTGCGCCAGATCCTTGTCCTCCTTGTCCATATCCACCTTGGCCTCCTTCTCCTGCCCCTTGTCCGTATCCGCCTTGGCCACCTGAACCGCTAGCTGCAGCTGCTGCTGCGGCTGCTGCGCCAGATCCTTGTCCTCCTTGTCCATATCCACCTTGGCCTCCTTCTCCTGCTCCTTGTCCATATCCTCCTTGTCCATATCCGCCTTGAGCACCTGAACCGCCAGCTGCAGCTGCTGCTGCTGCGGCTTCTGCGCCAGATCCTTGTCCTCCTTGTCCATATCCACCTTCACCTGCACCTTGTCCATATCCTCCTTGTCCATATCCACCTTGACCACCTGAACCGCCAGCTGCAGCTGCTGCTGCGGCTGCAGCGCCAGATCCTTGTCCTCCTTGTCCATATCCACCTTCACCTGCACCTTGTCCATATCCTCCTTGTCCATATCCGCCTTGACCACCTGAACCACCAGCTGCAGCTGCTGCTGCGGCTGCTGCGCCAGAGCTTTGTCCTCCTTGTCCATATCCACCTTGGCCTCCTTCTCCTGCCCCTTGTCCATATCCGCCTTGACCACCTGAACCACCAGCAGCAGCTGCTGCTGCGGCTGCTGCGCCAGATCCTTGTCCTCCTTGTCCATATCCACCTTGGCCTCCTTCTCCTGCTCCTTGTCCATATCCACCTTGTCCATATCCGCCTTGACCACCTGAATCGCCAGCTGCAGCTGCTGCTGCTGCTGCGCCAGATCCTTGTCCTCCTTGTCCATATCCACCTTCACCTGCACCTTGTCCATATCCTCCTTGTCCATATCCGCCTTGACCACCTGAACCGCCAGCTGCAGCTGCTGCTGCGGCTGCTGCGCCAGATCCTTGTCCTCCTTGTCCATATCCACCTTCACCTGCACCTTGTCCATATCCTCCTTGTCCATATCCGCCTTGACCACCTGAACCGCCAGCTGCAGCTGCTGCTGCGGCTGCTGCGCCAGATCCTTGTCCTCCTTGTCCATATCCACCTAGGCCTCCTTCTCCTGCCCCTTGTCCATATCCGCCTTGACCACCTGAACCGCCAGCTGCAGCTGCTGCTGCGGCTGCTGCGCCAGATCCTTGTCCTCCTTGTCCATATCCACCTTGGCCTCCTTCTCCTGCTCCTTGTCCATATCCTCCTTGTCCATATCCGCCTTGATCACCTGAACTGCCAGCTGCTGCGGCTGCGGCTGCTGCGCCAGATCCTTGTCCTCCTTGTCCATATCCACCTTCACCTGCACCTTGTCCATATCCTCCTTGTCCATATCCGCCTTGACCACCTGAACCTCCAGCTGCAGCTGCTGCTGCGGCAGCTGCGCCAGATCCTTGTCCTTCTTGTCCATATCCACCTTGGCCACCTGCCCCTTGTCCATATCCTCCTTGTCCATATCCGCCTTGGCCACCTGAACCGCCAGCTGCAGCTGCTGCGGCTGCTGCGCCAGATCCTTGACCTCCTTGTCCATATCCACCTTGGCCTCCTTCTCCTGCTCCTTGTCCATATCCTCCTTGTCCATATCCGCCTTGACCACCTGAACGGCCAGCTGCTGCGGCTGCGGCTGCTGCGCTAGATCCTTGTCCTCCTTGTCCATATCCACCTTCACCTGCACCTTGTCCATATCCTCCTTGTCCATATCCGCCTTGACCACCTGAACCGCCAGCTGCAGCTGCTGCTGCGGCTGCTGCTCCAGATCCTTGTCCCCCTTGTCCATATCCACCCTGGCCACCTTCACCTGCACCTTGTCCATATCCACCTTGACCACCTGAACCGCCAGCTGCTGCTGCTGCGGCTGCTGAACTAGATCCTTGTCCTCCTTGTCCATACCCACCTTGGCCACCCTCTCCTGCACCTTGTCCATATCCTCCTTGTCCATATCCGCCTTGCCCACCTGAACCACCAGCTGCTGCTGCGGCGGCTGCTGCGCCTGTTCCTTGTCCTCCTTGTCCATATCCACCTTGGCCTCCTTCTCCTGCCCCTTGTCCATATCCGCCTTGACCACCTGAACCGCCAGCTGCAGCTGCTGCTGCGGCTGCTGCTCCAGATCCTTGTCCTCCTTGTCCATAACCTCCTTGTCCATATCCGCCTTGGCCACCTGAACCGCCAGCTGCAGCTGCTGCTGCGGCTTCTGCGCCAGATCCTTGTCCTCCTTGTCCATATCCACCTTGGCCTCCTTCTCCTGCTCCTTGTCCATATCCTCCTTGTCCATATCCGCCTTGACCACCTGAACCGCCAGCTGCAGCTGCTGCTGCGGCTGCTGCGCCAGATCCTTGTCCTCCTTGTCCATATCCACCTTGGCCTCCTTCTCCTGCCCCTTGTCCATAACCTCCTTGTCCATATCCGCCTTGAACACCTGAACCGCCAGCTGCAGCTGCTGCTGCGGCTGCTGCTCCAGATCCTTGTCCTCCTTGTCCATATCCACCTTCACCTGCACCTTGTCCATATCCTCCTTGTCCATATCCGCCTTGACCACCTGAACCACCAGCTGCAGCTGCTGCTGCGGCTGCTGCTCCAGATCCTTGTCCCCCTTGTCCATATCCACCCTGGCCACCTGCACCTTGTCCATATCCACCTTGACCACCTGAACCGCCAGCTGCTGCTGCTGCGGCTGCTGCACTAGATCCTTGTCCTCCTTGTCCATACCCACCTTGGCCACCTTCTCCTGCACCTTGTCCATATCCTCCTTGTCCATATCCGCCTTGCCCACCTGAACCACCAGCTGCTGCTGCGGCGGCTGCTGCGCCAGTTCCTTGTCCTCCTTGTCCATATCCACCTTGGCCTCCTTCTCCTGCCCCTTGTCCATATCCGCCTTGACCACCTGAACCGCCAGCTGCAGCTGCTGCTGCGGCTGCTGTGCCAGATCCTTGTCCTCCTTGTCCATATCCACCTTGGCCTCCTTCTCCTGCTCCTTGTCCATATCCTCCTTGTCCATATCCGCCTTGACCACCTGAACTGCCAGCTGCAGCTGCTGCTGCGGCTGCTGCGCCAGATCCTTGTCCTCCTTGTCCATATCCACCTTGGCCTCCTTCTCCTGCTCCTTGTCCATATCCTCCTTGTCCATATCCGCCTTGAGCACCTGAACCGCCAGCTGCAGCTGCCGCTGCTGCGCCAGATCCTTGTCCTCCTTGTCCATATCCACCTTCACCTGCACCTTGTCCATATCCTCCTTGTCCATATCCACCTTGACCACCTGAACCACCAGCTGCAGCTGCTGCTGCGGCTGCTGCTCCAGATCCTTGTCCATATCCACCTTGGCCTCCTTCTCCTGCTCCTTGTCCATATCCTCCTTGTCCATATCCGCCTTGACCACCTGAACCGCCAGCTGCAGCTGCTGCTGTGGCTGCTGCGCTAGATCCTTGTCCTCCTTGTCCATATCCACCTTCACCTGCACCTTGTCCATATCCTCCTTGTCCATATCCGCTTTGACCACCGGAACCGCCAGCAGCAGCTGCTGCTGCGGCTGCTGCGCCAGATCCTTGTCCTCCTTGTCCATATCCCCCTTGGCCTCCTTCTCCTGCACCTTGTCCATATCCTCCTTGTCCATATCCGCCTTGACCACCTGAACCGCCAGCTGCTGCTGCCGCTGCGGCTGCTGCGCCATATCCTTGTCCTCCTTGTCCATATCCACCTTCACCTGCACCTTGTCCATATCCTCCTTGTCCATATCCGCCTTGACCACCTGAACCGCCAGCTGCAGCTGCTGCAGCGGCTGCTGCGCCAGTTCCTTGTCCTCCTTGTCCATATCCACCTTGGCCTCCTTCTCCTGCATCTTGTCCATATCCTCCTTGTCCATATCCGCCTTGACCACCTGAACCGCCAGCTGCGGCTGCTGCTGCGGCTGCTGCGCCAGATCCTTGTCCTCCTTGTCCATATCCACCTTCAGCTGCACCTTGTCCATATCCTCCTTGTCCATATCCGCCTTGACCACCTGAACCGCCAGCTGCAGCTGCTGCAGCGGCTGCTGCGCCAGTTCCTTGTCCTCCTTGTCCATATCCACCTTGGCCAAATTCACCTGCACCTTGTCCATATCCGCCTTGACCACCTGAACCGCCAGCTGCTGCTGCTGCGGCTGCAGCACCAGATCCTTGTCCTCCTTGTCCATATCCACCTTGGCCACCTGCTCCGTCACCTTGTCCATATCCGCCTTGACCACCTGAACCACCAGCTGCTGCTGCTGCGGCTGCTGCGCCAGATCCTTGTCCTCCTTGTCCATATCCTCCTTGTCCTCCTTCTCCTTCCCCTTGTCCATATCCTCCTTGTCCATATCCGCCTTGACCACCTGAACCACCAGCTGCAGCTGCTGCTGCGGCTGCTGCGCCAGATCCTTGTCCTCCTTGTCCATATCCTCCTTGACCACCCGCACCTGCACCTTGTCCATATCCTCCTTGTCCATATCCGCCTTGACCACCTGAACCGCCAGCTGCTGCTGCTGCTGCTGCACCAGATCCTTGTCCTCCTTGTCCATATCCACCTTGGCCTCCTGCTCCTGCACCTTGTCCATATCCGCCTTGACCACCTGAGCCACCAGCTGCTGCTGCTGCGGCTGCTGCGCCAGATCCTTGTCCTCCTTGTCCATATCCTCCTTGGCCTCCTTCTCCTGCCCCTTGTCCATATCCTCCTTGTCCATATCCGCCTTGACCACCTGAACCACCAGCTGCAGCTGCTGCTGCGGCTGCTGCGCCAGATCCTTGTCCTCCTTGTCCATATCCTCCTTGACCACCCGCACCTGCACCTTGTCCATATCCGCCTTGACCACCTGAACCACCAGCTGCTGCTGCTGCGGCTGCTGCGCCAGATCCTTGTCCTCCTTGTCCATATCCACCTTGGCCACCTGCTCCTGCACCTTGTCCATATCCGCCTTGACCACCTGAACCACCAGCTGCAGCAGCTGCTGCGGCTGCTGCGCCAGATCCTTGTCCTCCTTGTCCATATCCTCCTTGACCACCCGCACCTGCACCTTGTCCATATCCGCCTTGACCACCTGAACCACCAGCTGCTGCTGCTGCGGCTGCTGCGCCAGATCCTTGTCCTCCTTGTCCATATCCACCTTCACCTGCACCTTGTCCATATCCTCCTTGTCCATATCCGCCTTGACCACCTGAACCGCCAGCTGCAGCTGCTGCAGCGGCTGCTGCGCCAGTTCCTTGTCCTCCTTGTCCATATCCACCTTGGCCAAATTCACCTGCACCTTGTCCATATCCGCCTTGACCACCTGAACCGCCAGCTGCTGCTGCTGCGGCTGCAGCACCAGATCCTTGTCCTCCTTGTCCATATCCACCTTGGCCACCTGCTCCGTCACCTTGTCCATATCCGCCTTGACCACCTGAACCACCAGCTGCTGCTGCTGAAGCTGCTGCGCCAGATCCTTGTCCTCCTTGTCCATATCCTCCTTGGCCTCCTGCACCTTGTCCATATCCGCCTTGACCACCTGAACCACCAGCTGCTGCTGCTGCGGCTGCTGCGCCAGATCCTTGTCCTCCTTGTCCATATCCTCCTTGTCCTCCTTCTCCTTCCCCTTGTCCATATCCTCCTTGTCCATATCCGCCTTGACCACCTGAACCACCAGCTGCAGCTGCTGCTGCGGCTGCTGCGCCAGATCCTTGTCCTCCTTGTCCATATCCTCCTTGACCACCCGCACCTGCACCTTGTCCATATCCTCCTTGTCCATATCCGCCTTGACCACCTGAACCGCCAGCTGCTGCTGCTGCTGCGGCTGCTGCTGCACCAGATCCTTGTCCTCCTTGTCCATATCCACCCTGGCCACCTGCTCCGTCACCTTGTCCATATCCGCCTTGACCACCTGAACCACCAGCTGCTGCTGCTGCAGCTGCTGCGTCAGATCCTTGTCCTCCTTGTCCATATCCACCTTGGCCTCCTGCTCCTGCACCTTGTCCATATCCGCCTTGACCACCTGAACCACCAGCTGCTGCTGCTGCGGCTGCTGCGCCAGATCCTAGTCCTCCTTGTCCATATCCTCCTTGGCCTCCTTCTCCTGCCCCTTGTCCATATCCTCCTTGTCCATATCCGCCTTGACCACCTGAACCACCAGCTGCAGCTGCTGCTGCGGCTGCTGCGCCAGATCCTTGTCCTCCTTTTCCATATCCTCCTTGACCACCCGCACCTGCACCTTGTCCATATCCTCCTTGTCCATATCCGCCTTGACCACCTGAACCACCAGCTGCTGCTGCTGCGGCTGCTGCGCCAGATCCTTGTCCTCCTTGTCCATATCCACCTTGGCCACCTGCTCCTGCACCTTGTCCATATCCGCCTTGACCACCTGAACCACCAGCTGCAGCAGCTGCTGCGGCTGCTGCGCCAGATCCTTGTCCTCCTTGTCCATATCCTCCTTGACCACCCGCACCTGCACCTTGTCCATATCCGCCTTGACCACCTGAACCACCAGCTGCTGCTGCTGCGGCTGCTGCGCCAGATCCTTGTCCTCCTTGTCCATATCCACCTTGGCCACCTGCTCCTGCACCTTGTCCATATCCGCCTTGACCACCTGAACCACCAGCTGCAGCAGCTGCTGCGGCTGCTGTGCCAGATCCTTGTCCTCCTTGTCCATATCCACCTTGGCCACCTGCTCCTGCACCTTGTCCATATCCGCCTTGACCACCTGAACCACCAGCTGCTGCTGCGGCTGCTGCACCAGATCCTTGTCCTCCTTGTCCATATCCACCTTGGCCACCTGCTCCTGCACCTTGTCCATATCCGCCTTGACCACCTGAACCACCAGCTGCTGCTGCTGCGGCTGCTGCACCAGATCCTTGTCCCCCTTGACCATATCCTCTTTGACCACCTGCTCCTGCACCTTGTCCATATCCACCTTGGCCACTTGAACCGCTTGCTGCTGCAGCGGCTGCTGCGCCAGATCCTTGTCCTCCTTGTCCGTATCCGGTTGGGCCATAACCACCAGATCCACCTGAAGCTGCTGCAGCAGCGGATGCCCCTGCAGATCCCGAAATACTATTTCCTGATGCTTGAGCAAACATATTAATTAAAGTGCTAATTTCATTAACAAAAGCAGCGTTACTCTGACCAGTGGTTTGGATAAATGCAGAATTTAAAGAGTTAGCTATGGCATTAGTAGTCCCTTGAATGTTCTGCCCTCCTGATTCAGATACGGCAACTTCAGCCATAGCTGATGCGAAAGCCGTATTCATAGCTTGCAATTTATGGGACGCTCTCTTTCCTTTCATATTAGCCATGGCACCCATCATTAATTGACCGATAGAACTCATGTCATCCATTTGGTCATCTGAAAAAGCTCCACTTTGTCCAGCTTCACTCAAGAAAGAAGTAATGAATTGATCAGCCACATCAGGATTCTCCCATGGAGTAGCGTGCCCTACAGCAAACTTGCCGTGAATGCATAAAGCTAGCAAAAACGCTAGGGAAAGTTTTGTAAACCAAGTCATATTCGTCTATGGAAAAGCTTGATTGAATACTTTCACCAGCGACTAGCCTGCTTTTTATACTATATTTTTCGTGAGGAGAAACAGGTTTGTCAATAAACCTAGGAATTTTCAGATCGTAAGATTTTTCTCTTGCGCAAGTTGTGACGCAAATACCACTGTAAACACACCTGCCTGCCTTCGTTCCATTTTTTTTTTTAAATTTTATGTTTTGCCTTTTAATGATTTAATGAGCCTAAAACAATGTAATTTTTATTTATATCATTATGATTTGTATCTGGCTGTTATATTTTTTTAAACGTTCTTCATTTTTTTTTTTTTTTTTTTTAGTTTATCGATATTTTTTCTTCTCTTATCTTTAAAAGTTCGATATGATTTCTTTTCATATGCTTTTCAACTTAAAATAATTATGTTGCTTTCATTTTCATGTTTTTCAAACTACATTAATATATCAATTATTTATATAGATATTGTGTGTGAAAGAAATATACCACTGAAAGTATCGATTTATAATCTTCTGATTTTTAATACACTTTTGGGCCAATTGTGATTTTTGATTATCACCCATAACTTTGGAACTGACGAAAAAATTTTGGTTAAATGATTATATTTAATGTTTCTTTCTAATTCTTAAAAAAATTTGCTTTAATTTAATAAGACCTTTCAAATAATATTCATGTTTATCTTAGAAAGAAGAAAAGTCATTTGCAGAAATAGTTGGACTACCCTCCTCTCTAATGTAAGGGTATTTTGGAAAAAAGATCAGACTCGTCGCCGCGGTCTCGTCTCGTTGCATCTCGTCTCTTTCAGGAGAGGAAATGCAAGTTCGCCCCAGGTTGTGCCAGCTGGGCGAACCGGCAAAACCCACCCCCGTGGCATTTATGAAAACAAAAACATTACAAAATTATACATGCTCTTATGGTAACAAGATCTTCAGATGACTATTATACATATCTGGAAGCCGTGATGGTTCAGGGGATAGTTTGTTCCTCTTCGAATAAAGAGAAGCGGGCTCGAATGTCAGTTATAACAGGTCTATATGAATTCCGCGTCCGGCTTGCTACGGTTGCAGTGCTGACGTTAAATATCATCAGTTATAGACGGATCATAGGGCAGAATCCCCTTACCATCAGGCTAACTATATGAGGTTAAAAAGCATATTTCTCAAACTATGTGGTCCAGGAGTTCCTTTGTCTTCTGTATTGGGTTCTAATTAACAAGGTTACGGTCAGATGCAATATTTTTTTATACATTTGTTGTTATTGAAAAAAAAAACTTGTCAGACACGAAAAACACAACGAAAAACACAAACAAACCAACACGAAAAACACAAGTTTCCAAACTTGATATGCGAATTAAACCAAAGATAACTCAGCCCACCCCCACGTGGTATTTCTAAAAATAAATTTACTGTTTATGATGAATTCCAGAAGTTTAAAAAAGAAGGAAAGTTGCAATATATTTCACAAACAAATATCAAAAATTGAAAATATTCATATTAGTTCTCCATCATTTCTTCATATGTTTTATAGTGGGCTATAACTTAATTATATAAATAAAATTAAGAAACTTGTCGTGTTTGAAAGTTAAGTTGCTTTTATCTTGTAGGGTAGACTAAAATATGATTGAATATTAATATTAATGAATTATCAAAGAACAACACGCCCTAAATTGAAGAAATTATTAAAAGCAACAATTACCAACTATTGAAAACAACCCTTTCGCTTGACCGGGGCAAAAAATACACAATATTCTTACCGTTGCTGTTTTAATATAGAACTCAGTCCTGGAAAATGGGGTTACATGCTTGGTCATAGTTTTATAGTGTGTGTCCAATGAGTTGTCGGAGTTTATACAAAATAAAACACGAAAATCTCAATAAATATAAGTTTTCTTCGTTCAAATATATTTAATAAGAGAACTATATTACTATATATATTATACATATTTAACTACATTCAATACATAAGTAAAATTATCATTAAGGCTCTCTTGACCAAACATTTTGGACCATATTTTCCAGATTGTGGCTCCCTACCCATCATTTTTATGGTCAAAAAATGCAATTCCCTCCGGGAAAATGTTTATTCTTTATAAGTCCGTTTTTGGACAAATTTCATAACTTAAAATGTTGCGTGAATTAAGGAATTAGCATGTTTGAGGTCACCCCTCAAACCATTAAAATTGAGTCCTAGCACGATCATTAGATAAAAAATTATTCAGTTTTATGCAGTTTATTTCTTTTCAAATACTAAAACTAATATTCCCAAAACAAGTCGCGTATTGTATTCAATAAATTAAGAGTAATTTATTTTAAATTATAAAATATGTTCATTAAAAACTAATTTATGTATAAACAATTTATGAACTTAATTGGAAATTATTTTATTATTACGAGCAGTGAAAGATTAAAATAAGTATTAGTAAATACATAACGCGTTCTAAATTACTATCTAAGAATGATGACTTATTTTATTTCCAATTAAGAGCATTAAATATTTAATAGCCTTAACTTGCTTAAGACCAGCTTTCTGAAATAATTTATTAAAATATACAGTGATATGCTAAAAGTGCGTTTCAGTTTTGGAATAAGACAGACGAAACTTTAGATATTGACCAATAATCATCGTCACGACAAGACATTTATCAAAATAATTGGCGTCATACAGCCGACGATAGATAACACCACACTCCTACGAAACAAATAATATCTGCATGAAATTCGAATGCTTGGAATTTTAGAATGTATGAATAGCTGTAATATTCAATGCATCTTATCTATAATATGGTAATTTAAGCCAACAATTCGTGCAATCTCCAAACGTAAGGCGCAATAGTTGTTTGTCATTGTAAACATGAGGAAAACAGTGAACAAAGATGATAAGATTTATTTTATATACAACAGGTGATTATTAATTCTGGATACGATTTTCGTT
Organism: Parasteatoda lunata; assembly: GCA_949128135.1. Classification (NCBI taxonomy): domain Eukaryota; kingdom Metazoa; phylum Arthropoda; class Arachnida; order Araneae; family Theridiidae; genus Parasteatoda; species Parasteatoda lunata. The sequence goes on along the minus strand of OX421979.1, from coordinate 91,245,904 downwards.
GATTTTGGTACTTCTTAAAATTTGTACCTGTTTTTTATGTTCTATAGCTTAAGTTTAGAAATCAGTTATTCTGCAGATATCTTTCTAATGTGCAAATTATTTAGGATGATAACCTTCAAAGTGTCTAAAGAATTGTTTCTTTCATTACCTAGGTAATTTGCAAACTGATGTGATAATTTTCTCCTAGGTGATCGTCGAAATAAAAACAAGCTCTTGGAGAGAATAGCATCAGCGCTCCTGGCCATTTAAGTTAACATAATGTTATTTCTTTATTTTTCGCTATCTCAGAAAAAAAAATCAAGGGACTGCGATCAACGCATTAGTTAATTGAATCAATCTCTTAAAACCTATAATACAAAGAATTAAACGGTTTTAATTGTTATTACAATTTAGGAAATTGTTATTTATTTATTTTAAAATGTCTGAAGAATCAAATCTACAATCAAACAGTCATCAAATTATACGAGAAATTTTTTTTTGAACTTCAACGATACGCATTGAACTGTAATGATATGATTGCTTGATTCAACAGATCAGCCTAGTTAATCTACAAATCAGCTAGGTAACAATTTTTGCCTTGCCATGTATTATATTATATGCATGAATTTATGTCAAAAAAATTTAGAAACAGTAACATACAACATGATAATCTCATGCATAAGTTCAAAATATTCGTTAACTTTTAAAGAATATATAGTGTAAGTGCTACTTTCTTTTTTTTATAAGATATTTATACATACATATATATATATATACACTAGAAAGTTCTACTACTTGCTCGCTTCGCTTACAGCTCCCATCATTGCTTCTCATTCATCATTGTATTTTTCTTAACGGTTAAAAGTTTTCAAAGCAAAAATCATTTCGTTAATAATAAATTCGTTAAAATGATTTTAAAGATTTTGTTATCACGAGGATTTATATCTAAGAATATATTATTTTTTTTCTTAGAACTTTCCCTTTTCTAAACATCATCTCGACTTTAAAATTGAAATAGTAATAATTCTATGGATTTTCTTGATACATTTCTCAAATTTGAACCCAATAAAGAAGACAAGGGAACTCCTTTATCAAGTATTAGATGAAGTTTGCTGCGGTGTTTTTTTTTTTTTTTTTTTTTTTTTTTGGAGGAACTAACCAGCATTTGCATTACATGAAGAGGCATATCACGAAAATCTCCAACGATTAGCCTAACGGCAAGGGGACTTTAACCCATGATCAATCTACCACTAAGGATATTTTGTGGTCAGTGCAAGTCAGGGGCAAAATTTGTATCGACCATCCCTCGCTGGGATTCGAACCCAATTCACCTCATTCGAAGGCGAACGTTCTATCCCCTGAGCAATCACGGCTTTTCATGGGAATTGAAGTTAACAGAAACGACATGCCATTCATGGTAGCCTCTCAGGGAGAGGTTAGGTTAAGTTGAGCTCATTCTGGGGAGCCTGGCAACGAGGAAGCAGATGAATTGGCCAAGGGGGGTACCCTATTAGACGGGGTGGACTTTCATTACTCCATGACAAAACCCCAAGTGAAACATAGACAGAGGCAGGTCAGTAGGTATATATGGCAAGACAGGTGGCGCGGCTCCGCGAGTGGGAGACATACCTACCATTTGCTTCCCAATGTTAATGAACGATTTTTATCCTGTGATTTTTATCTCAATCAATTTTTAACTTCACATGGTGTTTTCGGCGATCATCAAGCAAGAATCTTCCAAAAATCAGCTTCATGCAAATATTGCGGATTTCATCAAACCATTAAACATTTAATCATCGATTGTCAGAAATTCACCACCATTAGAGGTAACTATTTCGACGCAAATACTGATATCAGAACTTGGTGTAATTCCACAAAAAAGAAAAATATCATCAGAGAAATTATTAAACGCACCTCAGAGGATGCACTTACCCCGTATGACATTTTGAACCCATTTTTTACGAGCTAATACAATCATGCTTGCGGGGCCGGCCGCCTGTTTGATGCCAAGTATTACGTTTGTATTCATGGGTTTTACTGATTTTACTACACTTTCATGTAATTTTAACTCTGTCACTATGATCTTTTTACTCTGTCATCTTGTTTTTTATTTCAACATAAAATTTTTAACTATGTCACCTTTATTTTAAACTCAGTCACTTTGTATTTTTATACTGGTTTTCCACCTTGTGATCTTAAACTCTGTTTATTGTATTTTCTTTACCATGTAATTTTAACTATGCCACTAAGTTTTCTATTCTGTCATTTTGTATTTTACTTCACCATGTAAATTTTAACTCTGTCAACTTTTACTTTTAAACTCTGTCACTTTGTGATTTTTACCTTGAGCTCCGCTCCTTTATCTTAGATTTTATGATACCTTTTCTGTGGTCCTTCCTTGCTTTTGCAAGGTTTTGGCTTGTTGTTTTGTGGTTTACTTTACCACGTAATTTTACTCTGTCACTATGATTTTTACTCTGTCATTTGTATTTTACTTCTCCATGCAAATTTTAGCTCTGTCAACCTTTACTTTTAAACTCTGTCACATTGTGATTTTTACCTTTAGCTCCGCTCCTTTATCTTAGATTTTATGATACTTTTTATATGGTCATCCCTTGCTTTTGCAAGATTTTAGCTTGCACATTTACCGTGCAATCTTAGTTTTTACCTGCTCTGTGTGCTTGCTGTTGTTCGTGTGTCAGGATTATCTGTTTTCCTTGTACTACCCACACCTGGCGCACATCTTGTTTTTTTTTTTTTTTTTTTTTTTTTTTTTTTTCTGTGACAAATTTTGTTTTTTTAGACCTTTTTAAATAATTTTCTTCGCTCACTATAAGGGAGGTCCGTCGGCTTCGGCATTACAAGGCGGATCTCTCGGAGCATTTTAAATGTTTAATTTGTTTTGTGTCTTGCTGTTGCCATCGGCACTTGTAATGTTTTGATGTTCTTTTAATAAATGCCACGGATGCGGCCTAGCCGGGCTGGTGGATGGATCCGATCTTGGAGCTGTCGCGGCGGCGGGTCATTCCACCGTGTGCCGAAATGAGGGCGGGTCGGAAATAATTAAATTCTTAAGTTGACCACTACAGATGTAGTCTTCTTATACAATTAACACGTTGAATGCCACTCTAACATTGAAATGACTTGACTGTCTAGCCAAAATGATTTTCTCAGTATGCATTACATATTTGATGAAATATTATTTACAACAAAACAGTTAACAGTTAACGGTCACTGGTGAGCCCTATGGCATTAAACGTGTTAATACCTTGATGTATAATGGAGAAAAAGTCCTCCTTGTTTCCTTATGTAATGTCAATTGCACCAAAAAAGGAAAAAACCAGTCTGGATCATCTAAATTCTTTTTTTCTCCTCTTGTATAGTTTCTCTAAAATAAGAACTCTTCTAACCCTTCTTCTGGACCCGCGGAGGTGACCAAGGTAATGAGACATAACTACAGTCGGATCCTGATTTTACGAATTCATATGGGTACTGAAAATAGTATTCGCTAAATCGGGGATAAATCTTAATATCGGGGGCAAAATAAAGAAAAAATTGACTAACCATATGGAATATTCGAACATCTCTAATAAACTAATACGCAAAATAAATAGAAATCTTACACATTTTATTGAGGTTGAATGAATAGGTTGAATTCGAATGTTTGCGCGCTGATTAGTATGAAATTTTAAAACATTTCGTAAGGTTTCCTTATTTCTTTGATTTCTACCTTCGACGTCATGATGAGAAGATAATACTCCTTCATCTTGCTGCATTATGTAAGTTTTCACTCTTTCCAAACCGTGCAAAGCATCAGAAAAGGTTTTAAATGGAGCTTCATTATCCTGTGTCGCTATTCATTGTTTCCTATAAATCTACTTCATTAACTTCATCAAATTCGTTAAATCGCAGTAAATAGGGGTTCGTTAAACTGGGATTCAACTGTAAATCAAGTAGAGGTGTGAGGGCAGGTCGGGTCGGCGAGAGAAAGGGACTATTGTGTTAGCCCTAGAGTGAAGAGCCTCCCTGAAATGGGCTATTCTTTCTTCCATAACAGCAGACTTTGTGGAGGGGGGAGTTCTTGCCTTAGACAAACTATATGCTTTCAACCTTAAGATACTTCTTAATTCCTTTATATCTCAAATTGTAAATATGATAAATGAAATAAAAACAGTAGATAAGAAAAATAATTTTCTCCAATAGGGAAACTTTGCTTATGTGCTAATTTTGGCTATTTGTTTGCTATTGTTAACTTTTACTCGTTTGCTACGGTTGAGTTTTAAGTTGTGGTAATATGGAGATTTCGCTCTTTTACGTTAGTTTTCGTAAGCTCCCGTACGTAAGATTAAAGCAAATGCGCATGCTCGCGTTTATTTTCGATGCTACGTATCTTCACGTTAAACTGGCGTTACAAAGATAAAGATAAAAGTGCGTTGTTTTTAGCTATTAAATGTCGTTTTCCATTTAAGAAAACCTTCGTACTAAAAACATGTGAATTTTAAGAAATGTATTTATGAAATTTAGAAATGAATCGATTAATCTTACAACAATCGGTTCATTCAATAAAAAATAATTTAACTGGTTTTTTGTTTAATATTATGGTTGTCTAATTGCACTAGTTAATAAGAAAGTTCGCTTTTTCAAAATTATAAATTCTATTTATTATAACAATACAATTTGGTTTAATAAAGTCAATTAATCAATAGAAGATAAATAATGTTTCTTTAAATAATATTAATAATAAAAATAATAAGCTACATACTTTATCGCTGAATTCATCAAAATCTGTAATCTACCAATTTTTACTGCTCTCAGATTCACAGTTTTACAAAAAGAATATTGAATCCTTTTTTTGTTTTTTTTGCCACAGCTTTAAAAAAATAGTCTAAATCAATTTTAAATGCGATTTTTTTTTTTCGATTTTGTGGTTAAAGTTAAAATGATATTCCGCTACGTAAACGGTTTTGAACTTACCGGAATTTTTTCAAAATCTCTTATTTTCACATAATTAAATTAGATTTTTTTTCCACGGGCATATGCCTATTTCTCCAGAACTGACGCATGCGCACTAAAAGTGCACATGCGTAAATACTTGAAATCTTACGCACAAGAGTGTACGGAAGCTAACATAAATTTGCGAAGTCTCTTCATTTTCATAAAAAATTATATCTGAAACAAGCTTACACACTAGCTAGTCAAAATATTGAGCGACGATAAACTTCAGAAACAGAGATAATAGACATATATTTTACTTGTGGTGATCAGAAAAAAATTAAAACTTATATTGTTCTTAGACATAGAGCTGCAGTTGAAATTACAGTACCGAAATTATTCGGAAGGTGATAGAAAATTTGGATTAATGATGTATTTAATTTGGTGATAAAAGTCTTCCTGTAGTTATAATGATACCAATGAAAGCATCATTGCCCCAGGCATAGTGTTGCCCAGGCATAGTGTACCAGGCATAAGGTGATTTAAGTGCACTTGCTAATCGGAAAGTGGTCAAAACTTTGATTACAAACTTTCCTCATTACAGATTCAAATGTGATTTAATAAAAACTGTATTAAGAACAAAAGACATTTTTTTAATAAATTGGTTTTTAATTGTGAAAATGGGTTCTTTTCTTAGATAACAATATTTTAAATCGTATTTTTATGTGCAAAAATAATTCACGTTAGTCTCAAAATTGATTACTTTGAATAGAAATTTTTAAATGAATATAAATATTTCATAATAATAATGAATAGTATAATAAATGAAAAAGTAGCTTTTACCATTCTAATTTTAAGTTAATTGAGATCATTAAAATATATTTTAGAATAATTTTTTTCAAAAAAAGTAAGTCAAAACATAAAATTAAGACACAATAATAATCGCCGTCTTAAAATTGTAAAATAATAAAATTAACACTTTGGTTAAAAACAGAGCTAAGTTAAATTAGTAGTGACAAAAAACTTTTAACTAAAAATATTCTCTTTCTGTGGTATCCCTAGGATAGAATCGCTTAGAAGAAAATGGAAATTTAAAAATCAAAATTCATAAACAAGAGGAAGGAAAAAAATTAAAGAAATAAAACTAATACAAATTAAAAAAGTTAAAGATTACTTTCACTCGAACTTAAAAATAAAATGCTGTCTCAAATTCGAATTCACTATTTGCCCCAATAGAAAAAAAAATGAAAATGTTTAAAAAGATCTTTTATAAAACTCGCCAAATCCTACTATAAAAGCAGCTGCTGACGTATGATGAATAGGAAATGCTAAAATTGTGAATTTTAATTGTGTAGTATCTACTCCTGATTTTTTTATTTATGCTTCTGAATAAATCATTTTTTCCTGCATGAGGTTTTTTTTCCTCACAGATCTTGGATACAGTTTCAATTCTGCAGTCTGTTTCTTTCTGCAAGATATATATATATATATATATATATATATATATATACATATATATTTAAATAATCTTTTTAATTTATTTTTTGTCGAAATATACAAGTTCGAATTGCTCCATTCGAATTGCTTTTTGGGACAAAAATGAATAATAATGAACTGGGAAAGTTAAAAGAAATGATTGAAATTGAATTTCAGGCTCATTTTGAAGCCCAAAGAGAGGAACTAAGAAAAGACGCAAGGCAGCAAATTTGTAAAATTCAAGAAGAAAATAAAAAGACCTACAATTTAAGAAGAAAGGAGCCAAAATCTTACGAAATTGGAAATTTAGTTGCCATTAAAAGAACTCAATTTGGACCTCACTTGAAGCTAAAACCGAAGTACCTTGGCCCCTACAAAATAACAAGAGTAAAAGGAGGAAATACTTATGATGTAGTAAAAGAAAGAAATCACGAAGGACCTAACTGCTCGACAACGTGTGCGGAGTATCTTAAATCATGGAACAGTTGTCAAGAACTTTAGTGCTTGCCAAGACAAAAAAAAAAAAAAAAGACTGTAATTTTTGAAGATGAAAAATAATTGCTAAAGAAGCGAATTTGATTTTTGAAGAAGACGAAAGAACTTAAAGACGTAAAAGAAGACGAAAGAATTTAAAGACGTAGAAGAAGTTCAAGACGAAAGACGTTGAAGAAAAAAGACGAAAGATGTTTAAAAAAAAAAAAAGAAGACGAAGACGTTGAAGAAGAAACAAAAGACGTGTAAAGACGAAAGAGTGAATTTGCCTGAACTGATTGACTCTTAACTGAAAGATTTTTTCATAAAAGACGAAATTAACCTAAAACATTTATTTTTCAGAAATCAATTATAAATTTCAGTCTGCTCTGCTTTTTCTTTTTTTTTCTTTTTAGAATCGCTGGAGGACCAGCCGAAGTCAGCGTGGCCGGTTGTGGTGCCAGTTCCTGAAGCTGTAAACTGCAAGCTGATCTCAGACTATGTAAGCTGCAAGCTGATCCCTGTCTGCACTACTTGGAAGGAATGGGGATTTCCCTGAGATCACAAATGACGGTTTGTAGCGAACGAAGAAAGACGCTGATGAACTCCAAAGAGGAGTTGGTTGTGATTATGCCGAACTTTTTTGAACTTTTCCTCATTTATATTTATGTGTTATCAATGTGTTTATCGTCCGTCCTTATGTAGATTTAGTTTTAATATATGTTTATGTTTAAAGAACAGTGCCTCTTTTTATTTTCAAAGACGATCACTCATGCCGTCCCCACATATATATATATATATATATATATATATATATATATATATATATATATATATATATATATATATATATATATATATATATATATATATATATATATATATATATATATATATATATATATATATATACATATATATTTAAATAATCTTTTTAATTTATTTTTTGTCGAAATATACAAGTTTAAAAACGTTATGTATTAAAAGGTCGCATAAATAATGAGAGAAACTTCTCGGGGAGATACAGCACATCATAAGGATTAAAACTGCATAGGAACTTATGTCTAGAAAGGTCATCATATGCCGCTAGAGGCGCTATCCCTATAATGACCTGTTTCTTTGTGTGCTTCTATACAGGTGTTAAAAAGAAAGAGCACATAGCTGCGTACTACGACATTTCCGAGCATGGGTTCCTATACAGTTGTAATCCCGATTGCATGCCCCAATTTCCATAGACATTCGTTGCGACATTTACGCGACCTCTATTGTATATAACGTTACTAAACTTGTACAATTCGACAAAAATTAACTATAAATTCCATTTAAAGAGAAACAGAATTTTAGGAATAAAAATTAATTTTATTTGAAATTCCTACACCCGAATCAGTCAATATTAAGTATTAGTATAAAAGCAACGAAAAATTTGTTCCCCTGTGTAATGAATAAAAGTGAATTTTAATGAATAAAAATGTGAATGAATAATAAAAGGTGTTCATGAATAAAAATGACTGTTTGGTTTGAATACAAAACTTTGATGTTTGAAAATGTTTTAAATCCAAATCTATAAAGTTTCGATTCTTATAAAATTATTCGTTTCTAAATGGGTTAAAAAGATTACTTAATCTTTTTTACCCATTCGTAAAAAAATATTTTTTACCAATGCGTAAAAATGATTACTTACATTCAAATGGAAGTTTTAAAACTACTCATCTTTACTCTAATAAGTCCATTTCACTAAACTTCAATTAAAACTGAAATGGAGAAAAAAAATTTTTTTTTCAGAATACCAAACATCCAAAACATATCAGAAATAATCGGCTTTCGATTCCATGCGATCGCCAAATAGCAATCTTGTTCAGGATTGCTCACAACCTTCTCCCAAAAAAGCGAATCAGTATCGTCACATACCATGTGACGAAGGCGGAACCAAATAAGTGAACGAGCTATACTTTTGAACAGACATGAAATTGAGAAATATTTTCATGTTGAACAAGCTGGTTTTCGGAACAGCAAAGCCACAACAGATTTTTGAACTTAGAAACATAATCGAACAAAGTCCGGAAATGAATTCTTGCTTATACTTTATTGATTTTATTCTCTCAATAGGGATGTGCTGTGGAAGATCTTAAGGAATTATAACATCAATGAAAAACATCATAAAAAGCATTTATGAAGGCAATAAAGCCATTGGATCATGAGGATCATAATTTACCATCAGAAAAGAGGAATACGATGGAACTTTTACTTCACTTTAGAAGACCTTGATTTTGGGAACGATATTCTCCTCGTATCACCTAATTTTAACGATCTGAATATGAAAACACAAACATTAAACAAATATGCTAATGAAATTTGCTTTCAAATTAATAAAAGTAAGACAAAAATAATGAGAACAAGTGGGAAATCTATCAGAAGCATAGGAATCAACTCCGAAAAAAATAAAATCGATTGATTCTTTTGTTTATCTCGGAGCTATTGTTAATAAACAGGGTGGAAGTAACGATGATATTTCCCAGAAAAGTTAAATCCTGTTTTAAAGGTCTGTACAATTCTTGGAGAACCTCAAATATAAAATTAAAAACGAAAATAAGTGTCTGTAAGGCAACTGTGCTTTCCATTCTTCTGTCCCTGGAAATCAGAAAAAGAAAAATTTGAAATTTTTCAAAATAGTTGCTTAAAAATAATAGTAAAATTCTTCTGGCCCCATAGTATAACAAATAAAGACCTTTTAACAAAAGCTAATATCCCATCTGTTAATAGAGAAATTTTAAAATGAAGATAGATATTTCTCGGCCGCATACTAAGAACAGATAGAAACAATACTGCAAATGTAGCTCATGGGCGCCTAGCAGAAAGAGAAAAAGAGGGAGACTAAGACTAACTGGGCAAAGATGCTTTAAGAAAAATCTTAGTTGAGCAGGATTAACTAGATGAGAAGAAGCGCGTTGTTTGGCCTGAGGAGAAAAAGACTCGATGTGCCAGTTCGGCACGAAGAGGATAAGTAAGTACTAAATTTAGAAACTCCGTGTTGACCACTTCGAAAACAAGACAGAACATCATATATATTCCTCCATAGCCTGCATCTTTAAAATTAAAATTACGACCACTCTGGGAGATCTGATTTCCCAAGAATAAAAATATCATTACATCCAACAACTTACACCCATCAGCCTTTTGCCGCTGTGTCATCTTGTCTCTCATAATTTTAACTTTTTTCCTATATACATTTAATATTGTATATATTATCGTTGAGGTAAAACTGTTATCACACTTATTTGAAGCAGCTTTCTTCTACATCGGCATGTTATCAGAATGTTCTGATTGGACGTTAAGTTTGAGCCCAGGAAGGCTATAAATACAAGTAAATCTGTTTCTCTGATGTTCTTTTCTATTTCTTCTGTCCCAATGTACGTTCCAACTGTGTAACTCTCGATTTAATGTTCTAATATACATGTCATTCTCTGATCCACTGATCTCTGAATTTCATTACAATAACAATTATACAACTCTGCTTTATCTTTCATTAAATTTTTAACTCTACTTTAGACTATTTTAATGCCATTTAGTCATCATTGTTGTTTTGACTTCTTCTTCTTTTTAAGTTTTCATGGTCTTTTGCCAATTTTAGCAACTACTTTTATACTGCAGAATTTTTTAATTTGACTTTACTTAAATTTTTAAATTCTTGACTTGATTTTACACATCTACCTGTATGTTTTATATATTATACTGTCCAATCATCTGCTGTGTAAGCACGGTGTAATAATTGTTTTCCAGGTTCTAGAACCATATGTTTTTACGATCTTGAATTTTAATATTTTGTTATTCACGGTATTTTAATTGTCTATTTTATCAGGGTCATTTAACACCACTGTGTTTTATAAGGGACCTATGATCTGTAATGGCTCTAGTTTTGAGTAAATCTTTTGCGGACCCAATTTTTTGCCATCCACTCATGTTCTTTTGTAAATTTTATGTTTTTAAATAAATGCTACGGAGAAGCTTTGCTAGGCCGCTCGACTGATGCGTGTGCTGGTATAAACCAGCCTCTCCTCTCCAGAGGGAGAGAGCTGTCGTGGCGAAGAGTCTGTACTTTCCCGAATACCCCACCACATCGATTTCACTACTCAGCTATAACACAGTATCAGCTGTACACAACTCGATAATAAATTATCGTATTATGTCACAATGGAAAACAAATGGACAAATAGCACCAAGAGATGGCAAACTTTCAAATTCTTCAGAGACCCAAGGGCCACGAGACTGCAGACCAATTTTTTTATTAAATCAATTCCTAACTGGCCATGGTGTGTTTGGAAGTTACCAAAGCAGATTCTTCAGGGACACACCTAATTGCAATTAATGTAGAGAATTAAAAGACATCAAACATTTACTCTGAGACTGCCCAGAATTCCAGAAACACCGTGACATTGTATTTCATACAAATACAACGAAACATCAGCATTTTTCCAATTTGGTTAACAGAACTACTATGAAGAAAATCATTAAAGTGACCCTAGAGGACATGCTTGGTAATACATAACAACACAAACAAACTCTGATCAGGAACCGTGTCGTCAACACTGACCTTTACTCTACTGTTTTAATTATAAACTTTAACCAGCGAATTGTACAACATCTATTTGATTTTAGCAAACTCGTTAACTTATGTTATTTTATGACTTTTTACATGTTTTATTTAATATTTTAATTTACTACCTATTTTAATGCTCCTTTCGATGTGATTTTAAACGTTTTTCCCTTATTAATTTTATATCCTGCCATTTGGATTGGTCGGTCGATCTATTTTAAAAATCCTCGATGTTCTAAAAATATCGGGTTGTTCGGAAAGTAATTTCGGTTTTCCGACAGAGGATTTAATTGTAAATTTTTGAAACGAACTTCTCACTTAAGCCGTTATATAGTTATATTCTTTGAGAGCTGATATATCAAGGCTTGTGTGTGAAAAAGTTCAATTAATTCTACGCAGTAGTTTTCAGTTGGTGCTCTTTTAAATATGGAGAGCAATAAACAGCATTTTCGTCATATTTTACTTTTTTACTATAGAAAACGTAAAATTGCTGTTCATGCCTGAAAGAAATTTACCGATGTGTATGAATAAGATGTGTTGACAGTACGCTAGTGCCAGAATTGGTTTGCAAAAATTCGATCCGGCAATTTTGATGTCAAAGCTGCACCACGTTCTGAAAGGCCTGCTGAAGCTGATAAAGACACAATAAAGGCATTAGTTGACTCAAATCGGCGAATAACAACACGTGAGATAGGTAAGAGTTTAAATTTATCGAATTCAACTGTTTATGACCACTTGAAAGGCCTGGATTTAATCTCGAAGCTCGATATATGTGTTCCCCACGTTCTCACGGAGAGAAATTTGTGTCGTCTCGTTGATGTCTGTGATTCGTTTCGCAAACGTCACGAAAATGATCCATTTTTGAAGTGCATCATTACTGGGAACGAAAAATGGGATGTCTATAACATTGTCAAACGCAAGAGATCATGGAGCAAAAAAGATGAACCGGCTCAAAGCATTTCAAAAGCCAATATCCATCAAAAAAGGTGATGCTGTTTGTGATGCCACAATTGGCATTGCATAATCATTTCTTATCCTTTAAAATATCTTTGATTACTTATACTTATTTTTATTTATAAAATGATGTTTAAATAAATCATAGACTTAATCTTTTAAAAGCGAACATAAAATATTTATTCTTTTTTTGCATCGATCAATGTAACGGATAGTTTTTATTTAATTTCTATGCAGACTTATTCATTGTCGCCTCTAATCGAAAATAAAATTCTATTTATAACTTTTTATTCTAATTTCTAACTGAAAATATGTTTCGGTTGCATGGTTGTAATAATTCTCAAATTTGTTGGCGACTCGTGATCGCCGAGGTATTTTTTAAACCCAATATTGTAATGGCTTTGTTTGTGTTGGCTTTGTTTTGGCTGCTATATTTTGATAAATCGCCAATTTTGGATCTCCTACCCGCACATCACTTTTATCCGTTAGGAACAATTGTATTTACTTCAAAATTTGTGGCGACTAGGAGTGCCCATTGGGCGCTCCTGTCCCAGCCATCCTAACGTTTTAAAAACATGGCACTGCCCACGGAGTGTTCATTTCACACTCCGTGGGTAGTATAAAATTGGTTTACATAGAAGACACTGTCTAAAATGTTATCATTGACTCTTGGAAAAAATTTTTGAGTTTGCCTCCCATTCGTCGAGCGGTCCCACCTTTCCTGCCATAGTACCCTGCTGACCTGCCTTAATCTATTATTGACCTGAGGTCTTGTGATGGAGTAGTGGAAGTCCACCCCGCTGAGCAAAGTACCCGCTTTAGCTAAGACGTTACCGCCTCCTCGTTACCCAACTCCCCCGAGTGGGCTTTGACCCAGGTGATCTGATAATTCCAATTTTGGATAATGTTTTTGATGTTTTCAACGATTGGATCTCTTGGTGTGGGGTTCTCGAGGGATTTTAACGAGAATTTGGAGTCTGAAAAAAGTGCCATGTCTTGTATGTTTTCCTTGGCCGCCCAAGAAATGGCCAAATGAATGGCGGTCAGCTCAGCCGGGTAGACATTTGATTCGTCATTATTCACAGACTGTTGATGTATAGTAACGTTATCACGCTTGACCAGGAAGCCACTAACAACTCTAAATTCAAAATCATTGGTTTCGTTATTAAGCACTTTCATTTTGCTCCCGTCCGTGTAAATTTCAATTCCCGTTCCCCTCGGCCGGTTGTATCCCGTATTAACAATTTTAAGTTGGGTAGGGTCAAAGTTATAGTTTGAAGATCTAAAGATATGATGACAGATTTTCTGACTAAACCAATTCACAAAAATTTTTAAATTTTAGAAATGTATTAAAATTAGTACCTAAGCATAAAATTAATTGTAAGATTAAGGAAAGATGCTATAAAACACATTTATTTTACTGCGAGTCATCTGCCCATTCAAAGTTTATTACTTTAGCCACGGTTTTCAATTTAATTAACAGTAGTTTGTTTAATTATGTGAAGTATAAATTTTAATAATTTTCACTTCTCGACTCCACATTCGTCCATCTTGTTAAAAGCTCTAGCTCATGAACTAAAAACTAATAATTATATTAATTGAGAAATAAATTAAAAAGACTACCTGATCATTTCAACTAATGATTCAATCCTGATCAGTGATAATTCCTGATAAAGTAATTAATGCTTCAAATTATTGAGTAAGTCACAAAGTATCCTTGCAGTATAGACTAAAAGAGGGTGAAATCAGAATAAGTAAGCCCGCACCAGACAAAGGAAAGCAAACATTAATTCTGTAACCTTTTATTCCCTTAAGTGTGTGTTGACTCATTATTTTCAGCTCGATAAGTTATTTTATATCATTTTTCAACAAAACAAGACACAGTGGTCTAAAATATAATGCAAAAGATTTCTTGAGTAAAGATTTATTTAGAGAATTAGGGCTGCAAAAGACCTACATACATTGGAAATTAATTATAAACGAACAATTTTGACAAATCAACCCATTGCAGATTGCATTGATTGACCAACTACTGCAGCTGTTTGCCCTGAAGCGCCATAGTTGACGTTTCCAATTCTAGCTGATGAAAGAATCTGAAGTAATGCTGAGACGAGTTCCAAAAGAGATTGTATAAGAACATCACAATCAGAGGCTCCAGGGTTACCAGCTCTAACTTGAGACACAACACTTCCAATTGTGCTTGAAAGACTAGCAGCATTAACTGGACCTCCTGAGACAATTCTTGATGCAGTTGATGAAATTCGGGAAACTGATCCTGGTGATGATATTGCAGATGCGGCTGCTGATGCTACACCTGATCCAGAACCACTTGGACCATAACTTCTTGTTCCAGAACTACTAGGTCCATATCCACCGTAGCCAGCTGCTGCTGCCACGGCGGATGCTGCGCCAGATCCTTCTCCTCCTTGTCCATATCCGCCTTGTCCATATCCACCTTGACCACCTGAACCACCAGCTGCAGCTGCTGCGGCTGCTACACCAGATCCTTCTCCTCCTTGTCCATATCCGCCTTGTCCATATCCTCCTTGACCACCTGAACCTCCAGCTGCAGCTGCTGCGCCAGATCCTTCTCCTCCTTGTCCATATCCGCCTTGTCCATATCCTCCTTGACCACCTGAACCTCCTGCTGCAGCTGCTGCGGCTGCTGAACCTGATCCTTCTCCTCCTTGTCCAGATCCTTGTCCATATCCGCCTTGACCGTATCCTGCTTGACCACCTGAACCACCAGCTGCTGCGGCTGCTGCGCCAGATCCTTGTCCTCCTTGTCCATATCCACCTTGGCCTCCTTCTCCTGCCCCTTGTCCATAACCTCCTTGTCCATATCCGCCTTGACCACCTGAACCGCCAGCTGCAGCTGCGGCTGCGGCTGCTGCTCCAGATCCTTGTCCCCCTTGTCCATATCCACCTTGGCCTCCTTCTCCTGCCCCTTGTCCATAACCTCCTTGTCCATATCCGCCTTGACCACCTGAACCGCCAGCTGCAGCTGCTGCTGCGGCTGCTGCTCCAGATCCTTGTCCCCCTTGTCCATATCCACCCTGGCCACCTTCACCTGCACCTTGTCCATATCCTCCTTGTCCATATCCGCCTTGACCACCTGAACCGCCAGCTGCAGCTGCTGCGCCAGTTCCTTGTCCTCCTTGTCCATATCCACCTTGGCCTCCTTCTCCTGCCCCTTGTCCATATCCGCCTTGACCACCTGAACCGCCAGCTGCAGCTGCTGCTGCGGCAGCAGCGCCAGATCCTTGTCCTCCTTGTCCATATCCACCTTGGCCTCCTTCTCCTGCCCCTTGTCCATAACCTCCTTGTCCATATCCGCCTTGACCACCTGAACCGCCAGCTGCAGCTGCTGCTGCGGCTGCTGCTCCAGATCCTTGTCCTCCTTGTCCATATCCACCTTCACCTGCACCTTGTCCATATCCTCCTTGTCCATATCCGCCTTGGCCACCTGAGCCACCAGCTGCAGCTGCTGCTGCGGCTGCTGCTCCAGATCCTTGTCCTCCTTGTCCATATCCACCTTGGCTTCCTTCTCCTGCCCCTTGTCCATATCCTCCTTGTCCATATCCGCCTTGACCACCTGAACCGCCAGCTGCAGCTGCTGCTGCGGCTGCTGCGCCAGATCCTTGTCTTCCTTGTCCATATCCACCTTGGCCTCCTTCTCCTGCCCCTTGTCCATAACCTCCTTGTCCATATCCGCCTTGACCACCTGAACCGCCAGCTGCAGCTGCTGCTGCGGCTGCTGCTCCAGATCCTTGTCCTCCTTGTCCATATCCACCTTCACCTGCACCTTGTTCATATCCTCCTTGTCCATATCCGCCTTGACCACCTGAACCGCCAGCTGCAGCTGCTGCTGCGGCTGCTGCTCCAGATCCTTGTCCCCCTTGTCCATATCCACCCTGGCCATCTTCACCTGCACCTTGTCCATATCCACCTTGACCACCTGAACCGCCAGCTGCTGCTGCTGCGGCTGCTGCACTAGATCCTTGTCCTCCTTGTCCATACCCACCTTGGCCACCTTCTCCTGCACCTTGTCCATATCCTCCTTGTCCATATCCGCCTTGCCCACCTGAACCACCAGCTGCTGCTGCGGCGGCTGCTGCGCCAGTTCCTTGTCCTCCTTGTCCATATCCACCTTGGCCTCCTTCTCCTGCCCCTTGTCCATATCCGCCTTGACCACCTGAACCGCCAGCTGCAGCTGCTGCTGCGGCAGCAGCGCCAGATCCTTGTCCTCCTTGTCCATATCCACCTTGGCCTCCTTCTCCTGCTCCTTGTCCATATCCGCCTTGACCACCTGAACCGCCAGCTGCAGCTGCTGCTGCGGCTGCTGCGCCAGATCCTTGTCCTCCTTGTCCATATCCACCTTGGCCTCCTTCTCCTGCTCCTTGTCCATATCCTCCTTGTCCATATCCGCCTTGACCACCTGAACCGCCAGCTGCAGCTGCTGCTGCGGCTGCTGCGCCAGATCCTTGTCCTCCTTGTCCATATCCACCTTCACCTGCACCTTGTCCATATCCTCCTTGTCCATATCCGCCTTGGCCACCTGAACCACCAGCTGCAGCTGCTGCTGCGGCTGCTGCGCCAGATCCTTGTCCTCCTTGTCCATATCCACCTTGGCCTCCTTCTCCTGCTCCTTGTCCATATCCTCCTTGTCCATATCCGCCTTGACCACCTGAACCGCCAGCTGCAGCTGCTGCTGCGGCTGCTGCGCCAGATCCTTGTCCTCCTTGTCCATATCCACCTTCACCTGCACCTTGTCCATATCCGCCTTGACCACCTGAACCGCCAGCTGCAGCTGCTGCTGCGGCTGCTGCGCCAGATCCTTGTCCTCCTTGTCCATATCCACCTTGGCCACCTTCTCCTGCCCCTTGTCCATAACCTCCTTGTCCATATCCGCCTTGACCACCTGAACCGCCAGCTGCAGCTGCTGCTGCTCCAGATCCTTGTCCTCCTTGTCCATATCCACCTTGGCCACCTTCACCTGCACCTTGTCCATATCCTCCTTGTCCATATCCGCCTTGACCACCTGAACCACCAGCTGCTGCTGCTGCGGCTGCTGCACTAGATCCTTGTCCTCCTTGTCCATATCCACCTTGGCCACCTTCTCCTGCACCTTGTCCATATCCCCCTTGTCCATATCCGCCTTGCCCACCTGAACCACCAGCTGCAGCTGCGGCGGCATCTGCGCCAGATCCTTGTCCTCCTTGTCCATATCCACCTTGGCCTCCTTCTCCGGCCCCCTGTCCATATCCGCCTTGACCACCTGAACCGCCAGCTGCAGCTGCTGCTGCTGCGCCAGATCCTTGTCCTCCTTGTCCATATCCACCTTGGCCTCCTTCTCCTGCTCCTTGTCCATATCCTCCTTGTCCATATCCGCCTTGACCACCTGAACCGCCAGCTGCAGCTGCTGCTGCGGCTGCTGCGCCAGATCCTTGTCCTCCTTGTCCATATCCACCTTCACCTGCACCTTGTCCATATCCTCCTTGTCCATATCCGCCTTGACCACCTGAACCACCAGCTGCAGCTGCTGCTGCGGCTGCTGCTCCAGATCCTTGTCCTCCTTGTCCATATCCACCTTGGCCACCTTCATCTGCACCTTGTCCATATCCTCCTTGTCCATATCCGCCTTGACCACCTGAACCGCCAGCTGCTGCTGCTGCGGCTGCTGCACTAGATCCTTGTCCTCCTTGTCCATATCCACCTTGGCCACCTTCTCCTGCACCTTGTCCATATCCTCCTTGTCCATATCCGCCTTGCCCACCTGAACCACCAGCTGCTGCTGCGGCGGCTGCTGCGCCAGATCCTTGTCCTCCTTGTCCATATCCACCTTGGCCTCCTTCTCCTGCCCCTTGTCCGTATCCGCCTTGGCCACCTGAACCCCCAGCTGCAGCTGCTGCTGCGGCTGCTGCGCCAGATCCTTGTCCTCCTTGTCCATATCCACCTTGGCCTCCTTCTCCTGCTCCTTGTCCATATCCTCCTTGTCCATATCCGCCTTGAGCACCTGAACCGCCAGCTGCAGCTGCTGCTGCGGCTGCTGCGCCAGATCCTTGTCCTCCTTGTCCATATCCACCTTCACCTGCACCTTGTCCATATCCTCCTTGTCCATATCCACCTTGACCACCTGAACCGCCAGCTGCAGCTGCTGCTGCGGCTGCAGCGCCAGATCCTTGTCCTCCTTGTCCATATCCACCTTCACCTGCACCTTGTCCATATCCTCCTTGTCCATATCCGCCTTGACCACCTGAACCACCAGCTGCAGCTGCTGCTGCGGCTGCTGCGCCAGAGCTTTGTCCTCCTTGTCCATATCCACCTTGGCCTCCTTCTCCTGCCCCTTGTCCATATCCGCCTTGACCACCTGAACCACCAGCTGCAGCTGCTGCTGCGGCTGCTGCGCCAGATCCTTGTCCTCCTTGTCCATATCCACCTTGGCCTCCTTCTCCTGCTCCTTGTCCATATCCACCTTGTCCATATCCGCCTTGACCACCTGAATCGCCAGCTGCAGCTGCTGCTGCGCCAGATCCTTGTCCTCCTTGTCCATATCCACCTTCACCTGCACCTTGTCCATATCCTCCTTGTCCATATCCGCCTTGACCACCTGAACCGCCAGCTGCAGCTGCTGCTGCGGCTGCTGCGCCAGATCCTTGTCCTCCTTGTCCATATCCACCTTCACCTGCACCTTGTCCATATCCTCCTTGTCCATATCCGCCTTGACCACCTGAACCGCCAGCTGCAGCTGCTGCTGCGGCTGCTGCGCCAGATCCTTGTCCTCCTTGTCCATATCCACCTAGGCCTCCTTCTCCTGCCCCTTGTCCATATCCGCCTTGACCACCTGAACCGCCAGCTGCAGCTGTGCCAGATCCTTGTCCTCCTTGTCCATATCCACCTTGGCCTCCTTCTCCTGCTCCTTGTCCATATCCTCCTTGTCCATATCCGCCTTGACCACCTGAACTGCCAGCTGCTGCGGCTGCGGCTGCTGCGCCAGATCCTTGTCCTCCTTGTCCATATCCACCTTCACCTGCACCTTGTCCATATCCTCCTTGTCCATATCCGCCTTGACCACCTGAACCTCCAGCTGCAGCTGCTGCTGCGGCAGCTGCGCCAGATCCTTGTCCTCCTTGTCCATATCCACCTTGGCCACCTGCCCCTTGTCCATATCCTCCTTGTCCATATCCGCCTTGGCCACCTGAACCGCCAGCTGCAGCTGCTGCGGCTGCTGCGCCAGATCCTTGACCTCCTTGTCCATATCCACCTTGGCCTCCTTCTCCTGCTCCTTGTCCATATCCTCCTTGTCCATATCCGCCTTGACCACCTGAACCGCCTGCTGCAGCTGCTGCTGCGGCTGCTGCGCCAGATCCTTGTCCTCCTTGTCCATATCCACCTTCACCTGCACCTTGTCCATATCCTCCTTGTCCATATCCGCCTTGACCACCTGAACCGCCAGCTGCAGCTGCTGCTGCGGCTGCTGCTCCAGATCCTTGTCCTCCTTGTCCATATCCACCTTCACCTGCACCTTGTCCATATCCTCCTTGTCCATATCCGCCTTGACCACCTGAACCGCCAGCTGCAGCTGCTGCTGCGGCTGCTGCTCCAGATCCTTGTCCCCCTTGTCCATATCCACCCTGGCCACCTTCACCTGCACCTTGTCCATATCCACCTTGACCACCTGAACCGCCAGCTGCTGCTGCTGCGGCTGCTGAACTAGATCCTTGTCCTCCTTGTCCATACCCACCTTGGCCACCTTCTCCTGCACCTTGTCCATATCCTCCTTGTCCATATCCGCCTTGCCCACCTGAACCACCAGCTGCTGCTGCGGCGGCTGCTGCGCCAGTTCCTTGTCCTCCTTGTCCATATCCACCTTGGCCTCCTTCTCCTGCCCCTTGTCCATATCCGCCTTGACCACCTGAACCGCCAGCTGCAGCTGCTGCTGCGGCAGCAGCGCCAGATCCTTGTCCTCCTTGTCCATATCCACCTTGGCCTCCTTCTCCTGCCCCTTGTCCATAACCTCCTTGTCCATATCCGCCTTGACCACCTGAACCGCCAGCTGCAGCTGCTGCTGCGGCTGCTGCTCCAGATCCTTGTCCTCCTTGTCCATATCCTCCTTGTCCATATCCTCCTTGTCCATATCCGCCTTGGCCACCTGAACCGCCAGCTGCAGCTGCTGCTGCGGCTGCTGCGCCAGATCCTTGTCCTCCTTGTCCATATCCACCTTGGCCTCCTTCTCCTGCCCCTTGTCCATATCCGCCTTGACCACCTGAACCGCCAGCTGCAGCTGCTGCTGCGGCAGCAGCGCCAGATCCTTGTCCTCCTTGTCCATATCCACCTTGGCCTCCTTCTCCTGCTCCTTGTCCATATCCTCCTTGTCCATATCCGCCTTGACCACCTGAACCGCCAGCTGCAGCTGCTGCTGCGGCTGCTGCGCCAGATCCTTGTCCTCCTTGTCCATATCCACCTTGGCCTCCTTCTCCTGCCCCTTGTCCATAACCTCCTTGTCCATATCCGCCTTGACCACCTGAACCGCCAGCTGCAGCTGCTGCTGCGGCTGCTGCTCCAGATCCTTGTCCTCCTTGTCCATATCCACCTTGGCCTCCTTCTCCTGCCCCTTGTCCATATCCGCCTTGACCACCTGAACCGCCAGCTGCAGCTGCTGCGGCGGCTGCTGTGCCAGATCCTTGTCCTCCTTGTCCATATCCACCTTGGCCTCCTTCTCCTGCTCCTTGTCCATATCCTCCTTGTCCATATCCGCCTTGACCACCTGAACTGCCAGCTGCAGCTGCTGCTGCGGCTGCTGCGCCAGATCCTTGTCCTCCTTGTCCATATCCACCTTGGCCTCCTGCTCCTTGTCCATATCCTCCTTGTCCATATCCGCCTTGAGCACCTGAACCGCCAGCTGCAGCTGCTGCTGCGGCTGCTGCGCCAGATCCTTGTCCTCCTTGTCCATATCCACCTTCACCTGCACCTTGTCCATATCCACCTTGACCACCTGAACCGCCAGCTGCAGCTGCTGCTGCGGCTGCTGCTCCAGATCCTTGTCCATATCCACCTTGGCCTCCTTCTCCTGCTCCTTGTCCATATCCTCCTTGTCCATATCCGCCTTGACCACCTGAACCGCCAGCTGCAGCTGCTGCTGTGGCTGCTGCGCTAGATCCTTGTCCTCCTTGTCCATATCCACCTTCACCTGCACCTTGTCCATATCCTCCTTGTCCATATCCGCTTTGAGCACCGGAACCGCCAGCAGCAGCTGCTGCTGCGGCTGCTGCGTCAGATCCTTGTCCTCCTTGTCCATATCCCCCTTGGCCTCCTTCTCCTGCACCTTGTCCATATCCTCCTTGTCCATATCCGCCTTGACCACCTGAACCGCCAGCTGCAGCTGCCGCTGCGGCTGCTGCGCCATATCCTTGTCCTCCTTGTCCATATCCACCCTGGCCACCTGCTCCTTGTCCATATCCTCCTTGTCCATATCCGCCTTGACCACCTGAACCGCCAGCTGCAGCTGCTGCAGCGGCTGCTGCGCCAGTTCCTTGTCCTCCTTGTCCATATCCACCTTGGCCTCCTTCTCCTGCACCTTGTCCATATCCTCCTTGTCCATATCCGCCTTGACCACCTGAACCGCCAGCTGCGGCTGCTGCTGCGGCTGCTGCGCCAGATCCTTGTCCTCCTTGTCCATATCCACCTTCACCTGCACCTTGTCCATATCCTCCTTGTCCATATCCGCCTTGACCACCTGAACCGCCAGCTGCAGCTGCTGCAGCGGCTGCTGCGCCAGTTCCTTGTCCTCCTTGTCCATATCCACCTTGGCCAAATTCACCTGCACCTTGTCCATATCCGCCTTGACCACCTGAACCGCCAGCTGCTGCTGCTGCGGCTGCAGCACCAGATCCTTGTCCTCCTTGTCCATATCCACCTTGGCCACCTGCTCCGTCACCTTGTCCATATCCGCCTTGACCACCTGAACCACCAGCTGCTGCTGCTGAAGCTGCTGCGCCAGATCCTTGTCCTCCTTGTCCATATCCTCCTTGGCCTCCTGCACCTTGTCCATATCCGCCTTGACCACCTGAACCACCAGCTGCTGCTGCTGCGGCTGCTGCGCCAGATCCTTGTCCTCCTTGTCCATATCCTCCTTGTCCTCCTTCTCCTTCCCCTTGTCCATATCCTCCTTGTCCATATCCGCCTTGACCACCTGAACCACCAGCTGCAGCTGCTGCTGCGGCTGCTGCGCCAGATCCTTGTCCTCCTTGTCCATATCCTCCTTGACCACCCGCACCTGCACCTTGTCCATATCCTCCTTGTCCATATCCGCCTTGACCACCTGAACCGCCAGCTGCTGCTGCTGCTGCGGCTGCTGCTGCACCAGATCCTTGTCCTCCTTGTCCATATCCACCCTGGCCACCTGCTCCGTCACCTTGTCCATATCCGCCTTGACCACCTGAACCACCAGCTGCTGCTGCTGCAGCTGCTGCGCCAGATCCTTGTCCTCCTTGTCCATATCCACCTTGGCCTCCTGCTCCTGCACCTTGTCCATATCCGCCTTGACCACCTGAACCACCAGCTGCTGCTGCTGCGGCTGCTGCGCCAGATCCTAGTCCTCCTTGTCCATATCCTCCTTGGCCTCCTTCTCCTGCCCCTTGTCCATATCCTCCTTGTCCATATCCGCCTTGACCACCTGAACCACCAGCTGCAGCTGCTGCTGCGGCTGCTGCGCCAGATCCTTGTCCTCCTTTTCCATATCCTCCTTGACCACCCGCACCTGCACCTTGTCCATATCCTCCTTGTCCATATCCGCCTTGACCACCTGAACCACCAGCTGCTGCTGCTGCGGCTGCTGCGCCAGATCCTTGTCCTCCTTGTCCATATCCACCTTGGCCACCTGCTCCTGCACCTTGTCCATATCCGCCTTGACCACCTGAACCACCAGCTGCAGCAGCTGCTGCGGCTGCTGCGCCAGATCCTTGTCCTCCTTGTCCATATCCTCCTTGACCACCCGCACCTGCACCTTGTCCATATCCGCCTTGACCACCTGAACCACCAGCTGCTGCTGCTGCGGCTGCTGCGCCAGATCCTTGTCCTCCTTGTCCATATCCACCTTGGCCACCTGCTCCTGCACCTTGTCCATATCCGCCTTGACCACCTGAACCACCAGCTGCAGCAGCTGCTGCGGCTGCTGTGCCAGATCCTTGTCCTCCTTGTCCATATCCACCTTGGCCACCTGCTCCTGCACCTTGTCCATATCCGCCTTGACCACCTGAACCACCAGCTGCTGCTGCGGCTGCTGCACCAGATCCTTGTCCTCCTTGTCCATATCCACCTTGGCCACCTGCTCCTGCACCTTGTCCATATCCGCCTTGACCACCTGAACCACCAGCTGCTGCTGCTGCGGCTGCTGCACCAGATCCTTGTCCCCCTTGACCATATCCTCTTTGACCACCTGCTCCTGCACCTTGTCCATATCCACCTTGGCCACTTGAACCGCTTGCTGCTGCAGCGGCTGCTGCGCCAGATCCTTGTCCTCCTTGTCCGTATCCGGTTGGGCCATAACCACCAGATCCACCTGAAGCTGCTGCAGCAGCGGATGCCCCTGCAGATCCCGAAATACTATTTCCTGATGCTTGAGCAAACATATTAATTAAAGTGCTAATTTCATTAACAAAAGCAGCGTTACTCTGACCAGTGGTTTGGATAAATGCAGAATTTAAAGAGTTAGCTATGGCATTAGTAGTCCCTTGAATGTTCTGCCCTCCTGATTCAGATACGGCAACTTCAGCCATAGCTGATGCGAAAGCCGTATTCATAGCTTGCAATTTATGGGACGCTCTCTTTCCTTTCATATTAGCCATGGCACCCATCATTAATTGACCGATAGAACTCATGTCATCCATTTGGTCATCTGAAAAAGCTCCACTTTGTCCAGCTTCACTCAAGAAAGAAGTAATGAATTGATCAGCCACATCAGGATTCTCCCATGGAGTAGCGTGCCCTACAGCAAACTTGCCGTGAATGCATAAAGCTAGCAAAAACGCTAGGGAAAGTTTTGTAAACCAAGTCATATTCGTCTATGGAAAAGCTTGATTGAATACTTTCACCAGCGACTAGCCTGCTTTTTATACTATATTTTTCGTGAGGAGAAACAGGTTTGTCAATAAACCTAGGAATTTTCAGATCGTAAGATTTTTCTCTTGCGCAAGTTGTGACGCAAATACCACTGTAAACACACCTGCCTGCCTTCGTTCCATTTTTTTTTTTAAATTTTATGTTTTGCCTTTTAATGATTTAATGAGCCTAAAACAATGTAATTTTTATTTATATCATTATGATTTGTATCTGGCTGTTATATTTTTTTAAACGTTCTTCATTTTTTTTTTTTTTTTTTAGTTTATCGATATTTTTTCTTCTCTTATCTTTAAAAGTTCGATATGATTTCTTTTCATATGCTTTTCAACTTAAAATAATTATGTTGCTTTCATTTTCATGTTTTTCAAACTACATTAATATATCAATTATTTATATAGATATTGTGTGTGAAAGAAATATACCACTGAAAGTATCGATTTATAATCTTCTGATTTTTAATACACTTTTGGGCCAATTGTGATTTTTGATTATCACCCATAACTTTGGAACTGACGAAAAAATTTTGGTTAAATGATTATATTTAATGTTTCTTTCTAATTCTTAAAAAAATTTGCTTTAATTTAATAAGACCTTTCAAATAATATTCATGTTTATCTTAGAAAGAAGAAAAGTCATTTGCAGAAATAGTTGGACTACCCTCCTCTCTAATGTAAGGGTATTTTGGAAAAAAGATCAGACTCGTCGCCGCGGTCTCGTCTCGTTGCATCTCGTCTCTTTCAGGAGAGGAAATGCAAGTTCGCCCCAGGTTGTGCCAGCTGGGCGAACCGGCAAAACCCACCCCCGTGGCATTTATGAAAACAAAAACATTACAAAATTATACATGCTCTTATGGTAACAAGATCTTCAGATGACTATTATACATATCTGGAAGCCGTGATGGTTCAGGGGATAGTTTGTTCCTCTTCGAATAAAGAGAAGCGGGCTCGAATGTCAGCTATAACAGGTCTATATGAATTCCGCGTCCGGCTTGCTACGGTTGCAGTGCTGACGTTAAATATCATCAGTTATAGACGGATCATAGGGCAGAATCCCCTTACCATCAGGCTAACTATATGAGGTTTTCTTAGTTTTCCTCACTATTTAACGTAAATACGGGTTAGTTCCATCAAAGGTTTCATAAAAAAGCATATTTCTCAAACTATGTGGTCCAGGAGTTCCTTTGTCTTCTGTATTGGGTTCTAATTAACAAGGTTACGGTCAGATGCAATATTTTTTTATACATTTGTTGTTATTGAAAAAAAAAACTTGTCAGACACGAAAAACACAACGAAAAACACAAACAAACCAACACGAAAAACACAAGTTTCCAAACTTGATATGCGAATTAAACCAAAGATAACTCAGCCCACCCCCACGTGGTATTTCTAAAAATAAATTTACTGTTTATGATGAATTCCAGAAGTTTAAAAAAGAAGGAAAGTTGCAATATATTTCACAAACAAATATCAAAAATTGAAAATATTCATATTAGTTCTCCATCATTTCTTCATATGTTTTATAGTGGGCTATAACTTAATTATATAAATAAAATTAAGAAACTTGTCGTGTTTGAAAGTTAAGTTGCTTTTATCTTGTAGGGTAGACTAAAATATGATTGAATATTAATATTAATGAATTATCAAAGAACAACACGCCCTAAATTGAAGAAATTATTAAAAGCAACAATTACCAACTATTGAAAACAACCCTTTCGCTTGACCGGGGCAAAAAATACACAATATTCTTACCGTTGCTGTTTTAATATAGAACTCAGTCCTGGAAAATGGGGTTACATGCTTGGTCATAGTTTTATAGTGTGTGTCCAATGAGTTGTCGGAGTTTATACAAAATAAAACACGAAAATCTCAATAAATATAAGTTTTCTTCGTTCAAATATATTTAATAAGAGAACTATATTACTATATATATTATACATATTTAACTACATTCAATACATAAGTAAAATTATCATTAAGGCTCTCTTGACCAAACATTTTGGACCATATTTTCCAGATTGTGGCTCCCTACCCATCATTTTTATGGTCAAAAAATGCAATTCCCTCCGGGAAAATGTTTATTCTTTATAAGTCCGTTTTTGGACAAATTTCATAACTTAAAATGTTGCGTGAATTAAGGAATTAGCATGTTTGAGGTCACCCCTCAAACCATTAAAATTGAGTCCTAGCACGATCATTAGATAAAAAATTATTCAGTTTTATGCAGTTTATTTCTTTTCAAATACTAAAACTAATATTCCCAAAACAAGTCGCGTATTGTATTCAATAAATTAAGAGTAATTTATTTTAAATTATAAAATATGTTCATTAAAAACTAATTTATGTATAAACAATTTATGAACTTAATTGGAAATTATTTTATTATTACGAGCAGTGAAAGATTAAAATAAGTATTAGTAAATACATAACGCGTTCTAAATTACTATCTAAGAATGATGACTTATTTTATTTCCAATTAAGAGCATTAAATATTTAATAGCCTTAATTTGCTTAAGACCAGCTTTCTGAAATAATTTATTAAAATATACAGTGATATGCTAAAAGTGCGTTTCAGTTTTGGAATAAGACAGACGAAACTTTAGATATTGACCAATAATCATCGTCACGACAAGACATTTATCAAAATAATTGGCGTCATACAGCCGACGATAGATAACACCACACTCCTACGAAACAAATAATATCTGCATGAAATTCGAATGCTTGGAATTTTAGAATGTATGAATAGCTGTAATATTCAATGCATCTTATCTATAATATGGTAATTTAAGCCAACAATTCGTGCAATCTCCAAACGTAAGGCGCAATAGTTGTTTGTCATTGTAAACATGAGGAAAACAGTGAACAAAGATGATAAGATTTATTTTATATACAACAGGTGATTATTAATTCTGGATACGATTTTCGTTGATTTTGGTACTTCTTAAAATTTGTACCTGTTTTTTATGTTCTATAGCTTAAGTTTAGAAATCAGTTATTCTGCAGATATCTTTCTAATGTGCAAATTATTTAGGATGATAACCTTCAAAGTGTCTAAAGAATTGTTTCTTTCATTACCTAGGTAATTTGCAAACTGATGTGATAATTTTCTCCTAGGTGATCGTCGAAATAAAAACAAGCTCTTGGAGAGAATAGCATCAGCGCTCCTGGCCATTTAAGTTAACATAATGTTATTTCTTTATTTTTCGCTATCTCAGAAAAAAAAATCAAGGGACTGCGATCAACGCATTAGTTAATTGAATCAATCTCTTAAAACCTATAATACAAAGAATTAAACGGTTTTAATTGTTATTACAATTTAGGAAATTGTTATTTATTTATTTTAAAATGTCTGAAGAATCAAATCTACAATCAAACAGTCATCAAATTATACGAGAAATTTTTTTTTGAACTTCAACGATACGCATTGAACTGTAATGATATGATTGCTTGATTCAACAGATCAGCCTAGTTAATCTACAAATCAGCTAGGTAACAATTTTTGCCTTGCCATGTATTATATTATATGCATGAATTTATGTCAAAAAAATTTAGAAACAGTAACATACAACATGATAATCTCATGCATAAGTTCAAAATATTCGTTAACTTTTAAAGAATATATAGTGTAAGTGCTACTTTCTTTTTTTTATAAGATATTTATACATACATATATATATATATACACTAGAAAGTTCTACTACTTGCTCGCTTCGCTTACAGCTCCCATCATTGCTTCTCATTCATCATTGTATTTTTCTTAACGGTTAAAAGTTTTCAAAGCAAAAATCATTTCGTTAATAATAAATTCGTTAAAATGATTTTAAAGATTTTGTTATCACGAGGATTTATATCTAAGAATATATTATTTTTTTTCTTAGAACTTTCCCTTTTCTAAACATCATCTCGACTTTAAAATTGAAATAGTAATAATTCTATGGATTTTCTTGATACATTTCTCAAATTTGAACCCAATAAAGAAGACAAGGGAACTCCTTTATCAAGTATTGGATGAAGTTTGCTGCGGTGTTTTTTTTTTTTTTTTTTTTTTTTTTGGAGGAACTAACCAGCATTTGCATTACATGAAGAGGCATATCACGAAAATCTCCAACGATTAGCCTAACGGCAAGGGGACTTTAACCCATGATCAATCTACCACTAAGGATATTTTGTGGTCAGTGCAAGTCAGGGGCAAAATTTGTATCGACCATCCCTCGCTGGGATTCGAACCCAATTCACCTCATTCGAAGGCGAACGTTCTATCCCCTGAGCAATCACGGCTTTTCATGGGAATTGAAGTTAACAGAAACGACATGCCATTCATGGTAGCCTCTCAGGGAGAGGTTAGGTTAAGTTGAGCTCATTCTGGGGAGCCTGGCAACGAGGAAGCAGATGAATTGGCCAAGGGGGGTACCCTATTAGACGGGGTGGACTTTCATTACTCCATGACAAAACCCCAAGTGAAACATAGACAGAGGCAGGTCAGTAGGTATATATGGCAAGACAGGTGGCGCGGCTCCGCGAGTGGGAGACATACCTACCATTTGCTTCCCAATGTTAATGAACGATTTTTATCCTGTGATTTTTATCTCAATCAATTTTTAACTTCACATGGTGTTTTCGGCGATCATCAAGCAAGAATCTTCCAAAAATCAGCTTCATGCAAATATTGCGGATTTCATCAAACCATTAAACATTTAATCATCGATTGTCAGAAATTCACCACCATTAGAGGTAACTATTTCGACGCAAATACTGATATCAGAACTTGGTGTAATTCCACAAAAAAGAAAAATATCATCAGAGAAATTATTAAACGCACCTCAGAGGATGCACTTACCCCGTATGACATTTTGAACCCATTTTTTACGAGCTAATACAATCATGCTTGCTGTTTGATGCCAAGTATTACGTTTGTATTCATGGGTTTTACTGATTTTACTACACTTTCATGTAATTTTAACTCTGTCACTATGATCTTTTTACTCTGTCATCTTGTTTTTTATTTCAACATAAAATTTTTAACTATGTCACCTTTATTTTAAACTCAGTCACTTTGTATTTTTATACTGGTTTTCCACCTTGTGATCTTAAACTCTGTTTATTGTATTTTCTTTACCATGTAATTTTAACTATGCCACTAAGTTTTCTATTCTGTCATTTTGTATTTTACTTCACCA
Organism: Parasteatoda lunata; assembly: GCA_949128135.1. Classification (NCBI taxonomy): domain Eukaryota; kingdom Metazoa; phylum Arthropoda; class Arachnida; order Araneae; family Theridiidae; genus Parasteatoda; species Parasteatoda lunata. Next base: position 91,216,205 of record OX421979.1, on the reverse strand, counting down.
TGTAAATTTTAACTCTGTCAACTTTTACTTTTAAACTCTGTCACTTTGTGATTTTTACCTTGAGCTCCGCTCCTTTATCTTAGATTTTATGATACCTTTTCTGTGGTCCTTCCTTGCTTTTGCAAGGTTTTGGCTTGTTGTTTTGTGGTTTACTTTACCACGTAATTTTACTCTGTCACTATGATTTTTACTCTGTCATTTGTATTTTACTTCTCCATGCAAATTTTAGCTCTGTCAACCTTTACTTTTAAACTCTGTCACATTGTGATTTTTACCTTTAGCTCCGCTCCTTTATCTTAGATTTTATGATACTTTTTATATGGTCATCCCTTGCTTTTGCAAGATTTTAGCTTGCACATTTACCGTGCAATCTTAGTTTTTACCTGCTCTGTGTGCTTGCTGTTGTTCGTGTGTCAGGATTATCTGTTTTCCTTGTACTACCCACACCTGGCGCACATCTTGTTTTTTTTTTTTTTTTTTTTTTTTTCTGTGACAAATTTTGTTTTTTTAGACCTTTTTAAATAATTTTCTTCGCTCACTATAAGGGAGGTCCGTCGGCTTCGGCATTACAAGGCGGATCTCTCGGAGCATTTTAAATGTTTAATTTGTTTTGTGTCTTGCTGTTGCCATCGGCACTTGTAATGTTTTGATGTTCTTTTAATAAATGCCACGGATGCGGCCTAGCCGGGCTGGTGGATGGATCCGATCTTGGAGCTGTCGCGGCGGCGGGTCATTCCACCGTGTGCCGAAATGAGGGCGGGTCGGAAATAATTAAATTCTTAAGTTGACCACTACAGATGTAGTCTTCTTATACAATTAACACGTTGAATGCCACTCTAACATTGAAATGACTTGACTGTCTAGCCAAAATGATTTTCTCAGTATGCATTACATATTTGATGAAATATTATTTACAACAAAACAGTTAACAGTTAACGGTCACTGGTGAGCCCTATGGCATTCAACGTGTTAATACCTTGATGTATAATGGAGAAAAAGTCCTCCTTGTTTCCTTATGTAATGTCAATTGCACCAAAAAAGGAAAAAACCAGTCTGGATCATCTAAATTCTTTTTTTCTCCTCTTGTATAGTTTCTCTAAAATAAGAACTCTTCTAACCCTTCTTCTGGACCCGCGGAGGTGACCAAGGTAATGAGACATAACTACAGTCGGATCCTGATTTTACGAATTCATATGGGTACTGAAAATAGTATTCGCTAAATCGGGGATAAATCTTAATATCGGGGGCAAAATAAAGAAAAAATTGACTAACCATATGGAATATTCGAACATCTCTAATAAACTAATACGCAAAATAAATAGAAATCTTACACATTTTATTGAGGTTGAATGAATAGGTTGAATTCGAATGTTTGCGCGCTGATTAGTATGAAATTTTAAAACATTTCGTAAGGTTTCCTTATTTCTTTGATTTCTACCTTCGACGTCATGATGAGAAGATAATACTCCTTCATCTTGCTGCATTATGTAAGTTTTCACTCTTTCCAAACCGTGCAAAGCATCAGAAAAGGTTTTAAATGGAGCTTCATTATCCTGTGTCGCTATTCATTGTTTCCTATAAATCTACTTCATTAACTTCATCAAATTCGTTAAATCGCAGTAAATAGGGGTTCGTTAAACTGGGATTCAACTGTAAATCAAGTAGAGGTGTGAGGGCAGGTCGGGTCGGCGAGAGAAAGGGACTATTGTGTTAGCCCTAGAGTGAAGAGCCTCCCTGAAATGGGCTATTCTTTCTTCCATAACAGCAGACTTTGTGGAGGGGGGAGTTCTTGCCTTAGACAAACTATATGCTTTCAACCTTAAGATACTTCTTAATTCCTTTATATCTCAAATTGTAAATATGATAAATGAAATAAAAACAGTAGATAAGAAAAATAATTTTCTCCAATAGGGAAACTTTGCTTATGTGCTAATTTTGGCTATTTGTTTGCTATTGTTAACTTTTACTCGTTTGCTACGGTTGAGTTTTAAGTTGTGGTAATATGGAGATTTCGCTCTTTTACGTTAGTTTTCGTAAGCTCCCGTACGTAAGATTAAAGCAAATGCGCATGCTCGCGTTTATTTTCGATGCTACGTATCTTCACGTTAAACTGGCGTTACAAAGATAAAGATAAAAGTGCGTTGTTTTTAGCTATTAAATGTCGTTTTCCATTTAAGAAAACCTTCGTACTAAAAACAAGTGAATTTTAAGAAATGTATTTATGAAATTTAGAAATGAATCGATTAATCTTACAGCAATCGGTTCATTCAATAAAAAATAATTTAACTGGTTTTTTGTTTAATATTATGGTTGTCTAATTGCACTAGTTAATAAGAAAGTTCGCTTTTTCAAAATTATAAATTCTATTTATTATAACAATACAATTTGGTTTAATAAAGTCAATTAATCAATAGAAGATAAATAATGTTTCTTTAAATAATATTAATAATAAAAATAATAAGCTACATACTTTATCGCTGAATTCATCAAAATCTGTAATCTACCATTTTTTACTGCTCTCAGATTCACAGTTTTACAAAAAGAATATTGAATCGTTTTTTTTTTTTTTTGCCACAGCTTTAAAAAAATAGTCTAAATCAATTTTAAATGCGATTTTTTTTTTCGATTTTGTGGTTAAAGTTAAAATGATATTCCGCTACGTAAACGGTTTTGAACTTACCGGAATTTTTTCAAAATCTCTTGTTTTCACATAATTAAATTAGATTTTTTTTCCACGGGCATATGCCTATTTCTCCAGAACTGACGCATGCGCACTAAAAGTGCACATGCGTAAATACTTGAAATCTTACGCACAAGAGTGTACGGAAGCTAACATAAATTTGCGAAGTCTCTTCATTTTCATAAAAAATTATATCTGAAACAAGCTTACACACTAGCTAGTCAAAATATTGAGCGACGATAAACTTCAGAAACAGAGATAATAGACATATATTTTACTTGTGGTGATCAGAAAAAAATTAAAACTTATATTGTTCTTAGACATAGAGCTGCAGTTGAAATTACAGTACCGAAATTATTCGGAAGGTGATAGAAAATTTGGATTAATGATGTATTTAATTTGGTGATAAAAGTCTTCCTGTAGTTATAATGATACCAATGAAAGCATCATTGTCCCAGGCATAGTGTTGCCCAGGCATAGTGTACCAGGCATAAGGTGATTTAAGTGCACTTGCTAATCGGAAAGTGGTCAAAACTTTGATTACAAACTTTCCTCATTACAGATTCAAATGTGATTTAATAAAAACTGTATTAAGAACAAAAGACATTTTTTTAATAAATTGGTTTTTAATTGTGAAAATGGGTTCTTTTCTTAGATAACAATATTTTAAATCGTATTTTTATGTGCAAAAATAATTCACGTTAGTCTCAAAATTGATTACTTTGAATAGAAATTTTTAAATGAATATAAATATTTCATAATAATAATGAATAGTATAATAAATGAAAAAGTAGCTTTTACCATTCTAATTTTAAGTTAATTGAGATCATTAAAATATATTTTAGAATAATTTTTTTCAAAAAAAGTAAGTCAAAACATAAAATTAAGACACAATAATAATCGCCGTCTTAAAATTGTAAAATAATAAAATTAACACTTTGGTTAAAAACAGAGCTAAGTTAAATTAGTAGTGACAAAAAACTTTTAACTAAAAATATTCTCTTTCTGTGGTATCCCTAGGATAGAATCGCTTAGAAGAAAATGGAAATTTAAAAATCAAAATTCATAAACAAGAGGAAGGAAAAAAATTAAAGAAATAAAACTAATACAAATTAAAAAAGTTAAAGATTACTTTCACTCGAACTTAAAAATAAAATGCTGTCTCAAATTCGAATTCACTATTTGCCCCAATAGAAAAAAAAATGAAAATGTTTAAAAAGATCTTTTATAAAACTCGCCAAATCCTACTATAAAAGCAGCTGCTGACGTATGATGAATAGGAAATGCTAAAATTGTGAATTTTAATTGTGTAGTATCTACTCCTGATTTTTTTATTTATGCTTCTGAATAAATCATTTTTTCCTGCATGAGGTTTTTTTTCCTCACAGATCTTGGATACAGTTTCAATTCTGCAGTCTGTTTCTTTCTGCAAGATATATATATATATATATATATATATATATATATATATATATATATATATATATATATATATATATATATATATATATATATATATATATATATATATATATATATATATATATATATATATATATATATATATATATATATATATATACATATATATTTAAATAATCTTTTTAATTTATTTTTTGTCGAAATATACAAGTTCGAATTGCTCCATTCGAATTGCTTTTTGGAACAAAAATGAATAATAATGAACTGGGAAAGTTAAAAGAAATGATTGAAATTGAATTTCTGGCTCATTTTGAAGCCCAAAGAGAGGAACTAAGAAAAGACGCAAGGCAGCAAATTTGTAAAATTCAAGAAGAAAATAAAAAGACCTACAATTTAAGAAGAAAGGAGCCAAAATCTTACGAAATTGGAAATTTAGTTGCCATTAAAAGAACTCAATTTGGACCTCACTTGAAGCTAAAACCGAAGTACCTTGGCCCCTACAAAATAACAAGAGTAAAAGGAGGAAATACTTATGATGTAGTAAAAGAAGGAAATCACGAAGGACCTAACTGCTCGACAACGTGTGCGGAGTATCTTAAATCATGGAACAGTTGTCAAGAACTTTAGTGCTTGCCAAGACAAAAAAAAAAAAGACTGTAATTTTTGAAGATGAAAAATAATTGCTAAAGAAGCGAATTTGATTTTTGAAGAAGACGAAAGAACTTAAAGACGTAAAAGAAGACGAAAGAATTTAAAGACGTAGAAGAAGTTCAAGACGAAAGACGTTGAAGAAAAAAGACGAAAGATGTTTTAAAAAAAAAAGAAGACGAAGACGTTGAAGAAGAAACAAAAGACGTGTAAAGACGAAAGAGTGAATTTGCCTGAACTGATTGACTCTTAACTGAAAGATTTTTTCATAAAAGACGAAATTAACCTAAAACATTTATTTTTCAGAAATCAATTATAAATTTCAGTCTGCTCTGCTTTTTCTTTTTTTTTCTTTTTAGAATCGCTGGAGGACCGAAGTCAGCTTGGCCGGTTGTGGTGCCAGTTCCTGAAGCTGTAAACTGCAAGCTGATCTCAGACTATGTAAGCTGCAAGCTGATCCCTGTCTGCACTACTTGGAAGGAATGGGGATTTCCCTGAGATCACAAATGACGGTTTGTAGCGAACGAAGAAAGACGCTGATGAACTCCAAAGAGGAGTTGGTTGTGATTATGCCGAACTTTTTTGAACTTTTCCTCATTTATATTTATGTGTTATCTATGTGTTTATCGTCCGTCCTTATGTAGATTTAGTTTTAATATATGTTTATGTTTAAAGAACAGTGCCTCTTTTTATTTTCAAAGACGATTACTCATGCCGTCCCCACATATATATATATATATATATATATATATATATATATATATATATATATATATATATATATATATATATATATATATATATATACATATATATTTAAATAATCTTTTTAATTTATTTTTTGTCGAAATATACAAGTTTAAAAACGTTATGTATTAAAAGGTCGCATAAATAATGAGAGAAACTTCTCGAGGAGATACAGCACATCATAAGGATTAAAACTGCATAGGAACTTATGTCTAGAAAGGTCATCATATGCCGCTAGAGGCGCTATCCCTATAATGACCTGTTTCTTTGTGTGCTTCTATACAGGTGTTAAAAAGAAAGAGCACATAGCTGCGTACTACGACATTTCCGAGCATGGATTCCTATACAGTTGTAATCCCGATTGCATGCCCCAATTTCCATAGACATTCGTTGCGACATTTACGCGACCTCTATTGTATATAACGTTACTAAACTTGTACAATTCGACAAAAATTAACTATAAATTCCATTTAAAGAGAAACAGAATTTTAGGAATAAAAATTAATTTTATTTGAAATTCCTACACCCGAATCAGTCAATATTAAGTATTAGTATAAAAGCAACGAAAAATTTGTTCCCTGTGTAATGAATAAAAGTGAATTTTAATGAATAAAAATGTGAATGAATAATAAAAGGTGTTCATGAATAAAAATGACTGTTTGGTTTGAATACAAAACTTTGATGTTTGAAAATGTTTTAAATCCAAATCTATAAAGTTTCGATTCTTATAAAATTATTCGTTTCTAAATGGGTTAAAAAGATTACTTAATCTTTTTTACCCATTCGTAAAAAAATATTTTTTACCAATGCGTAAAAATGATTACTTACATTCAAATGGAAGTTTTAAAACTACTCATCTTTACTCTAATAAGTCCATTTCACTAAACTTCAATTAAAACAGAAATGGAGAAAAAAAAAATTTTTTTCAGAATACCAAACATCCAAAACATATCAGAAATAATCGGCTTTCGATTCCATGCGATCGCCAAATAGCAATCTTGTTCAGGATTGCTCACAACCTTCTCCCAAAAAAAGCGAATCAGTATCGTCACATACCATGTGACGAAGGCGGAACCAAATAAGTGAACGAGCTATACTTTTGAACAGACATGAAATTGAGAAATATTTTCATGTTGAACAAGCTGGTTTTCGGAACAGCAAAGCCACAACAGATTTTTGAACTTAGAAATATAATCGAACAAAGTCCGGAAATGAATTCTTGCTTATACTTTATTGATTTTATTCTCTCAATAGGGATGTGCAGTGGAAGATCTTAAGGAATTATAACATCAATGAAAAACATCATAAAAAGCATTTATGAAGGCAGTAAAGCCATTGGATCATGAGGATCATAATTTACCATCAGAAAAGAGGAATACGATGGAACTTTTACTTCACTTTAGAAGACCTTGATTTTGGGAACGATATTCTCCTCGTATCACCTAATTTTAACGATCTGAATATGAAAACACAAACATTAAACAAATATGCTAATGAAATTTGCTTTCAAATTAATAAAAGTAAGACAAAAATAATGAGAACAAGTGGGAAATCTATCAGAAGCATAGGAATCAACTCCGAAAAAAATAAAATCGATTGATTCTTTTGTTTATCTCGGAGCTATTGTTAATAAACAGGGTGGAAGTAACGATGATATTTCCCAGAAAAGTTAAATCCTGTTTTAAAGGTCTGTACAATTCTTGGAGAACCTCAAATATAAAATTAAAAACGAAAATAAGTGTCTGTAAGGCAACTGTGCTTTCCATTCTTCTGTCCCTGGAAATCAGAAAAAGAAAAATTTGAAATTTTTCAAAATAGTTGCTTAAAAATAATAGTAAAATTCTTCTGGCCCCATAGTATAACAAATAAAGACCTTTTAACAAAAGCTAATATCCCATCTGTTAATAGAGAAATTTTAAAATGAAGATAGATATTTCTCGGCCGCATACTAAGAACAGATAGAAACAATACTGCAAATGTAGCTCATGGGCGCCTAGCAGAAAGAGAAAAAGAGGGAGACTAAGACTAACTGGGCAAAGATGCTTTAAGAAAAATCTTAGTTGAGCAGGATTAACTAGATGAGAAGAAGCGCGTTGTTTGGCCTGAGGAGAAAAAGACTCGATGTGCCAGTTCGGCACGAAGAGGATAAGTAAGTACTAAATTTAGAAACTCCGTGTTGACCACTTCGAAAACAAGACAGAACATCATATATATTCCTCCATAGCCTGCATCTTTAAAATTAAAATTACGACCACTCTGGGAGATCTGATTTCCCAAGAATAAAAATATCATTACATCCAACAACTTACACCCATCAGCCTTTTGCCGCTGTGTCATCTTGTCTCTCATAATTTTAACTTTTTTCCTATATACATTTAATATTGTATATATTATCGTTGAGGTAAAACTGTTATCACACTTATTTGAAGCAGCTTTCTTCTACATCGGCATGTTATCAGAATGTTCTGATTGGACGTTAAGTTTGAGCCCAGGAAGGCTATAAATACAAGTAAATCTGTTTCTCTGATGTTCTTTTCTATTTCTTCTGTCCCAATGTACGTTCCAACTGTGTAACTCTCGATTTAATGTTCTAATATACATGTCATTCTCTGATCCACTGATCTCTGAATTTCATTACAATAACAATTATACAACTCTGCATTATCTTTCATTAAATTTTTAACTCTACTTTAGACTATTTTAATGCCATTTAGTCATCATTGTTGTTTTGACTTCTTCTTCTTTTTAAGTTTTCATGGTCTTTTGCCAATTTTAGCAACTACTTTTATACTGCAGAATTTTTTAATTTGACTTTACTTAAATTTTTAAATTCTTGACTTGATTTTACACATCTACCTGTATGTTTTATATATTATACTGTCCAATCATCTGCTGTGTAAGCACGGTGTAATAATTGTTTTCCAGGTTCTAGAACCATATGTTTTTACGGTCTTGAATTTTAATATTTTGTTATTCACGGTATTTTAATTGTCTATTTTATCAGGGTCATTTAACCCCACTGTGTTTTATAAGGGACCTATGATCTGTAATGGCTCTAGTTTTGAGTAAATCTTTTGCGGACCCAATTTTTTGCCATCCACTCATGTTCTTTTGTAAATTTTATGTTTTTAAATAAATGCTACGGAGAAGCTTTGCTAGGCCGCTCGACTGATGCGTGAGCTGGTATAAACCAGCCTCTCCTCTCCAGAGGGAGAGAGCTGTCGTGGCGAAGAGTCTGTACTTTCCCGAATACCCCATCAGTCTCGACCACATCGATTTCACTACTCAGCTATAACACAGTATCAGCTGTACACAACTCGATAATAAATTATCGTATTATGTCACAATGGTAAACAAATGGACAAATAGCACCAAGAGATGGCAAACTTTCAAATTCTTCAGAGACCCAAGGGCCACGAGACTGCAGACCAATTTTTTATTAAATCAATTCCTAACTGGCCATGGTGTGTTTGGAAGTTACCAAAGCAGATTCTTCAGGGACATACCTAATTGCAATTAATGTAGAGAATTAAAAGACATCAAACATTTACTCTGAGACTACCCAGAATTCCAGAAACACCGTGACATTGTATTTCATACAAATACAACGAAACATCAGCATTTTTCCAATTTGGTTAACAGAACTACTATGAAGAAAATCATTAAAGTGACCCTAGAGGACATGCTTGGTAATACATAACAACACAAACAAACTCTGATCAGGAACCGTGTCGTCAACACTGACCTTTACTCTACTGTTTTAATTATAAACTTTAACCAGCGAATTGTACAACATCTATTTGATTTTAGCAAACTCGTTAACTTATGTTATTTTATGACTTTTTACATGTTTTATTTAATATTTTAATTTACTACCTATTTTAATGCTCCTTTCGATGTGATTTTAAACGTTTTTCCCTTATTAATTTTATATCCTGCCATTTGGATTGGTCGGTCGATCTATTTTAAAAATCCTCGATGTTCTAAAAATATCGGGTTGTTCGGAAAGTAATTTCGTTTTTCCGACAGAGGATCTAATTGTAAATTTTTGAACCGAACTTCTCACTTAAGCCGTTATATAGTTATATTCTTTGAGAGCTGATATATCAAGGCTTGTGTGTGAAAAAGTTCAATTAATTCTACGCAGTAGTTTTCAGTTGGTGCTCTTTTAAATATGGAGAGCAATAAACAGCATTTTCGTCATATTTTACTTTTTTACTATAGAAAACGTAAAATTGCTGTTCATGCCTGAAAGAAATTTACCGATGTGTATGAATAAGATGTGTTGACAGTACGCTAGTGCCAGAATTGGTTTGCAAAAATTCGATCCGGCAATTTTGATGTCAAAGCTGCACCACGTTCTGAAAGGCCTGCTGAAGCTGATAAAGACACAATAAAGGCATTAGTTGACTCAAATCGGCGAATAACAACACGTGAGATAGGTAAGAGTTTAAATTTATCGAATTCAACTGTTTATGACCACTTGAAAGGCCTGGATTTAACCTCGAAGCTCGATATATGTGTTCCCCACGTTCTCACGGAGAGAAATTTGTGTCGTCTCGTTGATGTCTGTGATTCGTTTCGCAAACGTCACGAAAATGATCCATTTTTGAAGTGCATCATTACTGGGAACGAAAAATGGGATGTCTATAACATTGTCAAACGCAAGAGATCATGGAGCAAAAAAGATGAACCGGCTCAAAGCATTTCAAAAGCCAATATCCATCAAAAAAGGTGATGCTGTTTGTGATGCCACAATTGGCATTGCATAATCATTTCTTATCCTTTAAAATATCTTTGATTACTTATACTTATTTTTATTTATAAAATGATGTTTAAATAAATCATAGACTTAATCTTTTAAAAGCGAACATAAAATATTTATTCTTTTTTTGCATCGATCAATGTAACGGATAGTTTTTATTTAATTTCTATGCAGACTTATTCATTGTCGCCTCTAATCGAAAATAAAATTCTATTTATAACTTTTTATTCTAATTTCTAACTGAAAATATGTTTCGGTTGCATGGTTGTAATAATTCTCAAATTTGTTGGCGACTCGTGATCGCCGAGGTATTTTTTAAACCCAATATTGTAATGGCTTTGTTTGTGTTGGCTTTGTTTTGGCTGCTATATTTTGATAAATCGCCAATTTTGGATCTCCTACCCGCACATCACTTTTATCCGTTAGGAACAATTGTATTTACTTCAAAATTTGTGGCGACTAGGAGTGCCCATTGGGCGCTCCTGTCCCAGCCATCCTAACGTTTTAAAAACATGGCACTGCCCACGGAGTGTTCATTTCACACTCCGTGGGTAGTATAAAATTGGTTTACATAGAAGACACTGTCTAAAATGTTATCATTGACTCTTAGAAAAAATTTTTGAGTTTGCCTCCCATTCGTCGAGCGGTCCCACCTTTCCTGCCATAGTACCCTGCTGACCTGCCTTAATCTATTATTGACCTGAGGTCTTGTGATGGAGTAGTGGAAGTCCACCCCGCTGAGCAAAGTACCCGCTTTAGCTAAGACGTTACCGCCTCCTCGTTACCCAACTCCCCCGAGTGGGCTTTGACCCAGGTGATCTGATAATTCCAATTTTGGATAATGTTTTTGATGTTTTCAACGATTGGATCTCTTGGTGTGGGGTTCTCGAGGGATTTTAACGAGAATTTGGAGTCTGAAAAAAGTGCCATGTCTTGTATGTTTTCCTTGGCCGCCCAAGAAATGGCCAAATGAATGGCGGTCAGCTCAGCCGGGTAGACACTTGATTCGTCATTATTCACAGACTGTTGATGTATAGTAACGTTATCACGCTTGACCAGGAAGCCACTACCAACTCTAAATTCAAAATCATTGGTTTCGTTATTAAGCACTTTCATTTTGCTCCCGTCCGTGTAAATTTCAATTCCCGTTCCCCTCGGCCGGTTGTATCCCGTATTAACAATTTTAAGTTGGGTAGGGTCAAAGTTATAGTTTGAAGATCTAAAGATATGATGACAGATTTTCTGACTAAACCACTTCACAAAAATTTTTAAATTTTAGAAATGTATTAAAATTAGTACCTAAGCATAAAATTAATTGTAAGATTAAGGAAAGATGCTATAAAACACATTTATTTTACTGCGAGTCATCTGCCCATTCAAAGTTTATTACTTTAGCCACGGTTTTCAATTTAATTAACAGTAGTTTGTTTAATTATGTGAAGTATAAATTTTAATAATTTTCACTTCTCGACTCCACATTCGTCCATCTTGTTAAAAGCTCTAGCTCATGAACTAAAAACTAATAATTATATTAATTGAGAAATAAATTAAAAAGACTACCTGATCATTTCAACTAATGATTCAATCCTGATCAGTGATAATTCCTGATAAAGTAATTAATGCTTCAAATTATTGAGTAAGTCACAAAGTATCCTTGCAGTATAGACTAAAAGAGGGTGAAATCAGAATAAGTAAGCCCGCACCAGACAAAGGAAAGCAAACATTAATTCTGTAACCTTTTATTCCCTTAAGTGTGTGTTGACTCATTATTTTCAGCTCGATAAGTTATTTTATATCATTTTTCAACAAAACAAGACACAGTGGTCTAAAATATAATGCAAAAGATTTCTTGAGTAAAGATTTATTTAGAGAATTAGGGCTGCAAAAGACCTACATACATTGGAAATTAATTATAAACGAACAATTTTGACAAATCAACCCATTGCAGATTGCATTGATTGACCAACTACTGCAGCTGTTTGCCCTGAAGCGCCATAGTTGACGTTTCCAATTCTAGCTGATGAAAGAATCTGAAGTAATGCTGAGACGAGTTCCAAAAGAGATTGTATAAGAACATCACAATCAGAGGCTCCAGGGTTACCAGCTCTAACTTGAGACACAACACTTCCAATTGTGCTTGAAAGACTAGCAGCATTAACTGGACCTCCTGAGACAATTCTTGATGCAGTTGATGAAATTCGGGAAACTGATCCTGGTGATGATATTGCAGATGCGGCTGCTGATGCTACACCTGATCCAGAACCACTTGGACCATAACTTCTTGTTCCAGAACTACTAGGTCCATATCCACCGTAGCCAGCTGCTGCTGTCACGGCGGATGCTGCGCCAGATCCTTCTCCTCCTTGTCCATATCCGCCTTGTCCATATCCACCTTGACCACCTGAACCACCAGCTGCAGCTGCTGCGGCTGCTACACCAGATCCTTCTCCTCCTTGTCCATATCCGCCTTGTCCATATCCTCCTTGACCACCTGAACCTCCAGCTGCAGCTGCTGCGCCAGATCCTTCTCCTCCTTGTCCATATCCTCCTTGACCACCTGAACCTCCTGCTGCAGCTGCTGCGGCTGCTGAACCTGATCCTTCTCCTCCTTGTCCAGATCCTTGTCCATATCCGCCTTGACCATATCCTGCTTGACCACCTGAACCACCAGCTGCTGCGGCTGCTGCGCCAGATCCTTGTCCTCCTTGTCCATATCCACCTTGGCCTCCTTCTCCTGCCCCTTGTCCATAACCTCCTTGTCCATATCCGCCTTGACCACCTGAACCGCCAGCTGCAGCTGCTGCTGCGGCTGCTGCTCCAGATCCTTGTCCCACTTGTCCATATCCACCTTGGCCTCCTTCTCCTGCCCCTTGTCCATAACCTCCTTGTCCATATCCGCCTTGACCACCTGAACCGCCAGCTGCAGCTGCTGCTGCGGCTGCTGCTCCAGATCCTTGTCCTCCTTGTCCATATCCACCTTCACCTGCACCTTGTCCATATCCTCCTTGTCCATATCCGCCTTGACCACCTGAACCGCCAGCTGCAGCTGCTGCTGCGGCTGCTGCTCCAGATCCTTGTCCCCCTTGTCCATATCCACCCTGGCCACCTTCACCTGCACCTTGTCCATATCCACCTTGACCGCCTGAACCGCCAGCTGCTGCGGCTGCTGCACTAGATCCTTGTCCTCCTTGTCCATACCCACCTTGGCCACCTTCTCCTGCACCTTGTCCATATCCTCCTTGTCCATATCCGCCTTGACCACCTGAACCGCCAGCTGCAGCTGCTGCGGCGGCTGCTGCGCCAGTTCCTTGTCCTCCTTGTCCATATCCACCTTGGCCTCCTTCTCCTGCCCCTTGTCCATATCCGCCTTGCCCACCTGAACCACCAGCTGCTGCTGCTGCTGCGGCAGCAGCGCCAGATCCTTGTCCTCCTTGTCCATATCCACCTTGGCCTCCTTCTCCTGCCCCTTGTCCATAACCTCCTTGTCCATATCCGCCTTGACCACCTGAACCGCCAGCTGCAGCTGCTGCTGCGGCTGCTGCTCCAGATCCTTGTCCTCCTTGTCCATATCCACCTTCACCTGCACCTTGTCCATATCCTCCTTGTCCATATCCGCCTTGGCCACCTGAACCGCCAGCTGCAGCTGCTGCTGCGGCTGCTGCGCCAGCTCCTTGTCCATATCCACCTTGGCCTCCTTCTCCTGCTCCTTGTCCATATCCTCCTTGTCCATATCCGCCTTGACCACCTGAACCGCCAGCTGCAGCTGCTGCTGCGGCTGCTGCGCCAGATCCTTGTCTTCCTTGTCCATATCCACCTTGGCCTCCTTCTCCTGCCCCTTGTCCATAACCTCCTTGTCCATATCCGCCTTGACCACCTGAACCGCCAACTGCAGCTGCTGCTGCGGCTGCTGCTCCAGATCCTTGTCCTCCTTGTCCATATCCACCTTCACCTGCACCTTGTCCATATCCTCCTTGTCCATATCCGCCTTGACCACCTGAACCGCCAGCTGCAGCTGCTGCTGCGGCTGCTGCTCCAGATCCTTGTCCCCCTTGTCCATATCCACCCTGGCCACCTTCACCTGCACCTTGTCCATATCCACCTTGACCACCTGAACCGCCAGCTGCTGCTGCTGCGGCTGCTGCACTAGATCCTTGTCCTCCTTGTCCATACCCACCTTGGCCATCTTCTCCTGCACCTTGTCCATATCCTCCTTGTCCATATCCGCCTTGCCCACCTGAACCACCAGCTGCTGCTGCGGCGGCTGCTGCGCCAGTTCCTTGTCCTCCTTGTCCATATCCCCCTTGGCCTCCTTCTCCTGCCCCTTGTCCATATCCGCCTTGACCACCTGAACCGCCAGCAGCAGCTGCTGCTGCGGCAGCAGCGCCAGATCCTTGTCCATATCCACCTTGGCCTCCTTCTCCTGCTCCTTGTCCATATCCGCCTTGACCACCTGAACCGCCAGCTGCAGCTGCTGCTGCGGCTGCTGCGCCAGATCCTTGTCCTCCTTGTCCATATCTACCTTGGCCTCCTTCTCCTGCTCCTTGTCCATATCCTCCTTGTCCATATCCGCCTTGACCACCTGAACCGCCAGCTGCAGCTGCTGCTGCGGCTGCTGCGCCAGATCCTTGTCCTCCTTGTCCATATCCACCTTCACCTGCACCTTGTCCATATCCTCCTTGTCCATATCCGCCTTGGCCACCTGAACCGCCAGCTGCAGCTGCTGCTGCGGCTGCCGCGCCAGATCCTTGTCCTCCTTGTCCATATCCACCTTGGCCTTCTTCTCCTGCTCCTTGTCCATATCCTCCTTGTCCATATCCGCCTTGACCACCTGAACCGCCAGCTGCAGCTGCTGCTGCGGCTGCTGCGCCAGATCCTTGTCCTCCTTGTCCATATCCACCTTCACCTGCACCTTGTCCATATCCGCCTTGACCACCTGAACCGCCAGCTGCAGCTGCTGCTGCGGCTGCTGCGCCAGATCCTTGTCCTCCTTGTCCATATCCACCTTGGCCACCTTTTCCTGCCCCTTGTCCATAACCTCCTTGTCCATATCCGCCTTGACCACCTGAACCGCCAGCTGCAGCTGCTGCTCCAGATCCTTGTCCTCCTTGTCCATATCCACCTTGGCCACCTTCACCTGCACCCTGTCCATATCCTCCTTGTCCATATCCGCCTTGACCACCTGAACCACCAGCTGCTGCTGCTGCGGCTGCTGCACTAGATCCTTGTCCTCCTTGTCCATATCCACCTTGGCCACCTTCTCCTGCACCTTGTCCATATCCTCCTTGTCCATATCCGCCTTGCCCACCTGAACCACCAGCTGCTGCTGCGGCGGCAGCTGCGCCAGATCCTTGTCCTCCTTGTCCATATCCACCTTGGCCTCCTTCTCCGGCCCCTTGTCCATATCCGCCTTGACCACCTGAACCGCCAGCTGCAGCTGCTGCTGCTGCGCCAGATCCTTGTCCTCCTTGTCCATATCCACCTTGGCCTCCTTCTCCTGCTCCTTGTCCATATCCTCCTTGTCCATATCCGCCTTGACCACCTGAACCGCCAGCTGCAGCTGCTGCTGCGGCTGCTGCGCCAGATCCTTGTCCTCCTTGTCCATATCCACCTTCACCTGCACCTTGTCCATATCCTCCTTGTCCATATCCGCCTTGACCACCTGAACCGCCAGCTGCAGCTGCTGCTGCTGCTGCTGCTCCAGACCCTTGTCCTCCTTGTCCATATCCACCTTGGCCACCTTCACCTGCACCTTGTCCATATCCTCCTTGTCCATATCCGCCTTGACCACCTGAACCGCCAGCTGCTGCTGCTGCGGCTGCTGCACTAGATCCTTGTCCTCCTTGTCCATATCCTCCTTGGCCACCTTCTCCTGCACCTTGTCCATATCCTCCTTGTCCATATCCGCCTTGCCCACCTGAACCACCAGCTGCTGCTGCGGCGGCTGCTGCGCCAGATCCTTGTCCTCCTTGTCCATATCCACCTTGGCCTCCTTCTCCTGCCCCTTGTCCGTATCCGCCTTGGCCACCTGAACCGCTAGCTGCAGCTGCTGCTGCGGCTGCTGCGCCAGATCCTTGTCCTCCTTGTCCATATCCACCTTGGCCTCCTTCTCCTGCTCCTTGTCTATATCCTCCTTGTCCATATCCGCCTTGAGCACCTGAACCGCCAGCTGCAGCTGCTGCTGCTGCGGCTTCTGCGCCAGATCCTTGTCCTCCTTGTCCATATCCACCTTCACCTGCACCTTGTCCATATCCTCCTTGTCCATATCCACCTTGACCACCTGAACCGCCAGCTGCAGCTGCTGCTGCGGCTGCAGCGCCAGATCCTTGTCCTCCTTGTCCATATCCACCTTCACCTGCACCTTGTCCATATCCTCCTTGTCCATATCCGCCTTGACCACCTGAACCACCAGCTGCAGCTGCTGCTGCGGCTGCTGCGCCAGAGCTTTGTCCTCCTTGTCCATATCCACCTTGGCCTCCTTCTCCTGCCCCTTGTCCATATCCGCCTTGACCACCTGAACCACCAGCTGCAGCTGCTGCTGCGGCTGCTGCGCCAGATCCTTGTCCTCCTTGTCCATATCCACCTTGGCCTCCTTCTCCTGCTCCTTGTCCATATCCACCTTGTCCATATCCGCCTTGACCACCTGAATCGCCAGCTGCAGCTGCTGCTGCTGCTGCGCCAGATCCTTGTCCTCCTTGTCCATATCCACCTTCACCTGCACCTTGTCCATATCCTCCTTGTCCATATCCGCCTTGACCACCTGAACCGCCAGCTGCAGCTGCTGCTGCGGCTGCTGCGCCAGATCCTTGTCCTCCTTGTCCATATCCACCTTCACCTGCACCTTGTCCATATCCTCCTTGTCCATATCCGCCTTGACCACCTGAACCGCCAGCTGCAGCTGCTGCTGCGGCTGCTGCGCCAGATCCTTGTCCTCCTTGTCCATATCCACCTAGGCCTCCTTCTCCTGCCCCTTGTCCATATCCGCCTTGACCACCTGAACCGCCAGCTGCAGCTGCTGCTGCGGCTGCTGCGCCAGATCCTTGTCCTCCTTGTCCATATCCACCTTGGCCTCCTTCTCCTGCTCCTTGTCCATATCCTCCTTGTCCATATCCGCCTTGATCACCTGAACTGCCAGCTGCTGCGGCTGCGGCTGCTGCGCCAGATCCTTGTCCTCCTTGTCCATATCCACCTTCACCTGCACCTTGTCCATATCCTCCTTGTCCATATCCGCCTTGACCACCTGAACCTCCAGCTGCAGCTGCTGCTGCGGCAGCTGCGCCAGATCCTTGTCCTCCTTGTCCATATCCACCTTGGCCACCTGCCCCTTGTCCATATCCTCCTTGTCCATATCCGCCTTGGCCACCTGAACCGCCAGCTGCAGCTGCTGCGGCTGCTGCGCCAGATCCTTGACCTCCTTGTCCATATCCACCTTGGCCTCCTTCTCCTGCTCCTTGTCCATATCCTCCTTGTCCATATCCGCCTTGACCACCTGAACGGCCAGCTGCTGCGGCTGCGGCTGCTGCGCCAGATCCTTGTCCTCCTTGTCCATATCCACCTTCACCTGCACCTTGTCCATATCCTCCTTGTCCATATCCGCCTTGACCACCTGAACCGCCAGCTGCAGCTGCGGCTGCTGCTCCAGATCCTTGTCCTCCTTGTCCATATCCAGCTTCACCTGCACCTTGTCCATATCCTCCTTGTCCATATCCGCCTTGACCACCTGAACCGCCAGCTGCAGCTGCTGCTGCGGCTGCTGCTCCAGATCCTTGTCCCCCTTGTCCATATCCACCCTGGCCACCTTCACCTGCACCTTGTCCATATCCACCTTGACCACCTGAACCGCCAGCTGCTGCTGCTGCGGCTGCTGAACTAGATCCTTGTCCTCCTTGTCCATACCCACCTTGGCCACCTTCTCCTGCACCTTGTCCATATCCTCCTTGTCCATATCCGCCTTGCCCACCTGAACCACCAGCTGCTGCTGCGGCGGCTGCTGCGCCAGTTCCTTGTCCTCCTTGTCCATATCCACCTTGGCCTCCTTCTCCTGCCCCTTGTCCATATCCGCCTTGACCACCTGAACCGCCAGCTGCAGCTGCTGCTGCGGCAGCAGCGCCAGATCCTTGTCCTCCTTGTCCATATCCACCTTGGCCTCCTTCTCCTGCCCCTTGTCCATAACCTCCTTGTCCATATCCGCCTTGACCACCTGAACCGCCAGCTGCAGCTGCTGCTGCGGCTGCTGCTCCAGATCCTTGTCCTCCTTGTCCATATCCTCCTTGTCCATATCCGCCTTGGCCACCTGAACCGCCAGCTGCAGCTGCTGCTGCGGCTGCTGCGCCAGATCCTTGTCCTCCTTGTCCATATCCACCTTGGCCTCCTTCTCCTGCTCCTTGTCCATATCCTCCTTGTCCATATCCGCCTTGACCACCTGAACCGCCAGCTGCAGCTGCTGCTGCGGCTGCTGCGCCAGATCCTTGTCCTCCTTGTCCATATCCACCTTGGCCTCCTTCTCCTGCCCCTTGTCCATAACCTCCTTGTCCATATCCGCCTTGACCACCTGAACCGCCAGCTGCAGCTGCTGCTGCGGCTGCTGCTCCAGATCCTTGTCCTCCTTGTCCATATCCACCTTCACCTGCACCTTGTCCATATCCTCCTTGTCCATATCCGCCTTGACCACCTGAACCACCAGCTGCAGCTGCTGCTGCGGCTGCTGCTCCAGATCCTTGTCCCCCTTGTCCATATCCACCCTGGCCACCTGCACCTTGTCCATATCCAACTTTACCACCTGAACCGCCAGCTGCTGCTGCTGCGGCTGCTGCACTAGATCCTTGTCCTCCTTGTCCATACCCACCTTGGCCACCTTCTCCTGCACCTTGTCCATATCCTCCTTGTCCATATCCGCCTTGCCCACCTGAACCACCAGCTGCTGCTGCGGCGGCTGCTGCGCCAGTTCCTTGTCCTCCTTGTCCATATCCACCTTGGCCTCCTTCTCCTGCCCCTTGTCCATATCCGCCTTGACCACCTGAACCGCCAGCTGCAGCTGCTGCTGCGGCTGCTGCTGTGCCAGATCCTTGTCCTCCTTGTCCATATCCACCTTGGCCTCCTTCTCCTGCTCCTTGTCCATATCCTCCTTGTCCATATCCGCCTTGACCACCTGAACTGCCAGCTGCAGCTGCTGCTGCGGCTGCTGCGCCAGATCCTTGTCCTCCTTGTCCATATCCACCTTGGCCTCCTTCTCCTGCTCCTTGTCCATATCCTCCTTGTCCATATCCGCCTTGAGCACCTGAACCGCCAGCTGCAGCTGCTGCTGCCGCTGCTGCGCCAGATCCTTGTCCTCCTTGTCCATATCCACCTTCACCTGCACCTTGTCCATATCCTCCTTGTCCATATCCACCTTGACCACCTGAACCACCAGCTGCAGCTGCTGCTGCGGCTGCTGCTCCAGATCCTTGTCCATATCCACCTTGGCCTCCTTCTCCTGCTCCTTGTCCATATCCTCCTTGTCCATATCCGCCTTGACCACCTGAACCGCCAGCTGCAGCTGCTGCTGTGGCTGCTGCGCCAGATCCTTGTCCTCCTTGTCCATATCCACCTTCACCTGCACCTTGTCCATATCCTCCTTGTCCATATCCGCTTTGACCACCGGAACCGCCAGCAGCAGCTGCTGCTGCGGCTGCTGCGCCAGATCCTTGTCCTCCTTGTCCATATCCCCCTTGGCCTCCTTCTCCTGCACCTTGTCCATATCCTCCTTGTCCATATCCGCCTTGACCACCTGAACCGCCAGCTGCAGCTGCCGCTGCGGCTGCTGCGCCATATCCTTGTCCTCCTTGTCCATATCCACCTTCACCTGCACCTTGTCCATATCCTCCTTGTCCATATCCGCCTTGACCACCTGAACCGCCAGCTGCAGCTGCTGCAGCGGCTGCTGCGCCAGTTCCTTGTCCTCCTTGTCCATATCCACCTTGGCCTCCTTCTCCTGCATCTTGTCCATATCCTCCTTGTCCATATCCGCCTTGACCACCTGAACCGCCAGCTGCGGCTGCTGCTGCGGCTGCTGCGCCAGATCCTTGTCCTCCTTGTCCATATCCACCTTCACCTGCACCTTGTCCATATCCTCCTTGTCCATATCCGCCTTGACCACCTGAACCGCCAGCTGCAGCTGCTGCAGCGGCTGCTGCGCCAGTTCCTTGTCCTCCTTGTCCATATCCACCTTGGCCAAATTCACCTGCACCTTGTCCATATCCGCCTTGACCACCTGAACCGCCAGCTGCTGCTGCTGCGGCTGCAGCACCAGATCCTTGTCCTCCTTGTCCATATCCACCTTGGCCACCTGCTCCGTCACCTTGTCCATATCCGCCTTGACCACCTGAACCACCAGCTGCTGCTGCTGCAGCTGCTGCGCCAGATCCTTGTCCTCCTTGTCCATATCCACCTTGGCCTCCTGCACCTTGTCCATATCCGCCTTGACCACCTGAACCACCAGCTGCTGCTGCTGCGGCTGCTGCGCCAGATCCTTGTCCTCCTTGTCCATATCCTCCTTGTCCTCCTTCTCCTTCCCCTTGTCCATATCCTCCTTGTCCATATCCGCCTTGACCACCTGAACCACCAGCTGCAGCTGCTGCTGCGGCTGCTGCGCCAGATCCTTGTTCTCCTTGTCCATATCCTCCTTGACCACCCGCACCTGCACCTTGTCCATATCCTCCTTGTCCATATCCGCCTTGACCACCTGAACCGCCAGCTGCTGCTGCTGCTGCTGCACCAGATCCTTGTCCTCCTTGTCCATATCCACCTTGGCCTCCTGCTCCTGCACCTTGTCCATATCCGCTTTGACCACCTGTGCCACCAGCTGCTGCTGCTGCGGCTGCTGCGCCAGATCCTTGTCCTCCTTGTCCATATCCTCCTTGGCCTCCTTCTCCTGCCCCTTGTCCATATCCTCCTTGTCCATATCCGCCTTGACCACCTGAACCACCAGCTGCAGCTGCTGCTGCGGCTGCTGCGCCAGATCCTTGTCCTCCTTGTCCATATCCTCCTTGACCACCCGCACCTGCACCTTGTCCATATCCGCCTTGACCACCTGAACCACCAGCTGCTGCTGCTGCGGCTGCTGCGCCAGATCCTTGACCTCCTTGTCCATATCCACCTTGGCCACCTGCTCCTGCACCTTGTCCATATCCGCCTTGACCACCTGAACCACCAGCTGCAGCAGCTGCTGCGGCTGCTGCGCCAGATCCTTGTCCTCCTTGTCCATATCCTCCTTGACCACCCGCACCTGCACCTTGTCCATATCCGCCTTGACCACCTGAACCACCAGCTGCTGCTGCTGCGGCTGCTGCGCCAGATCCTTGTCCTCCTTGTCCATATCCACCTTGGCCACCTGCTCCTGCACCTTGTCCATATCCGCCTTGACCACCTGAACCACCAGCTGCTGCTGCGGCTGCTGCACCAGATCCTTGTCCTCCTTGTCCATATCCACCTTGGCCACCTGCTCCTGCACCTTGTCCATATCCGCCTTGACCACCTGAACCACCAGCTGCTGCTGCTGCGGCTGCTGCACCATATCCTTGTCCCCCTTGACCATATCCTCTTTGACCACCTGCTCCTGCACCTTGTCCATATCCACCTTGGCCACTTGAACCGCTTGCTGCTGCAGCGGCTGCTGCGCCAGATCCTTGTCCTCCTTGTCCGTATCCGGTTGGGCCATAACCACCAGATCCACCTGAAGCTGCTGCAGCAGCGGATGCCCCTGCAGATCCCGAAATACTATTTCCTGATGCTTGAGCAAACATATTAATTAAAGTGCTAATTTCATTAACAAAAGCAGCGTTACTCTGACCAGTGGTTTGGATAAATGCAGAATTTAAAGAGTTAGCTATGGCATTAGTAGTCCCTTGAATGTTCTGCCTTCCTGATTCAGATACGGCAACTTCAGCCATAGCTGATGCGAAAGCCGTATTCATAGCTTGCAATTTATGGGACGCTCTCTTTCCTTTCATATTAGCCATGGCACCCATCATTAATTGACCGATAGAACTCATGTCATCCATTTGGTCATCTGAAAAAGCTCCACTTTGTCCAGCTTCACTCAAGAAAGAAGTAATGAATTGATCAGCCACATCAGGATTCTCCCATGGAGTAGCGTGCCCTACAGCAAACTTGCCGTGAATGCATAAAGCTAGCAAAAACGCTAGGGAAAGTTTTGTAAACCAAGTCATATTCGTCTATGGAAAAGCTTGATTGAATACTTTCACCAGCGACTAGCCTGCTTTTTATACTATATTTTTCGTGAGGAGAAACAGGTTTGTCAATAAACCTAGGAATTTTCAGATCGTAAGATTTTTCTCTTGCGCAAGTTGTGACGCAAATACCACTGTAAACACACCTGCCTGCCTTCGTTCCATTTTTATTTTTAAATTTTATGTTTTGCCTTTTAATGATTTAATGAGCCTAAAACAATGTAATTTTTATTTATATCATTATGATTTGTATCTGGCTGTTATATTTTTTTAAACGTTCTTCATTTTTTTTTTTTTTTTTTTAGTTTATCGATATTTTTTCTTCTCTTATCTTTAAAAGTTCGATATGATTTCTTTTCATATGCTTTTCAACTTAAAATAATTATGTTGCTTTCATTTTCATGTTTTTCAAACTACATTAATGTATCAATTATTTATATAGATATTGTGTGTGAAAGAAATATACCACTGAAAGTATCGATTTATAATCTTCTGATTTTTAATACACTTTTGGGTCAATTGTGATTTTTGATTATCACCCATAACTTTGGAACTGACGAAAAAATTTTGGTTAAATGATTATATTTAATGTTTCTTTCTAATTCTTAAAAAAATTTGCTTTAATTTAATAAGACCTTTCAAATAATATTCATGTTTATCTTAGAAAGAAGAAAAGTCATTTGCAGAAATAGTTGGACTACCCTCCTCTCTAATGTAAGGGTATTTTGGAAAAAAGATCAGACTCGTCGCCGCGGTCTCGTCTCGTTGCATCTCGTCTCTTTCAGGAGAGGAAATGCAAGTTCGCCCCAGGTTGTGCCAGCTGGGCGAACCGGCAAAACCCACCCCCGTGGCATTTATGAAAACAAAAACATTACAAAATTATACATGCTCTTATGGTAACAAGATCTTCAGATGACTATTATACATATCTGGAAGCCGTGATGGTTCAGGGGATAGTTTGTTCCTCTTCGAATAAAGAGAAGCGGGCTCGAATGTCAGCTATAACAGGTCTATATGAATTCCGCGTCCGGCTTGCTACGGTTGCAGTGCTGACGTTAAATATCATCAGTTATAGACGGATCATAGGGCAGAATCCCCTTACCATCAGGCTAACTATATGAGGTTTTCTTAGTTTTCCTCACTATTTAACGTAAATACGGGTTAGTTCCATCAAAGGTTTCATAAAAAAGCATATTTCTCAAACTATGTGGTCCAGGAGTTCCTTTGTCTTCTGTATTGGGTTCTAATTAACAAGGTTACGGTCAGATGCAATATTTTTTTATACATTTGTTGTTATTGAAAAAAAAAACTTGTCAGACACGAAAAACACAACGAAAAACACAAACAAACCAACACGAAAAACACAAGTTTCCAAACTTGATATGCGAATTAAACCAAAGATAACTCAGCCCACCCCCACGTGGTATTTCTAAAAATAAATTTACTGTTTATGATGAATTCCAGAAGTTTAAAAAAGAAGGAAAGTTGCAATATATTTCACAAACAAATATCAAAAATTGAAAATATTCATATTATTTCTCCATCATTTCTTCATATGTTTTATAGTGGGCTATAACTTAATTATATAAATAAAATTAAGAAACTTGTCGTGTTTGAAAGTTAAGTTGCTTTTATCTTGTAGGGTAGACTAAAATATGATTGAATATTAATATTAATGAATTATCAAAGAACAACACGCCCTAAATTGAAGAAATTATTAAAAGCAACAATTACCAACTATTGAAAACAACCCTTTCGCTTGACCGGGGCAAAAAATACACAATATTCTTACCGTTGCTGTTTTAATATAGAACTCAGTCCTGGAAAATGGGGTTACATGCTTGGTCATAGTTTTATAGTGTGTGTCCAATGAGTTGTCGGAGTTTATACAAAATAAAACACGAAAATCTCAATAAATATAAGTTTTCTTCGTTCAAATATATTTAATAAGAGAACTATATTACTATATATATTATACATATTTAACTACATTCAATACATAAGTAAAATTATCATTAAGGCTCTCTTGACCAAACATTTTGGACCATATTTTCCAGATTGTGGCTCCCTACCCATCATTTTTATGGTCAAAAAATGCAATTCCCTCCGGGAAAATGTTTATTCTTTATAAGTCCGTTTTTGGACAAATTTCATAACTTAAAATGTTGCGTGAATTAAGGAATTAGCATGTTTGAGGTCACCCCTCAAACCATTAAAATTGAGTCCTAGCACGATCATTAGATAAAAAATTATTCAGTTTTATGCAGTTTATTTCTTTTCAAATACTAAAACTAATATTCCCAAAACAAGTCGCGTATTGTATTCAATAAATTAAGAGTAATTTATTTTAAATTATAAAATATGTTCATTAAAAACTAATTTATGTATAAACAATTTATGAACTTAATTGGAAATTATTTTATTATTACGAGCAGTGAAAGATTAAAATAAGTATTAGTAAATACATAACGCGTTCTAAATTACTATCTAAGAATGATGACTTATTTTATTTCCAATTAAGAGCATTAAATATTTAATAGCCTTAATTTGCTTAAGACCAGCTTTCTGAAATAATTTATTAAAATATACAGTGATATGCTAAAAGTGCGTTTCAGTTTTGGAATAAGACAGACGAAACTTTAGATATTGACCAATAATCATCGTCACGACAAGACATTTATCAAAATAATTGGCGTCATACAGCCGACGATAGATAACACCACACTCCTACGAAACAAATAATATCTGCATGAAATTCGAATGCTTGGAATTTTAGAATGTATGAATAGCTGTAATATTCAATGCATCTTATCTATAATATGGTAATTTAAGCCAACAATTCGTGCAATCTCCAAACGTAAGGCGCAATAGTTGTTTGTCATTGTAAACATGAGGAAAACAGTGAACAAAGATGATAAGATTTATTTTATATACAACAGGTGATTATTAATTCTGGATACGATTTTCGTTGATTTTGGTACTTCTTAAAATTTGTACCTGTTTTTTATGTTCTATAGCTTAAGTTTAGAAATCAGTTATTCTGCAGATATCTTTCTAATGTGCAAATTATTTAGGATGATAACCTTCAAAGTGTCTAAAGAATTGTTTCTTTCATTACCTAGGTAATTTGCAAACTGATGTGATAATTTTCTCCTAGGTGATCGTCGAAATAAAAACAAGCTCTTGGAGAGAATAGCATCAGCGCTCCTGGCCATTTAAGTTAACATAATGTTATTTCTTTATTTTTCGCTATCTCAGAAAAAAAAATCAAGGGACTGCGATCAACGCATTAGTTAATTGAATCAATCTCTTAAAACCTATAATACAAAGAATTAAACGGTTTTAATTGTTATTACAATTTAGGAAATTGTTATTTATTTATTTTAAAATGTCTGAAGAATCAAATCTACAATCAAACAGTCATCAAATTATACGAGAAATTTTTTTTTGAACTTCAACGATACGCATTGAACTGTAATGATATGATTGCTTGATTCAACAGATCAGCCTAGTTAATCTACAAATCAGCTAGGTAACAATTTTTGCCTTGCCATGTATTATATTATATGCATGAATTTATGTCAAAAAAATTTAGAAACAGTAACATACAACATGATAATCTCATGCATAAGTTCAAAATATTCGTTAACTTTTAAAGAATATATAGTGTAAGTGCTACTTTCTTTTTTTTATAAGATATTTATACATACATATATATATATATACACTAGAAAGTTCTACTACTTGCTCGCTTCGCTTACAGCTCCCATCATTGCTTCTCATTCATCATTGTATTTTTCTTAACGGTTAAAAGTTTTCAAAGCAAAAATCATTTCGTTAATAATAAATTCGTTAAAATGATTTTAAAGATTTTGTTATCACGAGGATTTATATCTAAGAATATATTATTTTTTTTCTTAGAACTTTCCCTTTTCTAAACATCATCTCGACTTTAAAATTGAAATAGTAATAATTCTATGGATTTTCTTGATACATTTCTCAAATTTGAACCCAATAAAGAAGACAAGGGAACTCCTTTATCAAGTATTGGATGAAGTTTGCTGCGGTGTTTTTTTTTTTTTTTTTTTTTTTTTTTTTGGAGGAACTAACCAGCATTTGCATTACATGAAGAGGCATATCACGAAAATCTCCAACGATTAGCCTAACGGCAAGGGGACTCTAACCCATGATCAATCTACCACTAAGGATATTTTGTGGTCAGTGCAAGTCAGGGGCAAAATTTGTATCGACCATCCCTCGCTGGGATTCGAACCCAATTCACCTCATTCGAAGGCGAACGTTCTATCCCCTGAGCAATCACGGCTTTTCATGGGAATTGAAGTTAACAGAAACGACATGCCATTCATGGTAGCCTCTCAGGGAGAGGTTAGGTTAAGTTGAGCTCATTCTGGGGAGCCTGGCAACGAGGAAGCAGATGAATTGGCCAAGGGGGGTACCCTATTAGACGGGGTGGACTTTCATTACTCCATGACAAAACCCCAAGTGAAACATAGACAGAGGCAGGTCAGTAGGTATATATGGCAAGACAGGTGGCGCGGCTCCGCGAGTGGGAGACATACCTACCATTTGCTTCCCAATGTTAATGAACGATTTTTATCCTGTGATTTTTATCTCAATCAATTTTTAACTTCACATGGTGTTTTCGGCGATCATCAAGCAAGAATCTTCCAAAAATCAGCTTCATGCAAATATTGCGGATTTCATCAAACCATTAAACATTTAATCATCGATTGTCAGAAATTCACCACCATTAGAGGTAACTATTTCGACGCAAATACTGATATCAGAACTTGGTGTAATTCCACAAAAAAGATAAAATATCATCAGAGAAATTATTAAACGCACCTCAGAGGATGCACTTACCCCGTATGACATTTTGAACCCATTTTTTACGAGCTAATACAATCATGCTTGCGGGGCCGGCCGCCTGTTTGATGCCAAGTATTACGTTTGTATTCATGGGTTTTACTGATTTTACTACACTTTCATGTAATTTTAACTCTGTCACTATGATCTTTTTACTCTGTCATCTTGTTTTTTATTTCAACATAAAATTTTTAACTATGTCACCTTTATTTTTAACTCAGTCACTTTGTATTTTTATACTGGTTTTCCACCTTGTGATCTTAAACTCTGTTTATTGTATTTTCTTTACCATGTAATTTTAACTATGCCACTAAGTTTTCTATTCTGTCATTTTGTATTTTACTTCACCATGTAAATTTTAACTCTGTCAACTTTTACTTTTAAACTCTGTCACTTTGTGATTTTTACCTTGAGCTCCGCTCCTTTATCTTAGATTTTATGATACCTTTTCTGTGGTCCTTCCTTGCTTTTGCAAGGTTTTGGCTTGTTGTTTTGTGGTTTACTTTACCACGTAATTTTACTCTGTCACTATGATTTTTACTCTGTCATTTGTATTTTACTTCTCCATGCAAATTTTAGCTCTGTCAACCTTTACTTTTAAACTCTGTCACATTGTGATTTTTACCTTTAGCTCCGCTCCTTTATCTTAGATTTTATGATACTTTTTATATGGTCATCCCTTGCTTTTGCAAGATTTTAGCTTGCACATTTACCGTGCAATCTTAGTTTTTACCTGCTCTGTGTGCTTGCTGTTGTTCGTGTGTCAGGATTATCTGTTTTCCTTGTACTACCCACACCTGGCGCACATCTTGTTTTTTTTTTTTTTTTTTTTTTTTTTTTTCTGTGACAAATTTTGTTTTTTTAGACCTTTTTAAATAATTTTCTTCGCTCACTATAAGGGAGGTCCGTCGGCTTCGGCATTACAAGGCGGATCTCTCGGAGCATTTTAAATGTTTAATTTGTTTTGTGTCTTGCTGTTGCCATCGGCACTTGTAATGTTTTGATGTTCTTTTAATAAATGCCACGGATGCGGCCTAGCCGGGCTGGTGGATGGATCCGATCTTGAAGCTGTCGCGGCGGCGGGTCATTCCACCGTGTGCCGAAATGAGGGCGGGTCGGAAATAATTAAATTCTTAAGTTGACCACTACAGATGTAGTCTTCTTATACAATTAACACGTTGAATGCCACTCTAACATTGAAATGACTTGACTGTCTAGCCAAAATGATTTTCTCAGTATGCATTACATATTTGATGAAATATTATTTACAACAAAACAGTTAACAGTTAACGGTCACTGGTGAGCCCTATGGCATTCAACGTGTTAATACCTTGATGTATAATGGAGAAAAAGTCCTCCTTGTTTCCTTATGTAATGTCAATTGCACCAAAAAAGGAAAAAACCAGTCTGGATCATCTAAATTCTTTTTTTCTCCTCTTGTATAGTTTCTCTAAAATAAGAACTCTTCTAACCCTTCTTCTGGACCCGCGGAGGTGACCAAGGTAATGAGACATAACTACAGTCGGATCCTGATTTTACGAATTCATATGGTTACTGAAAATAGTATTCGCTAAATCGGGGATAAATCTTAATATCGGGGGCAAAATAAAGAAAAAATTGACTAACCATATGGAATATTCGAACATCTCTAATAAACTAATACGCAAAATAAATAGAAATCTTACACATTTTATTGAGGTTGAATGAATAGGTTGAATTCGAATGTTTGCGCGCTGATTAATATGAAATTTTAAAACATTTCGTAAGGTTTCCTTATTTCTTTGATTTCTAACTTCGACGTCATGATGAGAAGATAATACTCCTTCATCTTGCTGCATTAAGTAAGTTTTCACTCTTTCCAAACCGTGCAAAGCATCAGAAAAGGTTTTAAATGGAGCTTCATTATCCTGTGTCGCTATTCATTGTTTCCTATAAATCTACTTCATTAACTTCATCAAATTCGTTAAATCGCAGTAAATAGGGGTTCGTTAAACTGGGATTCAACTGTAAATCAAGTAGAGGTGTGAGGGCAGGTCGGGTCGGCGAGAGAAAGGGACTATTGTGTTAGCCCTAGAGTGAAGAGCCTCCCTGAAATGGGCTATTATTTCTTCCATAAGAGCAGACTTTGTGGAGGGGGGAGTTCTTGCCTTAGACAAACTATATGCTTTCAACCTTAAGATACTTCTTAATTCCTTTATATCTCAAATTGTAAATATGATAAATGAAATAAAAACAGTAGATAAGAAAAATAATTTTCTCCAATAGGGAAACTTTGCTTATGTGCTAATTTTGGCTATTTGTTTGCTATTGTTAACTTTTACTCGTTTGCTACGGTTGAGTTTTAAGTTGTGGTAATATGGAGATTTCGCTCTTTTACGTTAGTTTTCGTAAGCTCCCGTACGTAAGATTAAAGCAAATGCGCATGCTCGCGTTTATTTTCGATGCTACGTATCTTCACGTTAAACTGGCGTTACAAAGATAAAGATAAAAGTGCGTTGTTTTTAGCTATTAAATGTCGTTTTCCATTTAAGAAAACCTTCGTACTAAAAACATGTGAATTTTAAGAAATGTATTTATGAAATTTAGAAATAAATCGATTAATCTTACAACAATCGGTTCATTCAATAAAAAATAATTTAACTGGTTTTTTGTTTAATATTATGGTTGTCTAATTGCACTAGTTAATAAGAAAGTTCGCTTTTTCAAAATTATAAATTCTATTTATTATAACAATACAATTTGGTTTAATAAAGTCAATTAATCAATAGAAGATAAATAATGTTTCTTTAAATAATATTAATAATAAAAATAATAAGCTACATACTTTATCGCTGAATTCATCAAAATCTGTAATCTACCAATTTTTACTGCTCTCAGATTCACAGTTTTACAAAAAGAATATTGAATCCTTTTTTTGTTTTTTTTGCCACAGCTTTAAAAAAATAGTCTAAATCAATTTTAAATGCGATTTTTTTTTTTCGATTTTGTGGTTAAAGTTAAAATGATATTCCGCTACGTAAACGGTTTTGAACTTACCGGAATTTTTTCAAAATCTCTTATTTTCACATAATTAAATTAGATTTTTTTTCCACGGGCATATGCCTATTTCTCCAGAACTGACGCATGCGCACTAAAAGTGCACATGCGTAAATACTTGAAATCTTACGCACAAGAGTGTACGGAAGCTAACATAAATTTGCGAAGTCTCTTCATTTTCATAAAAAATTATATCTGAAACAAGCTTACACACTAGCTAGTCAAAATATTGAGCGACGATAAACTTCAGAAACAGAGATAATAGACATATATTTTACTTGTGGTGATCAGAAAAAAATTAAAACTTATATTGTTCTTAGACATAGAGCTGCAGTTGAAATTACAGTACCGAAATTATTCGGAAGGTGATAGAAAATTTGGATTAATGATGTATTTAATTTGGTGATAAAAGTCTTCCTGTAGTTATAATGATACCAATGAAAGCATCATTGCCCCAGGCATAGTGTTGCCCAGGCATAGTGTACCAGGCATAAGGTGATTTAAGTGCACTTGCTAATCGGAAAGTGGTCAAAACTTTGATTACAAACTTTCCTCATTACAGATTCAAATGTGATTTAATAAAAACTGTATTAAGAACAAAAGACATTTTTTTAATAAATTGGTTTTTAATTGTGAAAATGGGTTCTTTTCTTAGATAACAATATTTTAAATCGTATTTTTATGTGCAAAAATAATTCACGTTAGTCTCAAAATTGATTACTTTGAATAGAAATTTTTAAATGAATATAAATATTTCATAATAATAATGAATAGAATAATAAATGAAAAAGTAGCTTTTACCATTCTAATTTTAAGTTAATTGAGATCATTAAAATATATTTTAGAATAATTTTTTTCAAAAAAAGTAAGTCAAAACATAAAATTAAGACACAATAATAATCGCCGTCTTAAAATTGTAAAATAATAAAATTAACACTTTGGTTAAAAACAGAGCTAAGTTAAATTAGTAGTGACAAAAAACTTTTAACTAAAAATATTCTCTTTCTGTGGTATCCCTAGGATAGAATCGCTTAGAAGAAAATGGAAATTTAAAAATCAAAATTCATAAACAAGAGGAAGGAAAAAAATTAAAGAAATAAAACTAATACAAATTAAAAAAGTTAAAGATTACTTTCACTCGAACTTAAAAATAAAATGCTGTCTCAAATTCGAATTCACTATTTGCCCCAATAGAAAAAAAAATGAAAATGTTTAAAAAGATCTTTTATAAAACTCGCCAAATCCTACTATAAAAGCAGCTGCTGACGTATGATGAATAGGAAATGCTAAAATTGTGAATTTTAATTGTGTAGTATCTACTCCTGATTTTTTTATTTATGCTTCTGAATAAATCATTTTTTCCTGCATGAGGTTTTTTTTCCTCACAGATCTTGGATACAGTTTCAATTCTGCAGTCTGTTTCTTTCTGCAAGATATATATATATATATATATATATATATATACATATATATTTAAATAATCTTTTTAATTTATTTTTTGTCGAAATATACAAGTTCGAATTGCTCCATTCGAATTGCTTTTTGGGACAAAAATGAATAATAATGAACTGGGAAAGTTAAAAGAAATGATTGAAATTGAATTTCAGGCTCATTTTGAAGCCCAAAGAGAGGAACTAAGAAAAGACGCAAGGCAGCAAATTTGTAAAATTCAAGAAGAAAATAAAAAGACCTACAATTTAAGAAGAAAGGAGCCAAAATCTTACGAAATTGGAAATTTAGTTGCCATTAAAAGAACTCAATTTGGACCTCACTTGAAGCTAAAACCGAAGTACCTTGGCCCCTACAAAATAACAAGAGTAAAAGGAGGAAATACTTATGATGTAGTAAAAGAAGGAAATCACGAAGGACCTAACTGCTCGACAACGTGTGCGGAGTATCTTAAATCATGGAACAGTTGTCAAGAACTTTAGTGCTTGCCAAGACAAAAAAAAAAAAAAAAGACTGTAATTTTTGAAGATGAAAAATAATTGCTAAAGAAGCGAATTTGATTTTTGAAGAAGACGAAAGAACTTAAAGACGTAAAAGAAGACGAAAGAATTTAAAGACGTAGAAGAAGTTCAAGACGAAAGACGTTGAAGAAAAAAGACGAAAGATGTTTAAAAAAAAAAAAAGAAGACGAAGACGTTGAAGAAGAAACAAAAGACGTGTAAAGACGAAAGAGTGAATTTGCCTGAACTGATTGACTCTTAACTGAAAGATTTTTTCATAAAAGACGAAATTAACCTAAAACATTTATTTTTCAGAAATCAATTATAAATTTCAGTCTGCTCTGCTTTTTCTTTTTTTTTCTTTTTAGAATCGCTGGAGGACCAGCCAAAGTCAGCGTGGCCGGTTGTGGTGCCAGTTCCTGAAGCTGTAAACTGCAAGCTGATCTCAGACTATGTAAGCTGCAAGCTGATCCCTGTCTGCACTACTTGGAAGGAATGGGGATTTCCCTGAGATCACAAATGACGGTTTGTAGCGAACGAAGAAAGACGCTGATGAACTCCAAAGAGGAGTTGGTTGTGATTATGCCGAACTTTTTTGAACTTTTCCTCATTTATATTTATGTGTTATCTATGTGTTTATCGTCCGTCCTTATGTAGATTTAGTTTTAATATATGTTTATGTTTAAAGAACAGTGCCTCTTTTTATTTTCAAAGACGATCACTCATGCCGTCCCCACATATATATATATATATATATATATATATATATATATATATATATATATATATATATATATATATATATATATATATATATATATATATATATATATATATATACATATATATTTAAATAATCTTTTTAATTTATTTTTTGTCGAAATATACAACTTTAAAAACGTTATGTATTAAAAGGTCGCATAAATAATGAGAGAAACTTCTCGGGGAGATACAGCACATCATAAGGATTAAAACTGCATAGGAACTTATGTCTAGAAAGGTCATCATATGCCGCTAGAGGCGCTATCCCTATAATGACCTGTTTCTTTGTGTGCTTCTATACAGGTGTTAAAAAGAAAGAGCACATAGCTGCGTACTACGACATTTCCGAGCATGGGTTCCTATACAGTTGTAATCCCGATTGCATGCCCCAATTTCCATAGACATTCGTTGCGACATTTACGCGACCTCTATTGTATATAACGTTACTAAACTTGTACAATTCGACAAAAATTAACTATAAATTCCATTTAAAGAGAAACAGAATTTTAGGAATAAAAATTAATTTTATTTGAAATTCCTACACCCGAATCAGTCAATATTAAGTATTAGTATAAAAGCAACGAAAAATTTGTTCCCCTGTGTAATGAATAAAAGTGAATTTTAATGAATAAAAATGTGAATGAATAATAAAAGGTGTTCATGAATAAAAATGACTGTTTGGTTTGAATACAAAACTTTGATGTTTGAAAATGTTTTAAATCCAAATCTATAAAGTTTCGATTCTTATAAAATTATTCGTTTCTAAATGGGTTAAAAAGATTACTTAATCTTTTTTACCCATTCGTAAAAAAATATTTTTTACCAATGCGTAAAAATGATTACTTACATTCAAATGGAAGTTTTAAAACTACTCATCTTTACTCTAATAAGTCCATTTCACTAAACTTCAATTAAAACTGAAATGGAGAAAAAAAAAATTTTTTTCAGAATACCAAACATCCAAAACATATCAGAAATAATCGGCTTTCGATTCCATGCGATCGCCAAATAGCAATCTTGTTCAGGATTGCTCACAACCTTCTCCCAAAAAAGCGAATCAGTATCGTCACATACCATGTGACGATGGCGGAACCAAATAAGTGAACGAGCTATACTTTTGAACAGACATGAAATTGAGAAATATTTTCATGTTGAACAAGCTGGTTTTCGGAACAGCAAAGCCACAACAGATTTTTGAACTTAGAAACATAATCGAACAAAGTCCGGAAATGAATTCTTGCTTATACTTTATTGATTTTATTCTCTCAATAAGGATGTGCTGTGGAAGATCTTAAGGAATTATAACATCAATGAAAAACATCATAAAAAGCATTTATGAAGGCAGTAAAGCCATTGGATCATGAGGATTATAATTTACCATCAGAAAAGAGGAATACGATGGAACTTTTACTTCACTTTAGAAGACCTTGATTTTGGGAACGATATTCTCCTCGTATCACCTAATTTTAACGATCTGAATATGAAAACACAAACATTAAACAAATATGCTAATGAAATTTGCTTTCAAATTAATAAAAGTAAGACAAAAATAATGAGAACAAGTGGGAAATCTATCAGAAGCATAGGAATCAACTCCGAAAAAAATAAAATCGATTGATTCTTTTGTTTATCTCGGAGCTATTGTTAATAAACAGGGTGGAAGTAACGATGATATTTCCCAGAAAAGTTAAATCCTGTTTTAAAGGTCTGTACAATTCTTGGAGAACCTCAAATATAAAATTAAAAACGAAAATAAGTGTCTGTAAGGCAACTGTGCTTTCCATTCTTCTGTCCCTGGAAATCAGAAAAAGAAAAATTTGAAATTTTTCAAAATAGTTGCTTAAAAATAATAGTAAAATTCTTCTGGCCCCATAGTATAACAAATAAAGACCTTTTAACAAAAGCTAATATCCCATCTGTTAATAGAGAAATTTTAAAATGAAGATAGATATTTCTCGGCCGCATACTAAGAACAGATAGAAACAATACTGCAAATGTAGCTCATGGGCGCCTAGCAGAAAGAGAAAAAGAGGGAGACTAAGACAAACTGGGCAAAGATGCTTTAAGAAAAATCTTAGTTGAGCAGGATTAACTAGATGAGAAGAAGCGCGTTGTTTGGCCTGAGGAGAAAAAGACTCGATGTGCCAGTTCGGCACGAAGAGGATAAGTAAGTACTAAATTTAGAAACTCAGTGTTGACCACTTCGAAAACAAGACAGAACATCATATATATTCCTCCATAGCCTGCATCTTTAAAATTAAAATTACGACCACTCTGGGAGATCTGATTTCCCAAGAATAAAAATATCATTACATCCAACAACTTACACCCATCAGCCTTTTGCCGCTGTGTCATCTTGTCTCTCATAATTTTAACTTTTTTCCTATATACATTTAATATTGTATATATTATCGTTGAGGTAAAACTGTTATCACACTTATTTGAAGCAGCTTTCTTCTACATCGGCATGTTATCAGAATGTTCTGATTGGACGTTAAGTTTGAGCCCAGGAAGGCTATAAATACAAGTAAATCTGTTTCTCTGATGTTCTTTTCTATTTCTTCTGTCCCAATGTACGTTCCAACTGTGTAACTCTCGATTTAATGTTCTAATATACATGTCATTCTCTGATCCACTGATCTCTGAATTTCATTACAATAACAATTATACAACTCTGCTTTATCTTTCATTAAATTTTTAACTCTACTTTAGACTATTTTAATGCCATTTAGTCATCATTGTTGTTTTGACTTCTTCTTCTTTTTAAGTTTTCATGGTCTTTTGCCAATTTTAGCAACTACTTTTATACTGCAGAATTTTTTAATTTGACTTTACTTAAATTTTTAAATTCTTGACTTGATTTTACACATCTACCTGTATGTTTTATATATTATACTGTCCAATCATCTGCTGTGTAAGCACGGTGTAATAATTGTTTTCCAGGTTCTAGAACCATATGTTTTTACGATCTTGAATTTTAATATTTTGTTATTCACGGTATTTTAATTGTCTATTTTATCAGGGTCATTTAACCCCACTGTGTTTTATAAGGGACCTATGATCTGTAATGGCTCTAGTTTTGAGTAAATCTTTTGCGGACCCAATTTTTTGCCATCCACTCATGTTCTTTTGTAAATTTTATGTTTTTAAATAAATGCTACGGAGAAGCTTTGCTAGGCCGCTCGACTGATGCGTGTGCTGGTATAAACCAGCCTCTCCTCTCCAGAGGGAGAGAGCTGTCGTGGCGAAGAGTCTGTACTTTCCCGAATACCCCACCACATCGATTTCACTACTCAGCTATAACACAGTATCAGCTGTACACAACTCGATAATAAATTATCGTATTATGTCACAATGGAAAACAAATGGACAAATAGCACCAAGAGATGGCAAACTTTCAAATTCTTCAGAGACCCAAGGGCCACGAGACTGCAGACCAATTTTTTTATTAAATCAATTCCTAACTGGCCATGGTGTGTTTGGAAGTTACCAAAGCAGATTCTTCAGGGACACACCTAATTGCAATTAATGTAGAGAATTAAAAGACATCAAACATTTACTCTGAGACTGCCCAGAATTCCAGAAACACCGTGACATTGTATTTCATACAAATACAACGAAACATCAGCATTTTTCCAATTTGGTTAACAGAACTACTATGAAGAAAATCATTAAAGTGACCCTAGAGGACATGCTTGGTAATACATAACAACACAAGCAAACTCTGATCAGGAACCGTGTCGTCAACACTGACCTTTACTCTACTGTTTTAATTATAAACTTTAACCAGCGAATTGTACAACATCTATTTGATTTTAGCAAACTCGTTAACTTATGTTATTTTATGACTTTTTACATGTTTTATTTAATATTTTAATTTACTACCTATTTTAATGCTCCTTTCGATGTGATTTTAAACGTTTTTCCCTTATTAATTTTATATCCTGCCATTTGGATTGGTCGGTCGATCTATTTTAAAAATCCTCGATGTTCTAAAAATATCGGGTTGTTCGGAAAGTAATTTCGGTTTTCCGACAGAGGATCTAATTGTAAATTTTTGAACCGAACTTCTCACTTAAGCCGTTATATAGTTATATTCTTTGCGAGCTGATATATCAAGGCTTGTGTGTGAAAAAGTTCAATTAATTCTACGCAGTAGTTTTCAGTTGGTGCTCTTTTAAATATGGAGAGCAATAAACAGCATTTTCGTCATATTTTACTTTTTTACTATAGAAAACGTAAAATTGCTGTTCATGCCTGAAAGAAATTTACCGATGTGTATGAATAAGATGTGTTGACAGTACGCTAGTGCCAGAATTGGTTTGCAAAAATTCGATCCGGCAATTTTGATGTCAAAGCTGCACCACGTTCTGAAAGGCCTGCTGAAGCTGATAAAGACACAATAAAGGCATTAGTTGACTCAAATCGGCGAATAACAACACGTGAGATAGGTAAGAGTTTAAATTTATCGAATTCAACTGTTTATGACCACTTGAAAGGCCTGGATTTAACCTCGAAGCTCGATATATGTGTTCCCCACGTTCTCACGGAGAGAAATTTGTGTCGTCTCGTTGATGTCTGTGATTCGTTTCGCAAACGTCACGAAAATGATCCATTTTTGAAGTGCATCATTACTGGGAACGAAAAATGGGATGTCTATAACATTGTCAAACGCAAGAGATCATGGAGCAAAAAAGATGAACCGGCTCAAAGCATTTCAAAAGCCAATATCCATCAAAGAAGGTGATGCTGTTTGTGATGCCACAATTGGCATTGCATAATCATTTCTTATCCTTTAAAATATCTTTGATTACTTATACTTATTTTTATTTATAAAATGATGTTTAAATAAATCATAGACTTAATCTTTTAAAAGCGAACATAAAATATTTATTCTTTTTTTGCATCGATCAATGTAACGGATAGTTTTTATTTAATTTCTATGCAGACTTATTCATTGTCGCCTCTAATCGAAAATAAAATTCTATTTATAACTTTTTATTCTAATTTCTAACTGAAAATATGTTTCGGTTGCATGGTTGTAATAATTCTCAAATTTGTTGGCGACTCGTGATCGCCGAGGTATTTTTTAAACCCAATATTGTAATGTCTTTGTTTGTGTTGGCTTTGTTTTGGCTGCTATATTTTGATAAATCGCCAATTTTGGATCTCCTACCCGCACATCACTTTTATCCGTTAGGAACAATTGTATTTACTTCAAAATTTGTGGCGACTAGGAGTGCCCATTGGGCGCTCCTGTCCCAGCCATCCTAACGTTTTAAAAACATGGCACTGCCCACGGAGTGTTCATTTCACACTCCGTGGGTAGTATAAAATTGGTTTACATAGAAGACACTGTCTAAAATGTTATCATTGACTCTTGGAAAAAATTTTTGAGTTTGCCTCCCATTCGTCGAGCGGTCCCACCTTTCCTGCCATAGTACCCTGCTGACCTGCCTTAATCTATTATTGACCTGAGGTCTTGTGATGGAGTAGTGGAAGTCCACCCCGCTGAGCAAAGTACCCGCTTTAGCTAAGACGTTACCGCCTCCTCGTTACCCAACTCCCCCGTGTGGGCTTTGACCCAGGTGATCTGATAATTCCAATTTTGGATAATGTTTTTGATGTTTTCAACGATTGGATCTCTTGGTGTGGGGTTCTCGAGGGATTTTAACGAGAATTTGGAGTCTGAAAAAAGTGCCATGTCTTGTATGTTTTCCTTGGCCGCCCAAGAAATGGCCAAATGAATGGCGGTCAGCTCAGCCGGGTAGACACTTGATTCGTCATTATTCACAGACTGTTGATGTATAGTAACGTTATCACGCTTGACCAGGAAGCCACTACCAACTCTAAATTCAAAATCATTGGTTTCGTTATTAAGCACTTTCATTTTGCTCCCGTCCGTGTAAATTTCAACTCCCGTTCCCCTCGGCCGGTTGTATCCCGTATTAACAATTTTAAGTTGGGTAGGGTCAAAGTTATAGTTTGAAGATCTAAAGATATGATGACAGATTTTCTGACTAAACCACTTCACAAAAATTTTTAAATTTTAGAAATGTATTAACATTTATTTTACTGCGAGTCATCTGCCCATTCAAAGTTTATTACTTTAGCCACGGTTTTCAATTTAATTAACAGTAGTTTGTTTAATTATGTGAAGTATAAATTTTAATAATTTTCACTTCTCGACTCCACATTCGTCCATCTTGTTAAAAGCTCTAGCTCATGAACTAAAAACTAATAATTATATTAATTGAGAAATAAATTAAAAAGACTACCTGATCATTTCAACTAATGATTCAATCCTGATCAGTGATAATTCCTGATAAAGTAATTAATGCTTCAAATTATTGAGTAAGTCACAAAGTATCCTTGCAGTATAGACTAAAAGAGGGTGAAATCAGAATAAGTAAGCCCGCACCAGACAAAGGAAAGCAAACATTAATTCTGTAACCTTTTATTCCCTTAAGTGTGTGTTGACTCATTATTTTCAGCTCGATAAGTTATTTTATATCATTTTTCAACAAAACAAGACACAGTGGTCTAAAATATAATGCAAAAGATTTCTTGAGAAAAGATTTATTTAGAGAATTGGGACTGCAAAAGACCTACATACATTGGAAATTAATTATAAACGAACAATTTTGACAAATCAACCCATTGCAGATTGCATTGATTGACCAACTACTGCAGCTGTTTGCCCTGAAGCGCCATAGTTGACGTTTCCAATTCTAGCTGATGAAAGAATCTGAAGTAATGCTGAGACGAGTTCCAAAAGAGATTGTATAAGAACATCACAATCAGAGGCTCCAGGGTTACCAGCTCTAACTTGAGACACAACACTTCCAATTGTGCTTGAAAGACTAGCAGCATTAACTGGACCTCCTGAGACAATTCTTGATGCAGTTGATGAAATTCGGGAAACTGATCCTGGTGATGATATTGCAGATGCGGCTGCTGATGCTACACCTGATCCAGAACCACTTGGACCATAACTTCTTGTTCCAGAACTACTAGGTCCATATCCACCGTAGCCAGCTGCTGCTGCCACGGCGGATGCTGCGCCAGATCCTTCTCCTCCTTGTCCATATCCGCCTTGTCCATATCCACCTTGACCACCTGAACCACCAGCTGCAGCTGCTGCGGCTGCTACACCAGATCCTTCTCCTCCTTGTCCATATCCGCCTTGTCCATATCCTCCTTGACCACCTGAACCTCCAGCTGCAGCTGCTGCGGCTGCTGCGCCAGATCCTTCTCCTCCTTGTCCATATCCGCCTTGTCCATATCCTCCTTGACCACCTGAACCTCCTGCTGCAGCTGCTGCGGCTGCTGAACCTGATCCTTCTCCTCCTTGTCCAGATCCTTGTCCATATCCGCCTTGACCATATCCTGCTTGACCACCTGAACCACCAGCTGCTGCGGCTGCTGCGCCAGATCCTTGTCCTCCTTGTCCATATCCACCTTGGCCTCCCTCTCCTGCCCCTTGTCCATAACCTCCTTGTCCATATCCGCCTTGACCACCTGAACCGCCAGCTGCAGCTGCGGCTGCGGCTGCTGCTCCAGATCCTTGTCCCCCTTGTCCATATCCACCTTGGCCTCCTTCTCCTGCCCCTTGTCCATAACCTCCTTGTCCATATCCGCCTTGACCACCTGAACCGCCAGCTGCAGCTGCTGCTGCGGCTGCTGCTCCAGATCCTTGTCCCCCTTGTCCATATCCACCCTGGCCACCTTCACCTGCACCTTGTCCATATCCACCTTGACCGCCTGAACCGCCAGCTGCTGCTGCTGCGGCTGCTGCACTAGATCCTTGTCCTCCTTGTCCATACCCACCTTGGCCACCTTCTCCTGCACCTTGTCCATATCCTCCTTGTCCATATCCGCCTTGACCACCTGAACCGCCAGCTGCAGCTGCTGCGCCAGTTCCTTGTCCTCCTTGTCCATATCCACCTTGGCCTCCTTCTCCTGCCCCTTGTCCATATCCGCCTTGACCACCTGAACCGCCAGCTGCAGCTGCTGCTGCGGCAGCAGCGCCAGATCCTTGTCCTCCTTGTCCATATCCACCTTGGCCTCCTTCTCCTGCCCCTTGTCCATAACCTCCTTGTCCATATCCGCCTTGACCACCTGAACCGCCAGCTGCAGCTGCTGCTGCGGCTGCTGCTCCAGATCCTTGTCCTCCTTGTCCATATCCACCTTCACCTGCACCTTGTCCATATCCTCCTTGTCCATATCCGCCTTGGCCACCTGAGCCACCAGCTGCAGCTGCTGCTGCGGCTGCTGCTCCAGATCCTTGTCCTCCTTGTCCATATCCACCTTGGCTTCCTTCTCCTGCTCCTTGTCCATATCCTCCTTGTCCATATCCGCCTTGACCACCTGAACCGCCAGCTGCAGCTGCTGCTGCGGCTGCTGCGCCAGATCCTTGTCCATATCCACCTTGGCCTCCTTCTCCTGCCCCTTGTCCATAACCTCCTTGTCCATATCCGCCTTGACCACCTGAACCGCCAGCTGCAGCTGCTGCTGCGGCTGCTGCTCCAGATCCTTGTCCTCCTTGTCCATATCCACCTTCACCTGCACCTTGTTCATATCCTCCTTGTCCATATCCGCCTTGACCACCTGAACCGCCAGCTGCAGCTGCTGCTGCGGCTGCTGCTCCAGATCCTTGTCCCCCTTGTCCATAACCACCCTGGCCACCTTCACCTGCACCTTGTCCATATCCACCTTGACCACCTGAACCGCCAGCTGCTGCTGCTGCGGCTGCTGCACTAGATCCTTGTCCTCCTTGTCCATACCCACCTTGGCCACCTTCTCCTGCACCTTGTCCATATCCTCCTTGTCCATATCCGCCTTGCCCACCTGAACCGCCAGCTGCTGCTGCGGCGGCTGCTGCGCCAGTTCCTTGTCCTCCTTGTCCATATCCACCTTGGCCTCCTTCTCCTGCCCCTTGTCCATATCCGCCTTGACCACCTGAACCGCCAGCTGCAGCTGCTGCTGCGGCAGCAGCGCCAGATCCTTGTCCTCCTTGTCCATATCCACCTTGGCCTCCTTCTCCTGCTCCTTGTCCATATCCGCCTTGACCACCTGAACCGCCAGCTGCAGCTGCTGCTGCGGCTGCTGCGCCAGATCCTTGTCCTCCTTGTCCATATCCACCTTGGCCTCCTTCTCCTGCTCCTTGTCCATATCCTCCTTGTCCATATCCGCCTTGACCACCTGAACCGCCAGCTGCAGCTGCTGCTGCGGCTGCTGCGCCAGATCCTTGTCCTCCTTGTCCATATCCACCTTCACCTGCACCTTGTCCATATCCTCCTTGTCCATATCCGCCTTGGCCACCTGAACCACCAGCTGCAGCTGCTGCTGCGGCTGCTGCGCCAGATCCTTGTCCTCCTTGTCCATATCCACCTTGGCCTCCTTCTCCTGCTCCTTGTCCATATCCTCCTTGTCCATATCCGCCTTGACCACCTGAACCGCCAGCTGCAGCTGCTGCTGCGGCTGCTGCGCCAGATCCTTGTCCTCCTTGTCCATATCCACCTTCACCTGCACCTTGTCCATATCCGCCTTGACCACCTGAACCGCCAGCTGCAGCTGCTGCTGCGGCTGCTGCGCCAGATCCTTGTCCTCCTTGTCCATATCCACCTTGGCCACCTTCTCCTGCCCCTTGTCCATAACCTCCTTGTCCATATCCGCCTTGACCACCTGAACCGCCAGCTGCAGCTGCTGCTCCAGATCCTTGTCCTCCTTGTCCATATCCACCTTGGCCACCTTCACCTGCACCTTGTCCATATCCTCCTTGTCCATATCCGCCTTGACCACCTGAACCACCAGCTGCTGCTGCTGCGGCTGCTGCACTAGATCCTTGTCCTCCTTGTCCATATCCACCTTGGCCACCTTCTCCTGCACCTTGTCCATATCCCCCTTGTCCATATCCGCCTTGCCCACCTGAACCACCAGCTGCTGCTGCGGCGGCAGCTGCGCCAGATCCTTGTCCTCCTTGTCCATATCCACCTTGGCCTCCTTCTCCGGCCCCTTGTCCATATCCGCCTTGACCACCTGAACCGCCAGCTGCAGCTGCTGCTGCTGCGCCAGATCCTTGTCCTCCTTGTCCATATCCACCTTGGCCTCCTTCTCCTGCTCCTTGTCCATATCCTCCTTGTCCATATCCGCCTAGACCACCTGAACCGCCAGCTGCAGCTGCTGCTGCGGCTGCTGCGCCAGATCCTTGTCCTCCTTGTCCATATCCACCTTCACCTGCACCTTGTCCATATCCTCCTTGTCCATATCCGCCTTGACCACCTGAACCGCCAGCTGCAGCTGCTGCTGCGGCTGCTGCTCCAGATCCTTGTCCTCCTTGTCCATATCCACCTTGGCCACCTTCACCTGCACCTTGTCCATATCCTCCTTGTCCATATCCGCCTTGACCACCTGAACCGCCAGCTGCTGCTGCTGCGGCTGCTGCACTAGATCCTTGTCCTCCTTGTCCATATCCACCTT
Source organism: Parasteatoda lunata (assembly GCA_949128135.1). Lineage (NCBI taxonomy): Eukaryota > Metazoa > Arthropoda > Arachnida > Araneae > Theridiidae > Parasteatoda > Parasteatoda lunata. The sequence continues at coordinate 91,172,603 of OX421979.1, read as the reverse complement.
GGCCACCTTCTCCTGCACCTTGTCCATATCCTCCTTGTCCATATCCGCCTTGCCCACCTGAACCACCAGCTGCTGCTGCGGCGGCTGCTGCGCCAGATCCTTGTCCTCCTTGTCCATATCCACCTTGGCCTCCTTCTCCTGCCCCTTGTCCGTATCCGCCTTGGCCACCTGAACCGCCAGCTGCAGCTGCTGCTGCGGCTGCTGCGCCAGATCCTTGTCGTCCTTGTCCATATCCACCTTGGCCTCCTTCTCCTGCTCCTTGTCCATATCCTCCTTGTCCATATCCGCCTTGAGCACCTGAACCGCCAGCTGCAGCTGCTGCTGCGGCTGCTGCGCCAGATCCTTGTCCTCCTTGTCCATATCCACCTTCACCTGCACCTTGTCCATATCCTCCTTGTCCATATCCACCTTGACCACCTAAACCGCCAGCTGCAGCTGCTGCTGCGGCTGCAGCGCCAGATCCTTGTCCTCCTTGTCCATATCCACCTTCACCTGCACCTTGTCCATATCCGCCTTGACCACCTGAACCACCAGCTGCAGCTGCTGCTGCGGCTGCTGCGCCAGAGCTTTGTCCTCCTTGTCCATATCCACCTTGGCCTCCTTCTCCTGCCCCTTGTCCATATCCGCCTTGACCACCTGAACCACCAGCTGCAGCTGCTGCTGCGGCTGCTGCGCCAGATCCTTGTCCTCCTTGTCCATATCCACCTTGGCCTCCTTCTCCTGCTCCTTGTCCATATCCACCTTGTCCATATCCGCCTTGACCACCTGAATCGCCAGCTGCAGCTGCTGCTGCTGCTGCGCCGGATCCTTGTCCTCCTTGTCCATATCCACCTTCACCTGCACCTTGTCCATATCCTCCTTGTCCATATCCGCCTTGACCACCTGAACCGCCAGCTGCAGCTGCTGCTGCGGCTGCTGCGCCAGATCCTTGTCCTCCTTGTCCATATCCACCTTCACCTGCACCTTGTCCATATCCTCCTTGTCCATATCCGCCTTGACCACCTGAACCGCCAGCTGCAGCTGCTGCTGCGGCTGCTGCGCCAGATCCTTGTCCTCCTTGTCCATATCCACCTAGGCCTCCTTCTCCTGCCCCTTGTCCATATCCGCCTTGACCACCTGAACCGCCAGCTGCAGCTGCTGCTGCGGCTGCTGCGCCAGATCCTTGTCCTCCTTGTCCATATCCACCTTGGCCTCCTTCTCCTGCTCCTTGTCCATATCCTCCTTGTCCATATCCGCCTTGACCACCTGAACTGCCAGCTGCTGCGGCTGCGGCTGCTGCGCCAGATCCTTGTCCTCCTTGTCCATATCCACCTTCACCTGCACCTTGTCCATATCCTCCTTGTCCATATCCGCCTTGACCACCTGAACTTCCAGCTGCAGCTGCTGCTGCGGCAGCTGCGCCAGATCCTTGTCCTCCTTGTCCATATCCACCTTGGCCACCTGCCCCTTGTCCATATCCTCCTTGTCCATATCCGCCTTGGCCACCTGAACCGCCAGCTGCAGCTGCTGTGGCTGCTGCGCCAGATCCTTGACCTCCTTGTCCATATCCACCTTGGCCTCCTTCTCCTGCTCCTTGTCCATATCCTCCTTGTCCATATCCGCCTTGACCACCTGAACCGCCAGCTGCAGCTGCTGCTGCGGCTGCTGCGCCAGATCCTTGTCCTCCTTGTCCATATCCACCTTCACCTGCACCTTGTCCATATCCTCCTTGTCCATATCCGCCTTGACCACCTGAACCGCCAGCTGCAGCTGCTGCTGCGGCTGCTGCTCCAGATCCTTGTCCTCCTTGTCCATATCCACCTTCACCTGCACCTTGTCCATATCCTCCTTGTCCATATCCGCCTTGACCACCTGAACCGCCAGCTGCAGCTGCTGCTGCGGCTGCTGCTCCAGATCCTTGTCCCCCTTGTCCATATCCACCCTGGCCACCTTCACCTGCACCTTGTCCATATCCACCTTGACCATCTGAACCGCCAGCTGCTGCTGCTGCGGCTGCTGAACTAGATCCTTGTCCTCCTTGTCCATACCCACCTTGGCCACCTTCTCCTGCACCTTGTCCATATCCTCCTTGTCCATATCCGCCTTGCCCACCTGAACCACCAGCTGCTGCTGCGGCGGCTGCTGCGCCAGTTCCTTGTCCTCCTTGTCCATATCCACCTTGGCCTCCTTCTCCTGCCCCTTGTCCATATCCGCCTTGACCACCTGAACCGCCAGCTGCAGCTGCTGCTGCGGCAGCAGCGCCAGATCCTTGTCCTCCTTGTCCATATCCACCTTGGCCTCCTTCTCCTGCCCCTTGTCCATAACCTCCTTGTCCATATCCGCCTTGACCACCTGAACCGCCAGCTGCAGCTGCTGCTGCGGCTGCTGCTCCAGATCCTTGTCCTCCTTGTCCATATCCTCCTTGTCCATATCCTCCTTGTCCATATCCGCCTTGGCCACCTAAACCGCCAGCTGCAGCTGCTGCTGCGGCTGCTGCGCCAGATCCTTGTCCTCCTTGTCCATATCCACCTTGGCCTCCTTCTCCTGCTCCTTGTCCATATCCTCCTTGTCCATATCCGCCTTGACCACCTGAACCGCCAGCTGCAGCTGCTGCTGCGGCTGCTGCGCCAGATCCTTGTCCTCCTTGTCCATATCCACCTTGGCCTCCTTCTCCTGCCCCTTGTCCATAACCTCCTTGTCCATATCCGCCTTGACCACCTGAACCGCCAGCTGCAGCTGCTGCTGCGGCTGCTGCTCCAGATCCTTGTCCTCCTTGTCCATATCCACCTTCACCTGCACCTTGTCCATATCCTCCTTGTCCATATCCGCCTTGACCACCTGAACCGCCAGCTGCAGCTGCTGCTGCGGCTGCTGCTCCAGATCCTTGTCCCCCTTGTCCATATCCACCCTGGCCACCTGCACCTTGTCCATATCCACCTTGACCACCTGAACCGCCAGCTGCTGCTGCTGCGGCTGCTGCACTAGATCCTTGTCCTCCTTGTCCATATCCACCTTGGCCTCCTTCTCCTGCCCCTTGTCCATATCCGCCTTGACCACCTGAACCGCCAGCTGCAGCTGCTGCGGCGGCTGCTGTGCCAGATCCTTGTCCTCCTTGTCCATATCCACCTTGGCCTCCTTCTCCTGCTCCTTGTCCATATCCTCCTTGTCCATATCCGCCTTGACCACCTGAACTGCCAGCTGCAGCTGCTGCTGCGGCTGCTGCGCCAGATCCTTGTCCTCCTTGTCCATATCCACCTTGGCCTCCTGCTCCTTGTCCATATCCTCCTTGTCCATATCCGCCTTGAGCACCTGAACCGCCAGCTGCAGCTGCTGCTGCGGCTGCTGCGCCAGATCCTTGTCCTCCTTGTCCATATCCACCTTCACCTGCACCTTGTCCATATCCACCTTGACCACCTGAACCGCCAGCTGCAGCTGCTGCTGCGGCTGCTGCTCCAGATCCTTGTCCATATCCACCTTGGCCTCCTTCTCCTGCTCCTTGTCCATATCCTCCTTGTCCATATCCGCCTTGACCACCTGAAACGCCAGCTGCAGCTGCTGCTGTGGCTGCTGCGCTAGATCCTTGTCCTCCTTGTCCATATCCACCTTCACCTGCACCTTGTCCATATCCTCCTTGTCCATATCCGCTTTGAGCACCGGAACCGCCAGCAGCAGCTGATGCTGCGGCTGCTGCGCCAGATCCTTGTCCTCCTTGTCCATATCCCCCTTGGCCTCCTTCTCCTGCACCTTGTCCATATCCTCCTTGTCCATATCCGCCTTGACCACCTGAACCGCCAGCTGCAGCTGCCGCTGCGGCTGCTGCGCCATATCCTTGTCCTCCTTGTCCATATCCACCCTGGCCACCTGCTCCTTGTCCATATCCTCCTTGTCCATATCCGCCTTGACCACCTGAACCGCCAGCTGCAGCTGCTGCAGCGGCTGCTGCGCCAGTTCCTTGTCCTCCTTGTCCATATCCACCTTGGCCTCCTTCTCCTGCACCTTGTCCATATCCTCCTTGTCCATATCCGCCTTGACCACCTGAACCGCCAGCTGCGGCTGCTGCTGCGGCTGCTGCGCCAGATCCTTGTCCTCCTTGTCCATATCCACCTTCACCTGCACCTTGTCCGTATCCGCCTTGACCACCTGAACCGCCAGCTGCAGCTGCTGCAGCGGCTGCTGCGCCAGTTCCTTGTCCTCCTTGTCCATATCCACCTTGGCCAAATTCACCTGCACCTTGTCCATATCCGCCTTGACCACCTGAACCGCCAGCTGCTGCTGCTGCGGCTGCAGCACCAGATCCTTGTCCTCCTTGTCCATATCCACCTTGGCCACCTGCTCCGTCACCTTGTCCATATCCGCCTTGACCACCTGAACCACCAGCTGCTGCTGCTGAAGCTGCTGCGCCAGATCCTTGTCCTCCTTGTCCATATCCACCTTGGCCTCCTGCACCTTGTCCATATCCGCCTTGACCACCTGAACCACCAGCTGCTGCTGCTGCGGCTGCTGCGCCAGATCCTTGTCCTCCTTGTCCATATCCTCCTTGTCCTCCTTCTCCTTCCCCTTGTCCATATCCTCCTTGTCCATATCCGCCTTGACCACCTGAACCACCAGCTGCAGCTGCTGCTGCGGCTGCTGCGCCAGATCCTTGTCCTCCTTGTCCATATCCTCCTTGACCACCCGCACCTGCACCTTGTCCATATCCTCCTTGTCCATATCCGCCTTGACCACCTGAACCGCCAGCTGCTGCTGCTGCTGCGGCTGCTGCTGCACCAGATCCTTGTCCTCCTTGTCCATATCCACCCTGGCCACCTGCTCCGTCACCTTGTCCATATCCGCCTTGACCACCTGAACCACCAGCTGCTGCTGCTGCAGCTGCTGCGCCAGATCCTTGTCCTCCTTGTCCATATCCACCTTGGCCTCCTGCTCCTGCACCTTGTCCATATCCGCCTTGACCACCTGAACCACCAGCTGCTGCTGCTGCGGCTGCTGCGCCAGATCCTTGTCCTCCTTGTCCATATCCTCCTTGGCCTCCTTCTCCTGCCCCTTGTCCATATCCTCCTTGTCCATATCCGCCTTGACCACCTGAACCACCAGCTGCAGCTGCTGCTGCGGCTGCTGCGCCAGATCCTTGTCCTCCTTTTCCATATCCTCCTTGACCACCCGCACCTGCACCTTGTCCATATCCTCCTTGTCCATATCCGCCTTGACCACCTGAACCACCAGCTGCTGCTGCTGCGGCTGCTGCGCCAGATCCTTGTCCTCCTTGTCCATATCCACCTTGGCCACCTGCTCCTGCACCTTGTCCATATCCGCCTTGACCACCTGAACCACCAGCTGCAGCAGCTGCTGCGGCTGCTGCGCCAGATCCTTGTCCTCCTTGTCCATATCCTCCTTGACCACCCGCACCTGCACCTTGTCCATATCCGCCTTGACCACCTGAACCACCAGCTGCTGCTGCTGCGGCTGCTGCGCCAGATCCTTGTCCTCCTTGTCCATATCCACCTTGGCCACCTGCTCCTGCACCTTGTCCATATCCGCCTTGACCACCTGAACCACCAGCTGCAGCAGCTGCTGCGGCTGCTGTGCCAGATCCTTGTCCTCCTTGTCCATATCCACCTTGGCCACCTGCTCCTGCACCTTGTCCATATCCGCCTTGACCACCTGAACCACCAGCTGCTGCTGCTGCTGCGGCTGCTGCACCAGATCCTTGTCCTCCTTGTCCATATCCACCTTGGCCACCTGCTCCTGCACCTTGTCCATATCCGCCTTGACCACCTGAACCACCAGCTGCTGCTGCTGCGGCTGCTGCACCAGATCCTTGTCCCCCTTGACCATATCCTCTTTGACCACCTGCTCCTGCACCTTGTCCATATCCACCTTGGCCACTTGAACCGCTTGCTGCTGCAGCGGCTGCTGCGCCAGATCCTTGTCCTCCTTGTCCGTATCCGGTTGGGCCATAACCACCAGATCCACCTGAAGCTGCTGCAGCAGCGGATGCCCCTGCAGATCCCGAAATACTATTTCCTGATGCTTGAGCAAACATATTAATTAAAGTGCTAATTTCATTAACAAAAGCAGCGTTACTCTGACCAGTGGTTTGGATAAATGCAGAATTTAAAGAGTTAGCTATGGCATTAGTAGTCCCTTGAATGTTCTGCCCTCCTGATTCAGATACGGCAACTTCAGCCATAGCTGATGCGAAAGCCGTATTCATAGCTTGCAATTTATGGGACGCTCTCTTTCCTTTCATATTAGCCATGGCACCCATCATTAATTGACCGATAGAACTCATGTCATCCATTTGGTCATCTGAAAAAGCTCCACTTTGTCCAGCTTCACTCAAGAAAGAAGTAATGAATTGATCAGCCACATCAGGATTCTCCCATGGAGTAGCGTGCCCTACAGCAAACTTGCCGTGAATGCATAAAGCTAGCAAAAACGCTAGGGAAAGTTTTGTAAACCAAGTCATATTCGTCTATGGAAAAGCTTGATTGAATACTTTCACCAGCGACTAGCCTGCTTTTTATACTATATTTTTCGTGAGGAGAAACAGGTTTGTCAATAAACCTAGGAATTTTCAGATCGTAAGATTTTTCTCTTGCGCAAGTTGTGACGCAAATACCACTGTAAACACACCTGCCTGCCTTCGTTCCATTTTTTTTTTAAATTTTATGTTTTGCCTTTTAATGATTTAATGAGCCTAAAACAATGTAATTTTTATTTATATCATTATGATTTGTATCTGGCTGTTATATTTTTTTAAACGTTCTTCATTTTTTTTTTTTTTTTTTTTTTAGTTTATCGATATTTTTTCTTCTCTTATCTTTAAAAGTTCGATATGATTTCTTTTCATATGCTTTTCAACTTAAAATAATTATGTTGCTTTCATTTTCATGTTTTTCAAACTACATTAATATATCAATTATTTATATAGATATTGTGTGTGAAAGAAATATACCACTGAAAGTATCGATTTATAATCTATTGATTTTTAATACACTTTTGGGCCAATTGTGATTTTTGATTATCACCCATAACTTTGGAACTGACGAAAAAATTTTGGTTAAATGATTATATTTAATGTTTCTTTCTAATTCTTAAAAAAATATGCTTTAATTTAATAAGACCTTTCAAATAATATTCATGTTTATCTTAGAAAGAAGAAAAGTCATTTGCAGAAATAGTTGGACTACCCTCCTCTCTAATGTAAGGGTATTTTGGAAAAAAAGATCAGACTCGTCGCCGCGGTCTCGTCTCGTTGCATCTCGTCTCTTTCAGGAGAGGAAATGCAAGTTCGCCCCAGGTTGTGCCAGCTGGGCGAACCGGCAAAACCCACCCCCGTGGCATTTATGAAAACAAAAACATTACAAAATTATACATGCTCTTATGGTAACAAGATCTTCAGATGACTATTATACATATCTGGAAGCCGTGATGGTTCAGGGGATAGTTTGTTCCTCTTCGAATAAAGAGAAGCGGGCTCGAATGTCAGCTATAACAGGTCTATATGAATTCCGCGTCCGGCTTGCTACGGTTGCAGTGCTGACGTTAAATATCATCAGTTATAGACGGATCATAGGGCAGAATCCCCTTACCATCAGGCTAACTATATGAGGTTTTCTTAGTTTTCCTCACTATTTAACGTAAATACGGGTTAGTTCCATCAAAGGTTTCATAAAAAAGCATATTTCTCAAACTATGTGGTCCAGGAGTTCCTTTGTCTTCTGTATTGGGTTCTAATTAACAAGGTTACGGTCAGATGCAATATTTTTTTATACATTTGTTGTTATTGAAAAAAAAAACTTGTCAGACACGAAAAACACAACGAAAAACACAAACAAACCAACACGAAAAACACAAGTTTCCAAACTTGATATGCGAATTAAACCAAAGATAACTCAGCCCACCCCCACGTGGTATTTCTAAAAATAAATTTACTGTTTATGATGAATTCCAGAAGTTTAAAAAAGAAGGAAAGTTGCAATATATTTCACAAACAAATATCAAAAATTGAAAATATTCATATTAGTTCTCCATCATTTCTTCATATGTTTTATAGTGGGCTATAACTTAATTATATAAATAAAATTAAGAAACTTGTCGTGTTTGAAAGTTAAGTTGCTTTTATCTTGTAGGGCAGACTAAAATATGATTGAATATTAATATTAATGAATTATCAAAGAACAACACGCCCTAAATTGAAGAAATTATTAAAAGCAACAATTACCTACTATTGAAAACAACCCTTTCGCTTGACCGGGGCAAAAAATACACAATATTCTTACCGTTGCTGTTTTAATATAGAACTCAGTCCTGGAAAATGGGGTTACATACTTGGTCATAGTTTTATAGTGTGTGTCCAATGAGTTGTCGGAGTTTATACAAAATAAAACACGAAAATCTCAATAAATATAAGTTTTCTTCGTTCAAATATATTTAATAAGAGAACTATATTACTATATATATTATACATATTTAACTACATTCAATACATAAGTAAAATTATCATTAAGGCTCTTTTGACCAAACATTTTGGACCATATTTTCCAGATTGTGGCTCCCTACCCATCATTTTTATGGTCAAAAAATGCAATTCCCTCCGGGAAAATGTTTATTCTTTATAAGTCCGTTTTTGGACAAATTTCATAACTTAAAATGTTGCGTGAATTAAGGAATTAGCATGTTTGAGGTCACCCCTCAAACCATTAAAATTGAGTCCTAGCACGATCATTAGATAAAAAATTATTCAGTTTTATGCAGTTTATTTCTTTTCAAATACTAAAACTAATATTCCCAAAACAAGTGGCGTAATGTATTCAATAAATTAATAGTAATTTATTTTAGCTTAAAAAATATGTTCATGAAAAACTAATTTATGAATAAACAATTTATGAACTTAATTGGAAATTTTTTTATTATTACGAGCAATGAAAGATTAAAATAAGTATTAGTAAATACATAACGCGTTCTAAATTACAATCTTAGAATGATGACTTATTTTATTTCCAATTAAGAGCATTAAATATTTAATAACCTTAATTTGCTTAAGACCAGCTTTCTGAAATAATTTATTAAAATATACAGTGAATTGCTAAAAGTGCGTTTCAGTTTTGGAATAAGGCAGTCTATTGCGAAACTTTAGAGATTGGCGTCTTATACTCATCGTCACGACATGACATTTATCAAAATAATTGGCGTCATACAGCCGACGTTAGATCATACCACACTCCTACGAAACAAACAATATCTGCATGAAATTCGAATGCTTGGAATTTCAGAATGTATGAATAGCTGTAATATTCAATGCATTTTATGTATAATATGGTAATTTAAGCTAACAATTCGTGCAATCTCCAAACGTAAGGCGCAATAGTTGTTTGTCATTGTAAACATGATGAAAACACTGAACAAAGAGTATTGGTGATAAGATTAATTTTATATACAACAGGTGATTATTAATTGAGAATAAGATTTTCTAAGATTTTTTTACTTCTTAAAATTTGGTACCTGTTTCTTATGTTATATATTCAACCACTGAAGTTTAGAAAGCAGTAATTCTGCACATATCTTTCTAATGTGCAAATTAACTAAATTGCGAAAAGAATTGTCTCTTTATTTATCTCGGTAATTTGAAAACTGCTGAGATAAATTGCACATAGGTACTCGTTAAAATTAAAACAAGAAATTAAATTGGCGAGTACAACATTAGCGTTTCCTGTCAATTAAGTTATCATAATATTATTCGTTACATTGTATATCGTATTGTATATCGTTACAGTTCAATATGATTGTTTGATTCCACAGATCAGCCTAACAAATCAACTAGGTAATGATTTTAGCGGTAACATATGCCATATTATATTATTTTATATGCACGTATTTCTGTCAAAAAATCAAGAAGTCAAGAAATTGAGAAACAGTGAATTACAACATGGTAATCTCATGCATAAGTTTAAAATATTCGTTAACTTTTAAAAACTATATATATATATATGTTGCAGTTCACTGTTCTCTACTTTTGACATAAATATAGAGATAAGAAAGCTCTATACATTAGGTAGAAAAAAAACGTAAAAGCAACTTTTTTTTTTAAGGATTCATTTTATTCTTTACTAGTTATAGTATGTCTCTTTGTTCTCATATTCTGTCCTTCTATTTATAGTTGATTTACCAGAAAGTTAATTTAAGAAAAATAATTTTTAAAAAATTATAAATTTTTTTCTATACATCATACTTTAGTTGTCCATTATAAAATTTTATTTTGACTAATAGTGAGGTGTTCTAAATATGGCAGTAACTTTTTTTTATTAAAAAAAATGCACTCCATATTTACTTCGGGGAAGGTCATGTTTTTTAAATTCTTACATTTGAAAAAATTTACATTATACACTTTACATTAAAAAAGTTTTTATGTGGTTAGCGGATTTAAAATATGTATATATATATATATATATATATATATATATATATATATATATATATATATATATATATATATATATATATATATATATATATATATTGTAACAAATGGCAACAACCGATCAGCTATAATTTACTGTATAAATATTTTTAGTAAAAGTATTTAGTGTTTTGATGCTTGTCCAAATGTAGCGATTTAGCTTTTGAAAAATTTAAAAATACTTTTTATGTTCATAATGAAATATTTGTGCGACTAAACACCATTTTCATATCACCAAATCACCTAGAGATCGCAACGGCATTATTTTATCCTCATAAGATAGTATGTTTTAAAGGTCAACTAGAAAAAAAGATGTTTTAATGTTATTTTTTATTAGAAAAGTATTTTGTGCGACTGCATATAATATATGGCATATGTTACCTCTAAAATCATCACCTGAGCTGAGTTCTAGGTTGATCTGTTAAATCAAGTGTTCTCCGCAAAGCGTATCGTTATAGTTCTAAAAAAAATTTTCTCGTACAATTTGACGATCGTTTGATTTTTGAATTGATTCTTCTGATATTTAATAATGTGCCGGAAAGGTGGCCGAGCGGTCAGCGACAAGAGATATCACAACTATTTTGTAGATAAAATGTTGACCAAGTATCAAATGATTAAATTTATAGACTTCTGTGAAGTGTGGTTCCTGCCGAAATCAGTAGCCAGAGCAGCCGCCATTGATGGAGATCACCTCTGCCACATGCCTTGGCATTGATTCAAAGAGACTTTGGATGTGTTCTCGGGGTAAAGCAAACCAAGCAGCTTCCACACATTGCCAAAGTTGATCTGGTGTGGCATCTGGGGATGTATTCTGAGTTAATCGTTGAGCAATCATGGACCACATGTTTTCTATCGGCAAAAGATCCGGAGAGCTCAATCTGGCGATTGACGAAGAACCCTTGGACAATGCGTGCCACGTGTGGCCGCGCATTATCCTCTTGAAATATGGCTGTGAGCAAGCTCTGAAGGTAAGGAAGGTCAACTGGCTCCAGCACCTCGGAGATGAAGTGCTGACTGTTTAAAGTACCGGCAATGCGTACTAGAGGATTGCGAGACTGATATCCAATACCACCCCATATCATAATACCCGGTGCATAACGCAGCTGTTCAGCATCCTCTCTCCTCAGTGTTTCCAGACTCGAATGCGACCATCGTGATGTTGCGGACAGAAGCCTGACTCGTCAGTAAAGACAATTTCATTCCATTCTGTCGTCCCCATCCTTCTTTCATCGCACCATTGACGGCAGAGACGTCTATGGTTCTGCGTCAAGGGTAGACGAATCAATGGACGTCTTGCGGACAGACTACTTTGCTGTAAACGGCGTCGAATGGTACGCGCAGATGATGCGTTACAGAATGAATATGCTGTGCTATGGTTTGTGATGTGACTGAGCGATCAGTCACTGCCATGCACACAATTTGCCTGTCATCACGTGAAGTGGTGCACTGAGGTGGATGCAATCAAACACGTCGTACCCTCCTGCATGACATACAGTAGTTTGGTTTCGTCCAACAGGATTTCCCTGAAAGATAAATCACAATCTCGGTCTATCCTTCCTTTGATCGCTGTTTTCTTCGAGGCATAATTGATCGTTTTTTTTTTTGAAAAAAACACAATCGAAAACTCCAAGCCTTAAATAGCGCTTTGAAGTGGCGCCAAAGGCGAGCGTAATGTGCGTCTGCGCTGAAATTCTAATCATTTGCATATTTCACCTCAGCTAATGCATGTTGTAAATTTCATGTTATTTGCATGCTTCATGTTATTTGCATGTCTTCTGGATTGGGCTCAAAATTACAAGGCTACGGAGTTTAACATTGGTAGCAGTAAACTGAAAATTCGATCGACTGTTCAGCGACGGTTATAAAATAAAATAAAGTTAAGTAATGCAGACGACATTTAAAATGCTTTTTTCAGATATATTCCGATTTCTGAACCTCAAAATATAGCCTAGATCCCTCACCTCTAAAACTTCCATAACTTCCATTGCTAATAGTTTGGTGAGGATAAGAGGTTTGAAACATTTATTCTAACTTTACTTTTCACCATTTATAGAGAAAAATTTTAAGCGAATTGAAAAATCTTTATACACAATTATAAAAATCGTTTATCTAAAGACAATCCAATGCGAAAAAAATTTCTAATAATCATTTATATTTTATTATTTTATTTAATATTCGTCGAGCAATTTTTGAATGGTAAGGTATTAAAATTTTGATATCATTTTAGACAATATAATTTAATAAAGAAAAATGCAAAGTTAGAATTAAATCGTTCGTTCCTGTGAAGTTTAATTTTAAATCAGTCGTATTTTTAAAACTCAATTTCACCAGAAATTAACTTTGGAACAAAGTGATGAACTATTTTGGAGAGAGTTTCTAAGTTAAGGATGATGAATCCCCGACCCACCCATTATGGGCATACGGGGGAATTAATTTGCAAACTCGTCGCCGCGACCGCCCCTGATATAAAGGGGAACGAGAGGACCGCCGCCACACGTGCCGGCCGAGAGACCCGACGAAGCCCCTCTGTGGCATCTATTAAAAGAAAACAATAAAAGCAATTACATCAAAATGATGGCAACAGACCATCCAAAACACAAAGTATGCCAAAAGATACAGAACCAAAACAAATTTACAGCAGTGAACAAATAGTGATCCGGATTGGGTACCAACGAGTTCCGGCCGGATCAACAGATCCTCATAGTAGGTCAACAGACCCTTATAGTGACCGTACCTCGGCGTGAATAAAACAGCAGTAAAATATTACAAAGATAAAAGCATTAAAATGTAACATACAAACCCCTGATATCTGAGCCAGGACTGGTGTACATGAAAGGACCCAGAAGGGCAAAAAGCCCAAAACAGTAAAATACAGTAAAATCCAATAACAAAGTCTAAAACATAGAATCAAAAAGAGATTCACAGGCATTAAGAACAAAGTAAAAGCTCAAAAAATAAAAAGTAACAAGTTAAAAGAGTTCAAGTACAAAATTAAAACCATGAATCAATAGGGATTCACAAAGTTAAAAACCAGCCAGTGGTTGAGAAAGTAAAACATTCGCTAAAATAACCAATGCTAAAAACCGTTTGAATTAAAAATAAAGAGTTAAAAGCATGAGAAGCAGAGAAACCCCTGCACGTTTGCTGGCCGATGGCTCACCCAATTGGGCAATTAGTCAATCTGGAGTGGAGGACCTATGGGGTTATGTCTGGTTAGTGTCAAGGAGTTCTTCTAAGGTGATTTTAATAATGTCCTTGATAATGGGCTTACAGTTGTTACACGAAAAGATTTGATGTTCTGTTTTATTAGTGAAATGGTCCTTGCGGAGTGCCCGGAAATGTATACAATGAAAGAGAAGATGGTTAATTGTTTGAGTTTCAGCGCAGTATTGACAATTGTCTCTTTTGTTAAAAAACTTTTTTTGATACTCCCCGAACACTCAGTGTCCAGTAATGAATTGATTGATATAGAAGTTAGTCAGAAGTCTTTTTGTGGATGGAGTTTTAATAAATTTGTAGGTTTGTCGACCTTTTACACTGTCTCACCACTCCTCTGCCCACCTAATAAGAATATTATCCCTCAGAATAGATTTTACCTGTTTCTTGGTCCTCAGCCCCTGGAGATCCACCGTTTCCAGATCAATGGCCATCTTGGCTGCAGCATCAGCTTCCTCATTACCCCGGATGCCCACATGCGCCTTAACCCAATTTAATTTTATGTTCGGATGCCAGAGTTGTTTTGTTGTTTCAATAATATTTGATGAGGGTTGTGGGTCAGCCAGGGCCTGAAGCGATGAGAGTGAGTCTGAATAAATGAATCCCTCCGTGGTGTTGTTATTTTGCAACCATTGTACAGCAGATCTTCAGCAATAAATATGTTCGTGTTATCTTCGACTCTAGTGGAGACCTGGTGTGTTTTAATACCGTTGATATGCACAACAAAAGCATATGCTGTTCTGAAGGTTTTGTCATTCCCGGTCTCCATCCTAGAGCCGTCGGTGAAGATCTCCAAGCCCTGATCTTTTGGGATGTCGTATCCCCAAGGCAAGGCGCGGTATTTAGAGGGGTGCAGGGGGGCTGGAGTATCAAAGTTAAAATGCAGGTTTGAGCAGTTTGGCAAGACATGCTCCAGATCATTTGTTTTCCAGCCCCATCTCATTCTTTTAATAATAATGTCCTCGAGAACCTTTAAATGGATAGGGATTATGCCAGCCAGTATCTGCACAGCTTCTGTGCTAACGGTCGAGTAAGCCTTTGTAATTGTTAATAAAGGAATCCTTTGTATCGATTTGAGTTTTCCGTTAATCTTCACGTTGTTTCTGTACCAGACACTGGCTGCATATAGGATTATGCGCTCGCTTGCCTGGAGATATATTCTCTTAAGGATGAATGGGCTGAGTCCCCAGGTTGCCCTAGCGACCCTCCTTATCCCCTGGTCGAACCTGTAAATCTTGTCTCTAACGTCGTTAAGGTGGGGAATCCAAGTCAGACCTGGGTCGAGCAATACTCCCAAGTACTTAAGTGTTCTCGCGTTTTTAATATTGCTATTGTCATGTTTATGTAACTTCATGCAGGGGAGTCTAGCGATCTTTTTATTATTTTTTGGGAATGTGATTAATTGAGTTTTTTCACAAATAAAGCTAAGTTTATTTAGCTCGGCCCAGGCTGATAAATTGGTAAGGATGTGAGTCACTATGGTGTCAAAGTGATAGAAAATGGAGCCACCAACCAGCACAAAAACATCATCTGCAAAAGCAATTAATCTAAAATCTTGACTATTAAAACTAGGAAATGATGTAAAATCAATCAATTCAGAGAAGTTAAAAATAGTATTGATGACAATAAGCCACAAGATTGGCCCCAGGGAAGAGCCCTGTGGCACGCCAATATTGATTTGTTTTTCAGTTACAAGTTCACCGGTATCATCACTAAAAATAATCGTCCTGGAATTCAGAAAACTAAAAATAGAGCCAGAAATATTATCCTGGATGCCTAAAATGTTGATGTTTTTTTAAGAACCCCCCAATCTGCATTATTGAAAGTAATGTCCGGAGCCACCCCTACCGTGTGCTTATCTTGAGTTTTGTTGTCTGTTATGATATCTATAACCGTGTTAATTAAGTGTGTTAATTTATCCTTTCTGATTTCTCTTTTGTACTTTGCTAGGTTTGCCTTAAATTTAATTTTCTGGTCAAGCCTCAGAATTGGATCAGTTTCGCGTTGACTGCGCCTCTTCAGTGCCCTGACCATTTTCCTCATGCTGTCCAAATTTGGTGTCCACCAGGGAGCGTGTTGTTGTAGCCGCCTGGGTGCTCTGATCCTATTATTTTCACATTTGTCTCTAATATCTTTGGTGACCTGTTCGATGAAATCATCAATATCCTTGGCATTACCCAGAGAGTCAGGATTGTATGCTTCAGTAATTTGGAGCAATTTTGGTCATAACCAATCGAGATGCTTCCGACTCCTGACGAAGAGTGGTCTGTCATCGAGGATGGACTTCTTTAGGTTAGGGAAGTTCCAGCTCTGTACCGATGAGTCTGGATCATTAATACTGTGTGTCTATCAAGAAATTCCACGACTGCGTCTAGTATTGAGGTCCTGACTAAACTATTGGGACCATTATTGATCCTTATATTAAGGTATGTTTATTGAAAGAAAATGCACTTTTGTGTCGTCTAATCATGTAAATTAAGATTTCGTCTGAACACATTTATCATATTTGAGGTCACTCTTCCAAAAGATTATATATATATATATATAAACTCTTTCAAAATTTGATAATATGGTACTAATCTAATTAAATTCTATATAAAATCATTGAGTTAATTGTATGTTTTATTTATTAGTAAATTTATTTCTTAAATAAATTTATATTTTTACCATGTTTAAATCCAGTTCGACGAATTTTTTCTTACTTATAAGTTTTTAAAATTATGTGTCTAGTGATCTAATAAGAGCAATTTCAAAAAATTAGTATTTCAGATGTCGTTAATAAAGACATATAGTAGAGTAAGAGTATAGTAATACATATAGTAGAGATATAAACGCATAGTATTATAGTAAGATTTTATTTTATAACAGTCGTTGAACAGTCGACCCAATTTTGAGTCTATGATTATCCCAATGTTCAACTCCGTAGTCTTGTAATTGTTAACCCAAACCAGAAGACAAGAGAACTCCTGGAATAAATATTGGGTAAAATTTGCCTTCATGGAGGACTTTTTGATTAATCTAACCCGCATTTGCGTTGCATGGAGAGGAAAACCACGATAAACTCCCAAGGTTAACCTGACGGCAGGGAGACTCCAATCCATGATCCATCTACCACTGAGGATATTTTACGTCAGCACTGTGGTTGGTGCGAGCCGGATGCAAAATTCGAATCTACCCGCTATCTCTGGGATTAGAGCCCGGTTCCCCTCATTGGAAAGCCAGCGCTCTATCTCCTGAGCTACCATGACTCCATTATAGTTATATTAATATGTGTAAATATTTGGTAATAAATTTATATATTCTTTTCTTTGAATCTTCCTTTGTACAATACTTTTTTAATCTTTCTTTACGCCTAGCATTTTTTATACGTTTTATCATTTTATCTTGACTATTTAACTTCATGTTCTACAAGTTCGATTATATAAATGTATAGTGTACAAAGATCTTATGAATTTCTGGGCCCGTGCTCGCCACCTCGCCAAATGAGATAAACAATTAATTGAATAAATTAATCAAGTACAATCAAACATTTGTACTCGAAGGGGACATATAAAGGTAAAACATACTTTAAGTGGATTTTTTCATTTAAAAGTTTTTTTGCTTTTTCAAATCGATACGATAAACTACATGCTTATAGATTTGAATCCTTAAGCTAAAAAGATCTATAGTTTGTCTCAAGTAAGAACTCCAAACCAAAGCCAAATTTCAATGATAGTAGTCTTCAATTAAGCCACTGACTGAAACCCTTCCTGGTATATACCAGGGGTGGCCGAGCTCCTTAATAGTCGAGCCATTTTTCAAAATTTAAAATTTTTAACGAGCAGCAATTAAATACGCTTTTAATATATGCAAAAAAGGTATTAAATTTTTTTTTACAGAAATTATATTTATTGAAAACATATAAATAAAAGTACAAAATATGCGTACTGAATTTAAATATTAAAAATTAAACACTTTTATTTTACTTCTCTTGACCATTCTTTAAAATTTGGTGAATAATTGGTGACAACACTTCTCAGTAATTCTTTAAGATGCTGGTTAGTTAATAGTGATCGGTGTTTGGATTTCACGAATTTTAAAGTGGAATAATTCCCGAATAAAGTGGAATTCATAATCACGAATTTTAAAGTGGAATTCACTTAAGTACGTTTTTCGGAATATTGAAATAATTCGGCAAGCAGCCTTTTTTAATTCAGGATACTTCGATTCTGGTACAAATTTCACAAATTCAGTAATCGACGTCGACTTATTGTAGAGCTTGATCTTCTTACATCTCTATTAATTCTAATTCTCCAGATGCTTTTTGGGTCATAATTTTATTGGAAATGAAAAACTCACCTTGAATTATGTTAATTTCAAATGGATTCCGAAAAAAATCAAGAGACGATTTAAAATACTTGAAATCTACTTTGGAATTCATCAATATTCTTTCTAGCTTACTTTTTCTTTGAAAAAAAAAAAGGAATAAATTATTGGTAGGTCGTGTTAATCGGTCTGGAGTCGGACGATTACACCACTGTTTATGTTCGTTCGCGCAGTTTTCGATGAGTCATATCATTCTTAACTTGGACGGAAATGAAATTTGTTAAAATGTTGCACTTAGTCTTTCATATTTGTTGTCAGTAATTTAAAAGGCATTTTGAAACACATACGGAACGAATATAATAAAATGAAAAGGGAACTCGGGTACATTTATCGAGAGCCACAAATAATCCTTCAAAGAGCCGTATGTGGCTCGCGAGCCGCAGTTTGGCCACCCCTGGTATATACAGCACTGTTGAAGGTATGTTTTTGGATGGGGATTTTATTTTATTTTATAACCTTCATTGAACATCCAATCCAAAATTTGAGTTTACGACTACTAATGTTCAATTCCGTAGTCTCGTAATTTTGAAGCCAATTCGGAAGACAAGGGAACTCCTGTATCAAGGATTGGATGAAATTTGCCTTCATGCAGGACTTTTTAGTGGAACTAACCAGCATTTGCATTACATAAAGATCCTCCCACTATTAGGGATCCGTCTTCCACTAACGCCAGTACTGTGGTCGGTGCGAGCCGGTTGCAAAATTCATATTGACCAGCCATCGCTGGGATTCGAACACGTTTCACCTTATTGGAAGGCGAACGTTCCATCCCTTGTGCCACCACGGCTTTTCTTGGGGACTGAAGTTAAGGGAAATGACATGCCATTTATGACAAGTACCCTGTTATTCAAAAACCACACAAAATCGACAGTCTGAAATTTACCGACGTCAATTAAGACATTATTTTGCTGGAAAATCTGGTTTTCGACTCCAATTCTTTCTACTAGTGTTGGTTTATAGCATTCTTTACCAATCGGGAGCCTCTAGACAGCAAGGGGGAGAGGCTTGGTCAAGTTGACCACTATAGATGTAGCCTTCACATACAATTAATGAGCCTCCACCTTGATGTATAATTGAGAAGTCCTCCTTGTTTCCTCATGTAATGCCGATTGCAAAAAAAACAAAAACAGTTTGGATCTTCCAAATACTTTTTTTTCTCCTCTCGTATAGTTTCTCTAAAATGAGAACTCTCCTAGTTAGCCATTCCTCTGGACCCGAAAAGGAGGTGACAAAGGTAACGAGATAAAAGTTCAGTTGAACCCCGATTTAACGAATTCATAGGGACCGATCGCTAAATCGGGGATAATTTAATTTGAAATTTTAAAAAAAAATTTCGTGAGTAAGGTTTGCTAATTTCCTTGATTTTTTACTTTAAAAAGCTTTTTTTTTTTCGACGTCATTAAGAGAAGAAAAAACCTCCTTCATTGACAGCATTAGGTAAGTTTTCACTGTTTCCAAAGCATCAGAAAAAAGTTTTCTCTGGAGATTCATCGACTTCTGTGTCGCTATTCATTGTTTCCTATTAATCTACTTCATTAACTTCATCAAATTCGTTAAATAGCGAAATTCAGTAAATAGGGGTTCGTTAAACCAGGGTTCAACTATATTTCAAGTGGGGGTGTGATGTCATTGCTTAGGACAGGTTTTGGCTCGGGTCGGCGAGAGAAAGGGACTATCTTTCTTCTGTCTGTTGTGTTAGCCCTAGAGTGAAGAGAAACTATTCTCCCTGAAATATGCTATTCTTACTTCCATAACAGCAGACGGCCTCAGACTTTGTGTCGGGGGGAGTTCTTGCCTTAGACAAACTATATGCTTGTGGATAGCTTTCAACCTTAAGATACTTCTTAATTTCTTTATATCTCAAATTGTAAATATGATAAATGAAATAAAAACAGTAGATAAGAAAAATAATTTTCTCCAATAGATGGTATGGGGAAACTTCGCTTATGTGCTAATTTTGGCTATGTGTTTGCTATTGTTAACTTTTACGCGTTTGCTACGGTTGAGTTTTAAGTTGTGGTAATATGGAGATTTCGCCCTTTTACGTTAGTTTTCGTAAGCTCCCGTACGTAAGATTGAAGCAAATGCGCATGTTCGCGTTTATTTTAGATGCTACGTATCATCACGTTAAGTTGGCGTAATTTACGCTACAAAGACAAAGTTAAAAGTACGCTGCTTTTAGCTGTTAAATGTCGTTTTCCATTTAAGCCTACCCTCCTACTAAGAACAGGGACTTGGAATGTGAATTTGAAGAAATGTATTGATGAAATTTAGAAATGATGATGAAAGGTATAATCTTACAGCTATTGGTTCATTCAATAAAAAAATAATTTTGTTTAATAATTTTTGTTTAACAGTATGGTTGTCTAATTGCACTAGTTAATAAGAAAGTTTGCTTTTTCAAAATTATAAATTCTATTTATTATAGCAATACAATTTAGTTTAATAAAGTCAATTAATCAATAGAATGTAAATAATATTTCCTTAAATAATATTAATAATAAAAATAATAAGCTGCATTCTTTATCACTGAATTCATCAAAATCTATAATCTACATATTTTTTCTGCACTCAGATTCACAGTTTTACTTCGAGCATAGAATCTTGAATCGTTTGTAAGCAGCTAAGTGTTTCAAGGGCGAGCATAAGTATGACTTGTTGCAACGTGCTTAAATATTGTTCTGAATTATTAAGTTTCTATGCCTAGTTTGGATTCGAATACGATTAAATAAAGATATATTTAAAATATACGTTAAATATCTCTTACACGTTTGCCACAGCTTTAAAAAAAAACCGCCTAAATCCATTGCTTTGATTTTGCGGTTAAAGTTAAAATTATATTCCACTATGTTATCGGTTTTTTACTTACGGATTTTTTCAAAATCTCTTATATTCACATAAGTAAGTTAGATATTTTTTTTCCACTGGTGCATGTGCATTTCACCAGAACTAACGCATGCGCACTAGAAATACACATGCGCAAATACTTGAAATCTTACGTACAAGAGCGTACAGAAGCTAACATAAATTTGCGAAGTCTCTTCATTTTCATTAAAAATTATGTCTGAATCAAGCTTACATAACTATCTTAACTGTTTTCAGAAAAATCCATAATTATTTAAAAACCCAATAGTACTTTAAATTTAAATTCTAAGTAATAAATAAATTTTATGTGAATAAAAACATTACTGATTGTAAGCACTGAAATATATTCAGAATTATAGATCTATACAACATTTGCAACAAGAATTTAATATAAATACATATTTATTCACGGTAAATCTGTGTGTCATCAAAAAATTATATCCATAATAATAAATGAGGCATAATTACTTTTATTTTACCATCATAATTACTTTTTACACAATTACTTTGAGGCATAATTACTTTTATTTTACATAATTACTTTAATTGTTTACTATCGATTTAAAGGTATATCAGTATTTTTCAGAGGAAAAAAAAATAGATGTAAACTAAAATGCAATTAAAATTGCATAAAATGTTATTAATATCATATTATAATATTAATATTATAATATTAATATTATAAAAATGTTATTCAATTAAACAACAGCTGGTTATGCTCATTGACTTCCAACTGACAATTACAATATGCAAATAAATAAAGGTGATATTCAAATGATTTTTTTTTTTTTTTAAGCGATAGAAACTTATAAATAATGACGCTGAATTTCGATTATGTATTCAAAAGATATAAAAACAAATAAGATCTGGTTTTAAATATTGATGCTTAAATTACTGATAAATACATAACGCGCAACTTTATTATTACATGCAACTTTATTAAGTTATTTTTGTTTATGCATACCGCATACATAAGTAAATAAAGTATAATATATATAATTGCTTGTATATAAAAATTTAAGCTAATGAAAATAATTCTCTGGTTGACTAGCATAATATTCTGATGAGCAGAATTTAATTGGCTCTGTGCCAATCACAGACTTCGTATAAAACTCGAATCCAGGTGCGACTGATAAATTATTCATAAAAGGTTCGGTCACGATTGTGTTTATTGCCACATGTTTGTGATATCGTTCCATTTGTTCACTGCTGGTTCCATTATCTGTGTTTAGTTTCAATGAAAAGGAGGGTATGCAATTTTATTGAAATAAATGTCTTTTAATTGAATTTTTTCAGATATTACATTTGATGCAAGATTTTAAATGAGCGTTTAATAGATTACTTTTTAGTTTTATTACTTTTATCTTCTCAATTTTTATATGGCCTAAAAAAATATGATTTCTAATTAAATTAAAATAGTTATTAGTTATCTTAAATGGTATAACCATAAATGTGGAGCTTGTCTTTGATCATATTTCTTCAGCTTTTGTTTAAGTTTGATGAATAAAAGAGAGTAGGCAATTTTTTTTAAATTAATTTCTTTTAATTAAGTTTTTACGAGATAAAATTTTACGCAAAATTTTAACTGAGCATTTTATAGATTACTTTTTATTTTTATTTCTTTTATATTTTCATCTTCTCAATTTTTATATAGATTAAAAAATATGATATCTAATTAAAATAAATTAATTATTAGTTATCTTAAATGGTATAACTATAAATGTGGAACTTGTCTTTGATCTTATTTCTCCAGCTTTTGTTTAGGTTTGATGAATAAAAGAGAGTAGGCAATTTTTTTGAAATAAATTCCTTTTAATTAAGTTTTACGAGATAACATTTTAATCAAAATTTTAACTGAGCATTTAATAGATTATTTTTTATTTTATTACTTTTATACTTTCATCTTCTCAATTTTTATATAGAGTAAAAAATATGATATCTAATTAAATTAGTTATTGGTTATCTTAAATGACATAACTATAAATGTGGAACTTGTTTGTAATCTTATTTCTCCAGCTTTTGTTTAGGTTTGATGAATAAAAGAGGGTATGCAATTTTATTTTTAAATTTTTTTTACCGTCTAATAATTAAGATTTGTAATTAAAATAACTTGGTCATCATTTATGATTAATTATGTCGCAAAATATGGTAATTCTTTATCCTATTTCTTTCACATTTTGATAAATATCTGTTAAAATTTGATTGAAAGTATTTCGAATTATGTAATTTTATTTTTTAAAAAAATTTTATTTCAGTTTTTTACAGATTACTTTTCTGCAAGTTTTTCAATTTTTTTTATATGATCTGATAAATAGGACATTTAATTAAGTTAAGTTAGTCATTATCTATTGTTAACAGTGCAGCTAAATATGATCATTCTTTTTTCTTAATCCTTTATTTTTTAGATAATTTTTTGTTTATGTTTGATGAATAGAAGAGAGAGTGTGAGATTTTCTTTCAAAATTCTTTTAGTTGAGTTTTTAAGAAATTACTTTTGGGCAAGTATCTTTATTATATGACTTTATAAATACTTAATTGAGTTTGTAATTATGTACCATAATAGTGTAGTTAAATATGACACTTTTTTGCCTAATTTTTTCAACTTTTCCATTACTGTCTGATAAAATTTGATGATAAGAGATTGATTTAAAAATAATTTTTCATTTCAATAATTAATAATTTTCATAAATAATTTTGAGAATTTTTTTCTGTTGTTATTTATAGGAGATTACTTTGTTTAAATTCTGACAAAGCCTGATGTAATTTCCCTAATTCAGTCATTATTTATCATCGATAGTGTTCCTAAAATATTTCATTTTTATTTTGTACGTAATTCCTGTCAACATTTTGTTTTTCATAACTTCACTTTTTCGATTATTTTCTGTTACATTTCAACAAGAAGAGAGCAGTGTTACAATATTATTCAAACAACGACTTTCCGAGAGATTACTTTTCAATTAAAAAGATCACTTTTTTGCATTTTTTTCAATTTCTAAATTAATCATCATTTATCATTAATATTGAAGCTAAAAAATACCAATTCTTCTTCTGTATGAAATTTATCTACAGATTTTGTTTTATAAATTCTTCACATTTTCCGTTATTTTTTGTATATATAAAAAAAGTTATGCTATGTTATTTAAATAATTTTCTATTTTTTAATTTTTGATATGGATAGAAAAATATTGTATTTAAATTATTTAATGTAGTAATTATTTAAAAATATTAATGTGTATAAAAATTGCACTTTTTATCGTGTAAGTAGCTTCCTCTTCTTTTGTTTTTTTGTTTCATTACTTTTTCAATTATTTACTGTCAATTAATAATGAAAACACAGAAGATATGCAACTTTATTTAAATGATTTATTTTAACTGCTTTTTTGAGATAGCTTGATAAATATGAGATTAGATTGTTTTAATTTAGTCAATATTTTTCAATGATAATCTAAAATTTGCCCTTTTTGTTTTGTAAGAATTGTTTATTTTTGATTTTTTTCGCTAATTTTTTCAACTATTTACTATCTAGTGATAATGAAAAAAAAGAATGTATGTAACTTTATTTAAATGATTTATTTTAATTGCTTTGTTGAGATAATTTGATAAATATGAGATTAAATTGTTGTAATTTAGCCATACATTTAGCAAAGATAATCTGAAAATTGCTTTTTTTTATTTTGACAGTACCTTTCTCTTCTTTTGTTTTTTGTTACTCTACTCTTTCAATTATTTACTTTCAAGTGACAATGAAAGCACAGAAGGTATACTTTATTTAAAAGATTTTTTTTTAACTGCTTTTTTGAGATAGTTTGATAAATATGAGATTAAACTGTTTTAATTTAGTCAATAATTTTCAATGGTAATCTAAAATTTGCCCTTTTTTATTTTGACGGATTAGTTTATTTTGATTTGTTTCACAACTTTTTCAATTATTTTCTGCCAAGTCATAGTGAAAATACAGAAGATATGCAACTTTATTTAAAAGAATTATTTTAACAGCTTTTTTATGATAAAACTTGATAAATATGACATTAAATTGTTTTAATTTAGCAATATTTAATAATAATAAACTGAAACGTGCTCTTTTTATTTTGCAATATTTGTTTATTTAAATTTGTTTCGCTACTTTTTCATATATTTACTGTCAAGTAATAAGGAAAAAAAAGAAGATGTGCAACTTTATTAAAAGGATTTATTTTAAATGCTTTTTTGAGATAAATTTTTTTTAAAGTAGTTAATATTTAGCAAAGATAATCTAAAAATTGATTTTTTTTAATTCTATAAGAGTTTTGGTACCAAATTTGTTTATTATTTCTGCATTTTTTCGATTATTTATTGTTAAATTATTTTTTAGTTTAAAGATAATATATTTTTTAATAATTTATTTTAGAACAGTTTTTCAAAAATTACATTTCTGAATATTTTATATAAGGGAAAATGGCCTGATAAATAAAAGATTAATTTAGTCATTATTTATTCATAATAAAGTTGAAATGTGCCCTTTTTCATTATTTATATAAATCAATATCATTTCCTTTTCGCTAACTTTTTTTTAGATTCTTATTTATCACATTTATAAGAAATTATGTAGATTATTTAATTCTACTTACATAATTACTTTTAAATGAGTTTTTAAACATAATTTTTTCTGGTTTGTTTGTAAATTTTGGTTTGGGATTATAAATATGACTTTTAATTAATTAAAATTAATCATTAATCATTCATAGTTTAGCTAAATGTTTCTGTTTTAATATGTATCAAATATACTAATGTGAAACATTGTACATATAATTGCACATTATGCACCAATTACCAGCAGTGCCTATTACCAAAATTAATTAAGCAACATTGGTGTCAATAATTATGAGGCAATTTTTTACAATTTTCCTAAACGAATTAGTGCCATTATTCAATTAATTTTGCTTCTTAATACTTAGAGTATATAGCTCATTATTTTTTATAGCAGTTAGTACTTATTTCCAAAATAAATTAAACATCATTGGCGTCAGTAGTAGTTTGGTGGTTTTTATACTCCTCTTAAACTGATTAGAACTATTTTTCTATTAATATTGCTAATTTTTAATTTCAATTAGTAATTATTGCCAAAATTATTTAACCATCAATAGCGTAAATAATAACAACGAATTTGTACGTTTTTCCTAAATGGGTTTATTATCATTTTTCTATTAAATTTGCTTCATAGTACATAGCATATTTTTTCATTTCAATTAATACTTATTACCAAAATTAATAAAGCATTATCGGAGCACATAATG
The DNA here is from genome assembly GCA_949128135.1 of Parasteatoda lunata. NCBI lineage: Eukaryota > Metazoa > Arthropoda > Arachnida > Araneae > Theridiidae > Parasteatoda > Parasteatoda lunata. Next base: position 91,146,446 of record OX421979.1, on the reverse strand, counting down.
TTTTGATTTTTTAGGTTTCTCTCCCATTAGTTTTCTCCGTTGGCTTTTCTCTTTAACACACAGCTTATTTCTTATTCTAATCTGTACATATTACCAAAATTAATTAAGCCTCATCGGAGTAAATAATAGAATGACAATTTTTCTCAGTTCCCCTAAAAAATAATTATCTTTTCTCCATTTGTTTTGAGAACATATCGTATCTTTTTATTACAATTAAATCCTATTAGCTAATCAAATTAAGCATCATTGTCGTCAATACTACAATTATTCACGTTTTTCTTACACGAATTGGTACTATTTCTCCAATACTTTTTGCCTTTCAATTTATAACTTATTTTTATTTCAATAACTACTGATTTTAAATTATTGTGTTGTATTGTATTATGTTTTAAAAGCTATAATCAAAATAGACACTTGGTTTCAAATAACTTTAAAAATTCTAATTTGGTAACTTTATTTTGTTTCCTTATTTTTTCCCTTTTTCTATTATTTTTTGGTTTAGTGAAAACACAGAAGTTATGCAAATTTAAACAAAATATTTTCTGTTTTAATGAACTAATTATCAATTATTAATCCCTTTATTTGGAATCATCATATAATATTCCAAATATAGCTAAAAATTACCTTTTGCATTCTAATGTAGTTTTTATCCCATTTTTTTCCCCCTTACTGCACTTTTCCCATCCCTTTTTTTGTTTTTTTTTCGAACAGTTTTGAATGAAAAAATAGCTTGAATGAATAAATGCTTAAACTGTTTCGTTTGAATGCAATTTTGATAGATTGCTTATTCTAAAAATATCTTAAATCTTAAAATAGGCAGATAAATATGAAATTTAATTGCCTTCATTTTTGTCATTATTTATAATTTAATATGTAAAAAATTTTCCTTGTTTATTGTTACAAATTTTTTTTATCATGTTTCTTTTTTTTTTCTAACACTTTTTCGATTGTTTTCTATTATATAGTTAAACAAAAAAAGACTTAATTTAATAATTTATTGTAAAAGAGTTTATGAGAAATTAATTGCTTTGTTTCTTAATTTTTAAAATCACTTGATCAATATGAAATTTGATTATTTTAAATATGTCTCCATTTATCATTAATAATGCAAGTTAAAAGAGCCTTTTTTTTTTAACCTCCTTGCAACTCATGTCAGATTTTGTTTTATAATTTCTTAACATTTTCGTTCTCATGAGAGTTTGAATTTCACTAGTTAAAAATAATGAGAAACGTTATGCAATTTTATTTAAGTAATTTTCTCCATTTTTATTCAATTTTTTGATATTGCCTATTAAATATGATATTTAATTAGTTTCATGGAGTCATTTTTCACTCTGTAGATAGTTATTTTTCTCATTTTGTTTACTATATTTTTACTTATTTGATTTTTTTTGAAGATTTAACAAATGTTAATTTAATAGTAATAATGATTTAATTAAATTATGGATATTAATTAACAACAAATTATTGTGCATAGTAATCCCATTTCTTTCTCGCTCCCTTTTCATTGATTCTTTTTTTTGTGAGCTTTTGAGGAACTGTTTGTTTTTTAAGTTTTGACATGGTCTGATAAATATAAGGTTTAACTATATTAATTTAGTCACATTTTTCAAAAATTATGTACCAGAAATTACCATTTTTTAAATTCATTATATAGTTTTTACCCCATTTTATTTATTATTACCTCACTTTTTCGATTAGTTTTTATAAAGATAAGATGGAAAAAGCGAACTTTTTCAATTTTAATTAAATAATTTCTTTAGAAAGAGTTTTAGGAAAAATATTTTTTCTACATGGTTACTAATGTTTAATGGGGTCAAATAAAACATAATATCTAATTGATGTAACGTATTTATTATTATTATCATTTGTAATGTAGTAAAAATTGACTTTCATCTTTCCGTATATAGTTTCTTATTTCTCATTTTTGTTTATTTTTTTAACTTTCCAATCATTTTCTTTTAGATTTAAATGAAAGAGAGATGGTACTCAAAATTTTAAAGTAATTTTCTTTAAAAATACCTGCGAGAGTTTTCTTTCTTTCCTTCTTTTTTTTTTTTTTTTTTTTTTTAAATTATTTATTTTTGTCGCGGCTTGATGAATAGGAAATATATTTTTCGAAATAAGTTCATCACTACTAATTTATGTGTCGTCGTATTCATATTTTTCAACATTTAGTTATCTCCCTATTCCGCTTATTTCTTTTCGATTTTTTTTTTTTTTTTTTTTTTTTTTTTTTTTTTTGTTAAGTTTGATTCTGTTTCTGTCTCTAGATTCTGTAAAAGAAATTCTGTTTTAAATACTTTTTGCGTGACATTATTATTATAAATTTTTAATTTTTTATATGGCTCGAAAATATGAGATTTAATTACCTTCATTTAAATATTATCTTTTCAAGTGTATGAGATTAAATTATATGTATAATTTTTTATCACCATATATTCTGATGCCTCTTTTTTTTTCTGCCAATTATTTTCTGGAAAGTTTTTATGTTAAGAAGGCACGTAGGGTAAACTAACCACTGAGGGAACACTTAAGCTTAGCTTGCCTTTAATAAAATCCTAGCAATTTCAAAATTTGTAATTTTAGCTAAATGGCAGTGCCAACATATTTGTTACTATATGCCGAATTGTGCAAAAAAAATTTAGAGAACTTGCATATTATTTTTTTAAGCTTTTGGTGGTTCAAATAATAAGTAGTAAGATGACCAAGTGAAGGAACAGTTCTTACCAGTGAATGAACACTAAATTTTTCCGTGAATGAACACTTAATTTTGAGAATTTTTGATGCTCTTTAGGAATTCATAGGCCATACAAATGTCTAAAAACAAGGATTTTTTCTTGGAATTATAACATCTAACCACAGTTAACGTGGAAAATTTTGCTTTTTTTTTCAGTCATAAAATGGCAAGTAAAATGGGGCTGAATACAGAATAAAAAAATGCTTTTAATTTTCTTTCTCACACTTTAATAGACGGGTCTAAATCATGAATGTTTATCATTGTGTAATCCGATGATATTTTTTAGCTATTATTTTATCGCGTTTTGTTTAATCCCCCCCCCATATTTTTTGAATTTTTTTTTTTTTTATCTTTTTAAGTATTTTTTTTTTCTTCTCATCATACTTTCTTGCTCTAACTTTTTTTTCAGCTCTTTCAGTCCTTTTCGTCCTTTTTTTTGAAGTTAATGCAAAATGTAATTTATTTCTTTTTATTTTGATTTGATCTTCCTCTTTTTTCCAAATTTTTAGCCTATGTCTCTTCGAAATTTCTTTGGATTTTTCAGTACTTTTTCTAGAATTTCTCACTGGATTTTTGATGGGATAAAGGTGTTTTGAAGTTTGAGGAAAATTCATCTCTCATTTACTGACCATTATCCATTTCTCATTTGGGTCTTCAGCAGTATTTACCATTTTCTGACTTTGATTACTAATGGAACGAATTGTTTTTGCAATTAACAATGCCTCAAGAGAACTTATCTCAAAATCAGTTTTCAAAATACATTCATTATCAATGTTAGTTGTATCAACGTCAGTGCCAAAATTTGACTTAACTAAATGTTCTTTTTCCAATAAATTCTTCCATATTGAGAAAAACACAGACTATTGGATATTTGGGAGATTAAACTCTTCTGTCAATGTTCCTTAAAAATTTGCAACATAGCTTGCGAGATTTCCATCTCAAGAAATCGTTACTCTCGAAGTATGTGTTTTGTTGATGAGCTTTCTTGATTATTCACTCTTTGTATTTGCCTTTTGCATGCATTTGTTAAAGTCAATGTTTTCAACATCAAATGTAAAAATACCACATTTCATAAAAGCATTTTAACTTCATCAGTTGATGCCTCAAAATCGTATTTAAAAACGGATGTAAAATTATCTCGACATATGGTTTTGCAATTCTTTTGTTTTCAAGATCTAACGAGAGATTTCCATTAATTATGTAGAAAGCTAAACCAACGAATTTGTTTTGATGAACAAAACTTGCTCAGTTTCAAATTGATATGAGATTTATACCTATACAGAAAAAGAAAAATATAGAATTTGATGGCATTTTCAATTAGCCATGGGTAGAAACATTTGTAATATATTTGTGAAATGTTGCATCGTTTCACTTCATGAATCGCTTTTTCCAATGAAATACATAACTGATTCTGTAATACCTCAAAGAATTCTTCAGCAAGGAAAAACTACCGATTGAGATACTTTTTTTTCCACTAGCTAAAATCGTGATCAAAACTGTTGTTCTTTCTTTTTTTTTTCCTAGGTACTATAGAATATAAACCCTTATGATTTTTAGGGCCAAAGATTTTTCCCGTTTAAGGGCAGTATTCAACTCCCGCTTCTTTCGCATTGTAAATGCAATCACTTTCTAAAAAGATCCCTCCTAAAGATTCCTCTAAAGTTCTTCAAACCAGTCTTTGGAATATTATTCTCTCTAAGGGATGCCTTATGAAATTATCTTCGCATTGCACTGAGTTATCGGTGGATGTCGTCTTAAAAAAACTTCACACATTTTTCACCTGGATAATTGTCTTTAATTGAATTTTTCCTACCAGCTTCCGTTATGACGTTAAAGACCGCAATAGGATAATAATTTAGCTAATTATTTGCGCAAAAGCCAGCAAATAAATGTTCCATTCAAGCTTTTATTATTACATTTAGTTAGTTTTCGATCAGTTAACATAGTTTATTAAGGCGTGTAACGTATGATGTAACTAACCACTACATTTCTAAATATAAATAATAAATAAATTATAATTCTTTAAATAAATTTAGCAATTAAATTAGCATTTTGAAATTAAAATTGTTTAAGGAACTATTCATATAACATTTAACTGAATTTTAGGTGTCCTCTATATCGCAGAACTACTAATTATCCATGTAAAATCATATTTCACACATACTGTTCATTCACTGGGAAATCTATTACCAGTGAAGGAACATGCCTGTTCCTTCACTGGTTAGAATTTGTTTTTTGTATTTTTAACATAATTTTAAAGTATAATGTGACTAAAGGTACAAGAAAATTAAAATTTTTCTTTTATTTTCATTAACTTGGAAAAATCCCAGTAAAGGAACACTTGTTCATTCATTGGTTTTTCATCGTTTGGTAATCCAGTTAATAAACACCTCCTAATCTCAGTACTTGCTTATGTTATGATGCTTTAAATAAATAAAACGTAACTTTAATAACTATTTTGTATTCTCTTTTCACACAATGAGAAAAAAAGCATTATTATATGCAACTAATTGCACTTTAAACGGATAACTACAAACACTGACCTTATAATTTTGCCAAAGAAACAAGGTGTTGAACAGATACTAACAAATTCAAAAAATTTTCCAGGTAAGAATTTATGACCAGGTAACCCGATGTATTGTTAGATGACTTCCTATTGTTAGGTTGTAAGCTACTGTTACCAATCAATCTAAGTAAAAACGTTTAAAATATTTTTTTTTTTAAAAAATATCTATGAAATATTCCTCTACTGGGGTGTGTTCCTTCACTGGTTGGTTTACCCTAATTTAATTTAAATAACGTATCTAATATGAGTTTTTATATGATTATTGTTGTGTTTGTTGTAAAAAAATTTTTAAGGTCAGTTATTCATTATAATTAATTAATAGCTCTAAATTATTGTCATATTTTACAATTTATAATCATTTCTTACCATTACCATTGAAAACACGCCACCTCATAGAGATGAGAATTAAAACAACTACAAAACATTGAAGAAATTGTGGTCCTGATTCAGATTCCTGATTCCATTTGTTTTAGCCATTTAACAACAGATTAGAGACTGGATTGTGTAGGTCCTATATAATGTTTTATTGGTATATTATTGATTTATTTTTCTTGTCCATAACACGACAACCAACCAATCCAATTTTTTTAAAAAAAAATTTCACCTTTTTGAATTATTTTTCATTAAGTGTTAGTTTAAAAGGAAACGGTAAGAATTTTTTTTTTTTTTTCAAATTATTTCTTTTAAAAATGCTGAGATGTTAGTATCATTTATTTTAACTTTCAAATTTGTCTGAAAAATATGAGATTAAATTATCATAATTTGGACATTATTTATTATTGATAATGTAGCTAAAAATTGCCTGTATCATATCCACACAATAGTCTTTTCTTTCCCCCCATTTTAAATTTCTTCTTATTAAATAAATATTAATGTGAAAAAAAGATAAATATCATTTTTGAAAACATAATTTTGTTTTAGATAAATTTTCGAGTAGTTTTTTTAATTCGCTCAGACTTTTGATTTTTTTATTATTATTATTTTTTTTTTTTTAATTTTTATTCATTTTTTTTACATATACTTTTGATGTGACCTCAAGTATAAGATTTAAGTTTTGTAATTTAAGCTTAATTTTTAATAATTTTACTAAATTTTGCTACTTTTTAATTATGTCTGCAGTCCCCCCCCCCCTCCCAATTTTATTTTCTACACTTTTCCAGTTATGATTCACTGAAAACTCAAAGGGCAGATTATTTTATTTAAATAATTATTTGTAAATGAATTTTTGAAATATTCCTTTTTTTCTGCTTTAGTTCATAAATTCTTAAGTGATTTGATAAGATAATATTACCTTAATCTAGTCAATATATGTCATTGATAATTCTCCCAAAATAACATTTTTTTAGTCTGGTTTTTTTACCTAACTTTATCTTATTTCTTAATTCATTCAATAATTTTCTATTAAGTTTTATTTAAAGGAGAAAGAGGTGTCAATTAGTAAATTCTTTTATAAGCATTTTGAGAAATTACTTTTTTTGATATAGCCTGTAAAATATATTTAGTTAAGCTAATTTAGTCATCATAATTAATGATGTAGCTACAGATAGTAATGTTTCATTATTGACCCATTTTATTTATTTATTTATTTTTTTGTCTGTTTTTCGATTATTTTGTATAAAGTTTAAATGAAAAGAGAGAGAATGGTAGAAACAATTTAATTAAAAAAAAAATTTTTAATTAGTTTTAGAGAATTTAAGTTTTTAGCATGTTTCATAATTTATGATATGATTTAAAGGAAGATTTTAATTTATTAAGTCATTTGATAGTAATTATTAAGTGAAATTTGCCACTTTTTTCTATCAGTAGCTTTTTTCTCATTTTTTTTTTTTGCATTCAATTTTTAGTAAAAAAAAACGACTTGTTGAGAAGTTATCTAAAAATTACCATTTTTCATTCTTTATGTAGGTTTCTCCGCAATTTTTCGTATTTATTCACTTTTATGCAATTTTATTTACATAAATTCTTTCAATTGAGTTTTTGAGAAACTAAATTTTATGCATATTTTTTTTAATTTTTGATCAATAAGCCTGATAAATGTGTAAGATTTCATATCCTTAAATTAGGTATTGTAATGAATAAACACTGCAGTAAAGTATTTTCTTTTTTTTTTTTTTTTTTTTTCTTCTACATAAAGTCTTTTACTCCGTTTTGTTTATTTGTTTCTTAATTTTTTTAGATAATATTCTGTTAAGTTTTAATTTTAAAAAAATGTACTAATTACAATATCACTATATCACACACACAGATTTAATAATCATAATTTAATAATTATTTATAATTTACTGTATTACTAAAACCTGCTTTTTTGCCATATACACTGGAGTAAGAAATTACGAAAATTCGCAAACTTGGTCGATTATCTCTAGAACTATTGGACCTATTTCAATGAAATTTGGTGTGAACATACATTGATACAATACAAAACAAATAATTATTCAACAATTGTAATACACACGCATGATCGTGCGGAACACTCGTTGGAGTTGGAAGATATGAAATAGTGATTGCAGAATAAACAAATAAAAAATTTAAAAAAATAGGTTAATATATCCTCTTAAGCTTAATCTCGATTTTTGACATGTTTAAGAATTAGCTTAACATCAAAATGATATTTTGTCTTTACACAGTTAGAATTCTTAGGGGATGTTGTGTACTCGTTATGAACACGTTCTTTTAGGGACTTGCTAACTAAGCAACTATTTATTATTAAAATAAAATGATAGAAAAATAACAACATATGAGCATTAAAAATGATGATATGAAATAGGTATGAGATTAAGGAATCAGACTCTTCTAGTTTCTTGCAAAAAACTCATTTTTCTCTTGAGTTTGGATCTAGCCTTGGCCGAAGCCAGACTCAAACTTTATTAGTTATTTATTATTACTTTTAATAATGGGTGAAAAAAATTTGAATTGTTACATTTTGGTTATTTTTTTAAACCATTTTAAAGTATGTAGTTTTGAATTACAAAATTTAAACGAAATCTCTCGAATAGTTTCTGAGATTCAATTTTTAAAAGTCGTATATTTAAAATTACGTACTTTAAAAAGATGTTCAAATTTGTATAGATAATAATTCGAAATGTTCTCGACCATTATTAGATTAAAAAAAAAAAAATGGGTATTAAAAATAATTTTCCACCCGGAATTATCTTTTAATAAACAAATTTTATAATTGTGGGCAAAATTTTTTCGATTCGCTTAAAAAGTTCAAATATGCGAAAAAAATGCAAATATGCAAAATGTGCAAATATGCCTTTGATATTTGATTATTTCTCACAGTAAAAACTGCATTTTTTAATCTGTTCCAATTTGATGTTGAAAAGTGGTGTTTATTTTGGTTGTTATTTGTTATACTCAATTTGGTGTTGAATGCATGAATACTACATTTCATGTTAATACCGAATCGATCGTTCATAAACACTTTAAAGGGGGTAATTAAGTCTAAACGCCAATTATTAAGAAAGTTTACACCAAGCTAAGATGCATTTACTCTATTCATGGTTTACTTTCGCCAATTTTGGCATACGTTTAGAAACTGCCAGAAGAGAAAAGTGATCGTTTACAATTCGGGGAAGAAGTTGGTTTTCGCCTTGCACAATGTTGAACATTCCACAGACAGATATGTAAAGCGTTATAAAAGGCATCTATATTCTTAGTTAAGAATTTCATTACTGTGCTCATTTTCAAGACGACATGAACTGTCGAGGGTAAGCATTTTATTTACGTTGTTCAGAGCTGCACAATGGGCTATTGGCGACAGTCTGGGTAAAATCCCCGAGGATGATCCTCTGCAGAGGAGATGACTCCTCCGCTTTGGTTACCAGGCGCCCTGCGCACAACGTCGAGAACTTTATGGTAGAACAGTTTAAGGAAGACCGCTACCGTGCTCCCTATGCAGGTTATTCAAAGTGGTCACCCACCCGCTTACTGACCGCATCCAATGATGAACCGCCGAGGGAGCGTAATAGCAGGAGTACCAAGCAATTCGTCGGAAAGAACGAACATGAACGCCACAATTTGGTCCATGAGTGCGGAAATACACTTGTTGAACCACCACTAGATGGCGTCGTTAACTGTAAAAAAAAAACAAAAAAAAAGATTCTTGTGAAAAAAAGACATCTACGCCTTTTAATGTAGTTGTAGTAACCTTTTGTCCTGTATATATCATGTTATAATATATCCTTTTTGTAGTCACTTACCCCCTTGGACTCGTTATTTTTGAGTAGTTAGTTTTCTTTATTTTAAGAAAATTAGATAAATCTTCGGTGTATTTAATAACACATTAAAATTAATTAAAGTCGAAAAGAGAAAATGAGCGAAGCAGGTCAGTCAGCTTCGGCTGCAGACGCGGCCAAAACCAACAATTTTATTATTAAAATACAGAATAGTTAAACGAATAAAATTACACTGAAATAAAAATAGTGGATCAGATTGAAAAGTGGTGGCATGAGGCTTACATGCAAACATGGCAATCTTGAAACTGCAGCATAAAGATAATTTTATACTGATAAGAAGATGTACATAAATCTATTAATTGTATTAAATAATTTTATAATACAGTAAAACTTATCTACAACAATATTTTGAGGACCAATATTTTAATTTTAATATTACATATGTATTAACTATAACTATTATATAGTATGCAATATATTAATCTGCTGAGTGTTATTTATGGTTGTATATTAAAAACAATTGAAATAAATTCAGAAAATAAGATCATAAACATACCTATAAACCGTTTTTATTGAAGATATTTTTTGTTTGTGTATTCATGTTTTTTTTTTTTTTTTTTTTTTTTTTTTTTTTCCTTACTGTCAACCAACAGAGTATGCATTGAGTCCAAAGCACGAAAATGATTTTCGCTTGTGAATGGTGCTCCACCCACCCTTTACAGAAAAAATTCTCTTTCAGGTGTTGCTTGAGGTCATTTGTGACTCATAATCAGTTTTAAACAAGAAGGAAATGAAATCAGATGGGAATGTTACATCTGTAACTTCTTAAGAGATAAGAGAGGTAATTATAAGAGTGGAAGCTCTTGGAATGGTCAGCAGTGAGTCTTCTCTTGTCTGAAAAGATTGGAGGAAAAAAATGGCATAAGATGATAAAATAAGATTTTTATTTTTTTTTTTTACATTATTTGAAGACCAATAATAAATGGAGAAAATAAGGTTGAAATTTGGAAGAAAAAAATCGTTTTACAGGGGTTTATTGCTTCAGAAAATATCGTAATATTGAGAGGAAATATGTAAGTTGATCGGGAGATTATCGTTATAAAGGAAGTTATCGCAGTAGTGAGAGTTTACTGTATTTAACTTCTTCTGTTTTGCTAAGCCTGGTTCGAATTCATTTTAGTCTTCTCTGAGTGCATTGACAAACTAATTTTAAACATTGTATGTTAAGATTAATGGTGACCGACCTACCCCGGAGAATTTTTCGAATAAGGGTTTGACCCGCCGCCACGATAGGCTCCTCGGTAGAGGAGACGCAAGCTCTGATGGTACAGCTAAGACGAGAGCCCAGTGAGGCCACGGCGTTTATTGGGAACCAAACATTACAAAGTTACAGTTAAGTAAAACTCACAAAGATTAATGGACATTAGAAAATATCAATAACGTGTAAATTTAAAACAATAAATCAAGTACTGTAATCCATTTAAGAAAGTAAGAAAAATACGAAATGGACGCATATGATAAATGTGCCCGTTTTTAAAAGGAACATTATTCTTAGCCTCAAACAACAGTTAGGGCTACCAAAGAAATAAGTACAATTGTTCAACTATTATCTGATGTATTTTTAAGTTGCATACAACTTAAGATATGCTATGACCTAACACCAAGATATTCAAAAATTACATTGAAAACCAATTAACGTAAAACCAAAGTAAAACCTTGTAAAACCAATTAACGTAATGCCTTCCTCCTAGCGACTTCTGTCCACGTGATAAAAGTGTTATATCTTAATTTTCCGCCGAATCTGGTTCTAAAATGATATCTTATTCAAATAAACTTTAGAATTAACTTTTTAAAAATAATTAATTGTTAATTGCATAATAATCTAATTTAGCAAAAATATATTTTTCCCAAGATCTAAAAACATTCTTTTTTTTTCACAACGCAATTTAAATAAGATAAAATAATTAACGAAAATTAAGATATAACAAAAGCTTCCTTATTTATCCGCTAAGGATACTTTTTTTAGAATTCAAAGGTGGTACAATTTAGCAGATGCACGAGCAATTTCCCTCCATTAATTTTTCACACTAAATAATCGTCTTGGCGAAATACACTTAACGAGCAAGCAAAATTTAAATAGGAATTTAGAAAAACAAAAGTGTAGATGAAGTCGTAATTATTAGCTTTAAATATTATAGCAATAAATTCGGGATTTGAATTTGTGATACTAAATCTGTTTTAATGTATTTAACATTTTGAAATCTTTCAATTTACATAATAATATATAAAAATAAATCTTATATATGTTACCGGCAAAGTATGAAGCGCCGGCATTGTATAGAATGCCTAGTCATTGTATAGAATGCCTGACGTTTTTAGGCAAAGTATGAAATGTGAGAATTATTACATACTTTGCCTAGGCATTGTATACAATGCCTAGGCATTCTATAGAATGCCAAATGCTATTTAGGCAAAGTATGAAATAAACGTCCTGATGAGGTTATTATGTGAATGATGTGCATGTTACTGTGAATGACCGAAATCGGTGGTTGTTGACTTTCACCGGTGAATGTTGACAGTCACATAGTCGCTTTGGTGAATGTCCGAAATATTTATTACATCCAGTTCGATATTAATTTATTTGTGAATATAATTACATTTATTCGATATTTTGATACTTACTGACGATAGATTAGAAGAAACATCTGTGTTTGGAGTATCGGGCAAATGTATACAGGGCAATGGCACTTGACCTTAAAAAAACATCAGTGTAGGGTATACCAGGCAAATGCATACCAGGCAATGGCACTGAACCTTAAAAAACATCAGTGTAGGATATACCGGGCAAATGTATACCGGGCAGTGGCACTTAACTAGACTTAGTATGACTAGACCTTTGGTAAATGTCCGAAATATATACTAGGTCTAGTTAAGTGCCACTGCCCGGTATACATTTGCCCGGTATATCCTACACTGATGTTTTTTTAAGGTTCAGTGCCACTGCCCAGTATACATTTACCCGATACTCCAAACACTGATGTTTCTTCTAATCTATCATCAGTAAGTATTAAAATATCGAATAAATGTAATCTATCGTCAGTAAGTATTAAAATATCGAATAAATGTAATCTATCGTCAGTAAGTATTAAAATATCGAATAAATTTAATCTATCGTCAGTAAGCATTGAAATATCGAATAAATGTAATCTATCGTCAGTAAGTATTAAAATATCGAATAAATGTAATCTATCGTCAGTAAGTAATAAAATATCGAATAAATGTAATCTATCGTCAGTAAGTATTAAAATATCGAATAAATGTAATCTATCGTCAGTAAGTATTAAAATATCGAATAAATGTAATCTATCGTCAGTAAGTATTAAAATATCGAATAAATGTAATTATATCCACGAATAAATTAATATAAAATCGAATGTAATAAATATTTCGGACATTCACCAAAGCGACTATGTGATTGTCAACATTCACCGGTGAAAGTCGACATTCTCCAGATTTCGGTCAGTATCTGAGAATCTGAGATGTATTTCATACTTTGCCTAAATAGCATTTGGCATTCTATAGAATGCCTAGGCGATGTGTGAAATATAAATGATTTCATACTTTGCCGGCTAATTTTAGGCATTCTATACAATGCCGGATTTCATACTTTGCCGGTAACATATATATAAAAATGAATGTCTGTCTGTCTGTGTGCATGTGTGTCCTTAATAGACTCCTAAACCATCAGACAGAAAACGATGAAATTTGCCATACATATAGTTTCAAGCACGAGGAAGGTCACTGTCAACATTAGAACATTCCGCGACAAATCGTTCTTGCAGGATGAGCGAAAAACGAAATGGAATTTTCTGATTGGTTAAGCGTTAGCCATTGTTTTAAAATTAGCGATTCAATTTTCACATATTTTAAAGATATCATCAGTGATAATTGCTAGCTTCTAGCTCTATTTGAACAAAAAATAGTTTATTACACGCGTATTTAAATATTTTATATTCGCCATGTCAGATGAATTCAATGAACATTACGTTGTAGCACTCGTGGTTTACGTCTTCAAATTTATACTTTGTCTGATGTTACGTGATTTTATTTTATTTATAGTAATTCTTTTAAACGTGTTTCTAAAAACATACTTATTTAAAATCAATGGTAATGAAATAAAAAAAAAATATTTATGTATTCAAAAGCGAAAATTAATGGGAAAGTGGTACTAATTCGTTTAGGAGAAACATTAAAACTCGACGCCAATGAGACTTAATTACGTCAATGACGTTTAATTAATTAAGATAATATATGCATATAAATAAAATAATTAAGCTATGTGCTAGAAAGAAAAAGAAATGTAATAAAGGTATTTATTTGTCTCGAAGAACCGTAAGAAATCATCATTCTATCATTGACGACAATGATGCTTAATTAAAGTTGGTAATATGTATTAATTGAAATTTTTAAAAAAAGGAAATTCTGAACTAAAAAGCAAAAATACGTAGAAAAGATACTTATTCGCGTTTTGGATAACCGTAAAAATCTGCAAATTATTATTGACACTACTGCTCAATAAATATTGATAATATGTATTAATTGAAATAAGATAAAATGAGCTATGTGCTAAAAAGCCAAACTCATGGAAGAAAGATTAAAGAGAAATTCGTTTTAAGGTCAGATAGAAAAATGACCATGCTCCAAAATCCTTATGAAGTTCTAATATATGTTATTTAAAAATTCGGCTTTAGTTGGCTGCCACTGACAAATATGTATAAACTTAAATGTTGAAGGGTTACGTAATAAGTACCAAATATACTTAATATAGGTATAAAATATTATATTGATATATTCGGTGATTTTTAAAACTGCGCTAATCAGTTTTAATACCTATACTTTAGAATTAAGTGTTTTTCGGCCCCTCGAAAGAGAAATATGTACCTGATAAAATCACTTAATAGTGGTAAATTTTAACTACCATGAACCGGTCGCGAGCTATAGCATTATGCCAAGAGATGCTAAATAGATTTTATCTTTATTCCAATGGAATGAACTGTAAAAAAAAGTTTTACTTACCTTCAATAATGTAAGGTCAAAGAAGATTACAACATATAACATTAAATTTTAAAAAAAATTGAAATTATTTTAGCTATATTAATTTAAAAACTTAGTGAAAGAACCAGGTAAGTGCCATTTTCAGACAAAAAAAAGAACACATGTATCCGAAATACTATGTAACCAATTTATTAGAAAGTGGGACTAATAATTATTTGCTTTATTTTATTTACCACTGCCTAATCTATGTGTATAAAAATGAATGTCTGTGTGAGTGTCCTTTATAGACCCCTAAATCATTCAAACGAAATCGATGACACTTAACATACAGACAGTTTGAAGCACGAGGAAGGTCATTGTCGATATTAGGGCATTATACGACGAACCGTTCGAACGGGATGTGCTAAAACGAAATGGAATTTTCTGATTGGTTAAGCGTTAGCCATTGTTTTAAAATTAGCGATTCAATTTTCACATATTTTAAAGATATCATCAGTGATAATTGCTAGCTTATAGCTCTATTTGATAAAAAAATAGTTAATTGCACGTATTTAAATATTGATGTAGATGTAGTTGTAGTTAATTTACGTCGCACTAGAGCTGCACAATGGGCTATTGGCGACGGTCTGGGAAACATCCCTGAGGATTATCCGAAGACATGCCATCACAATTTTGATCCTCTGCAGAGGGGATTTAAATATTAATTTATTTTATATTCGCTATGTCAGAAAAATTCAATGAGCAACATGATGTGGTAATACGCGAGGGCTACGTCACCAAATTTATACTTTTAAAGTTGTCTGATACCACGTATTTTTTTTTATTATTTATATTTCTTTTAAAACATTTTTCTAAAAAACTATTTATTTAAAATATTTATGTATTTAAAGGCAAAATTTATGGGAATGTTGTATTTATTTGTTTAGGTGACACGTAAAAGATCGCCACATTTTTATTAATGCCAATGATGCTTAATTAATTTAAATAATATATGCATATTGAAATAAAAGAAATAAGCTTTGTACTAGAAAGCAAAAGCAATGGAGTTAATCTATTTATTTGTTCAGAACAGGGGTTTCCAACTTACATGAGGCCGGGGGCCAAAATTAAAAACACAAATCAAATGGCGGGCCGTAACTTTATCAAAATTTTATGTAGAACTCTTTTTATGTAGGACAAAATTTCATGTTTGAAGGAACATTACTGTCAGATTTTTACCAAGTTGTGCAAAACAAAAGTATTGAATTACAAATTAGAATAAAAAGTAGATTTTTAAAAATATTTAATTGCATATTAAAAAATTTTGGCTACAATAACTTTAATGTGCACCCATGTATTAAACAATTAATGTGCAACAGATATCTAATTGTTAAGATATAAAACTTTAAAAAGGTTGGTATCAAAACTTACAGAGTAGCACACAAAATGTTCAATGACAAAATTGAGGTTTGTCTGCTGCAACCACCAGAAAATAGATGTTTACTTTTTAAATTTAAAATTTACAAATGTGTGTGTAAGTATTTTCGTTTCGTCCAAAATGAGTGGTTTCAAAAAGTTAAATCGGAGAATTTCTTCGGGAAATTTTCTGATACACACGTGCTAAATTATATTCACAAAATACAAAAAAAAAAAAAAAAAAAATTAAATAAAAAAGTGCAACATACACGATTATTTTTGTATTTGAATAAATATTTTCTTGGATGCAAATAGATCAAAACTTAGATGCTGAGAAATAATTTTTTTTGCACCGTTGGTATGATAAATTTCACAGAAACGAAGAAATTAGGTTTCTATTAACGAGAAAAGTATTTTAAACCCATATAGATTTTTTACGAAAATTGTCCGCAAAAAAATGACAACTATTATATTTTAGTTCGTGGGCCACAAAAAAAAGGCTTCGCTGGCCGGATGAGCCCCCCCCCCCCGGTCCGCCAGTTGGAAACCACTGGTCTTAGAAGAACCGTAAGAAATCGTCTTATTATCAACGACAATGATGCTTAATTAATGTTTGTAATTTGTTAATTGACATAAGAAACTGAATAAAATTGAAAAAATAGAGGAGAAACGATACTTATTCATTTTGAATTGACAAATTATTACTGACACTAATGCTTTATTAATATTGAAAATGTGTATTAATTGAAATAAAATAATATAATCTAAATGCAAAGTTAAGGGAGAAAAGGTTAATAAAACATTTGCGTAGAGAATCACTATTTACAGATGGATTCATATGTATCCCTAACAGTAATATGTACTACTGGTATTTAAGTAAGTTTTGAAAAGAATTCTGCAACAGATTTTCCGGTAGTTTCAAAAAATATTTTTCCATTGGTAGCAAAGACAGTGTATTAATATTTTAATGAATAAGAACAAAAGAACTTTGTTCCTCCACTTCTAAATATTTTAATAGTAAATTAACGGTTAGATAAAATGGCTCCAAAATCCCTATCAAGTTCTAATAAGAATTCAATTTTTTTACAAAAATTTCGACTTTAGTTGGCTGTCACTGACAAATATATTTTTCACGAAACTTAAATATCGAAAGATTATGTAATAAGTACCAAATATGCTAATATAGATATAAAATATTATAATGATATATTTCGTGAGGATTTAAACAGAACCAATACTAAGCCGTTTAAATACTTTGAACGGCTCTCGAAAAGGATATATACCGGAGAAAACTATTTGATAACGGTAAGTTTTGCACATTATGGTTTAGCTGCGAGTAATAGCATCATGCCAAGTGATGCTAAATACATTTTATCTTTATTCTAATGGGATGAACAACAAAAAACAAGTTTTACTTACTTCAATAACGTAAAGCCACCGTAAAGGGCAACAGATAATATTAAATAAAAAAAAATGAAATTATTTTATCTATATTAATTGAAAAACTTAGTGAAAAAAGCAGGTAAGTAACATTTTCAGAATGAAAAAAAAAAGTTGTATCCGAACTATTTTATTACCAATTTAATAGAAGACGGGGCTAATAATTCTTCGCTTTATTGTTCCTAATTTTATATAAACCTAACTAAAATAAATTAGGTTTATATAAATTTTATATAAACCTAGCTAATAAAAAATAAAACCTTATTGACTAATTTGAAATAAAAAATCATACTAGCATACTAAAAATGTATGTGATTAGCTGTGTTAAGATTTAAAGAAAGGCAAAACCAGTGATTCATTAATTCCCTTAAAAATGTCACTTACCTGGTTCTTCCATTAAGCTCTTTCATTGTGTCTCTCTGTGCTTTACAGTTATGAACATGATTTCGTTGTGTTTCTCTACTGTGATTTATTGATACTTATTTTTTATTCTCTCCGTGTAAAGAGCTGGCACTCAGCTAGTATATAAATAAAAATAATCATCTTTTCTTGTCGGAATATTTTCCATTTTTTCAAAATTTTTAAAGACAAGTATACAACATTTTCCCCCTACTATCAAAAATATCGAAGATGTGGGTGACATTTCAAGAAAACTTGCGACTGCGAGAAAAGTTATGGTACGCTATCGCCATTTCATACAATACAGGTACAATTATACAGAAAAGCGCTTTAATATTTTTAAATGAATTTAATTGCAAAACAAAAAGAAGCTACAAAAGCTTTTATATAAATTTTTTAACCATCTTTTAATTTCAAATTTTTCTAAATCAAGCAAAAACCCAAAATTAAAAATTTTAGCTCGTTTTTATTTAAAATCTCAAAAGTTAATTCAGTAAAAATAAAACATAATATTGCACCAAATGAGATGCTAATACATTTCAGGATAGCGTGAAACTCTTTACTCTCAAGACATTCGGGATTGAAGAAAGCTTATTGGTTCCTTCTCTTTCATTTATCGTGTAATCAGGGCTAACGATTTCTTTACGCAAGGGAACTTTAATTGCCTCTGCTCCAATCATGTCTCTTGACTTGTGAATGGTTGGTTGTAGTGGTTCATTCGTTCGGCGAATGAGACGGGTTTTGAGGTTTCGTCTTATGTCAACTGTTTAGTTCCTTATTATGGCAAATAAAATTTTTAAATCTAGAATTAAAACGATTTGCAGATTTGGAAAAGATTCTTTCTTAAAATTCTTTCTAATAATTCTTCTTATTATTATATTCTAATACTTCTATTATATTATTATATTCTAATACTTCTATTTTATTATATTCTAATAATTCTATTTTATTATATTAATTCTATTTTATTACATTAATTCTATTTTATTATATTAATTCTATTTAATTATATTAATTCTATTATATTATATTATTATATTTAATAAATCTATTATATTCTTAATTATTATTCATTATTACATTCTAATAATTCTTTTAATTATTATATATTTTTTTATTATTACCATTTTATTTTTTATTCGAAATTTTTTCTAATAAAAAAATAAAATAATAATAAAAAAATGTATAATGATTAAAAAATATGTAATAATAAATCTATACAAATAGTAAAGTATATATGGTATATATATTAGTATATATATAGTATATGTATAGCATATATATAGTATATATATAGTATATATATCTATAGTATATAATAGTATAGTATATTAGTAATAATAAGTATATAAATAATAAATATAAATTAGTAAATTTAATTTTCGCATTTTTTAATGTTGAATTTATTAAAACTGAATAACTTCTGTATTGCACGTATTTTTAATAGGATTATATTTTTGAGAAATTATATTTTCGTTCACCTCGTATACACAATTCTTTTTCGTTTATTTTTGTTTTTATCTTCAGATTTCTTTCATTAATGAATGACCATTAACTTTTTAGTAAATTTAATTTCTTAAATGATTACTTGTTCAGGTTATTTCTAATTAAGCTTAATTTTTAATTGATTTCTTATTTAAGTGACTTATAATTAATTTTAATTTATAGATGACTTAAGAAATTTAATTAAGAAGTTTCGCTAATCAGCTGGGTAGTTACCACTCATTTCTTTTCTTGAAAGTTAATATTTTCAAAGGAAAAAACGAGCATTTTGATTGTGAAATACATAATTATTAATCAACTGATATTTATATATTTTAACTATTATAGATAATTATATAATCAAATGCAATAATCAATCGGATTTGAAAAATAATCAACTGTATTATTTAAATTTAGGAATGTATGACACAATTAATAAGCAATAAATGAGAAGTAACTTTACTTTGTTAACAATATTACCTTAGAATTCAAATTAGAAGCAGTTTTTATTTTTCATGAGTCTTTCATATTTTTTAAAAATTTCGATATGGATGTTAAGATATTTTTGCATCAAAATTACAAGCATTCAATTAGATCAAAAAACTATTTTTTTATTTTAATGCATCGATAAAGATACGGTTTCACAGATTAAAGTTCCTTTTTTTTCAGTTCCTACTATTAGTTCACACTCTCCCTATATCTTGTTCAAATTTTCAATCGTTAATGAAATACTTTTTATTCATCCATTCAAGATCAAATGTATTTTTTTAAACTTGTAGTGGATGACACTTGTTGTTAATACAGTTTTTTTCAAATATTAATTCATTAATTATATAGGGATGATTAATTATATAGGGATGATTAATTATATAATTATATAGGGAATTTTCTGATTGGTTAAGCGTTAGTCATTCATTTAAATTTACTTTAAGCGATTCAGTTATTTTTACATATTTTAAAGATAATATCTATAATATAATAACAATAGTGATAATATCTAGCTTATAGCTCTATCTGAACCAAAAAAAAGTTTTTTTTTTGTGCACATTTAAATATTTAATTCGCTATCGCAACGAACTATAGGTGGCGTTGTTGTATGAGACGAATATGTGCGGTTTTTATATAAAAACACAGTCATTCAGTTACCAGGAGCTCCTGAAAAATCAAGAAATGCTCAGCCTCCTCCAATCCCTTCTCAAGGGGATTTCCACAGCTCCAGCTTTCACCTACCATCATTTCCTCCTCTATTGCAATGAAAGAGCAGATAACCTTTTTAGGTTAGGGACTCTGAAAAATCTGAATAGTTACAGTTACTGTGGAGACGTCTTTAATGTAGCGTGTAGCATTGTAACGTTCCCACTTTATTGTGGCTTATTAAATTTAAAATAGAAAAATGTTTGATATTCTTTCTTATGCAAACGAAGACAAAATGGTATTTCTCTTTTTTTTTCTTTTTTTTTAGAGAAGGAACATCCAAAACACATCTGAAAAATATTTGTTAATGAACAGAAAAAAATATGTATATTCTTATAAGAGTTAAAACCTAATGCCTGAGAAATAGTTTTACTAAATTTAATGATGTAACATGAAAGGCCCATTTAAACTTTACATTCCATAGTTTTAAGAATCATATTACTTCAAAAATTAAAATGAACAAAAAGTAGGACATAAAGCCTCATAATTTTGTATAATTTAATTTTGTAAACAAAGTTTTTTGACAAAAATTTATGGTAAAAAATTTTAAGTTTCAATAAAAATCATTATTCAGAAACTAAAAAGCCTAAAATAAACAATGCTTATGAAACAAAAAAAAAGAAAAAACAATTCGTTTTTGACGCCATTTTTTAGTGCTACGAAAATGCGTCTTTGGGGATTTGCCAAAAGCAAAACAAGATGCAATTTCATTTTTTCAGGAGCGAAATATTTTACCGAAAAAACGAAAATGTACCAATTCCCAAGACATGAAACTTTATGTTAGTAAACGTACGTTTTGGAAATGATCTTTCATTTGGAATCTTATTTAATTTATTAAAGTTCATACATAACGGAACTGGCTGTGACATTTTTTTTTCATATGGCGACATCAGGTGAAAGAAAATAAAGATTGTTTTGAACCTATGCTAAACTCCATAACGGCCCATTTTCCACCGAAATCCGATTGACTACTTTGATTTTAAATAGAGTGTTTTATTTTATGATTTGTCGCAAAAATTTTAAGTGTAGATTGCGACACTTAAAAACCGCCAAATCTGTAGCTGCAGTGGCGTTAATACGTAACGCAAGTACCGAATTTTTATTCCATACTTTTCAGAATCATATCACTTCAAACATTAGAATATGCAAGAAGTATACATGAACACTTTATGTTATACCATTTAATTTTTCAAAGAAAATATTTTGACAACAATTTTTATTAAAAAATTATAAGCTAAAAAACGTAAAATAAAGACTTCGTAGGATAAAAAAATGATTTTAAAAATTTCTCATATTGAAATAAAAACTTTTTTTAAATTCTTATAGTTCTCAATCGGACGTAAAAAACCATTCTGTACAGAACGATCATCAAATAAAAATAAAAAAATTATTTACAAGCAAATTTTTTATTATAAAAGTCATAACACTCACCTGATTTATAAATCCGGAGAATTCCAAATGATATGTTCTTCGTTTGAAAATTTTATTTTCAAATAATATATGCATAGATTATCTCTTCGTTACTTTTAGATAACATACCACACATCAAAATTTTATAATTGTAAGATCTCGATATGAATTTGAATACGTATCTTAAACCTTAAAAACAGAATAGCTGAATTCTAGTTGAAATTATTCTTTCAAAACTAAAAAATACTTACCAAGAAAATAATAAAAATTTATTAATATTTAGCACAAATGAAACTATTACAAGTACTTCAGATGATTCTTGATTGTTGTTTTCCGTATAATATAGATACAGAAATATATACTATTCTATAAAGAAGAAGAATATTCAAAGCTATTATACAGTTCTGTGTACGTTCTGAATTCACATTAATTCATTGGAATGACGAAAGCAATGTTGACTTCACTTTAATTTTTAATGAATTGAAGACAGAAAAAATTATTTCACAGTAATACGCTCATCTGAAAAAGCAAAAGATCATGAAATCGGAATTAATGTTGTTGTTAATAGAAAGGTAAAAATTATTGAGAAATTGTTCTTCAAATGTTTGGCGTGTTCTGCTTCAATGTTTGGCATGTTCTGGTTAGTTTTTTCAAGTTCTTCTACCTTTTCCTTAGGGAAATTTTGCTTCTTATTTGCTGCTAAGAAAATGGCGTACGTCATTGCCAAAGGTTATGACGGAACTAATGCCCGATATTTTCTGACTCCCGCTAGAGGGCGTACTCGTGCGTTGCGATCGCGAATTATTTTATATTCACTGTGTCAGATAAATTTAATAAAGAACATTACGTGGTAGCACGTGTGTTCCACGTCACCAAATTTATACTGATACCACGCTCCTTTTTTTTCTTCAATTCCTACTATTAGTTCACACTCTCCCTATACATATTCATATATCTTGTTCAAATTTTCAATCGTTAATAAAATACTTTTTATTCATCCTCTCAAGTTCAAATACATTTTTTTAAACATGTAGTGGACGACATTTGAAGTTAATAAAGTTTTTTCAAATATTAATTCATTAATTAAATTTAATTAATTAATTTTAGCTTAATATGGGCGAAAAAATTATAATTATTTAATAAAAAGTAACTAAAATAAAAATTTTCTTTGTTGACCTAAGTAGAAATTGACTTTTTTTTATATTATTTGTTAATTGGGACAATATTAAACCATTTTAATTTTACTCAGAAAACAGGAAGCATGAGGCGAAACTACAACCAGGATTATTAATATCAATTCACTAGTATATAAGGCATGCTAACTCGAAGTACCTTTTAATAGATGAATATTGCCGTAGTCGTAAGTTCTATATAGACATTGGTGATCTGCAGACGTTATGTGAATTCGCCTACCTTGAAGGCTGCGTACATTTCGACTAGGACACGCCATCTTCAGTGAATGGTATACATTTAAAAAATGACTTACTATTTGTGACTGCGTCATTGTCCTCCTCACGCTGTTGCTACTCAGTCTTTATCACACACAACGAGGTAATGCGCACACACACCCTACTGCTAACAGCAACACAGGAGAGATCACACACACAACCGTGAACTTAATACAACTCTCACAACAAGCGCTCAAAAATTTGTGAACTTAATGCAGCTCTCCTGACAAACGCTCAAAATTCTGTGAACTTAATACAGCTCTTGTTCCTACATATCTTGATGAGAGTGCTTTTTCCATTATTCTCTCACTCTCTCTCTCTCTCTCTCTCTATCTTTTTTTTTTTTTTTTTTTTTTTTTTTTTAACTGAATGTTTCTCCTTACAGTTAAATATATTTTGAATTTATGCATCATTTTGTTCTTTATTACTTTTAATCAGAAAAAGATTCAGATTATACGCATAATATCGATGGGATAATAAAAGAAATAACTCTGAAAATACTAAAAACTAGGAAAAAAACTTCAGTATGAAAATAGAAGGTCATTTAGGAGTTAATTCGGTAATTTTTGGTTAGCCTGGAGTAAGGAAATTGAACTAGTAAGTAATATATTTAGGATGTTAAAGAAATGGCGCAAAAAATACTGAAAACTTACTGTACATAAAAAGAAAAAAATATTCATTGTGAAAAAAAGAAAAGAACATTTAGGAGTTAATTCGGCACTTTTTGGTTAGCATGGCGCAAGGAAATCGAGAAAAAAAATTTTAAATAAATTTTCATGTGTTTAAAAAATAAATAAAATAAAAAGTTGGTGGGTTATACTAGAGTGCCTGGGTTATACAGTTAGGAAATATTTCCCTGTCGAGATCTGTCACGACAGGGAAATATTCCCTAAATGTATAATCCACCAACCATAAGGAAATTGAACGAGTAAGTACTAAGTTAATATGGGATATTAAAGAAATGGCACTAAAAATGCTAAAAACTAAGAAAAATATTCAGGGTGAAAAAAAGAAAAGAACATTTAGGAGTTAATTCAGCACTTTTTGGTTAGCATGGCGCAAGGAAATCGAGAAAAAAAATTTTAAATAAATTTTCATGTGTTTAAAAAATAAATAAAATAAAAGGTTGGTGGGTTATACTAGAGTGCCTGGGTTATACAGTTAGGAAATATTTCCCTGTCGAGATCTGTCACGACAGGGAAATATTCCCTAAATGTATAATCCACCAACCATAAGGAATTTGAACGAGTAAGTACTAAGTTAATATGGGATATTAAAGAAATGGCACTAAAAATGCTAAAAACTAAGAAAAATATTCAGGGTGAAAAAAAGAAAAGAACATTTAGGAGTTAATTCGGCACTTTTTGGTTAGCATGGCGCAAGGAAATCGAGAAAAAAAATTTTAAATAAATTTTCATGTGTTTAAAAAATAAATAAAATAAAACGTTGGTGGGTTATACTAGAGTGCCTGGGTTATACAGTTAGGAAATATTTCCCTGTCGAGATCTGTCACGACAGGGAAATATTCCCTAAATGTATAATCCACCAACCATAAGGAAATTGAACGAGTAAGTACTAAGTTAATATGGGATATTAAAGAAATGGCACTAAAAATGCTAAAAACTAAGAAAAATATTCAGGGTGAAAAAAAGAAAAGAACATTTAGGAGTTAATTCGGCACTTTTTGGTTAGCATGGCGCAAGGAAATCGAGAAAAAAAATTTTAAATAAATTTTCATGTGTTTAAAAAATAAATAAAATAAAACGTTGGTGGGTTATACTAGAGTGCCTGGGTTATACAGTTAGGAAATATTTCCCTGTCGAGATCTGTCACGACAGGGAAATATTCCCTAAATGTATAATCCACCAACCATAAGGAAATTGAACGAGTAAGTACTAAGTTAATATGGGATATTAAAGAAATGGCACTAAAAATGCTAAAAACTAAGAAAAATATTCAGGGTGAAAAAAAGAAAAGAACATTTAGGAGTTAATTCGGCACTTTTTGGTTAGCATGGCGCAAGGAAATCGAGAAAAAAAATTTTAAATAAATTTTCATGTGTTTAAAAAATAAATAAAGTAAAACGTTGGTGGGTTATACTAGAGTGCCTGGGTTATACAGTTAGGAAATATTTCCCTGTCGAGATCTGTCACGACAGGGAAATATTCCCTAAATGTATAATCCACCAACCATAAGGAAATTGAACGAGTAAGTACTAAGTTAATATGGGATATTAAAGAAATGGCACTAAAAATGCTAAAAACTAAGAAAAATATTCATTGTGAAAAAAAGAAAAGAACATTTAGGAGTTAATTCGGCACTTTTTGGTTAGCATGGCGCAAGGAAATCGAGAAAAAAAATTTTAAATAAATTTTCATGTGTTTAAAAAATAAATAAAATAAAACGTTGGTGGGTTATACTAGAGTGCCTGGGTTATACAGTTAGGAAATATTTCCCTGTCGAGATCTGTCACGACAGGGAAATATTCCCTAAATGTATAATCCACCAACCATAAGGAAATTGAACGAGTAAGTGCTAAGTTAATATGGGATATTAAAGAAGTGGCACTAAAAATGCTAAAAACTAAGAAAAATATTCAGGGTGAAAAAAAGAAAAGAACATTTAGGAGTTAATTCGGCACTTTTTGGTTAGCATGGCGCAAGGAAATCGAGAAAAAAAATTTTTAATAAATTTTCATGTGTTTAAAAAATAAATAAAATAAAACGTTGGTGGGTTATACTAGAGTGCCTGGGTTATACAGTTAGGAAATATTTCCCTGTCGAGATCTGTCACGACAGGGAAATATTCCCTAAATGTATAATCCACCAACCATAAGGAAATTGAACGAGTAAGTACTAAGTTAATATGGTATATTAAAGAAATGGCACTAAAAATGCTAAAAACTAAGAAAAATATTCAGGGTGAAAAAAAGAAAAGAACATTTAGGAGTTAATTCGGCACTTTTTGGTTAGCATGGCGCAAGGAAATCGAGAAAAAAAATTTTAAATAAATTTTCATGTGTTTAAAAAATAAATAAAATAAAACGTTGGTGGGTTATACTAGAGTGCCTGGGTTATACAGTTAGGAAATATTTCCCTGTCGAGATCTGTCACGACAGGGAAATATTCCCTAAATGTATAATCCACCAACCATAAGGAAATTGAACGAGTAAGTACTAAGTTAATATGGGATATTAAAGAAATGGCACTAAAAATGCTAAAAACTAAGAAAAATATTCAGGGTGAAAAAAAGAAAAGAACATTTAGGAGTTAATTCGGCACTTTTTGGTTAGCATGGCGCAAGGAAATCGAGAAAAAAAATTTTAAATAAATTTTCATGTGTTTAAAAAATAAATAAAATAAAACGTTGGTGGGTTATACTAGAGTGCCTGGGTTATACAGTTAGGAAATATTTCCCTGTCGAGATCTGTCACGACAGGGAAATATTCCCTAAATGTATAATCCACCAACCATAAGGAAATTGAACGAGTAAGTACTAAGTTAATATGGGATATTAAAGAAATGGCACTAAAAATGCTAAAAACTAAGAAAAATATTCAGGGTGAAAAAAAGAAAAGAACATTTAGGAGTTAATTCGACACTTTTTGGTTAGCATGGCGCAAGGAAATCGAGAAAAAAAATTTTAAATAAATTTTCATGTGTTTAAAAAATAAATAAAATAAAACGTTGGTGGGTTATACTAGAGTGCCTGGGTTATACAGTTAGGAAATATTTCCCTGTCGAGATCTGTCACGACAGGGAAATATTCCCTAAATGTATAATCCACCAACCATAAGGAAATTGAACGAGTAAGTACTAAGTTAATATGGGATATTAAAGAAATGGCACTAAAAATGCTAAAAACTAAGAAAAATATTCATTGTGAAAAAAAGAAAAGAACATTTAGGAGTTAATTCGGCACTTTTTGGTTAGCATGGCGCAAGGAAATCGAGAAAAAAAATTTTTAATAAATTTTCATGTGTTTAAAAAATAAATAAAATAAAACGTTGGTGGGTTATACTAGAGTGCCTGGGTTATACAGTTAGGAAATATTTCCCTGTCGAGATCTGTCACGACAGGGAAATATTCCCTAAATGTATAATCCACCAACCATAAGGAAATTGAACGTGTAAGTACTAAGTTAATATGGGATATTAAAGAAATGGCACTAAAAATGCTAAAAACTAAGAAAAATATTCATTGTGATAAAAAGAAAAGAACATTTAGGAGTTAATTCGGCACTTTTTGGTTAGCATGGCGCAAGGAAATCGAGAAAAAAAAATTTAAATAAATTTTCATGTGTTTAAAAAATAAATAAAATAAAACGTTGGTGGGTTATACTAGAGTGCCTGGGTTATACAGTTAGGAAATATTTCCCTGTCGAGATCTGTCACGACAGGGAAATATTCCCTAAATGTATAATCCACCAACCATAAGGAAATTGAACGAGTAAGTACTAAGTTAATATGGGATATTAAAGAAATGGCACTAAAAATGCTAAAAACTAAGAAAAATATTCAGGGTGAAAAAAAGAAAAGAACATTTAGGAGTTAATTCGGCACTTTTTGGTTAGCATGGCGCAAGGAAATCGAGAAAAAAAATTTTAAATAAATTTTCATGTGTTTAAAAAATAAATAAAATAAAACGTTGGTGGGTTATACTAGAGTGCCTGGGTTATACAGTTAGGAAATATTTCCCTGTCGAGATCTGTCACGACAGGGAAATATTCCCTAAATGTATAATCCACCAACCATAAGGAAATTGAACGAGTAAGTACTAAGTTAATATGGGATATTAAAGAAATGGCACTAAAAATGCTAAAAACTAAGAAAAATATTCAGGGTGAAAAAAAGAAAAGAACATTTAGGAGTTAATTCGGCACTTTTTGGTTAGCATGGCACAAGGAAATCGAGAAAAAAAATTTTAAATAAATTTTCATGTGTTTAAAAAATAAATAAAATAAAACGTTGGTGGGTTATACTAGAGTGCCTGGGTTATACAGTTAGGAAATATTTCCCTGTCGAGATCTGTCACGACAGGGAAATATTCCCTAAATGTATAATCCACCAACCATAAGGAAATTGAACGAGTAAGTACTAAGTTAATATGGGATATTAAAGAAATGGCACTAAAAATGCTAAAAACTAAGAAAAATATTCAGGGTGAAAAAAAGAAAAGAACATTTAGGAGTTAATTCGACACTTTTTGGTTAGCATGGCGCAAGGAAATCGAGAAAAAAAATTTTAAATAAATTTTCATGTGTTTAAAAAATAAATAAAATAAAACGTTGGTGGGTTATACTAGAGTGCCTGGGTTATACAGTTAGGAAATATTTCCCTGTCGAGATCTGTCACGACAGGGAAATATTCCCTAAATGTATAATCCACCAACCATAAGGAAATTGAACGAGTAAGTACTAAGTTAATATGGGATATTAAAGAAATGGCACTAAAAATGCTAAAAACTAAGAAAAATATTCATTGTGAAAAAAAGAAAAGAACATTTAGGAGTTAATTCGGCACTTTTTGGTTAGCATGGCGCAAGGAAATCGAGAAAAAAAATTTTTAATAAATTTTCATGTGTTTAAAAAATAAATGAAATAAAACGTTGGTGGGTTATACTAGAGTGCCTGGGTTATACAGTTAGGAAATATTTCCCTGTCGAGATCTGTCACGACAGGGAAATATTCCCTAAATGTATAATCCACCAACCATAAGGAAATTGAACGAGTAAGTACTAAGTTAATATGGGATATTAAAGAAATGGCACTAAAAATGCTAAAAACTAAGAAAAATATTCAGGGTGAAAAAAAGAAAAGAACATTTAGGAGTTAATTTGGCACTTTTTGGTTAGCATGGCGCAAGGAAATCGAGAAAAAAAATTTTAAATAAATTTTCATGTGTTTAAAAAATAAATAAAATAAAACGTTGGTGGGTTATACTAGAGTGCCTGGGTTATACAGTTAGGAAATATTTCCCTGTCGAGATCTGTCACGACAAGGAAATATTCCCTAAATGTATAATCCACCAACCATAAGGAAATTGAACGAGTAAGTACTAAGTTAATATGGGATATTAAAGAAATGGCACTAAAAATGCTAAAAACTAAGAAAAATATTCATTGTGAAAAAAAGAAAAGAACATTTAGGAGTTAATTCGGCACTTTTTGGTTAGCATGGCGCAAGGAAATCGAGAAAAAAAAATTTAAATAAATTTTCATGTGTTTAAAAAATAAATAAAATAAAACGTTGGTGGGTTATACTAGAGTGCCTGGGTTATACAGTTAGGAAATATTTCCCTGTCGAGATCTGTCACGACAGGGAAATATTCCCTAAATGTATAATCCACCAACCATAAGGAAATTGAACGAGTAAGTACTAAGTTAATATGGGATATTAAAGAAATGGCACTAAAAATGCTAAAAACTAAGAAAAATATTCAGGGTGAAAAAAAGAAAAGAACATTTAGGAGTTAATTCGGCACTTTTTGGTTAGCATGGCGCAAGGAAATCGAGAAAAAAAATTTTAAATAAATTTTCATGTGTTTAAAAAATAAATAAAATAAAACGTTGGTGGGTTATACTAGAGTGCCTGGGTTATACAGTTAGGAAATATTTCCCTGTCGAGATCTGTCACGACAGGGAAATATTCCCTAAATGTATAATCCACCAACCGTAAGGAAATTGAACGAGTAAGTACTAAGTTAATATGGGATATTAAAGAAGTGGCACTAAAAATGCTAAAAACTAAGAAAAATATTCAGGGTGAAAAAAAGAAAAGAACATTTAGGAGTTAATTCAGCACTTTTTGGTTAGCATGGCGCAAGGAAATCGAGAAAAAAAATTTTAAATAAATTTTCATGTGTTTAAAAAATAAATAAAATAAAACGTTGGTGGGTTATACTAGAGTGCCTGGGTTATACAGTTAGGAAATATTTCCCTGTCGAGATCTGTCACGACAGGGAAATATTCCCTAAATGTATAATCCACCAACCATAAGGAAATTGAACGAGTAAGTACTAAGTTAATATGGTATATTAAAGAAATGGCACTAAAAATGCTAAAAACTAAGAAAAATATTCAGGGTGAAAAAAAGAAAAGAACATTTAGGAGTTAATTCGGCACTTTTTGGTTAGCATGGCGCAAGGAAATCGAGAAAAAAAATTTTAAATAAATTTTCATGTGTTTAAAAAATAAATAAAATAAAACGTTGGTGGGTTATACTAGAGTGCCTGGGTTATACAGTTAGGAAATATTTCCCTGTCGAGATCTGTCACGACAGGGAAATATTCCCTAAATGTATAATCCACCAACCATAAGGAAATTGAACGAGTAAGTACTAAGTTAATATGGGATATTAAAGAAATGGCACTAAAAATGCTAAAAACTAAGAAAAATATTCAGGGTGAAAAAAAGAAAAGAACATTTAGGAGTTAATTCGGCACTTTTTGGTTAGCATGGCGCAAGGAAATCGAGAAAAAAAATTTTAAATAAATTTTCATGTGTTTAAAAAATAAATAAAATAAAACGTTGGTGGGTTATACTAGAGTGCCTGGGTTATACAGTTAGGAAATATTTCCCTGTCGAGATCTGTCACGACAGGGAAATATTCCCTAAATGTATAATCCACCAACCATAAGGAAATTGAACGAGTAAGTACTAAGCTAATATGGGATATTAAAGAAATGGCACTAAAAATGCTAAAAACTAAGAAAAATATTCATTGTGAAAAAAAGAAAAGAACATTTAGGAGTTAATTCGGCACTTTTTGGTTAGCATGGCGCAAGGAAATCGAGAAAAAAAATTTTAAATAAATTTTCATGTGTTTAAAAAATAAATAAAATAAAACGTTGGTGGGTTATACTAGAGTGCCTGGGTTATACAGTTAGGAAATATTTCCCTGTCGAGATCTGTCACGACAGGGAAATATTCCCTAAATGTATAATCCACCAACCATAAGGAAATTGAACGAGTAAGTACTAAGTTAATATGGGATATTAAAGAAATGGCACTAAAAATGCTAAAAACTAAGAAAAATATTCAGGGTGAAAAAAAGAAAAGAACATTTAGGAGTTAATTCGGCACTTTTTGGTTAGCATGGCGCAAGGAAATCGAGAAAAAAAATTTTAAATAAATTTTCATGTGTTTAAAAAATAAATAAAATAAAAAGTTGGTGGGTTATACTAGAGTGCCTGGGTTATACAGTTAGGAAATATTTCCCTGTCGAGATCTGTCACGACAGGGAAATATTCCCTAAATGTATAATCCACCAACCATAAGGAAATTGAACGAGTAAGTACTAAGTTAATATGGGATATTAAAGAAATGGCACTAAAAATGCTAAAAACTAAGAAAAATATTCAGGGTGAAAAAAAGAAAAGAACATTTAGGAGTTAATTCAGCACTTTTTGGTTAGCATGGCGCAAGGAAATCGAGAAAAAAAATTTTAAATAAATTTTCATGTGTTTAAAAAATAAATAAAATAAAAGGTTGGTGGGTTATACTAGAGTGCCTGGGTTATACAGTTAGGAAATATTTCCCTGTCGAGATCTGTCACGACAGGGAAATATTCCCTAAATGTATAATCCACCAACCATAAGGAAATTGAACGTGTAAGTACTAAGTTAATATGGGATATTAAAGAAATGGCACTAAAAATGCTAAAAACTAAGAAAAATATTCATTGTGATAAAAAGAAAAGAACATTTAGGAGTTAATTCGGCACTTTTTGGTTAGCATGGCGCAAGGAAATCGAGAAAAAAAAATTTAAATAAATTTTCATGTGTTTAAAAAATAAATAAAATAAAACGTTGGTGGGTTATACTAGAGTGCCTGGGTTATACAGTTAGGAAATATTTCCCTGTCGAGATCTGTCACGACAGGGAAATATTCCCTAAATGTATAATCCACCAACCATAAGGAAATTGAACGAGTAAGTACTAAGTTAATATGGGATATTAAAGAAATGGCACTAAAAATGCTAAAAACTAAGAAAAATATTCAGGGTGAAAAAAAGAAAAGAACATTTAGGAGTTAATTCGGCACTTTTTGGTTAGCATGGCGCAAGGAAATCGAGAAAAAAAATTTTAAATAAATTTTCATGTGTTTAAAAAATAAATAAAATAAAACGTTGGTGGGTTATACTAGAGTGCCTGGGTTATACAGTTAGGAAATATTTCCCTGTCGAGATCTGTCACGACAGGGAAATATTCCCTAAATGTATAATCCACCAACCATAAGGAAATTGAACGAGTAAGTACTAAGTTAATATGGGATATTAAAGAAATGGCACTAAAAATGCTAAAAACTAAGAAAAATATTCAGGGTGAAAAAAAGAAAAGAACATTTAGGAGTTAATTCGGCACTTTTTGGTTAGCATGGCACAAGGAAATCGAGAAAAAAAATTTTAAATAAATTTTCATGTGTTTAAAAAATAAATAAAATAAAACGTTGGTGGGTTATACTAGAGTGCCTGGGTTATACAGTTAGGAAATATTTCCCTGTCGAGATCTGTCACGACAGGGAAATATTCCCTAAATGTATAATCCACCAACCATAAGGAAATTGAACGAGTAAGTACTAAGTTAATATGGGATATTAAAGAAATGGCACTAAAAATGCTAAAAACTAAGAAAAATATTCAGGGTGAAAAAAAGAAAAGAACATTTAGGAGTTAATTCGACACTTTTTGGTTAGCATGGCGCAAGGAAATCGAGAAAAAAAATTTTAAATAAATTTTCATGTGTTTAAAAAATAAATAAAATAAAACGTTGGTGGGTTATACTAGAGTGCCTGGGTTATACAGTTAGGAAATATTTCCCTGTCGAGATCTGTCACGACAGGGAAATATTCCCTAAATGTATAATCCACCAACCATAAGGAAATTGAACGAGTAAGTACTAAGTTAATATGGGATATTAAAGAAATGGCACTAAAAATGCTAAAAACTAAGAAAAATATTCATTGTGAAAAAAAGAAAAGAACATTTAGGAGTTAATTCGGCACTTTTTGGTTAGCATGGCGCAAGGAAATCGAGAAAAAAAATTTTTAATAAATTTTCATGTGTTTAAAAAATAAATGAAATAAAACGTTGGTGGGTTATACTAGAGTGCCTGGGTTATACAGTTAGGAAATATTTCCCTGTCGAGATCTGTCACGACAGGGAAATATTCCCTAAATGTATAATCCACCAACCATAAGGAAATTGAACGAGTAAGTACTAAGTTAATATGGGATATTAAAGAAATGGCACTAAAAATGCTAAAAACTAAGAAAAATATTCAGGGTGAAAAAAAGAAAAGAACATTTAGGAGTTAATTTGGCACTTTTTGGTTAGCATGGCGCAAGGAAATCGAGAAAAAAAATTTTAAATAAATTTTCATGTGTTTAAAAAATAAATAAAATAAAACGTTGGTGGGTTATACTAGAGTGCCTGGGTTATACAGTTAGGAAATATTTCCCTGTCGAGATCTGTCACGACAAGGAAATATTCCCTAAATGTATAATCCACCAACCATAAGGAAATTGAACGAGTAAGTACTAAGTTAATATGGGATATTAAAGAAATGGCACTAAAAATGCTAAAAACTAAGAAAAATATTCATTGTGAAAAAAAGAAAAGAACATTTAGGAGTTAATTCGGCACTTTTTGGTTAGCATGGCGCAAGGAAATCGAGAAAAAAAAATTTAAATAAATTTTCATGTGTTTAAAAAATAAATAAAATAAAACGTTGGTGGGTTATACTAGAGTGCCTGGGTTATACAGTTAGGAAATATTTCCCTGTCGAGATCTGTCACGACAGGGAAATATTCCCTAAATGTATAATCCACCAACCATAAGGAAATTGAACGAGTAAGTACTAAGTTAATATGGGATATTAAAGAAATGGCACTAAAAATGCTAAAAACTAAGAAAAATATTCAGGGTGAAAAAAAGAAAAGAACATTTAGGAGTTAATTCGGCACTTTTTGGTTAGCATGGCGCAAGGAAATCGAGAAAAAAAATTTTAAATAAATTTTCATGTGTTTAAAAAATAAATAAAATAAAACGTTGGTGGGTTATACTAGAGTGCCTGGGTTATACAGTTAGGAAATATTTCCCTGTCGAGATCTGTCACGACAGGGAAATATTCCCTAAATGTATAATCCACCAACCGTAAGGAAATTGAACGAGTAAGTACTAAGTTAATATGGGATATTAAAGAAGTGGCACTAAAAATGCTAAAAACTAAGAAAAATATTCAGGGTGAAAAAAAGAAAAGAACATTTAGGAGTTAATTCAGCACTTTTTGGTTAGCATGGCGCAAGGAAATCGAGAAAAAAAATTTTAAATAAATTTTCATGTGTTTAAAAAATAAATAAAATAAAACGTTGGTGGGTTATACTAGAGTGCCTGGGTTATACAGTTAGGAAATATTTCCCTGTCGAGATCTGTCACGACAGGGAAATATTCCCTAAATGTATAATCCACCAACCATAAGGAAATTGAACGAGTAAGTACTAAGTTAATATGGTATATTAAAGAAATGGCACTAAAAATGCTAAAAACTAAGAAAAATATTCAGGGTGAAAAAAAGAAAAGAACATTTAGGAGTTAATTCGGCACTTTTTGGTTAGCATGGCGCAAGGAAATCGAGAAAAAAAATTTTAAATAAATTTTCATGTGTTTAAAAAATAAATAAAATAAAACGTTGGTGGGTTATACTAGAGTGCCTGGGTTATACAGTTAGGAAATATTTCCCTGTCGAGATCTGTCACGACAGGGAAATATTCCCTAAATGTATAATCCACCAACCATAAGGAAATTGAACGAGTAAGTACTAAGTTAATATGGGATATTAAAGAAATGGCACTAAAAATGCTAAAAACTAAGAAAAATATTCAGGGTGAAAAAAAGAAAAGAACATTTAGGAGTTAATTCGGCACTTTTTGGTTAGCATGGCGCAAGGAAATCGAGAAAAAAAATTTTAAATAAATTTTCATGTGTTTAAAAAATAAATAAAATAAAACGTTGGTGGGTTATACTAGAGTGCCTGGGTTATACAGTTAGGAAATATTTCCCTGTCGAGATCTGTCACGACAGGGAAATATTCCCTAAATGTATAATCCACCAACCATAATGAAATTGAACGAGTAAGTACTAAGTTAATATGGGATATTAAAGAAATGGCACTAAAAATGCTAAAAACTAAGAAAAATATTCAGGGTGAAAAAAAGAAAAGAACATTTAGGAGTTAATTCGACACTTTTTGGTTAGCATGGCGCAAGGAAATCGAGAAAAAAAATTTTAAATAAATTTTCATGTGTTTAAAAAATAAATAAAATAAAACGTTGGTGGGTTATACTAGAGTGCCTGGGTTATACAGTTAGGAAATATTTCCCTGTCGAGATCTGTCACGACAGGGAAATATTCCCTAAATGTATAATCCACCAACCATAAGGAAATTGAACGAGTAAGTACTAAGCTAATATGGGATATTAAAGAAATGGCACTAAAAATGCTAAAAACTAAGAAAAATATTCATTGTGAAAAAAAGAAAAGAACATTTAGGAGTTACTTCGGCACTTTTTGGTTAGCATGGCGCAAGGAAATCGAGAAAAAAAATTTTAAATAAATTTTCATGTGTTTAAAAAATAAATAAAATAAAACGTTGGTGGGTTATACTAGAGTGCCTGGGTTATACAGTTAGGAAATATTTCCCTGTCGAGATCTGTCACGACAGGGAAATATTCCCTAAATGTATAATCCACCAACCATAAGGAAATTGAACGAGTAAGTACTAAGTTAATATGGGATATTAAAGAAATGGCACTAAAAATGCTAAAAACTAAGAAAAATATTCAGGGTGAAAAAAAGAAAAGAACATTTAGGAGTTAATTCGGCACTTTTTGGTTAGCATGGCGCAAGGAAATCGAGAAAAAAAATTTTAAATAAATTTTCATGTGTTTAAAAAATAAATAAAATAAAAAGTTGGTGGGTTATACTAGAGTGCCTGGGTTATACAGTTAGGAAATATTTCCCTGTCGAGATCTGTCACGACAGGGAAATATTCCCTAAATGTATAATCCACCAACCATAAGGAAATTGAACGAGTAAGTACTAAGTTAATATGGGATATTAAAGAAATGGCACTAAAAATGCTAAAAACTAAGAAAAATATTCAGGGTGAAAAAAAGAAAAGAACATTTAGGAGTTAATTCAGCACTTTTTGGTTAGCATGGCGCAAGGAAATCGAGAAAAAAAATTTTAAATAAATTTTCATGTGTTTAAAAAATAAATAAAATAAAAGGTTGGTGGGTTATACTAGAGTGCCTGGGTTATACAGTTAGGAAATATTTCCCTGTCGAGATCTGTCACGACAGGGAAATATTCCCTAAATGTATAATCCACCAACCATAAGGAATTTGAACGAGTAAGTACTAAGTTAATATGGGATATTAAAGAAATGGCACTAAAAATGCTAAAAACTAAGAAAAATATTCAGGGTGAAAAAAAGAAAAGAACATTTAGGAGTTAATTCGGCACTTTTTGGTTAGCATGGCGCAAGGAAATCGAGAAAAAAAAATTTAAATAAATTTTCATGTGTTTAAAAAATAAATAAAATAAAACGTTGGTGGGTTATACTAGAGTGCCTGGGTTATACAGTTAGGAAATATTTCCCTGTCGAGATCTGTCACGACAGGGAAATATTCCCTAAATGTATAATCCACCAACCATAAGGAAATTGAACGAGTAAGTACTAAGTTAATATGGGATATTAAAGAAATGGCACTAAAAATGCTAAAAACTAAGAAAAATATTCAGGGTGAAAAAAAGAAAAGAACATTTAGGAGTTAATTCAGCACTTTTTGGTTAGCATGGCGCAAGGAAATCGAGAAAAAAAATTTTAAATAAATTTTCATGTGTTTAAAAAATAAATAAAATAAAACGTTGGTGGGTTATACTAGAGTGCCTGGGTTATACAGTTAGGAAATATTTCCCTGTCGAGATCTGTCACGACAGGGAAATATTCCCTAAATGTATAATCCACCAACCATAAGGAAATTGAACGAGTAAGTACTAAGTTAATATGGGATATTAAAGAAATGGCACTAAAAATGCTAAAAACTAAGAAAAATATTCAGGGTGAAAAAAAGAAAAGAACATTTAGGAGTTAATTCGGCACTTTACGGTTAGCATGGAGCAAGGAAATCAAACTATTTCTTTTAAATTTACTTTTTATAAAATTTTTATGTGTCTAAAAAATAAATAAAATAAAAAGTTGGCGGATCAGGGAATTATAGGGAATATTTCCATTAGAGAATATTTCCCTGTCATGACGCCAACTAAAATTGCCAAGGCGCGATTTCACCCAGGAGCGGATTACCCATTAGGCCAGACTAGGCCATGGCCTGGGGCCCCCAATCATTTGGGGCCCCCTTATAAAAAATTTTTTGAAAATAAATTTAAAAAATTAAGAAAAACAATTATTTTTTTAAAAAAAATTCATTTTGAATATATATTAATAAATACGATAATTTTTTTCGTTCTAATTTAACAAAATAAAGTAAAATTTAATTTATTATTATTTATTTTAATTTTAAA
The DNA here is from genome assembly GCA_949128135.1 of Parasteatoda lunata. NCBI lineage: Eukaryota > Metazoa > Arthropoda > Arachnida > Araneae > Theridiidae > Parasteatoda > Parasteatoda lunata. Next base: position 91,108,559 of record OX421979.1, on the reverse strand, counting down.
TATGCTTTCTTAAATGAAAAGACATATAAATACTTTTATATTTGAATAAATAAAAAATATACGAGAAAAAAATTTATTCTAAGGGCCTCAAAAATTTGAATGGCCTAGAGCCCCGGGTACGCTTAATCCGCCCCTGATTCCACCCAGGAGATCCAGGAAGCACATCAAAAAACGAAATTGTGAGCAGAGATGGGCGGAGCTTTAAGAAGGAGGCTGGAGAAGCATGTCACGTGATTTTAAGTTAGATTCTGACGTAGTTGTTTTAGCGTCATGCATCACGCAACTCTTAACATGATAAGATTAATTTAGTATGATATTACCTTTTTTCATTACTCTTAGTTCAGCTATATTTTCCTTTTAAATGCGATCTTGTGTGAGTAGGTTTTTAATTATTCTGAAGAAAAAAAATATCAATATCGCATTTACAAATTATATTCAATTGAATTTTTAATTCATTTAATAATAATATTTAAATTCAAAATTTAAATTACTTAAAAATAAAATCAATTAAATTTTTAAATCATGTGAAAATAAATTTATAAATAAATTTTAATTCACTTAAAAATAATATTTATTTTTGTTTTTAAATCACTTAAAAATGAAATTAAATATTAATTATCAATAGCTTAATGATGCTCAATTTAATTTTTCTATTTCTTTAAAAAATGATCAATTTAATAAAATTTCATGCTTTGGATTTTCAAGATACTAGTAAGAGTGACCAATAAGTCTCATTATTTTAACAAGGCGAGAAATCGAAAGTTCGGACCCTATAGTATTCACTTATGCATTACTTCTAAAAAAACTTCTATCCCATTCTAATTAATTTAAGGGACTAAAAATTGGATTAGACCAAAATGTTAATTGTTAAACTAATTGAAAATAAAATTGAACAGTAATGAGTTGCATCAAAAAAAAAAAAAAAAAAAAAAAAAAAAACGAAAATTGTCGAAATGACTTAGTTAACACCTAAAGATTGGACGAAATTCAGAAACAAAATAATTTCTTACCTATAAACAGGTCTTCAGAGGTAAACTAATAAATTTAGGAGCGAAATTTTTTTTTCTAAGTGAGATATCTAATATATTAATCCATATAAAAAGGCGGAAATATAATGAATTTGAGGAATGTTTTATATATACAGGGTGTTCCAAAATTATCTTTATAATACTGGCTTGAAATTGATTACAGACTGGAAGTGCTTAGGGCCACCAATGGTGCGCATGTTGAAGTGTACTAAACAAAACTTTATTAGTTGCAGTAATACATGCAAAAGGCAGAATATAAATATCTTGTTTATTTTCGAAGTTATGAATTTTTGAAGTTGTAAAGAGAATTTTGGAACACCCTGTATATAGCCGTTCCCGGCTCGCACCCACCAAAGTGCTGAGGTAAAATATCCCAGTGGTAGACGAATCATGGATTACAGTCCCCTTGAAGTCAGGGTAAAGATGGGATGTTTTGTGGTTTTCCTCTCCATGTAACGCAAATACGGATTAGTTCCATCAAAAAGTCATTTGCGAAGACAAATTAGTTTTAAAAGATGGAAAAACTTGCATACCGTACAGATAGAAGTTTTTTTAGAAGTAATGCATAAGTGAATACTATAGGGTCCGAACTTTCGATTTCTCGCCTTGTTAAAATAATGAGACTTATTGGTCACTCTTACTAGTATCTTGAAAATCCAAATTCATCGAAAAAAGGTATGTTCAAATCTAAAAACTAAATCTATACAAAACTGCCTGAATTCGAAACCTATTTTATAACTAATTCATTAGTATAATTAAGGTTATCCTTTTGAGAGAATAAAATGGGCACTTAGTACATAAAAAATTCAATCATTTGAACAATCTTCTTTTATTTTCCTGCTCTATGACATTAATATATATAAGCCTCGCCACGAAAACGTGCATTTTTACTTCAGCATTGTAAAAAATAATCTGGGTTATGCAAAGTAACACTCTTTGTGAATATAAATCAAAAGCAGGTACATAGAATGATAACAAATAAAATTTACGATAGCAGTTTACTTAAGAACAGTAAAAGTTCCATATAACAAAGATCAATATAATATAATGAGAAATCTGCCAAAACCTAATAATGAAGAGATAAAAATTATATGTTTATGGCGAGTTAAAAAAATACTAGACTTTCGTTTTAATGACCCGTTTTTTTTTTTTTTTTTTTTTTTTTTTTTTTTTTTTTTTAAGAGAGAGTGAGAGATAGTGAATTTCATTTTTCTGTTGTTTAAATGCGAAATATTATAGAAAAAGTTTTAAATGTAAGACATTTTCTTTATTTATGGTATTAAAATATAAAAACAAAAAAAAAAAAAAAAGAGCATATTTTCCTTTACAGTTCTTTTTTTTTTTTTATAAAGAAATGTGTGAGTAACCACCAGTTAAGTGATTTTCTCCTAAACAATAGAAAAGTGCTATTTTTAGAAATCTATAAATACACTCCAAAAGAATGTGCCTCTTGTTAATCACATATTTTTATTCATTTTATGAAAACTTATTATTAAATCCATGCACATTATAAAATAGAGGCATTATGTAAACTAATGCAGTGGAGATTAAAAAAAAAAAAATATGTAATAGAGATTACTAAATATATGCCAGGATACAAATTAAAAAAGCAAGGCATAAAGTTTCTGTATTCAAACAGAAGTTTGTTTTTACAATTTAAGCATCGCTAAATTTAATCTAACTTTTGGCTCATAGAAATTAACAACATGCCTACCAGGTCTTTTAAGTTTAGTTTAATTTTTTTTAAAATTTTTAATACTTTCAGATCATTTTACACTGGCATAGGGGTATCCGAAGTTAAAGTCTATTAATGATCTTGTACACAAACGAGGAAAATTGCTTCTATAAAAAAATTTATATTAAACATTTCTCAATTGAATGTATCCAACATGGCAGTAAGACTCGACTTTTTCAATATTCCTGGGCTGGATTCCAGCACATGAAAACGCACCTTCGAATCTTGAGCACCCATTATCAAATTTGACTTATATACATCCATTGACGTGCATACAATCGGACCTCTAGTTAACGAAGTCGCTAAATCCCGATATTAAGTACGTTATATAGAAAACTCGTTAAATAGAAAATCACCTTCTTATATACTTAAACAACACAAAACGGGTTTTAAATTCATAAACACTAGACATAATTAAAATAGCAATGGATACACTTTTATCTTGAAAGCTAGTATCTACTATTTATTTGATAAATCTTAATCATAAAAGATATCTGCATGGAAAGCCAGAATAGAGTAAAACATTATCCAGTGTTACACTATTATGCTACATACATTTTCAACTAAAAAAATCTAAATTTACGTATAAAATTATAGCTGCATTTAGTATAAAAGAATTTTTAAGCATCCATGACTACATGCGTTCTTAAGTTTAATTGCTACTGATAAAAACCGTGAATTTCGTCTGAGTTATTCGTTTGGAATGCAAACAAAGAGGGAAAGGAATTTTTTTGCTTTCCCTAAAATCACCATTCGCTTCGAAAATCAACTTTCCCCATAAAATGCGTTAGAAATGTTCTGAAATATTTTGGGAAATAGGGAAAGTTGGATCTCAAAGAAAAGTTCGTTAAATAGAAAAATCACTTCGCTATTTGGAAGAAATTTCCAAAAGTTTCTCGAAAAAAAATTCGCAGAATAGAGAAATTCGCAAAGTGGAAGTTCGTTAAATGGATGTATCCATTTAGCAATTAACTTTATTTTTTGTTGTTCCAAACTATTAAAGAACCATATGTCAAGCTCAAATCTCACTGTCTAGGGCTAGTTAACTGTTGTACGTTAATATATTTAAAATGACGTTTAGAAACCTGTTAAATACTAATTTATTTTAAAGCTATTAGAAATTAATACTTTAGTTAAGCAATTCCCCTGCTTCTAAATTCAATCAAACACTGTGTTTGGTAAAGATCGCCCTTGATATGCATTTTTAAATTCCTTCTCTAAAATGAAAATAAAAAAGTATACGCAATGGTGTTCACCAACTAATATTTAAGCGAGGAAGAAACAAAAGCGCTATAGAAATCTGACTATTCATAAGCGAGGCTGTTGCAATGAACAACAAGACAGGTTTTGATTGTGAGAAGAATTGAAAAATAACTATTATTGTAGAAACTCATTAAAGTTTCAACCCCCAATTAGATATGCTTCGATGTTTATTTTAATCTCTTTTCTCTGCCATAATTTGTCAGATTTTGAGATTTTAACTCGGTTACGTTGTGGGGTTTGTAGTTATCGACAATGTCAGTCGTCTTCATCTATGAAAAGGTACCTCAACATTGAATCGAGTTAACATGTCTTATATACTAATGAATTAGAATTTTATTTTTGTAGTGGTGGACACACTATTGTATCCCCCACTAGAATTTTATCTGTGATTGGATTCGATTCGTTGCTGTTTTGTGAGAAGCCGGGAGAGCTCTATTAAGATCTCCGTGCTTTTGAGTGCTGATCGTGAGAAGAGATGTATTAAGTTCACAGTTACGATCACTCCTGTGTTGCCATTAGCAATTGAGCGTATACATGGCATCATATCTTTGTATATTATTTGGCTTGCTAATTGGTTATTTCCGTGGTCGAAGAAAAACGGATTGTGTTCAAGGTTGTTTCTAAAATCGATGTGGTCTACAAGTAGAAGGAATTTTACGATCAATCAGCGAAACAGAATTTAGGAATCATTGAATGAATCGATTAATGTTTAATTGAATCAACAAATGAGTGAAATAATCAAATCAATGAATCAGCAAAACAGGAAATCGGCGATCAATCAAATCAAGGAACAGCAAATCTATTAATTGGAAAATCAATACATTAGCAAATCAATGAGTGACTGAACGGAGGAATCGATAAATCAGTGAGTTATAAATTAGAGAATCAATAAAATAAAGAAACAATTAATGAGTGATTCAGCTTTTTAATAACTGGGCGAATTTGTGAATGGGGGATTTAATAATCAAAAAATCAAAGAATAAAAATATAAGCAGATCTAAGAATCGGTACATCCATAAATAAGAAACTCATTAAATCAATGAGCGAATGAATAAAAAATCAATGACAAATCGATCAATTAATAACGGAATATTTAATCATGAATCAATCCGTAAATGAGCGAATTAGTAAGTTATTAAATTAATATATGACAGAAAATTAGATTAATGAATGAGAGGATTGATGATATAGTAAATCAAAATAACAGAATAACCCATGATTTACTAATTTATTGATATACAAAATAATTAATAAACTCATTCTTTGATTTTGTTATTTTTTAAATTTTTTAATAATTGAGCTTATTCATCTACCACCAGATCAGCATCGTAAAAACATATATATTAAGAGTGGTCACCACGGAACACCCTCTGCAATGTTGTCAATTAATTTTACCAATCTAAAATTTCAATACATGAGACTGTCAAAAATATAGATAATGTTTTTTAAAAAAAAAAAAAAAAAAATCAATAATCTGAATCAACTTCTGATTTTAAAAAGCATGGCTGTAAGAATATTAAAGAGGCAAATAATAGTTTCACTTTATTATTACGTTTAATATTATGAATCATGCGATGTTAAAAAAATGCATTGCGAAGCTGTAGTGGTAAGAAGGAAGATTATTTATCATAAAGAGAGGAAAAAGCTTGGAATTAATTAACAAATACCATAAGTATCTCTAAAATGTTAGAAAATATTAACTAATCTTAACTTTTTAAACTAGATGTGAATATTATGCATGCACAATAATTATCTGCACCTGTATCAGCGTTATTAGTATAGTAAAAATAGAGTTTTTAATGAATATTTGAGCATAATCAAAACTTCAGCAAACTGTTAAGTAGCCTCCTCATAGTAAGTGGTAAAAAAATTTCATAATCTCGTGCGTCATATTTTAGCTTACAAAAGCATTGCTTTCTATACAGACGCATATATTTTTTAAAAACGAATAATATCACATTCGATAGCCTGACCACAAGCAGTGCCCATACAAGTAAGCAATCACTCAACTTACATCGAAATTCTTGATGGTCCCATTAAAACATTTTGATGGTTTCAATGAGATTCGTGGTGGTCCAACATCATATGATGGTCATCATAATCCAACATTTTGCATAATGTTCATGGCTAACCATCAAGAGAGTTCATGGTTAATACTTTGATGGTTAACTATCACGAGAAGTTTGATTCTCATGGATCAACAATCCACGATGATCCGTGATAGTTCATGGTGGTTTAATGGGAATTCTTGTTGGTTCTCAGAAATATACCATCGAAAAAATTTAATTTTTTTTAATGTTGGACAATCAAAAATCAGTCCGAATTACTACATTAGGGTGATGGTGGTTTATGTTCGTTCCAACATTTGATTTCAAAGAAATTATGATAGAAATTTCTGATGGTTCAACATGAACAAACCACCAAAACAAGTTGTTATTCTTATGTTGGATCATCATAAATCAGTGTGAACTCCTACATTGGGGTGATGGTTACTTATGTTGGTTACCATCAAAAATATAATGGTTCATGATGGAATTATTGATGGTTACCATCAAGATCCTATTGGTTCATCAATAGAAAACCATCAAAAATGTTGACTTGGGAAGGGATCACGCATCTCGATAAAATAACCGAGGTTTTAATACCATTATTGACTTTTTAGCCCTTAGAGATACATATTAATTTTTATGTAATAAAATGATAATTATCTCAGAGAAATAAATAAAATAGTTCAAGAATTTTTATTTTTTTATTTTTTTATTTTTTTGAAAATAACCAGAATTCAAAAATATAATAATAATAAAGAAAAGAAATCCCTTAAAGGGATTAAGATAAAACATTTTCTTACATTGAGAATTTTAGTTAGAATTTGTAGCGTATCTACCACTACAAAATTACAACTACAATTCACTAGCATATAAGGCATGTTAACTCGACTCTATGTCGGGGTACCTTTTCATAGGTGAAGGGTTGACATTGTCTATAAGTATTCTCCCTACTTTGGTGACCTTCGGACGTGATGTGAACACGCCTTGGTTGGCAGAAACGCCCACTTCGATATGAACACGCCTACCCTGACAGTAACGCCCACTTTGATGGATTTTCCACATTGAACAGTTGACTTGCTACTTGTGACTGCAATCCACCTCCTCGCACTGTTGCTACTCAGTCTCGTCTCGATCACACACAACGTCGTCTTGCACACACTCGACTGCTAAAGACAACACGGTGATCTTAATACAGCTCTCCCGGCTTCGCAAAAAACAGCAACGAATCAACTAGTGACATCCATTCATCGAATTTTATCACGGATATAATTCTGGTGGGGGAGTACTGTAGCGTAGCTACAACTACAATTCACTAGTATATAAGACATGTTAACTCGACTCTTGGGTACCTTTTCATAGATGAAGGCAGGGCCGGCCCCAGGGTAGGGCGATCCGGGCGGCCGCCCGGAGCACAATGATATAGGGGCGCCAAAATGATAGTTGACAAGATTGAGAGGCGGCAGGCGGAATTTATCATTTTTATTTCTAAGCACATAATTCACACATATTTTTATTTCTAAGCACATATTTTTATTCTAAGCACATATTTTCATTTCTAAGCACATAATTTTTGGTTAAACGTGGTCCAGCTGCACCTTTGTATAATTTTGATTTTCCTTTTGATGATCAGCATAGAAGATTCTCACCGAAACATTACAAGAAACGGCTTAGAAATGGAGAAGAGGTTTTAAGAGAATGGATGGTATATTCCGTATTTCAAAACGTTTTGTACTGTTTTCCATGTCGACTTTTTGCTGCACCATCTAGCTTGAGCGCTCTTGGTAATCGGGGATTTAAAGACTGGAAGCATTTAGGGGACTCTTTAGCACATCATGAAAATGCTAAAACTCATATAGAATGTTTGAAATCATGGCTTGAACTGAAGCAAAGGTTGAAAATAGGGGAAACAATAGATGCAGTTTCTCAGAGACTCATTGATTCTGAGAAAAATCACAGGTCTGAAGTTCTTTTACGCATTATATCAGTCGTTAAAATGCTAGGCGAGAGCTCTCTAGCTTTTCGAGAAACAAGCAATAAACTGTATGAACACAATAATGGAAACTTCTTGAAGTTAATTCAGTTATTGGCTGAGTTTGATCCAAAAATGGAGGAACACGTTCGCAGAGTCCTCAATAAAGAAGAAATCAAAGCTACATATCTAGGGAAAACTATACAAAATGAAATAATTGAATTATTGCATGACAACATAAAGCACCACATCAATGAGCAAGTTCAAAAGGCCAAGTATTATTCGGTGATTCTTGACTGTACTCCCGATGCAAGTTAAGTAGAACAGATGACATTTGTGGTAAGATTTGTCTCCATACAGAAGATTCAGAAATCGATAATATGATCAGAGACGAGGGTAACAGATTATTAAATAATTTGAAGCAGTTCAAATTTATATGCTCTGTTGTGATCTGGTACAAAATTTTGAGTCATATTAACCCCATCAGCAAACTTTTGCAAACTGTAAATTTTGATATGTCACAAGCTATTGATATGCTTAGCAACTGCAAACTCTTCTTTGAAAACTTGAGATCAGATGAAACTTTTGAAAGCATAATTTTAGAAGCAACCGAGCTTGCATCAGAGATTGATGTGGAAGCTAATTTCGAAACCACCACGTCATCATGTCAGAAGCAAAACAAGAACGTTTTTGTATGAGGGCCCGGATGAACCCGTTCAAGACCTCAAACAAAAATATAAAATAGATTTTTTTTCACACTATAGGTCAAGCAATAAAAGCCTTGGAAACCAGATATAATTTTCTAAATACTCACAGTAATTATTTCAGCTCTTTGTATAATATTTTTGGGCTAAAAGACATGCCCAGAAATGAGCTACTGGCTCATTGCAAAGATTTGAAAGTAGTTTTAACTGATGGAAATTCAAGCGATCTTAACGCCCTGGAACTAGCCGATAAAATAAGCATTGTTTCGTCATTATTAACAAAAAAGGAAACCCCTGTTGAAGTTCTCAAGTTTATCGCTACACTTAAAATCGCACCAAACCTGAGCATAGCATTAAGAATCCTACATACAATGCCAGCCACTGTGGCTTCAGGGGAAAGAAGCTTTTCAAAACAAAAAATAATAAAAAATTATCTCGGAACGATGCAGACGCAAAATCGTCTCAATGGATTGGCAATGATAGCTATAGAACACCAAATTACTGACAAATTATACATGTAATCACTGGTTCGTGAGTTCGCCGAAAGAAAAGTTAGAAAAAGGGCATTTTAATTACTTTGGTTAGTTAGAATTTATTTATAATATGGGATATTAGTTTAGTTAGCATTACTACACTTTAATTTTTGTTATTTTGCCTTAAGTGCTAAATTGCTTATCTTGTTATCTGATGATTGAGTTTTTAATAAAACGTTTTTTTTCAATGTTTTCTTGACTTTCTGATATGGTGGCATGAGATTTACTTTTAAAAAAAACGAGGGGGGGGGGCGCAAAATTAAGGTTTTGCCCGGAGCTCCAAAATGTCTAGGGCCGGCCCTGATGAAGGCTGACATTGTCTATAACTATTCTCCCCACAAATTTTATATTGAACGGTTGGGACTGGGATGCCAAAAGGCAACCCCAGACGTCAAAATTTGGAAATTGAAAGTGGGCAGTTAGGAGCATGGGAAGCGATCCAAGGTTGGCAATTATTGAAAGATAGCATAGCCAAAAATAAAGCAAACCCCCTTTAAACAATATTAGATTTGAAAATACTTCGGCGATCACAAATCGTCAACAAGACTGTGAGAATTAGTATAACCATGTAACTGAGGGCATATTTGTAGTAAGAAATAAAGAATTATAAATAGATTTTTGTTTTGTATGAGTCGCGACGATGAATTAATGAGTCTACGTTAGTATTGAAATAAAAAAGTTTGCCGTTACATTGATCGATAAGAAAAGAATAAAATATTTTATATTCGCTTTTTCTAAATTGTAGTGATAATTAAATAATTGATTTAATTTAATTAAAATTCGGTTAAGAATGATAAAAAAATAAGTTTAAGAAATTAAAGAAATTTTAAAAGCTAGGAAATTTGTAATGCCTATTGTAGCATTACAAGTACTGTTTAAGGCGGTCCTAAAGTGGATTCTAGCCTCAAACTTGAAAACTAGATGGCGCTGACAATCGCACCCCGCCTCAGGCTAAGATCTAGTTCAGCTTTTCCGAAAAAGATTCTAACTCCTAGCTGATTGGCTACCTCGAAAAGAGCTATTCTATCTTTTAGCAATTTCTGGAAGTAAATAAATCAATGCATCGCAATGATATATATTGATGTAAATATGCAAAGAAGAGCTTCTAGTATCGCAAAACAAATCAATATTTTTGAATAAAAAATTGCATTTTACTAAACATTATAAATTATTAAGAAATCTTTATTCATGTTTACATGAACCAGTTTGTTATTCTAAAACATTTTTTTTTTTTCGAATTCCTTCATTTAATCTTCAAATTTTATTCGCCAGCGAATATTTAGCTAAAAAAATGCTAGGAAGTTATCCAATATTTGCAATTTTAAGAATTTAAGTACATCGAAATATGCTCCTTTCTTTTGAAATTACTTCAATGTTTTTCACAAGTGTACATTCACGCGTGATTATATGTTCATATTGTTAAATTATCTATTATTCATAATGGCTAGTAAAAATATTAGTCATATGTGATTCTAAATACATAATTCTTGTTAATGCTCAGCTGCAGCCACAGGGATATTTTCATTGCTATTGGACGGATTTGCGAAGATTTGCCCTCCTCAAATTTTAAAAAGTGGTCACGTTAGAACATTGTTACAATTCTAAACTAACGTTAAAAGTAGTTGCTGGAATTTCTATAAACTACTAAGGATTTTTTTACTGCTCTACTCATTACACTATTTATTTATTTATTATTTTTTTTTTAAAAAAAAAGCACGTTACACTAAAAAAGAAAAAAATATTAGTTTTACTACTTGTAGTTTCGGTTGTACCAGTACTGGTTGTTGTTTCCTAACAAAAATTTGGTAAATACTGTTAACCCATGTTTATTGACAAGTAGTAGTTTGTTATTTACAGCTGATTCGAATGTATGTCAGCTGTTATTTGTATATATTATATATTTTATATATATTGGAATATATTTCTATATTATAGCTAATATTTAGAGTTATTAATAATTACAAAAACTTAAATTAGGAAATTTTTCTTTATTTCGAATGCATACATCATTAATAATCATAGATAAAAATATTTTTTTATACTTTTAACACATTTAAACACTTGATTATTTTACAAGAATTCAATGTAAAAAGTACACGCTAAGTGAAATAAATAGAATAACTTTTTTCTATGTTACTTTTATTGAATAAATAAGTACTCAATTTAACAGTAGGATTATTCAATATTTTACAGTATCCTTATTGCTATTGTAAATTTTTTAATGTTTATCTGTCTTTTGTGAAAAGGAAAAATTTTTCTTATTCAGTTTTTTTTTTATTAACTCCTAAAATTCTGCTTATTAAAACTTTCCTGTTATTTGAGTGTTTTTCTGTATATATGTGCAGCTGCAATAAAGTTATAGTGTCTAATGAGATGTTCACAAAAGTGGCATAAACAATAAGAATTTTTAATGAGGATGGTAAAAACCATGAAGAAATTATTTATTTTACAAAACAGCAAAAACTGAGGGAAATCTTTTTTTTTTATAGAGTGAAGAAACTATAGGAAAACTTGTTTTTTCCCACGACCTTAAAAACTGCATATGGTAAATACTATGCCAAACCATGCATCTGCATAGAATCTTGCTTTTCCCTCGAACAATGCACAATAAATAAAATTACATCTTGCGAATAAAATTTTTGCGACGAAGAAAAAGATTTGTATTAATGTGTTTTTTCTTAATGTTTGTGTTAGGGCACCACATAAGGAATAAAATATGCTGATTATTTTAGTCTTTGGAAATTGTAAAATAGATTGTGTAGATAATTGTATATGCTTTCTTTCTTTTTAATGAAAATATGACCTTATGAACCGATAGATGCAATGCAATAAATATTTTTTTTTTTTTTTTTTTTTGAACATTCGTTTTAATCTTGAAAAGTATTTTTTAGTCATAAACTCATGTCAAGTAAAGGAATATATTAAGTACTGAGTTTTCTAAAGAGTGTCTTTTAAATTTACAAAGTGTCTTTTTAAACTTTTTTAGGTTTACTGCTTTTAAGTATTGGGTGACAAATTTATGGCTTAAGAACCAAATGTCTGGCATTGGAGAAACAATTACCTTTAATTTCTTCAGGCAATCAAACGTATTTTGATATTTTTTATCAAACTTCCTTGTTAAATATCTTATAAATAGTATAAATTATTCACCTAGGTAACCTAATAAATTATAATTAAATATAAGAATATAATTAAAAACAGCCTTATAAAATGTATTTAAATATGAAATAAAAGCTATTAGGTGCTTTTGTAATAAATAAGTAAAACACAAATAATTTTGTTCATTTAATAGTTAAAATAAATAATATAATGTTATTTTTTGTAATTGTATATATGATCTAATGCTTTAATAGATTATTTTTGATAAATAGCTTGCATGCATAACTAACAAACGATGCATTTTTTCTAATTAAGCAAGTTAACATTAAATTTATATATAAAAAAAACTAATTTCATATGATAACTAGTCTCATTTCCTAAGATACAATATAGATTATTTAAGTAAAATTTTCAAGCCATAGTCATATCAACAAAATGTAATGACATTCATCTTTATTTTGATGATAATATCTGAAAAAAAATTAATTATACAATCAATTAAAATTACATTACACGTTTGTGTAAAAAATTATTTAGAAGGTGAAAAAAAGCACATTTTTCATTTAGTTTTCCACTAAGTTGATTACAAAAGCTCAGCATCATAAGTGGTGAGATTATAATTTTTTTTTTTCCTGTGGTCTTTTAAAAAAGGGTTTCATATTTAAATCTAAAATAATCGCCCTTTCAAAAACGAGTTATTGCGAAATGCACGATCTATTAAAAAAAAAAATTTTAAAACAAAAGCAAAAACTTCGAAAAATACATAACTTAACAATCAAACTGTATATGAGTCTCAAAATGCTTAAAATGTATTCAAATAATATAAAGTAAGAGGACACTGCTTCGGAAAATCATAAATTTTTTTCAACCATTAAAATTCAGTTTGGTAAATAAAACTAATACTTTCCATTCAGTGTCATTAACAAATCAAAGAGGCTGTTTCAGAGATTTCAATTAATCGATCTGTTTTAGAAGGGGATAAAAAAAAATGTGATTTTTCCCATAAATCATTATTAACCATTCTAATTCCATAATATTTTATCTTCATGTTGATATAAAAGGAGAAAGAAATGTCTATTTTGACACTGATAATACGAGAAACTTAATTCCCACGCATATTATTAGAAATGTAGGTAACGTTCGTTGATGAAGTTTATCGAAAAAGGTGTGTTTGAGGGATTTTCGGTAGAAATCGAAATAATTTACGAAAGTGATACGTCCGATGATTTTTGTTTTTATGTGTACCAAAGATTGAATTATTTTCTCCTTTTAAAACGACTTAGAAAAAGTAAATTTTTTAAAAAATAGTTTATTCATTTGTAGTTTTTGTATTTGATAGTAAGTTCATGCAGGAAAGAGGTTATAATTTCAATTAACGACAAAATGTAGATTAATTGCGCTTGTGACATTTTGAAAGAATTATACAATATAGGCACTCTAGCTAGTCGGAAATGGTACGAAATTTCAATTTACGATAAATATCATTTGATAGGGGGATTCTGATAGTAGCGGTCGGGAAAAAAAACCTATATCATCACCCAATAAAATTAATGAGCTCTAGCTAGTAGGAAAGTGATAGGAATTTCGATTGCGAGAAGCCATAAATAAGTTTTTAAGTTTTCAGATACGATAAATTTTCTGACAGATACAATATGCGAAAGCGGTCACAGGTTGTCAGTTCTTAAAAAGTTTTTTACATTTCATTATATTACATACATTTTTCATTTTTGATCTGATTAAATATCTTTTCTCCTTTTTCGTCTACTTGTTTTTAAGATATTTATTTTATTTTCCCAATTGTAATTTATTTATTTTAAATAATCATTTGGATATTACTCTTAAACTCTTTAGTTTGATGGAAATATAGTTCAAAATCTAACTAAGTTCTGATTATCACAAAATATAAAGAAAATATAGATAAATTAGGCTAGGGTTGTAAGTAGAGATTAATCGCTTTGGCCTGAGCTCCTAAAACTTAAAAGAACTTTAAGAATTAATAATTTTTTAATTGTTTTCTGGATAGTTTAGAGGAATCGCGTCCCCCACATGAATATTTGTTATTCACTCATCTAATTGTGAGACATAGTACCCTATAAGCACATTCAATTGCAACATGTTAAATAAATCACACGTTACATTTAAAATTAAATACAAATAAAACAAAAATAGGATAATTTGTTTCTTATTAAATTTATTGTGACAATAGGTTAAAAAAAGAATAATTTCCAGTTTTAGGGAAGGAGGGACACATTCACCCTGGGGCAAAGTCTATGAATGGAATTTAAATACACTTCTCCCCTTTGTTATTGTTCACTTTCGAAAAACAGGTTTTTTTACATTCTTCTCCACTTCCTCCGACCTCCAGGGAGCTATATGCCAAGAAATTTACGTCAAGCAAGCACATATTCTTTTCTTTCATGCATTGAACATAAAGCTAACTGAAAGTACCTATAACTTAGATTATTATCTTGAAAGTTTTCAGAAAACCAATGATTTTTTTACGCAATTTTTTTCCTATAAATCTGTAATAGGAAATCTAATTTTTTAAAAAACACTAATTAAATAAACTATTTAATGAATGGGGGAAGGGTTTTAATAAATTATGTACCAAATTTTTTGTAAACTTAATAATATTAAACTTGTAATATTTTTCAAATCGATAGAAAACTTGGTTAAAGTTTCTGTTTTTTTTTTTTTTTTTTTTTTAGTTTCAATAGTGATCAGCGTAACTAACTAGCAGATAGCGAGATGGGATTTCTATCCCTATGAGCCAAATTCTTGAAAAATAATCAAAATTAAATTCT
Source organism: Parasteatoda lunata (assembly GCA_949128135.1). Taxonomy (NCBI): domain Eukaryota; kingdom Metazoa; phylum Arthropoda; class Arachnida; order Araneae; family Theridiidae; genus Parasteatoda; species Parasteatoda lunata. The sequence continues at coordinate 91,093,376 of OX421979.1, read as the reverse complement.
AGACTAAAATGCTTTTTTCTTTTATATATTCAAAGTTTAATTTGCTACTTGTAGGCTCCATAACTTCTTCAAATTTCTATTTGCTTCACGAAAAAATTGAACGAGATGTTTATTATTATTGCTGTGTATGTAGGGCGTTTATTATATTTAACAAATTTAAAAAACAATTTTAAGTGCGTTTTATTTAAGTTATCAACCATATATGTAAGGAGAGCAAAAACTTAGTTTGTCCCCGGTTGCTGTAGATAATGAAAGTTCATAAGCTGGTATTTTTGTTACTTTTTCATTTTATTAGTTTCATAAAATCACATGATTCATTGAAACTAGTTTGTATGTACGTAATTTGGATTTTTCGGAATAATAGATGCAAAAATAAATGTTGCACTAACAGTAATTTCTATATGAATAAAAAAAAATATTATTTTTATTTTTGTTATTTAACTAGTTTTTTGATATTTTTAAAACGTAAAGAAAATATTTTCGTTCTTTTTTCTTGTACACGCTAAAAATGGTTTTAAATTTTTTGCTAGACGTGACATTATTTTATTAATAATATTATTAATGCTATTTACTGCTGTAAAAATTACAATATATATACATATAAATATTTTTTTTCCTTAAATAGTAATTAAAGTAAATTTAAAAAAATAAATTTGTACACTGCCAAATTAAACGTTTTTTACAAAGTATCTGTTATGGGAATTGATTTTTCAAATAACTTTTTGAAGAGTTTTCAATTGCAATCACATATTATGTGATCTTAGAACCGAATAAAAAATTATTTTCACAATTCTAGTGATTTAATTTTTTTTAAAAAATTTCCTGGGCCACAAGTTATTTTTTTCAAACTTTCTGGGTGTTCCGTAATGCTTTCAAATATACTTATTAAATTTTTACTAAAAACTAAGTGAAAAAAATATTCTTATTATGGATTCCAAGTTAATATTCATGTAAAAAAATATTCGAATTTTAAATAATTATTATAGAAAATACAAAAAACGTACAAAATCTCAATCTAGTATAAAAACGGAATTAATTATGAATGAAAATAACAAACAACTCTTTTTATCTCTGAAAGGTTGAGAAACCTGTAACAATCTTCATGAATTTATAAAAGTTTTCTTATTACCTACAGCATTTATTATTATTAATAACTTAATTAACTTGCAATCGAAATTTCCACTTCTTTCCGTCTAGCTAGAGTACTCGTTTCTCTTCTGCGGCTCTGTGCTTATTGACAATACAAGTCGTTTCCTGATCAGTGATCACAACAAAGTTTATTACCAATTTGCAAAGGAGACCGTATAAATATTTTGAACTCATTATAAGTAGCCGAAGTGCGCCAAATTTAACCATTATTCTATTGACAAAAGAAGTTGCGTTATCTCCGAGATAATTAAGTTTATCATTAATTTATCGCTAAATGAATTTTTTGATAAACAGAACTTTTTCGCCGTATAAGTAAAAGTTATTGGCAATCGAAGTTTCAAGAAACGGAGAGGAAGGTTAATTAATGTTGGTAATAGGATTCTCCAGGGCCGGATTTGAGTTTGGCGAAGCCCCAAGCTACTGAAAAAGATAGGGCCCTTATAAATTCAATTCTATTTATATACACATGAGGAAAACTGTCATTTTTATTGTTGAGTATTAACATTAAATTATTAAAAAAATTTCTTTACGTTGCATTTTGCTTTGCTGCTCAAAATCCATAGACTTGGAAACATGAAATTATGAAGGTGTGTAGAAAGTATGCAAGGAGTTAGAAAGAAATACAATTTGATTATTAGTTTTATTCTTTTTATGACCACCGTTGAAACACTAACTTTCTTTCATTCACGCGCTTTCTTTCATTCGATTAAGCATAGAAAATGTAGTAAATTATGTGTTTAGATAGCAATGTCAGAAGCTTAAATATATACAAGTACAAAATTGTACTTTTCGTGCATCAAACCCTTCTAAATTCATAAATATTTTGCAGATCAATGCAACATCAAGATTCAGCGTAAAAAACTAAATGCATTCTTTGTTATACATTTATTAATTTGCATCAAAAACAGCATTTAACAACAATAAATTGTGTAAAAAAATATTTTTATCCTCTCATTGAAATTTTCTGACCAAAACTCAATTGAAACTATCGACTGCTATTGAGAATTTATAATTTTTGAAAGCTATCTCTTATTTTCGCTCAAGTTTAAAAAAAAAAAAAAAAAAAAAAAAAAACACTAGTTTTAAAATTTAGTTTCACTGCTTTCTTTTTTCTTTATATACATATAATATGGATGGTTTTCTACACTAGGGAACGCTGCACTTCCGGGTTACAGTTTCCGTTGTATTTTAAAGCCATTTGGTATCATTGTGTTTTGAGATTCATGCAAACGTGGTATTTGATTACTTATTATTTGTTTACAATACTAAAAGTGTTAACACTAACGTAAGATGGTGCACAGCTTCCAACAAGAACAAACAATGACACCTTTTTTAACAATATATCTATAAATAACTAAAACAAATTTTCACTTCAAACTTACCAGAATTACTTAATAACATTGATATCTAATGATATATGGCAGATTTGAGCTCAGAAATGATCTAATTTGCTTCTTTTGATGAAAACAAAATTATCTGTTTGAAAATATCGCCTCGCAATATAACATGTACTGCAAACTTTCTAACCGGAACTAGAGCAGGTATGGAGCTCGAGATTGTTATTGGTTATTGCAATTACATAAATTTTCAGGCTCGTGTGCTCAAAATAGGCTTATGAACCTTCGTCAAGTAGAAGAGGACAGATAGCACAATAGGAGAGACAGCACCAAGTAGTACCGCCCCTGAACTCCCCATGAGTCTTGTTATTGTGTTTATACATTTATATTGAAAACACCATCCATCCATATATATATATATATATATATATGGTGTTTTCAATATAAATGTATAAACAATAACAATCTCGAGCTCCATATATATATATATATATATATATATATATATATATATATATTAAAATGAACTGTTATCTATAAACAAAAAGCGTGCCCCCTCTCACGCTACTCCTATGAAGGCAAGAGCTGGTATGTAAGTAATTTTATATGTTAAAATTATATTTTTATGAAAGAAAAGACTTATTTTTATGTAGCAGTAAGTGTTTTTTGGTTCAGTTAACGCGGGATTTTTTTTAAAAAATTTTTTCGCTAATTTAGAATAAAATGTAACATGAATCTATTTTAAAAAATAGTTATTTCTTAACTTTTCAATGTTTAATTACGATAATTTTTATGCTAAAATAAACAGTGTGAGTTTCATGAGTTGTTTCAATAAATGTTTTGTTTTAAAACGTACGTTTGATTAGCAAAACACGTGTTTTGCTAAACAATAATTGTTAAGAAAATCTTTGTTAAAAATATACTCATTTATAAGATTATTATTTTCTTAAATATCAGTATAAAAGTGTCAAATTAAGTATCAAAATTACTTTTGCTTCTTTAAGAAACTTAAAATACCAGTAAAATATTAGAATTTGTTTTAATATTTGTTGTTTAGTTTCCATTTTTAAATAGAAGGGAGAAAGAACTGCTTGCACGTCATGAAGCTCATCAAGCGTCATTATTTGACGTTTTTGACAACGCTGCGACTCGCAGGAATCTCGCCAAATTTCGGCGTCCCGCAGTGGACTGATCGTTAAGACACGGTTCCCAGCAGATCACCGAAGTCAAGCATCACTGGCTGCGGTCAGTGTGCGGGTGGGTGACCACTTGGATCAGTCTGCGTAGGGACCGAGGGTGTGCGGTATTGGTCCTCGTGAAACTGTTCTACCGTAAAGTGCTCGACTTCGCGTGCAGGTCGTTGGGCTACCGAAGCAGGGGTGCCATCCCCTCTGCAGAGGATCAAAATTGTGATGGCATGTCTTCGGATCATCCTCAGGGATGTTTCCCAGACCGTCGCCAATAGCCCATTGTGCAGCTCTAGTGCGACGTAAATTAACTACATACATACATACATTTCGGCAACAATTTTGGCGTAGGTTACGATATGTAAATCTCCCCGGTTTGAAGCTTTCATAAACACTTCTTATAAAATTTTTCAGATATTTTTTTCGAATTATTCATTTGAAAAAGAAAGTAAGCTTAAATATATAATCTTAAAAAATTCCTTTATAACTATCCTTGTTTGCCATGAACTTAACTTTGAATAGAACTTAACTAAATGAAACTGGCAACAGAAGTTTAAACATGTGACCCAAACAAACAAAATATGGAAGTTCGATATTTTTGATTATGTGAAATAAATATGTTATTAGATGATACCCAAGCTTTAAGCTGCCTTATAGAGGCGGCAGAAAATGTACAAGGTTATACTGTAAGTTTGAATCTATATCATGATTTTACTTTTATCTTGCTCTTTTTTTTGTTAGAGATTCATAAATGAATAGGAAAAAAAGTAGGAGTGCACTTTTTACATTTATATTTATTTTTACATATATCTATAATCTTTTATTGCTGCTTTTGTAATGAAATGGACTTCTTTTACTCACTTTCTCAGAAGTACTATATTTATTTTAGAAAGTAATTAAAAAAAATTTCCGGTAAAACAGTTGTGTTTATGATCCCCTTTACAATAATAGTCAATTAATATGTACAATATTTAATTCAATTAAGCATTAGTCATCATTTTCTCTGGCTTGATTAATTTAAATGGTAAGAAAATTAAAAAAAAAAAAACTTCAATCGTTTCTATTATTTTTTCATAAAATTACAAAACACCATTATAAATTGCGTTCACTACCTAAAAAAACAAGTTTAACTCTATTTTTTTCAAACATTTATTCTGTTCTTGCATAAAATGCTTCCTTGTAATTAATTTTATCCTTTATATAAAAGCTTTTCCTTAGTTGGTGATAATAATCATTGTGGGGAACCAATGGTAGATTCTTTTAAAGATGTGTTAAGATTACTAAAAATATCATAATTTTTCTTTTATAAAGAAGAAAATAACTTGGCCAGTGGTCCTCTTAAAATAATTGCTTTATAGACGTTAAAAGTTTAAATTGTACATGAATGAGATTTTTCTGCCTTTTGCTAGATTTTTGTTTTTATATGATTTTTAAGTACAATTTTTCTCCTTTCAGTTTTATTATTTTTTTTCATTCTTTTTACATGGTTTTTCAAATTCTGTTATTTTTAATGATGATGCACCCTCGTAATTTCACCTCATTAGATAATAATTTTTTGGGCAATTATTTATAATTTTTTCTGCACTTCTCACCTTTTCTAATTTTCCTATTTTTAGTATGCGATGTTTAAATTTAAAATTTGTGTGACATAATTTTGATTTATTCCATTTGGACGATTCCATTGTAATTTAACGTTGTTTGATGATAGTTTTTTTTTTGGCAGGTATTTATAATTTTTTCACTGCCTTTCACGTGACTTTTTAAATTTTGGTAATTTTAATATGATGTTATTACAATGTTCGAATTTCAGTTATCACATTTTGACATGTGTGATGCTTGACACATGCAGCAATTTTTCCCATCGTTGGTTGATAGATTTTTTCAGCAGTATTTTTCTTAAACCCTCTGCACGTTTTTTTTTTTTTTAAGTTATGGTACATCTCAATACTACTCATGTACTTCAAATTTGAGTTATCACTTTTTAACGTGTTTAATTTGCAATGATTCTGTTGCCCCCCCCCTCCCAGCCATTTCCTCGAATATTTTTTTTGCGACGTTATTACGACAAGCGAGTATTTTGGATTTGAGAGTCACACTTTGATATATTCGCTCAATTTTCATATATTCTATCGACAGGGTTGCCACTTCACAGGGAGAACGGGGGAAACCTGGAAAATACAGGGAATTTAAAAATCACCTGAAATAACAGGAAAAATTCAGGGAATGTTTATTTTTTCTTTACAAATTGGGAAAATACAGAAAATTTTGTTTCTTATTTTCGTCTCTTAGAAAATGGTGACCACTCAAGGGGAAATTTATGGGATTTTGATATTTGAGTTATTCTAAACTACAGTGTAACCTCCCTTTTCCGGAAGGGTTGATTTCCCGGACACTTTTTAACAATTAAAATAAACAAACATATCTTCATCATCCCCTTCTTAAAAAAAAGAAAGAAAAAAAAAAAATAGTGCGTGGAGTCCCTCCGCGCGAAAGAAGTGAAACTTCGTAATGTGGAAATGAAAATAGGAAATGGTAGAAATCGATTTTTAGTGAAATCATATTGTTTCTATAAGACAAACTTTATTAGCATTGCCTACAACCACCTATCAACATAACTTTATTTTAAAATGTAGCGCAGAATTACATTACAATAATAATAATAATAAACTTTGTAATGTGGAAATGAAAATAGGAAGGGGTAGAAATTGATTTTTAGTGAAATCATATTGTTTCTTTAAGACAAACTTTATTAACATTGCTTACAATCACCTATCTACATAACTTTATTTTAAAATGTAGCACAGAATTACATTACAATAATAATAAAAAAATGATAAAAAAGCAATTATCTTAGTTTTAAACTCCTGAATTAAAAACGTAATAAAAGCGGTACAGGAAAATAACATTCAATTAGGGATGCAAAAATATTTATAGAAAAACAATACTTTTATGACTTTTATTTATTTTATGCTACTGAGAACCAAAACAATATGGAAATGAATGAGGGAAAATTGGATCCTACCACGTGATTTTCCGGCCAGTGAAAATGTAGCGGTAAACGTTTAACGCAACCTTGCTGGAAGTTGCATTAGAAGTTTCACTTCAAAAAAGAAACAAAGAAAAAGAGGTCTTTTGACATGTTTTTTCTTTTCCTTTCTTCTAGTGATTTATACATTGAATCTATAAATCAACAGAAAGGGGAGCAGAAGATCTACCAAGACCATACCATTAGTGAAGCTCCTCCTCTGGAATGCAGGAAAAGGGGGTGATTTGTTTTCAAAAGAGCACAACTGAGTCCCCCCCCCCCCTCTTTCCTATGCAGCTGGCTAGTAAAAAACACATTTACTAGAACCTTTTTATTAGAGTGTTAGGAAAAGAAGAAATACTGTGAAATATGATTTATTAAATAATTTATTTTTAAATGATAAAACTTGCTTGATCGCCAATGATGAGTGAAAATTCTGTGTCAGAGTATAATTTCATTGCATTAATTTCTTCTAGGTATACATAATGAAAGTGCAGAGGGGTCAATCAGAAGTATCATGGCAAGTCTCAAGACGTTATAGTGACTTTGATACTTTGAACAATTTGTTATTATGCTCTGGTTTGGACATCCCTCTGCCACCAAAGAAGCTTTTTGGAAAACTGGAAAGAGAGTTTGTTGCAGAGAGGCAGCAAGCTTTACAAGTATGGTCAATACAATTGCTTTTCATTTTATTTATTGTTTCTGATTCTCTATATTTTACGTCATAAATTTTTAGAGCTTTTTCTTAAGTGATTAGCTTATGAAGCATAAAAAAACTATGGTAAAGTACTCTGAAAAAAGACACCAAAATGTACTTTCTCTGAATAAGGATTCCCCCCCCCCCCCCCGGCGGATTCGGATTTCTGACCCACAAAATATAGGGGTAGCCAAAATCTGGAAAATATGGTCCCCATAGTTTGGTCAGGAGAGCTGTCCAAAGTTTCAACCCCTTAATGTTAATTTTATGTTTCAGGTATTTCACCATCTCGAAAACTTGAAAGTGAATTAAAAAGTTTTTGCACACATTTATTAAATTTGTTTAGCCGAGGATAATTCCATGCAAAATATAACATTTCGTAAGTATTTATAATGGTCGAAAATATTTGGAATTGTAAGGTGCAAATTTTTTTTCATCATTTTAAAGGATGTAATTTTAAATGGCAAAATACAAAATTTGAGCGAGATCAGTTCCTAAGAAATCGAATTTCAAAAATTGGTCTTTTTTAAAATTGGATTTTTCAACTATTCAAACTAACTGTTTGACTGATTTTGTTCAAAATTTGTATTTTGTTATGTTAAATTGCATTTTTTAAAATGGTGTAAAAAATTTTATTCTTTACAATTCGAAATATATATATATATATATATATATATATATATATATATATATATATATATATATATATATATATATATATATATATATTTAACTTTTATCAAATAAAATAATAAATAGCTACCAAGTGTTGTATTTTGCATGGAATTATCTTTGGATAAACAAATTTTAGAGTTATGAACAAAAATTTCACAATTCATTTAAAAAGTTCTTGAGTTATGGCGAAATATAAAAAAAAAATTAAGATTAATATTAAAGGGTCCAAGATTTGCACCACACTCCTGATTAAACTATGGAGACCATATTTCTCAGATTGCGACCATCCCCTTTTATTTGGGGGTATGAAATTCGAAATCATCGAAAAAAAAAGTATGTTTATTCAGAGAAAGTACGTATTTGTGTCGGATTTCATAACTTCAAATATTGTCTATATTAGTATGTGTGTGTATACTTATATAAACCAAAGTTTTTACACTGCCAAAAAAATAATGTAATATTTTATCTTTTGAAGGTATATATAAATTTCTTGTTGTCTCATCCCTTGCTTTCATCATCTATTCACGTAAAAAGATTCCTTGATCCGGCAAACTATTCCTTTAATTTTGTAGGTAAGTTTAAAACAAAAATTTCAATTGTCGCAAGCTTAAAAGCAGATGTTGTAAGTAAGCTTGAACTTAAAATTTAATTTGGTCATTTCCCTTGTATGCAAATACTTTTAAAACTTTCTTTTTGGTTTAATAATTGGAGTATGTAATATAACTATCTCAGCTCACTGCTTTACTTTTAAAGCTCAGTTCTCATAGTTCACTCTTTAATTCATTCCACACTGTGCAAAAAAGAACTTTTCCTTTATTTCATGTTTTATTTTATTAAGCACATAATTTAAATAAGAGTTTTTTTTATTTTTTATAGTTATACTAGAAAAAAAAAGGTTTTTCTTCATTTCCCCCCCCCTCTCCCATTTAATATTTATTTTTAAAAAAAGGATTTAAGTTCAAGTTAATTCATTTATAGCTCATTCTCCTGGAGTTGGCACTTGGCTCCACCTCCTCGGATGAAGACTTAATTTCAGCTCGGGAGTAAGAGGAGAAATGTCTCTACGTAACTAGCATGTCAATAACTAATATTATATCTCAAAAAAACTTTGTGCTCGGACACAGAACATTTTTCATTTTATTCAAGTATATGTGTGTGTATATATATATACAGTCGGACTTCTATTTAACGAACTTCCATTTTACGAATTTCTCCATTTTGCGAATTTTTTTGTGGAACCAAGAACATTTTGGAAATTTCTTCGTAAGTTAACTTCCAAATAGCAAAGTGAATTTTCTATTTAAAGAATTTTTTTTCTGAGATCTACTTTCTCTATTTCCCAAAATATTTGAGAAAATTATAAACTTGTTGACGTATTTTATGGGGGAAATGACCATGAATTCATTTTCTCTTCCACTTAATTTTTAGAAAAAGCAGTAAAATTCTTTTCCCTTTTTGTTTGCATTTCATACAGGAAATGCAACACCTCCAGAAAAGGGGGAAAGGGTCAAATTCCTTGAATAGGAAATGAGCAGGGAAGATAGAGGGAATAGGTCTTCAAGGTGTGTGGTCTTAATGCCAAAAGTCCCAGCCACCCATTTAATTCACAGTTGAATGAATGAGATGCCCGCTTCCCGGGCAGGTACTCTGGTGTACCTCTTATCAAGTCAAGATACAAAAGTGTGTGGTCCCTTATTGACATGTCCCATGAACACTCAGTAGAGCCTTGTTCCTTGAAGTAGCCTCCTGCTTTTAGATTGCTGATCAGAGTGCTGCATGTTGCTGCTCTTGAGGTTGGAAAATGTCGAAGCGAAAGTGCCTGACCATTAAAGAAAAAAGGTTAATTCTTCAAGAGGTGGTCAAAGGTGTGAAAAAAAAAAGATATTGCTTCAAAATTTGGTATTTCTTCAAGCAGCTTATCAGCGATAATACGAAACTGTGATAAGATTGAAAACAATGATTTGCGGAATCCTTGTTCATAACGTTTAAAAACAAGTGTCTATGAAGATGTGAATGAGGCAGTTTCAAAGTGGATACAGGCAGTGCGAGATAAAAACGTTCCGATCTCTGGACTTTTAATAACTGAGAAAGCTATTCAATTTTCAAAGACATTGGGACACGATGAATTTCGAAGAAGTAGTGGATGGCTTGATAAGTTTAAGAGAAAACAAGGAATTAAAGCAAAAATAAAATCTGGTGTAAGTAATGACATCAATGATAAAGATTACGAAAGTTGGATCACAGAAACTGTTAATAAAATTTTAAAAGACTATAAGCCAGAAAACATTTAAAAATGAAAAATGCTTAGGAGTAAAACATAGCAAAGCAAGAGTAACTATCATGCTAGGTGCAAGTGTGCTGGCCATCAAAAATTGAAACCATTAATTATAGGAAAAAGCAAAACTCCAAGATGTTTTAAGGGCACAAAATCTTTGGAGGTTGATTATGACTTCAACAAAAAATCATGGATGACAACAGTAGGAATTTGTGAAAAATGGATTCAAAAGTTGGACAAACTTATGATTGCGAAAAATCGCAAAATTGCTCTAATTTTTAAAAATCGCCCTGCTCATTCGAAAGAAATCAACAAAAATCTAAAAATTGTTACAGTTTTTTTCTTGCCTCCAAACACTACATCAAAGCTACAACCAATGGATCAAGGGGATATTCGAAACTTCAGACTGCATTACCGCAAAAGATTTGTACGAAAAGTTATCACTGCGCTTGAAAATAAGCAATCTATGCCAAAGATCAATTTGCGAGAGAGCATAACAGAAATTTCTAAAGTATGGAACTATAATGTTACAGATTGTACCATTCGTAACAGTTTTTCTAAAGTTGAATTTTTTGTCAACGCTGAGAATTTGGAAAGTGCGGAGGACAATGATGATATTCCTTTAGAAGAACTTAAAAAAATGTGGGTACAGCTAAGAGAGAACCACGAAATTAATGATGTACATAATTATCATTTTCTTTCTATTAATTCTGAAGCTGACACCACCGAAACATTATCTGAATCGGATATTTTGGGCGGTGCGAAAAATAAAAATAATGCAGCCATAAATTGTGAGGAAGACGGAAATGGTGAAGAAATTAGCAAACCTTCATATGATGAAATGTTAAAATCATTTGAAACAATTCGACATGGATTGCAGTTTTTAGGAGAATATGCCTGAAGGAGTTTTTGGTGCATTACAAAAATGCGAGACCTATTATGAGAAAAAACCACTTTTTCAAACGAAAAATTCAGACAAAATTAGCGGACTTTCTCAGTAGCAATTAAAATTACGAACGCATGTCATAATGTATGTTTAAAATTACTTTTATAATAGATGCAGCAATAATTTTAATATAAAAAAATATATCTTTTTTATTCAGTGGAAAATACATGTAGCATGATAGTATAACACTGGATAGTGTTTTGTTCTATTCTTACTTTCTTTGCAGATTTCTTTTATGGTTAAGATTTATAAAATATATAATGGATAATAATTTACACGATAAAGGTGTATCAATTGCAATTTTAATTATTTCTAGTGCTTATGAATTCAAAACCTGTTTTGTGTTGTGTAAGTATTTCAAAAGGTTATTTTCTATATAACCAATTTTCCATACAACGAACTTTTTTTAGGGATTTAGCGACTTCGTTAAATAGAGGTCCGACTGTGTGTATATATATATATATATATTATATATATTGTTAATTTTTGTTTCAGAGACATCATTACAACATGTGTCCATGGTTTTTCGATCTGAACCACAGTGGGAAATAGCTGAACCTTTACTTGATTTTGGTATTTTTTTAAAAATTATATATGTATTTTATTGTTTATTTTCTCTAAACAAGATCTATCTAATTAAAGTAAGTTAGCAAATGGAATTTTTTAAATATTTAAAGGGAAATTATTATTATTATTATTTTTTTTTTTTGCACTGATATTGTGATGCATCATTGGAGACTTAATTTAAAGTTTTGAACCTTAAAGTTTTAATTAAGTTAAAGTTTTAAACCTGAATATCCTCACTTAGTTAAGTTTTGGCAAAAATTCAGTAGGTACAGTCTAGTAGAAATGTCATATGAATCTAAAAACTCAATGGGTTAAATGCTCAGAAATCTAAAGTTTGTAAGGTTTGAGATCTTAGAAGTTAAGTTATTGCTCTCTATTTTGTAAGATATGAACTACAAACATCTTTTATCTCATTCAATTTGTTGTCTGCATATATCTTTTCACTCATTGTTTGCTGAGAATTTACTGAGGGGCAATAATATTATATTTTTTCCCTTCAAATTTAGAAGTTGAAGTCTTTCTCATTACATGCAACCTCGAAAATCCGGATTGCAGGGGGGTTTGGAAAGACCGGATTTCCGAAATTTCCGCATTTTAGATACCTTATTTAAATTGGTAGAATTATCGAAGTTTTGAATTCGCCAGGCCGATTTCGCGATTAAACACGCATGTGTAGGACCTCCAACGTCAATTTTAACATAAATATACTCTTTAAATAATAAATAAGAGGCATTAAAAATCAAACTTTCGTCATTTCCCCCCATAATCGATCGTTTAGATAACATAATATTAGCACTTAGGTAAAACTAAAAATATAGGCTTAAAATGCGAACTGAATTTCAACTTATAACTGAAACAGATGCTTCTAGACTGTACTAGCTGATACTAATCCTTTTTCTGTTGGGGGATGAAAGAACTTGTCCCCGCCTCCTAACCTTCAAGGTTAAGAAAGAACCAGTTTTCTTTCTTCACAAGGGGGGAAAACAAGGTGGTAGAAGAGTTCCTGAGGGGATTCCCCTTTATATTCTTTCTTATCTATACAGAGCTGATAAGAATGACTGGAATTTCCTTATCAGCTTTCATTCGCTCCCCACCCCTACCTTTTCATCTACTGCTTTATTGTTGGAGGAGAGTTGTGGTTTTGCACTCTTGCATTGAAATTTTTATTTTAAGCGATTTTTTTAAAAACATTTTTGTTTGAAAATTTTTCTGAGGAACTGGACGAATGAGTCCGGATTTTTGAGATTTCCGGATTTCAGAAGTCCTGATTTTCGAGGTCGTACTGTATATGAATCTCATTATGTGAGACTTCTATTCACTAAAATTTGAATCAGAAAATAGTTGAGCGTGTAACTAGCACAGTTTTATTAAACTAAATAACAATATTAATTACAAATTAACTAAATCACTAGCAAAGTAACTGAAGCATTAAATCACTTACGGAATGATTTATGTCTCTCGAGTTATGTAATACATGAATATATGGTTAGTAGAGTTATGATTAATTGAAATAATCTGACTAATTGCATGATATTTGTTATATACACTAAATTTTTAAAATGTTTCAGGTTGGAGGATACGAAAACAGTATTTTAGTATAAAATCAAAAAATGAATCTAAAAAGAGATTTGTTCTCTCATGGGTACTGTTCTTTTCTTTTTCGTGTGGTTTTTATTTTGAAATAATTTCTGTGTTAAAAAAATTAATAAATAAATTATTCATATTATGTTTAGATGGCTTTGGGACCAGACCAGTATCTTAATGAAAAAGATTTATCTTCAGCTGTCAAGCTTTTAGGCTCTATAAAGGTTTGTTAATATCTACTTTTCGTTTTTCAGTCCATAAATAGAAAAAAAAAATATATGTATATACAGTCAGACTTCTATTTAACGAACTTCCATTTTGCGAATTTCTCTATTTTGCAATTTTTTTTTGAGGATCTAAGAATATTTTTGGAAATTTTAAGGAAGAAATTGTAAAATAACTTCCAAATAGCAAAGTGAATTTTTTATTTAACAATTTTTTCTTTGAGATCCATTTCCCTTATTTCTCTAAATATTTCAGAACTTTTCAAACCTGTTAATGTATTTTATGGGGGGAAATAACCTTGAATTGCTAAGAAAGCAGTGAAATCCTTTCCTTTCTTGTTTGCATTTTAAACAAAAATCTCAGACAAAACTAACGGCATGTGGTAATGTATGTTTAAAATTACTTTTATTATAAATGCAGCTGTAATTTTATACATAAATTTAGCTTTTTTAGTTGAAAATGTATGTAGCATGATAGTGTAACACTGGATAATGTTTTGCTCTATTCTTGCTTTTCACACAGATTTCTTTTATGGTTAAGATTTATAAAATAAATTGTAGATACTAGTTTACAAGATAAAGGTGTATCAATTTCTATTTAAATTATGTCTAGTGTTTATGAATTTAAAACCTGTTTTGTGTTGTTTAAGTATTTCAAAAAGTTATTTTCTATTTATTGACTTTCCCATATAACGAGTATATCTTTGGGATTTAGAGACTTTGTAAAATAGAGGTCCGACTGTATTTTTAAAGCTAATTTGCTTAATTTCATTTTTGTTCATTACTGTTATTTGTTTAGCATCCTTTCATTCTCCCTGTATCAATGTGCTGTGTCAGCTCGAATGGGGCTCTAGTCATATATGATTTTCTAGAAAATGGAAGTATTCGAGATTATTTGTGCAAGGTATTTTATTTATTAGTATTTTATTGATTTTATTATTGTTACTCTGTGGATAGTTCTGACTTTTGTTTAAAAATTCTGACAAAAGTTTTTTTTTATTTGAAACAATTTTAGAACCCCCCCCCCCCAGAAAAACAGCTTTTTGCACATATTTTAACTATTGCATAGTGATATGATTGTTAAACAATATTTATGATACATTTCTTCAAGTTTCTATTTAATAAGGTTGCTGTTTAGTTTAACTTATTACTTTGCCAACCATTGTTTTCAAATTCCTAATGTAGTTTAATAAATTACTGCACTGCAGTGGACTGATCATAAAGACATAGTTCCTAGTAGAACACCGAAGTCAAGCAACACTGGCTACGGTCAGTATATGGGTGGGTGACCACTTTGATCAGCCTGTGTAGGGGCTGAGGGTGCCCTTTATCTGTCCTCGTTAAACTGTTTTATTGTACAGTGCTGAACTTAGCGCGCAGGTCGTCGGGCTACCAAAGCAGGGTCTTACCTACTTACCTAACAAATTACTGTAATACATTGTAATATGTTAATAATAAGTTAATGTTACTGTTAAGCTGGCTAGATCATCTGCCAAGCCCAATTTTGAGCACTCAGAACTTGCAAAACGTCAATCTACTGAACAAGCCTCCATGTTAAGTTAAGCAGATAAATAAAAATCTCAATAAATACTGTTTTAAAATTATTTTTTATTAAATAATAAGTTTTAATTAAATCAGCAAACCATTGTAATTTACTTAAATATTTTGAAAAACATCATAATAACTGATAAAATTTCCACTATAAAATATGAGCCAGAAATGTCCAAGATGAAGAAATGATAGAAACGAACAAATAAAACATGAACTAGAAATGCCATTACTGGCATCACTAATAATTTTTTTTTTTCTAAAACCTGGTTTTGTATATTATTTGAAATGCTATTGTAATTTTTTGTTCAATCAATACTTGTTAAATAGAAATTACTAGAACTAGAAATGTCATTACTGGCATCACTAATATTTTTTTCTTTCTAAAATCTGATTTTGTATATTATTGGAAATACTATTATTATAACTTTTTGTTCAATTAATACTTGTTAAATTCTAATCACTAGAATACAAATTGCTAGAACTGGAAATGTCATTACTGGCATCACTTATATATTTCTTCTTTCTAATATCTGATTTTGTATATTATTTGAAATACTGATATCATAGATATCATTTGAAATACTGAGTCTCCTGTTTTTTAATGAATACTCCTGTATTTTATGACTATCTCCTCCTTACCTGTATATTCTCAAATTTCTCTGCATTTGTAGAAGAAATTAAAAAAAAAAATAATAATAAAAATTATGATGAAATATCTGCTGGTGGCAAAAATACTTCTCTTATTCCTGAAAAAATAGTGCTATAGCCAGCACTGCAATATGTTGAATCTTTATAGTTTAAGTAACTATAATTAATGGTTTTAAAAAAAAATAATCCTTAGATTAAGATTTATGTTCATGTTTTTTACTTTGGCTAAATGTAAATGCATATATTATTTTCAAATTTGAATTTCTCTTTTTGACTTACATGATTATGTATGATGTATTCAGGGCTTAATCCAGGGCGATTTTGGTACCGTTTTTCGGTACCTTCACAAAATTAAAAAAAAAAAAATCGGTACCTTCACAAAATTAAAAAAAAAAAAAAACGGTACCTTCACAAAATTAAAAAAAAAAATCGGTACCTTCACAAAAAAAACGCATCTTCACGAAAATAAAAAAGAAAGTTAGAAGGAATTAAAGTTCTGAATAGTTTTCCGAGCGGTTCACGGAAAAGTGGATTCACAGTGAACGCCGTATGGTACGCCATCGGACGGCGTTCCGCGCAACCGCACTAGCTCGAAAACAGGCTTGATATGCTGACGTCACTTCTCCTAAATACGCCATTCAATCGGAGTGAGTGGTAAAGTTTTTATACTAGGCAACCGGCTAAATTGAGCCAGCGCGTAAACAACTCAACTCATTTTCCCAGGCGACAAGTGTTTTTGTTATGATTTAGCGTAAAACGTGTTCCATTCGTTTTTTATAATGAAGCGAGGAAGAAATTTAAGTGGAGCGGGTGGCTCACGGAATAGCGATTACTACATGAAGCGTTTACGCACGATCGATAGCATAGGAACGCAATCAATAAAAAAAATTTTTCAGTCTGAAAAAACTGAGGAGAAACTGTCACAACAGTCGCCGTCTGAAAAAACCGTTACAGTTGATAACGAGGAACAGTGCATTGAAAATGCTACGGAGCCAATGATTGAAGAGTTACATGATTGTTTTGTTACAGAAAAAAGCGATGCTGTGATAGAGGAAAATATCGAAAGCGAAGTCAATTTCATCAGTAGCAAAAAGCCTGAAAACATCACAAAGTATGAAAAATGTAAAGAATGGATTTACTATAGTCCTTCAGCTGGAGGGTTTTTATGCAGAGTGTGCTCTGTTGTAAATAATAAAGGACCTTGGATAACTGAAGGGGTAAATTTTCTTGGGCATCCAACTAGATGCATGAAGAAACATGAAGACAGTAGAATACATATTAATGCAACAAGCAGTATCAATTCAGTTAAAAAATTCAATGTTTCAGAGCAAATTCAAAAAGGAGCCGAAAATGATAAAGAAAAAAATAACATTGTAATGAAGAAATTTGTTAAAGTTTTAAACTTTATGGTACAAAAGCAATGGGCTGTTTTAGAAAATTTTGAGAGTTTAATACAATTTTTGGGCAATGATCTTCAAGATACAGACATTAGGAGACACTTAGAAACTTGTGCAAAAAATGCAACATATTTATCACGAGTTTCTGTACAAAACCTTTTGGAATGTATTTCCGAATACATTGAAGAAAGTATGTTAGCACAATTAAAAGTGTGTGATGCTTTTGCTTTGTTTGCAGATGAAAGCATGGACAAAGCACAAAGAGAGCAACTAGGCTTATTAGCCAGATTTAAAGTTCCTAATGGAAAAGTTCAAGAGAATTTTTTAGGACTTATAAATTTAGCAGCTACTGATGCTGCAACTATAATGCGCACAATTGAGCACTTTATGCTTGCAAAAGGCATAGATATAAAAAAATGTCTATTTGTGTCATTAGATGGAACCAACGTGATGAGTGGAGAAGTAACAGGGTTACAAAGAAGAATGAAGCACATATCTCCTCATTGCATTTATATAAATTGTCGCAACCATCGATTAGCTCTTGTGTTTGCACATTTGCTAAAGAAACATAGCTATTTAAAAAGTGTGGACACTTTGTTGATTAGTTTGTGGAAAATGTTTCACTATAGTGCAAAAAAATATAATATTTTGAAAAATATACAAGAAAATGTATACAATATAGAAACACTAAAAATGTTAAAAGTTTCTACAACACGATGGTTATCACATGGGCATGCATGTGTTAGAGTGGCATCTCGATTTAAAGAGATGATTGAAACTCTAGATGCAGTTTTCAATAACACAAAAGAACCAGAAGTAAAGGGTGTGAGAGATCAGCTCTTAAACCCAGAAGTTTTCTTAACTATGTTGTTTCTAGCTGATATGCTAAAAATTGTTGATAGATTAAATTTGTGGCTGCAAAAACAATCAATTAACTTTAGTTAAGTTAGTTAAATAAGTTCTATCAATGATAAAGTACAAGACACTTTAAAAGACATTGAGAACTTTGGTAAAAATTTGAGAGAAGCAACTTTTTTTTCTAAAAGCTTGGATTTTCTAGAGTTTGCTGAAGAAGTAACTTGTTTAAACCGCAAGCTTCGTAAGAACAAAAAAAGTGATTCGCATAAAATATTGTTAGATTTTGAGAACAATTTTATCTATCCATTTTTAGATGATTTTAAAAATGAGATGAAAATTGCATTTGAAGTAAGCGACAAGTCTCCCTTGGCTGCATTTAACGTTTTTGTCCAAGACCATGAAAGAAGAGATGTCTATCAAGCAGAATTAATTGAAAAAAAATGGTCAGATTTAATGTTGTTCTATGGCCAAAAGCAAACTAATCATTTTCAAGGACAAACAACAGAGTCTGCACCATTTATTCAAGAAATATCAGCAAAAGAAGAACTTATTAAATTTGAATTAGAAATGCAAGAATCAAAATTAACCTTTGATGTAGAAAAATTAGAAGCAGCAAAATTGTTGATTAGAAAAAATGAAAAAGATGAAGCTAAAGTGTGTATGGGACACAAAATTACACCATCAGATTTAATATCAATTATGGAAAGAAAAGCTACAGTGTGGAATGATTTTCCTAATTTAATGAGACTGTTAACTTTATGTGTGATTGTTCCTTCCTCTACAGCATCTGTGGAGAGATTGTTTTCTAAGATGAATTTAGTCTGTACCAAACTGAGATGCAGCATTTCACAGAAGTCTTTAAATTGTCATCTAAACATAATTTTCAATGGATCCAAATTATTATCTGATGAACAGGCTCAAAACATAATTGCTATCTTTAAAAATACTGAAAATCGCAAAATATCTCTGTGATTGATATAATTTTATCTATGTATTCTGTATTTCTATTATTTTTTCAACCATTAATTCAAAAGTAAAGTTAACACAATATCAAAATAATAATTTCTTAATCATAATAAGTTCAATAAATTTTATTAGTAAATAAGTTTAAAAATTTCTATGCTGGCTGGCTGTATAATTTACATTGAATTAATAAATGGAATTAATCTGCAAGCTGTCTTATAAGCAATTCCTTGCACAATATGTTTTTTATAGTATTGTACTTTTTGTATACATATGTAGTTTTTTTTTAGCAATACTTAATTTTCACAAAAATAAAAAAAAATTTCACAAAAATAGGTACTAGGATTGAAAACCTGGATTAAGCCCTGGTATTAAAATTTCACTCTTTTAAATGTTGCTAGCAAAATCTCTGTTATTTTATTTCTCCAATGTAATTTTCTGCTCAATTAATACTTTTTAATTACAAATGCATGTTTAATGATCTGATGCTCAATATTTTTATGTGTATTAATCTTTTGTTTCTTACAGACTAAACCTCGCACATCATTTTTAAAAAAGTATGGAAATCCCAAATCTTTCAATGTATTTGAATTATCGAAAATCAAGACTTATGGTGGCCAAATTTTAACAGCCTTAAAATTTCTGCATGATCGGGGATTTTATCACGGTAATTAATTTGATTTAACGATTTGATTGAAAGTTAACTAATTCTAGTCGGCAATAAAGTAAGCATTTAAGTCAATTCTATTTGTATTTTTAATTTCATGGATACACTCTAAATTGAAAAAAAGTACTACATTTTTGCTTTGTTTGCATTCCGAAAAAAAAAAAACAGTTCGGAAAAATCCTAATAGTTGTATTTCGTTCATTCTAAGTTTGCTTTGTGAAAAATGCAGAAGACTTATAAAATGACAAAAAAATCATTTCAAAAGTGTCGTAATTTTAATACTACACCAAATACTAATTTAATTTCGCTAAAAGAAACTCATTAATTGCAGCAATATTTTTAAGCATTTATTATGTATGTATAAGAAGTACTTTATTTAAAATACCTAAGAGTTTTCAAGGTAGCTAATTTTTTTTGTTAAACACTAGTGATCAATTTTCTTCAATGTTTTTTTCTTTTTTGTTTATAAATATTTTATTCAGCGTATTTTTGAAAAATCATAGTTTAATTACAAAACTAAGTTAAATAATATTCTTGTTTAAAGTATATCTCTCTCAAAGAAATGTGTCTGTGGAATTTAAAAATTAGGAATTGTGTTTTGTTTTCAATAGTATTTTCTTTTGAAATTTCATAGGTAGCATTCAAACTGGGAATGTAGCTATTGTGGATGGCCAGTGCAAGTTATTTGATGTTTTCAATGGTGTTCTTGGAGTCCCTTCATTTCTGAGATCCCATATCTCTCAGTTAAAAGGAGTTCAAGTAAAACTTATTTATTTTATAGTATTCTTCTGTTGTGAGTAAACAGATTTTAAGTTATGTTCCCAGCAAAGCTAATCTTTTAACATTACCTAAACTATGGCTTCCTGTTTACACTATTTTCTTATTGTTTTACCAAGAAACTCTTTTTATAATTAATATTTCTATGTGTTTTATTAATATTTCTAAGAAAATATTACTATGTGTGGAAACAATAGTTTTTATATTTGATATTTTACAGACCGTAGAGAACATCGATGTGTATTGCTTTGGGCATTTAATGTATGAAATGACTTTTGGAGCTCCCCTCTACGAAACCACATGTGATAATTTGCCAAATAGCTGTTCACCTGACTTGCGTATGTTTAAGTTGTTCATTAAATATTTATGTTTGCATCTAAATCATTAATCATTTTGCATTGTCTTTCTTATTATGCTCAATTTCTCTCTTATTTGTAAATTATTGATTATTATAATTATTGAATTATAAAAATAATTATTATTATAATAACTATTATTATTATAATATATTATATTTTATTATACATTACTATATAATTATTATGTATAATGATTATAATTATTGTCTGTACAAATTGATGTCATTGACTTTAAGTTGTTCATTAAATATTTATGTATACATGTAAAGGATTAATCATTCTGCACTATCTTTTTTACTATGCTCAATGCCTCTCTTAATTGCAAACTGTGTTTTTCTATCTGTTGTTAATCAGCCAATCCAATTTATGACTACTAATGTAACTCCACAGCCTTGTCATTATGAACCCAATCCAGAAGAAAACGGAACTTCTGGATCAAGTATTAGGAGAAGTTTGTCTTCGTGGAGGATTTTTTGGTGGAACTAACCTGAATTTGCAGAACAGGGATAGGAGAACCAAGAAAACCTCCCATGGTTAGCCTGGCAACAAAGAGACTCTAACCCACGATCAGTCTACCATTGAGGATATATTTTACATCAACACTTTGGTCAGTGTGAGACGGATGCAGAATTTGTATCGACCAGCCATCCCTGGGATTTGAACCCAGTCCACCTCATTGGAAGGTCAATCCTCTATCCCCTGAGCCACCATGGCTCGTAAGCCGTTTTGTTAAATACATGAACTCATCTCTAAATGCAATTTATAATTAACCACTTATGACTTACAACTAAATATAATTTACAACTAAACAACTTATAATTATTGACTAGACAAATAGATGTATTTAACTTAATTAATGCCTATTTAGTGCTGATTTGTTTATTTTCTAAATTTAATCTAGGTTCCCTCTTACTGTCGATTCTTTCTAAAGAAGGATTAAAGTCTGGACTGCCAAGTATAACAAGTTTGTTACAACATCAGTAAGAATTCTTTTTCCGATATTTGTCAGCTTTGCATAAATTAATACTTGTGTAATCAACATGTGCTTGTGTTTTGTTTAAAAGTGCGATAAATATTTGTAATAATTTATTGATAAACATTGTAAACTTCTCCTTTAGCATATATAACAGCCTCTGCTTTTTAGCTTGGTCTCACATTATTACTTCTATTATAGCAATCAAACGTTATATTTGCCATTTTATAGATGAGTACAGGGTGGCCACTCCACACGGTAAACCTGCAAAATACAGGGAATTTGAAAATCATCTAAAATAAAAGGGAATTTTTATTTTTTCTTTACACACTGGGAAAATACATGGAATTTTATTTCTTATTTCCATCTTAAAAGTGGTGACCACTCAAAGTACAATCTATGGAATAATTACTGGAGATTCCTCGTTCGGCTGTCCGCCCAGCTGTTACATCTGATCTTGCACCCCAAAGTCTAAGGTCAGGAAAACTGAGATGGGCACAGTACGCCTTGACCCTCTATGGGCTGTAGCTAGCGCCACTGAGTTTAGTTTTTAATATAGTCTTCTGAGCACTATATTTAGTTTAAAGCTTTTAATAAAATTTGATTAAATGTGTTTGCTAATGATGTACTTTTTTTTCTAGATAAAGGTTTATCTTTATTCCAAATTTAAATTTAATTTTAAAGTCTTATCTTTAAAGTTATAATCTTTGAAGGTCTTTGTTTACTTTTTGACAATAGTTGGACAGAATATCGCAATTATTTATATATCTATCACATTTTAACACAATATTTAAGCAGTATCTGTTTAAATAGATGCATTGTATTTTCTTAACCTTTTTATCTTTCTTTCAACTAAGTACATGTACATTTTCTTAGCAAATGAAATTTTAATTTCTTACACATAATCAATATTACCATACGATTTTTTGATACAATTTATTATCTCATATATATCGAATAGTCTGCTTATTTATTTTAATGTTTTGAATTTTGTCATGATAGGTTTTTTGTTCATTCCTCGAATGGTATAGAAAAGGTACATTTAAAAGTCTCTTCACAGTTAAAGGAAAGTTTGAAGAACATGAAAGAGCTAACCCAAAAGCGTCTTAAAGAAGATCAGAAATTGGTGATTTTTATTTGTATAATGAGTAATTATTTATGTGAATTTTTTTAAAGAATAATACATATAAAAGTCATACTAAATCCGTGATATATTTCAAATAAAATGTGTCTTTATAAACAGAATGAGGCAGCAAGCAGAACTCTTTTATAATTGGAATTTACATTAGAATTATATGAATCATACATAACTCTAAAGAAAATTAATTTGAACAATTAAAATAATTCATATTAAGACGTTATAATTCATATTAACTTTTGTAGAATATTTGAAATTGTATAAGAATAAAACCTTTATCCCCAACAATTCTGCAAAAATTAATGCCAATAGCGTCATTAGGAGTTTACATTGGCCCTACCATCCTATAACGGTAATTATGCAATCTATGGAAAAGATTGTGTAATTGCTGTTATAGGTTCTCATTGCAATCTATGGAAAAGAGGAGCTTTTCTGCTAGTTGTCTTTTAAGAGAAGATAGCACATGTTTGGTCAGATAGTGCAATGTGGTAAGCCTAACTGGATGCTTACACACTTTCAAAGTAAGCTTTTTTTCACGGAGGTTTTTAAAATGAATCGACAAGACTCTCCCTCTATAAACTTTACAGGAAGTCAAAATTCGAACATTTTCTTAAACACTATTGTAAATTTATTCCAACAGACCTTTATTATTATTTTTTTATTTACCTTTTTTTCCTATGTGAAACTTTTTTCTGTGTGACTCGGTTAAAAATGTTCTTATAATTGAAATAACTTTTACTGCTAGTACTGTTAAATGCATGTTTTTATCAAAGTAGAGTGATAATTTAACCATGGACAAGCATTTTTATAGATTTTGAAATTAGGATTAAATTTTTAGTCATAAATGAATTTTATTTGTAGTGACAATTTTTGAAATTTATTTCTTACTTTACCATATTTTTGCATTGATGTTTTTAATAGAATTTTTAACTTTCACAAATTATGTCTACATTTTCACAAAATAGGTATACCTTAAAAAAACATAGACAGAACCCTTCTAAGAGTTTGTGCAATTTTTCATACCTTTTCAAAAAAATAATAACGATTTTCTCCTTAAATAAGGCACAGCAAAAGAATTTCAAAGGTACAGGCACAACTATCTTGTGATGAAGAAAAAAAGAAAAGAACTTTACCATATTTTTGCATTGATGTTTTTAATAGAATTTTTAACTTTCACAAAATAGGTATACCTTAAAAAAACATAGACAGAACCCTTCTAAGAGTTTGTGCAATTTTTCATACCTCTTCAAAAAAATAATAATGATTTTCTCCTTAGATAAGGCACAGCAAAAGAATTTCAAAGGTACAGGCACAACTATCTTGTGATGAAGAAAAAAAGAAAAGAACTTTACCATATTTTTGCATTGATGTTTTTAATAGAATTTTTAACTTTCACAAATTATGTCTACATTTTCACAAAATAGGTATACCTTAAAAAAACATAGACAGAACCTTTCTAAGAGTTTGTGCAATTTTTCATACCTTTTCTAAAAAATAATAATGATTTTCTCCATAGATAAGGCACAGCAAAAGAATTTCAAAGGTACAGGCACAACTATCTTGTGATGAAGAAAAAAAGAAAAGGTCGAAAGAAAAAAAGGTGATTTAATTTGCTTTTTCTTCTTTTGAACTAATTTTCAATCTTAAAGATTGTTACTGACCATCAACAATTTAATTGATAAACAATATCTTATTTTTGTTGCAGAAAATCAATACAGAACTGGTTAACAGTACTTCCAGTGGTGAGCATTCTCACACACCTTCCACTCCTTCAGGTATTATTTCCTAATACATAATACTTTCACAATACTTGATTTTCTTTATACTTATTCTGATTTTACTGCTGTTTCATTTTTTTAAAGTTAAAAAGTAATGTGTTCACAATGTTGGAATCATGTAACTAATATTTTTTTTTTTTTTTATCAGTAGTAGTTTTATCAGTTAAGTTCATATGTGACTTTGTATGAAATTGAAAGCAAACATTAACTAAACACTGATTGAAAAAACTTTGTTGTGATTTTATCTAAGTCTAATTACTAAATTTTATTAAAAGCAATGTTGAAAAACTCACAAATGGTAAAATTTTTATAAACTTTTTAATGTAAATAATAATATTTTATTATAATAAAAAAATTCACAATTTGTGATTTTTAAATATTGTTTTTAATAATAGTTTTGTCTGAAATAATTACTCTTGTAATTTTATCTAAGTGTTAAATTGGTAAGTTATGAAAAATATCTATTAAGTCATTACTCCAGTTGCTACGTTTGAACTAAATAAAGAAAACACTACATTTTAAACGATTGAATGTATTTCTAATGAACTTTTTATAATGAAGAAAATTATAAATTGGATATGATTATGTGAAAAAATGATTACATGAAAATATTTGCACAATAATTTTTCAAAAGTGATGCATTTGGGATTAAACTTAACTCTAACTTGACTTTCAACAACTTTTTCAGGAAGAGTTCTTGAAGAGTGAAATTTTTTTATCAAAATACTGTCTTTAAACATGGTGCATAGCGTTTTTTAAAAGTACTTGTTTTCGATTTTCATGCTTTAAAAGCCCTTAAAGGTGCATTTCACGTTGGGTGATTTTAAAAAGTGCTTAATTTTCACTTTTAGAAAATAAGTTTTTTTCCTTTTACAATACATTAATTCATTCTGCCACAATCCATTTAGTTGTAACTTCGGTCCATAGCGTATGAAAGCGCCAGTTATTTTACGTGTTGCACTTGTACATGCATTGAACTGGATTCGGTAAGAACGAATATTGCCTCTTTCATGTGCTACTCTGCTACATTTTGCAAGAAATTTAGGATTTCTGGCTTGATCTTTACACGCTCTGATATTGAACTCGGAAAATCTCTCACGTTTTTGTTGATCATTAATCTTAAAATTTTCAATGCTCTTGAGTTATTTAATGAAAAAACTCAATAATATTTGAAGGTTAAGAGTTTAAAAAAAGTATGAAGTTAGGGCTTTTAACTATTTTAACATTTAGCAAATGCAGTAAACAATCTTAAGTTATTCAGATTTGTCATTTAAAAAAAAAAAAGTTTAATCCATCTCTTAAACAACAATTTAAATAAAAAATTCAATAATCTCATCAATTCATTAATCTTAAAAATATTTTTTTAGTGCTTAATGAGTGTTGAAAAGGTGCTTATTTTTTGTTGAAATATTTCGCTATGCACCCTGTTTACTCTTAAGAATACTGAATCAAAAAAGTTGTAATTTAATAGCAATAATTTCTGTGTTATTATTAAAGATGGAACTGTAGAAAAAATTCTCATGTAAAATTTAGTATATTTCTCAGCACTGTTATCTGCCTTTGACTCATACCACGCTTAATTTAGAGCTAAAAAAGAAAAAAAAAACATTTAAGTAAAACATTCATATTAATTACTCTCTGTGTGAATAATATATTCTATGTATTATTTTTAATTTAAAATATTAAAGCGCTTTTATTTTTAATTTTTTTAAAATTTATAAATACATAAGTGTTGTTAGTGTTATTATATGGAGAAAACTAACAATGTGAAAAGAGCACTAATAATATCAGTTTCATGGGAGACCTAAAATGATAATATGTCTATTTATGTTTTTTTCATGTTGTGTAATTTTGTTCATAAATAGCTCCAAGGTAACCCTTTCTTTACTTTAATTGAAGCTGAATATTTGTAAAATGTCTTGAACTCTGTATTCAGTGTTGTATTGTTAATTGTGAAATATTTCCCTATCTTTCAAAAATAAAAATCTTGATGGCAGGGTAGTCACGTAATAGTGAGAACAGAGAAAAGTATAGGAATTTAATCAAACTTGAAAAACCAAAAATATGTTTAGAAATTCAATGAAACATCAAAAAAATAAAAATCTTTTTAGATACAAATTTGATATTTTTTCTTTAAAGAAAAATAAAAGATACAAATATGAAAGATATTTTTTGAAATTAGATTTTGGGTCATTTTATGCCAATGAATAGGCATCTGCTGAAAGTTATATGCATTATATAACCTAGGTTAAGAATTGTATCAAATTCAAGAAATTTTTTTTTTAGAAAAGTTGATTTAACTTCAATTGATTTAACTTTGAATATTAATCTACATTTCCGGCATTTCTATAGTTTTGAAAAACAATTTCTCTATTGTTGTAAAAGGTAATGTAATAATGTTTCAGTAAATTATAACAAAAAAATTTTGACCAAAACAGTATGTAAATAATTTAAATGTATATATTTAAAATCAGGTATGGAATTGATAATGCTTAAAAGTCTTGATATTGGTTTTATAACAGGGTGGCCCCTATATAGGGAGAATAGAAAAATCTGGAAAATATAGGGAATTTAAAAATCACCTAAAACAACAGGGGAAATGCAGGGAAATTTATATTGTTCCTTACAAACTGGGAAAAAACAGGAAATTTTATTTCTTATTTTTGTCTTTTAAAAATGCATAGTGCAGTTTATGGGATATTTAAAGTTGAGAGTTCAGCTGTATCATATTATTTCATTTATCATAGCCTTATTTAATTTATGTTGAGCTGTTTCTTGTTTCTCCAAGTTTTTCTGGCAACTAAAGAGCATCTTTATCCCAATATAGCTCACAAGAGTGCAGTGAATGTGTGTTACCTCTTAATATATTGTTTATAATATATGCAAGGAAAACGCAGGGATTTTTTTTTTACAGATCTCAGTGGCAACCCTGTTTAAGCAAAGCAGCCAATTAGAAGCAAATCAAAAGTATTTAATTTTTTTTTTGTTGGGGAGGGGGCTTACTGTTTACATTAAATGCAGAGTTGGAAAAGTTTAGGACAGAATGGATTAATCCATGGTTTAAACCATCCTGTCTTAAACTGTCCAAAACCTATTCACTCAAATAATGTCTGAATTAAAAAAAAATATATATATATATATATATTGTGAAAATAATATGTTAATTTTTGAACAAGAAACAAAATGAAGACAAGTTTTGGGTTTTATTAAAAAAGTTTATTATTATTTTTAATATTGCGTTATTTATCTTTATGCAGAAACATAATATATCCACATTATAAACATATTTATTCATATTTAAGGGATAGGGTATTCATTTTTGTTGTTCAATGAATTGTGGAGCTTCAAAAGTTATAAATATTTTCCTAATATTATTTTCTTTTAATAAGTTAAAGCAAATTGAATAAAAAGTGTAAAATATTTACTAATATATGTAATTATTATGTGTACAATGGTTACACATATTGAATTTTTACCTTTACCAATGTTCAAGGTTTTGGACACTTTAAGACAGTTTTAGTCAGTTTAGGACAGTTTAAGACCGTAAAACGCAAATACCAAAACTAGTTTAGGACGTCCAAAACCTTAATCCTATTTAAATGTAATAAAATATCTTATCTATATTTTTTTGTTTTGTTTTATTGTGGAAGTTTCAGTAATTAGAACTGATAATGGTTTATCTCTGTTTAATGTTTTTACACATTATTGATTGTTGATAGATATTATAAATAAACTTTGTATTTTTGCTATGTTTCTCCACTGCTGCAGGCGTTCCTGAACCTGCTCACTGTTTTTAACTGTCGTCCCCCCACAGGATTATTCCGTAGGTGGTGTTTTTCTCCCTTCTGTTATAACATTCTTTTATCTTTTCAATTAATTTATTCCAATTGCTGACAGACCTTTTTTCACCTTTTGTGATATTGTTATTTTATTGGTTTTGGTTTGGGGAATTTTCATATTTGTTTGATTAATTACGTTTGATTAATTACGTTTGATTACTTTATTTATATTATATGTTGTGTAGTATTTAATCAATGATTCACTAAATTGTTGGCTCTAAGTACTAATTTATGGTAACCCTTCCAAACAAACAGCTATTTTAGTTTTTAAATATTTCCATTTAGTTGTAACTTAAATGTCATTTGTATAAATTATCAGGGACTGCAGACCTCCCATTTTTTCTATTTCAGCACCTGTCCTTTTTTTCCTGTTATTTCCTACTTTTCCTTATCTTTTTTAAAATCAAATTCTAATTTCTAAAATAATTTCTAAAATTCCCCCTTTAAACAGCCGAGGAAATGCATTTTCTCCCCCTACAAATTGCGAGAATATTGCCCATAATATTGGAATAAAAAATATTATGTATTCAATTAAAAAAATTATGTACAATTTTCTTTTATTTAAATAAGTTTTTATTTTTTTGTAAATGCAACGTTTCTATTACTTTAAATTAGTAATTTGTATATCTTTTATTAAAAGTATCTTACAGAAAGTAAGAAAAAATTGCCACATGGTTAATAATAATTGTATGGTAAATTAATAATAATTGTAAACTTCAATAAATGATAGAACATTTATTTAATCAAATTTTTTTTAACAAAAAGAAAAAATTCCTTTCTAAAATAACTTTTAAAAAAAATCATATATGACATGTATTTTTGAATTTTATAAAATAATAGTTTTGAATACAAGAATACTTTATTTATTAACTGCAAATAACTTTAAAGTGAATTTTTTTATTTGTTTTTCAACACTCCTATTTTTTTTAAAATCCTCCTATTTTCCTTACTATTTTCTGAAAATTTCGTCTGCTCTCCCTGAATTACATATTTAGATAAAATGTGACTGCTATTGTTGTGTTGGAATTTTATTATTGACTAGGTTTTTTATTCAGCAGAAAGATTACTTTACTATAAATATATCTTTAACAATTATCTTGAAAAGATATTTAAGTTCAAATAAATAAAGCATAACATTTACCTTGAAATCTCTTAGCATATTTCAAGACACAAATTTGTTATGTTTTGTGACAATATTTGCTAATCTATCATCTTAATAAGACTATGGAAATATTCCATGAGATTGTATATATGTTTGTTTCATATAACTTGATTACACAATTTCAATAAAGTAATAAATATTTATTTTACATAATTTTCCCCCTTCCTAAATTACTTTTAAACAAATGGAAGACAACATATACAGTTGAGTCTCTCTGTAATTAAATTCAGCGGTTCCAGTTGAAAAAATTGAATGTGGGAAATTTTTTTAAACAAGTTAGGGATTTATATTGCAGATTAAGTTATTCATTGTAATAAGTTCTAAAATATTTAATTATAAATTTTACTTGAGAACAATGTTAATTTATGTTATAAATTTAGTATAATCATTAATTTTTATTGTAGAAACCCCCCCCCCCCCAAAAAAAAAAAAAACATCATTATGTGTTGTAACATGTACTTTTATTCCTTTTACTTGAAATTTTCATTACAAATTTCACATTTTAGGAATGCAGGATTGGAAAATTTTTCTTCCATGTAATGGTTTTGAATGAATATAACATTTAACTCCAATGGCTGTGTTACATTTTCATTTTGGCAATCACTCTCTCTTTTCTTGCATTTATTGTCCATTAAACTGTGTTCAAAATCTCTTTATTTGTAAGATATAAAACAGTTAAAATTCTATTGTCTACTTCTAAAAAGTCGCCTCGCAGTGGACTAATCATAAAGACATGGTTCCCAGTAGAACATCGAAGCTTACCTGCCAAGTCTTCTGTTTTTTAAAAAGATTTGTGTCTTTTTACGACTACCCGTATATGTTTACCCATATATTCTCAAATTTCTCTGTATTTCTTGAAGAAATTTTTTAGAAAAAATTTTGTCGATAAAATATTTGCTGAAGGCAAAAATGCTTCTTATTCCTTGAGGTATGATAATATTGCTAGTACTGCAGTATGTTGAGGGTTAACAGTGTAAGTAATTATAAGTAATGGTTTAAGAAAATCTTCTTTAGATTAAGTTTTATATACATATTTTTATATTTTGTTTTTATACTTTATGATTTATATTTTGTTTATAAGCATATTTTTACTTCTCTAAATTTTTACTTCTCTACTTACTTTACTACTAATTACTACTTACTTCTAAGTGCTTCTATTATTTCCAATTTTGAATTTCTTTTTTTTATTTACCTGATTATGCATGGATGTATCAAAACTTTAATTGTAGCCTAAAAAAATGTCGCCAGTTAAATCTCCGTTATTTTATTTTGCCAATGTTGGTAGGTATGCAGAAGTCGAGCATCACTGGCTATGGCCAGTAAGCGAGTGGGTGTCTACTTAGGTCAGTTTGCTTGGAGACCGAGGGTGCTCGGTATCGGTCCTGGTTAAATTGTTCTACTTAAAGTGCCTGACTTTGCGTGCAGGATGTCGGGCTATCAAAGCAAAAGAACGATCCCCTCTGAGGAGGACCAAAATTATGATGGCATGTCTTCGGATCATCCTGAGGGATGTTTCCCAGGCCATTGCCTCTAGCCCATTGTGCAACTCTAGTGCAACGTAAATAAAGTACCTACCTAGTTCTATGAAGTGAGAGGGGAATAGATGTGTCTTTCTTTTATTTCCTTCTAAAGATACAACTATGCAGCTTTCTTCAAAAATGATAGAAAAATTGTAGATATAAACATCTGGGAAATTTTGAATATCCATGAAAATTTGAAACAATAAATGCTTGAAAAATTTTTTGTATTGAAACAATCACTTCTTTATCCAGAGAATATTTCCAATCTTTTTAAAAATTTCAATTAAATAGTTCTTCGTGGGGAGAAATTCACTTTAAATAAATTCTTTCCAGGGAGACTCTACTGTAGTTGTATTTTAAAGATCCAAAAAATAATAATGGAATTAAAAGTTAAAAAAGATACGTCCAATTTTTTTCTGGTAATTCAAATTAGGTTGAGACTTATGGTGCTATTGAAATTGAATTGTTGTGGAAAAATTGTTCTTGTGTCAATTAGTAACATTTTTATTAAAAAAAAAAAGTCACTAACATATGCTAAATTTAATGCATCAAATTTTTGAATTCGAAGAAATTGCTTTTTAAAAATTATGCTGAAATATTATTGACTTTTAGTTACCCATATATTAGTTATTATTTAACATATTTGCCTTATCTTATTAACTAATTGCATTAGCCAACAAAAAATAGGTTTTGTCTACTTTAAGTTGCTATTTACTAAATTGATCATGCGAAATATAAGAATTTCTTATCACTTATTTTTCTTTTTTAACTCTTTCTACATTGACTAAAAACAAGGAGTTATTATTTTATAATTTAAATGAAATTATTAAAATCAGAAACTTAAATCAAAATTTTAATCTCTTCACTGAATAAAAACGTTAAAACTGCAATTGATATATTTATTTAAACCTTTTTTCACCACATGGTATACCTCTATAAAAAGATAGAATAACCATCATATTCTTATAGAAATGACAATTCTTATAATGATTCTTCTTTAAAACACAAATAATTAGTCAGGTAACGCATATACAGGAAATGCTACTCAAAGGAGTTTCAAAACACAATGATCATGTTGTGAGCCAAATGGCTTCAAAACACACTAAAAACAGTAGCCCGGAAATATGGACAGTCAAGAACTTGCAGCACACCCTGGTGTAATCCATAAGAACACATTACTACTTCTAAAAGTACTTTTGAACATTTTTTCCATTTGGGCTGTTGTTGAGATTGATATGGACTTGATACAAAAGTTTAGGAAAATTCCACTGAGGCACAATTTTTGGATAACATTAGTAAGGTGCTTCATACAGGATGCTTAGAGTTTTTAAAAAGTGCTTAAAGGTGATTTTCGTTTTTTAAAAGCCCTTAAAGGTGCTTTTTTCAATGGGTGTTTTGAAAAAGTGCTTAATTTTCCCTTTTCCAAAATGAGATATTTTTTCTTTACCGTGTTGATTTTTGCCACGAATTATGCAAAAAGGCATTGTCCTATTCAGCATTTTTTTGATTAATTCAAATCCAATTTATTTTGGCTTACCGTCGGTCTGTAGTGTATGAAAACGCCAATTGTTTTACATGTTTGATGAAATACTTGCGGGTCCCCATTTACGTATACTGAGCTGGGTTTAGTGGGAATGATTTTTATCTCTCATGTGCAACTCTGCTGCATTTTGCAAAAGATTCTCAATTTCAGGCTTCATTTTCCGCCCTCTGAAATTGAACCAAATTTTTTTATAGAAAATAAAATAGAAGATAGAAAATTTTATTTTCTCTTGTTAATTTCACCATTGGTGACACGCTATTGTCATCAACACTGGCAAGCAAATGAAACTGGATAAAACCATCAATGGTCAAAAGTTTGCCAACTCTGTCTAATTGTGATATTTTTTTAAAGTGCTTAAATGTTTTTTGAGTGCTTGAAAAGTGCTGAAAAGGTGCTTATTTTTTGTTGTAAAATCTCGTTACGCACCATTTATAAGTCCATTCATAAGTCCATTACGTTATTTATAAGTCCATTATTTAGTCCAACTACTTAAGATGATGGTCAATTTAAATATTCTCCATGAACAGTTTAGTAAAACAGCAACTGATTTTACTCTCCATATTTTGGGTGTCCTAAATTAGATGGATGGTTTTCATAATTTTATAACAGGAAAACAGTTTAGGTTTTTAAAAATGAAAAAAAAAAAAAAAACATTTTTTTAGCAAATTTATGTGACATGCATCAATTTTTCCTTCCAGATTACTTGAGTGTAGTTTAAAATTTTTTTAACAGATCCATCAAAGAACCATGATTAAAAAAACATATCACAACATGTGTCACAATATATGTGTATAACATTACAATGTGTAACCCTGCTTATTAAATGGCTCCTTTTGAAAAAAATTGTAACACAATTTTCATTTATATAAAGGTTTTGAAAACTAGTGATGCAATAATCAATTATTTTTCTTAGATGTCAACTGCAGCACCATCTCTCAATAATAATAATAAAATTGCATTTAGACCAAAAATTCAGGAGAGGAAATTGTGGCATGCATGCCCTGTCACTCAATTTAATGCAAGATTTAAATTTTTTTTAAACTATTTTTCTGAAAACTTTTTTGAAGAACACTCAGTATAATTTAGGATACCCTCTATTTTTAGTGCTGTCTCGTATAAGATATATGCTTATTATTTTAATTTAAAATTATTTTTTTAGTTAGTGAAATTGATCAACCGTTGACTCCCGTCTCTCCACCACCACCACCACCATTGCCTCCTCCATTTTTCGGAGACCAAAAACCGATACAAAGTGTACAGAATGGGAACCCTCCTTCCCCGACGCCTGTTGATTCCGGTGGGGGGCGAACTGCCCTCCTCTCGTCGATTCAAGGCTTCAATAAGGGGGCTTTGAAGAAAGCTGAAACAAAAGATTGCAGTGCTCCTAAAGTTTAAATGAGGACTATTTGTGCATTCTTTTTTTTAGAGATAATTATGTCTGTTAAGAAATGTTCTTTATTATACATATTTAATATGAATACAGCAAAAGTTTAATTATCTGTCTTATGATTAATGAAAATGAATGCCTTAGTATGCGAAAATTATAACTCAATGTCAGTAGAGGGATGTTAATTTGGGTGTAATTTATTCTTGCCAAATAAATGGCATTGTCAGTGGAATCCTTTCAGGCTATTTTTGCGTAAAAAAAATTGTGAAAAAAAAGTCATGCAAATTTATTTAATGTTTAAACCATTCAATTTTAGATACCATGGTATTTTATGTTTAATGCCAAAAGTTTTTCAAAACTAATATGTCAGGGTTACCACTCTACAGGGTGAATAGGGAAAACTTGGAAAAAACAGAGAATTTAAAAATCACCTAAAATAACAGGGAAAATGCAAGGAATTTTTATTTTCTCTTTGCAAACTGGGGAAATACAGGGAATTTTGTTTCTTATTTTCGTCTTTTAAAGAATGGTAACCGCTCAAAGCAAAATCTAAAGGACATTTAAGGATAATATTACACCTATACTCAACTATTTCATTTACTATTGCATTATTTAAGTGTGTTCAGCTGTTAAAACTAGTATAAATCACCCAATATAGCTCATGTAAGACCACAGTAATTGTGTTTCTTTTTAATATAGTGTGTATAATATATACAGGGATTTTTTTTCCAGATTTGAGTGGCAACCCTATTAAAGCCAGAAGTTTTTCAAAACTAATATGTGCAGTAATGTGAAAACTTACTAAAAATAAAATTCTTTCTATATTTTTGGTAATCCTTCATTGTCAAATTAAAAGTACAAGTGATTAAAAATTTCTTTTTTAATATTTAACATGCATTATAAAAATAAATAATTGTTTTTTAAACAGGTAATAAAATGCAAGGTTTATATGTGCATGGGTGATTTCTTTTCAGTTGATTGCAAAAATAAGAAGTTCGAAGCCAACTTTAGTTTCCGAACTCATTCTAAAGTTGAAGTTATGCTAGTTTTTAGAATCGGTTATGGGAAAAGTTATTTGAAAAGATCATTTTTATTAAATGAAACTTTGTGAAGGGACAAATTTTGGCAAAGTTAGTTTTTATGAAAGGATATTTTTTTATAAATTTGATTTCTGTGCAGAGGCAATTTTTATGAATTTGATTTTTATGAAAGGACTGTTTTTACTAATTAAAATTTTTAAAATGAACCATAAAATTGCCCCGATTTCGAACCCATAATTGGTCATGGGGTAAGCAATCGGCAGGTTCTTAAAGTCAGATCAACCTAATTATGATCTTTTAAAATATATATGCTGAAGAAATTACAGCCGATTCCTCTAATTACTGAGTTATTCTCATTTTAATTCTCTGGTTTTATCAAGTAAAATTTTTTTAGTACATAACTAACTCTCACGATTCTATTTGAATTTAAGTGCATACATATAATGATTGAAAATGATGTATATATGGTACAAGATTGTCGGATAATACTTTTACTGTGTTATTTGTCAATTAAAAATATCATTATGAACAAAATTGTAGTTTTTTTAGATAGTTTGTTTACAAATTATGTGTATAAAGAGCTTCAGATACTAGTTTTAATGTAAATATATTTGTCTTACTATGAACAAATGATGTCTACTGCACACTATTTTGGAGCTGTTTTTTTAAGTTGTTTGCACAAGTTGATAATTTTTAAACAAGAAAATTAAATTAGAATTATTAAACAAGAAAAAAATTATAATAAATGTTGGAAACATCCCTTATTAAGTGATTTAGTTTATTTTTTGAGCAAAGATTTCAAATCCACAGCTGTATTAGCTGTTCCATTACCTTTTAATTTTAATACATTTAGCCAAATTAGGAAAATTTTTTTAATTTAAACTTGGTTTAAATTTTTAATTACTGTTAAAAAATTAATGTTTTTAATTTTTTTAACAGTAAATTTTTCTAAAATTAATAATTTTTTTTTAAAATTTGATGTTTTTTTGCTTTAAATAAAAAGACATTAAAAGAGTTTTAACGATATTACAGATTGAGAAAAAAAAAACATTTAACATTAATGGTAATTTGCGACAAATGTTTTATAGAATTCAAAAATATGGCTACGAAAAAAATCAGTGTAATTAAATAAATTAGATATGCAAATGAAAAATTTTTATATTAAAAATATATCCACTATTTTTTTACGTTTATTTTTAATTTGCAGCTAAAAGTATGAATGAAATTCGAAAATAAAATCATTCAAAAATCAGCATAAATAAATGAATTCTAACTAAGTTACCTATAAGTTACTTGAAAATGATTGCTATCTGAAGCAGCAAAGCTGTCATGTTTTATATGGGCTCGATGAATTTTAAGCCAACAAACAGTTTGGCTTGAAGAGTGATAAATATACAAAATTGGAAAGGATGTAAATATATAATGTATACAAAAATATTTGTCGGAGTTCATTAAACAAATTAAATTTCATAAAACGTTTTCAAATATAATTGAATAAATTTCATAAAACATTTTTTGAATTTCATGAAACATTAAGGTAATAAGTGCTTGTTTTAATCATTTTTTACCTATATAGAACTTTATAAAATGAATAATGAATTTATTAAGCAGAATTTTGAATTATTTTTTTAATGCCCTGAAATTTTTGTGTGCAATATTATTAATAAATTTAAGTTGAAGAAATGAACAATTTTCTGCATTTGGGTAAATTCTTAATGACTATATATGCAAAATTTTAAATTAATATTGAAACCACACAAATTTATGTAACTAAAACCTGTAAAATATTTAGAAATTTTACTCTGGAAATCTCAAGAAATTTTATTTTGTCTGGAGAGAGACCATCCTGGAGAATTACTTCAAGCAGATTTTTAAATTGATTTTTGATCAGATTTTTGATTTTGCAGATTTTTGATTGTGGTAGCAGAAGAGAAATATAGCTTGATTGATTACCACACATGTCAAAGATTTCAAAATCATGTTAATAATTGTATCAAGAAATGCTTTATTCTTTTATCAACAAAATTGCTTAAATTATTGATTAACTAATTCAGCATTTTAAATATGAAAACATAACTTTATTTCTCCCTTGTTTGCAAAGTTTTCTACTAGAAATAACTTTTTGTAAAGAAACTTATAGAAAAAAACCTTTTTGTTTGGTTCAAAATAGCATAGACAACTTATAAAATATGACTTGTATAAAAGTAACCATATATTTTGTGAAATACTTAAATATACGATACCTATACTTGGCATTTTTCGCAAGTGCCAAGTATAACTATCATAGTTTTTAAAAGTTAATTATTTCACTAAGTATATGATTACTTCTTAATTTTATGTATAGTTGATAAATTTAAGTAAATAAACTACAAGGTTGTGTATTTTATTGATCAACTAAGTCAGCTCTTTAAATATGAAAAATCACAGATATGAATATATAAAATTACCTGAGTTTAGAACTATTAAGAAGTTTAACTGTTTATTTGGTTTATAATACCATAAATAACTTGATAAAAGTGCCAAGTATAGCTATCATAGATTTTAAAAGCTAATTATTTCGTAAAATATATAGTTACTTAGACTTATTTTTTGTGTTTAATAGATAGATTTTTAAAGTAAGTTAATTGCATAAATACGTTTCATTTTGAAAATCTACTAGATAAAGATATCTTGTTGATCTCTATATATAAGTTAGCTCTACGGGGAAATTTTTTAAGTTTGTTTTTGGCAAATTTAAAGCCCTAGCCAGGCATAACCTGCTACCGCTTGTGTCATAACTCTCTAACTTGACAAATACGTGATAGTTTGTTTTAATATGTTTTCCCCCTTTTTTATGTAAAAAACTTTTTAATTATTCTGTTAAATATGCCCTATTATTCACCATATAAAATTAGTTTTTCAATTGTATATTTTTGTGTTACTTTAAGTATTGATTTGTCATGATTGAGAGTGGAATTGTTTGAAAAATGATTATTTTTTTCTCAAAATAAATTTGAACTACAATATATTTTATCGTCAACTACAAGATTAGGATGATTTGATTTACTTTAAAAAGGTATAATTTATTTCGTTTATGTTAAAATATTTTTAATATAATCACTTATAGTAAACTTTGTATTTAGTTTTAAAGTAAAAAGAACCTCTGAAATTTGTTCCTTTTAATGTTAATTGTTACTTCATTTTCCTAGTTGGTATATTATATCATTCCTTATTTTGATTTATTTTAGTTTAAATAGGGTAAGATGAATTATAAATATTTTTGCATCTTTTGAACAGAAAGTGCACATTATAAAAAATATTTAATGTCTATGAAAATCAGTTGTTTTCTAAGAAGTCTTATTATTTTTTGTACAAAACTTTGATGTAAGAAAAGATAAGTATGAGTGAAAGCTGATATTTTATTCAATGTCAGATAGATAATTTTTTTGTGCATAAAAATTTAATTGTATTGTTTTTCTTAAGTTTAAAAAATAATATATTTTGAGTAATATATATATATATTGATCTTTGCGAAATCACTTAAAATAAATGAATAGAAACTAAAGTTTTTTAATGTACTTATTATTCAGCTTCCTATTTTCTTAATTTAAATACTATTTAGAAATGTACACACGCATCTCCATTCTTGTGTTTATATGCTCGTGATGCATATTTAATATCCTTAAAAAAAATTTTTTTAAGGATAAAATTTGATAAAAGGATTTTGTATTTCTTCCAACAATTCCTCAGATGAAAAAAGGTAGGGCATGTTTTCAGCACTTTTATTGTATATATTTATAATAT
This sequence comes from Parasteatoda lunata, assembly GCA_949128135.1. NCBI lineage: Eukaryota > Metazoa > Arthropoda > Arachnida > Araneae > Theridiidae > Parasteatoda > Parasteatoda lunata. The sequence goes on along the minus strand of OX421979.1, from coordinate 91,054,327 downwards.
GAATATCAGTATAATATTTATTTATAAAACTTTGCTTTATAAGTATAGCTATATTAAATGTACTGTTTTAGCCTTAATTTATATTGTAATGAAATATTGTTTATTTGCCAAAGAATGTTTAGCAAAATCTAAACTGTGTATAATATGTAAATTAAATAGTGAATGTGTATTTTTATGGTGAATGTATATAATTACAGATATCAGAAAGCAAATTTTAAATAAAGTTTATGATGACACGTATGATTTTGTGCTGCAGACCTTTTTTTTTTTTTTAAACTTTGGCTCACATGTCATAAACATGCATACTCTTTCATAGGTATAGAGATTTCTGTTGTAGTAAATATTTAAATTTTTCTTTATTTAAAGACTGTAGGAAATAGAGAATTATAACAAAGTGCCTACTCGCTTTAAAAAATCGCAGATAAAATATTTTTTTAATTTCAGATTTGAAATTGAATAAACAAAATTTTAGAAAAATGTATTTCTCCCTCCTTATAACCAAAAGGATTTCAATAAAACTCACCAAATCTGTCTTTTATAACAATGAGTAAGACTGAATTGCAGCCTTATTTTACTATGATAAAAAACAATGTATGCAGGGTTGCCACAGGCCTACTATTTTCAGCTTAAGGCAACTATGGCAACTTTTTGTGTAAAAAAAAAAATATATATATATATTTTCAGGAATAGGAGATCTTTCTGTGCTCTTAGCTATGTTTTTTTTAGCATAAATTGGGTTGACAACCAGCGAGAAGTGACAAAAATAGTATTTGCTTATTTGGTACTAAAAATTCTATGAAGTATTAGAACTAATGTATTCAATGATTATTCTGACTCATTTCTTATCAAATTTGGTCATTGGAAGGAAAAGTTTAATTGCTTTACTTTATTAATATATATCCAAAAGTTTACATATTTTTTTATTGAAGTAAAAAAAAGACTTAATTTTAAAGTAATAAAAGATAAGAAGATAGCAAAGCAAATTAGTGAGCACATTTTATTGGTTGAATATTAGAAGTGACAATAATAGTTTTTGCTTATTTGGTGTAAGATAATAATAAAATGATTAATAACAAACTAAACTTTAGAACTTTATTAAATAAAATATTTCCACAACAAAATGCAGGTGAAACATAACAATAAATCAAAATTTGCAGTTTCTATTTTTATATTTTACCAAAGAAAAAAAAATTTTTTTTTTCCACATCCATTACTTTAAAGAGCTGCACATAGTTCTCTAAGATTTATTCATGTCTAAAGCATAATACATTTATGACTATAATATGAACACACAAACTAAATGCAATTGTAGGATATTATTCAGGCATACTTATGAAGCATAAATTTGTAATTAACTGAACTGATTGATTTACAATAACATATTTATGGAAACCAAACATTTCAGATGATCTTAAAACTGTAAAATATATTAGATAATGAAACTTTACTAAAAAAAAGTTTTGGTTTATGAATCTGAAAAATACATTCAAGCTGTAAACAAAGTTCTGTACATATTGCATATACAAAGCAATGCAAATACAGTAAAACCAGTTTAAGGTAACCACTTGTGGTACATTGCTTAAAAGGATTTATAGAGGAGATTAGTTATTGTTTTCTATAGTTTTTTTTTTAACATTTTATTTTTACAAATAGATCAAGTTATTTATATAATTTTTATATGTAACTAATCAAAATAACAATAAATATAATTATATTAATTGGAGTTAAAAGTTTTATTTATTAAATAACCCACTTATCTTAAGTAATAAGATAAATTACTGCAATAAATTTCAATTTGTTGCATATATATTTAATATTAAACTGATTAGTTTTAAAACTACTTATAGACAGTTTGGAATAGCATTCAGCAGTAATCTCAGACAAATTTGGTAGTAAATATTTTGCATCTATTTATTATACAAGTCCAATTCCATTCTTGATAATAGTGTTCAATTTATACTGGTTTCACTGTATTCAGAAAAAAGCCAAGAAAATCGACACAAGAAAGATACTTGATAATAAAAAACTTCTTTTACTTCACAATTCATTTAAGTGAAAGAGAGATTTAGTTTTATCATTAAAATTTTAATATATATGACATAGAAAAAAAAATTAATCTAAAAAACATTTCAATCTGATTTCTATAAACGAGGCTCGCTTCATTATGTATTGGTAATACTAATTTAAATATTCAAATAAGCAATAATCTGAACAAAACTTCTATTTCATTAGGGATTTTTTTGAAAACTCTCAATTTTAGGAAATTTTCTAAAATGTACAAAAACTGGGAGACTTTAAATAAACAGGAAAAAATGGCAAAATCCAGTAGAGAGCTTTATCTATGTTATTAAAAAAATGCACATATTTTTTAAAAAGCAAAACCAAAATACTAAATAAACAATGGATTATTGATAGGAACTAAAAAAAAAAAAAAAGATTTATAAAATTATGATTAGTTAAAAAAAAAAAAAAAAAATTCTAACTCTCCCCCTTTAGCCCTTTCATGGAACCCTTGTTGTTCTGTCGAAATTTTTTTTTTTTTGGGTACCCCTGTACTAAACAAGGCAGCATAGAGAGCACCTGTCTCCCTTTCTCTTAATTAAAAGTTCAGGAAATTTTTTAGTGACTACCTCTGAACTACAATATCCGATTAAATTTAGGTTAGAGGTTGACATCATTTAAATTCATAGAATTTAAACAGGGCAAGATGCATGGGAAACTGTAAATCATATGGTAAAAATAGATAATTTTTGTATCTTTGCATAATTTATTGCCATAATTATTAGCTTTTTCTTAGCTTTCTTTTAATTGTAAAAATATGGAATAAACCATTCCTCATGAAAATTTGCTACGAATTGAAATTATAATTTTATTAAATAAAACTTTTAATCTATCATGTGAAGAAATTATATTGCGTTTTTTGTATCTTAGAATAATTTATAGGACCCTAATTATTAGCCTTTTTCAGGTTTACTTTTATAAAAATAGGGAACACATTACTGCGTGTGAACATTTTAATTAATTTTCAACGCCTAAAATTTATTTAAATAATGCGTCAACAAACGTAGGTCAGTTATTTGATTTTTGAATAAATTTATCTGGTAGTACAGTTAATTCTTATTTTAAAGAGCATTTTCTGTTATAAATCCTCTTTAATGTAGGGATGTCAACATATAGAATTTATTTAATTAATAATTTAATTTTTATTTTAATGAGCACTTTCTGTTATAATCCTTTTTAATGCAGGGATGCCAACATATAGTAACATTCTTCATTAGGGGCCAAGCTATTTTATCGTAATAACAGAAATTATTTCTAGAAGCGATATTAAAATGCAAAACAAATTCATATTCACACGTTAATGAATTTTTAAAGTGTAATATAAGCAAATATATTTAATGGAGTGGTCTTTAGAGCATTTAACTGTATGAATATTAGCAGTCCACTTTAAAAGCATTAGAATGAATTATAACTTTGAATTTAATTAAAGAAAAAAAAATGTAGGAGTGTATTTTTTTTTAAAAAAAAGTTTCCAAATAAGAGTTTGTCAAATTTACAAACTAAATAAACTACCATAAATTATGGAAAAATCATAAAAATAAGAATAATAAAAATTTAGATTCATTTGTAATTTTTAGCAGATTCTAAGTTAATAGATTTTTAGCAATGAAAATAGGCTTAAATATAATTAACGAAGTAAGCCTAATAAATTTAATTGTATGAATATCAACAGTCAATTAAAAAAAGTATTAGAAAAATAACTTTGAATTTAGTCACTGAAAAAAAAAAAAATTAAACTTACTAATTCAAAAAATATTTTCCAAATTAGAGTTTATCAAATTTACAAACTGAATAATAAAGCACTAGAAAATAATAATAAAAACTTTAAAAAACAATAAATTTGATTATATAAAACAATATTTTTTATTTGTAGCAATTTTTAAAAGCTTTTAGCAATTTGTAGTAGGAGCTAAAATCTGTAAAATTTCAGGCATGAGAGTAGGCTTAAATCATGAAAAAATACATAAAAAGTGTGTGAAACAATTATTTATGTATTTATTAAAATTTTTTATTCACTATATGTGTACATTCACAGTCCAACAAATTGTTAAGCTTTAAAAAATAAAACATGATTAAAAAGAATAATTAATGTGAAATAACAAAATAATGTAGAAATATTAAGAAGGAATAGACATTGAATATTTTTTCTGAAGCTTGGAACGTCGGAAATTTCGCCTAAAGTGGGAAGAAACTCATGCCTGAAATTTAAAGAAAATTTGCAGTTATTGGCAACCCTGTCAATGGAATGGAACGACGTGCTAGTTGTCTTTCTTATATATAAATAAAAAACCTATATATTTTAATTACGAAGCCAATTCTTTAAGGCTTCTTTCTTAAAATAAGAATCTAAAGAAGACTTCAAAGAAACAGAAGGTTTTTCATAACATAAAAGGTTAACCGGTTTCTTCACTGTTCCAAACTCGGTTAATTTTGAATCAATACAAAGCTTCAGTAGTTTCTGTTTCAAGTTTTCTGCAGGACGAGCTCCAACTTTTGGAAGATCATTTCTTTTGGTAGAATGGTACGTTATCTGAGCGTTATTGCACTTGTCAAAGTAAGGACTAAAGGATTGCTTCAAAACATCAGCAGGATTTAACTTCTTTCTGATGATTTTAAAGCCTTCAGCTTCCTCATTAGATCTGCATTGTGTGTCAGCATTTCCTTTATCTGTTAAGTTTGATGAAAAAGAATGCATCAACTTATTGTTTAAGTTCTTGCTAAAATTTTGTATATCAGAAGCAGGACAGACAGAGGAATTTTGAAGAGGTTCTGAGAGCTTATCGCTGCAAACATTAAGCGTTTCTTCTTGAATACTTAAATCACTACTGATACTTTCATTATCCTGAAAGGAAAAATTCAATTGGAACTTAATATATAGAAATTATTAAATTTAAATAAAATTAAAAAAAAAAAAAACACATTTAAGTTATAAAGCAATATGACAAATTATCATAAGTGGTAATCAGGGTATGATGTTGATGACCAAAAAAAAAAAAAAAATCCTTAAAAAATGCTACAAAACAATAAAAATGAAAGTCTTTATAAAACTATAAAAATGACTTTATATCAAAAATGTGCTTAAAAATTTTTGAAAAAAGGTTTTATACAGACTTTTATTCAAAAAATTATAAAATTGTAATAAATTCAGTAGAAAAATGATACAGTTATATAAATACGTAATTTATGTATAAATAAAACGTCATTCCTGATAAAAAGAATAGAAATTTACCAATTTTTAGTTAAAATTTTTTAAAAAATCAGAATTATATTATCATATGCTTTTTAATATTCTTCAAATTAAGATTGCTTAAAGCATATTCTTTATATCCTGAAAAACTGCTCAAAATCAATACTTATTCAGGGTGCATAGCCAAATTATTCAACAAAAAATAAGCACTTTTCAAGCACTTTAATAATATTTTTAAGCACTTTATAAGAATATCATAATTAGGCAGGGTAGGAAAGTTTTTGACAATTGAGGGTTTTATCTGGTTTTAACAGTCATGTCAAAAAAAAATTCTTTTGGCATTGTTTTTGACAATTGTCAAGATTTTTGAATCATGCAAATCGAATGTCGTTTTCATAAGCTGAGGTCCGACGATGTGGCGAAATAAATTGGGGTTGAATTAATTGTAAAAACGTTGAATAGAACAATGTGAACAGCGTCTTTCTGCATAATCCGTAGCAAAAATCAACATGGTAAAGGAAAAATCTCAATTTGGAAAAAGGAAAAGTAAGCACTTTTAAAAATACCCAATGAAAAAAGCACCCTTAAGGGCTTTTAAAAAACGAAAATAAGCACCTTTAAGCACTTTTTAAAAACGCTGCGCACCCTGTTATTATAGGACATTTAAAACAAGATTCAACGCAAGATGTATAACGAAAAAAACTCCAAGGAAAATAAACTTAAAATGAAAAATTAATTAAAATTTTTTAAACGAATGGGTAAACAATTTAAGAGGCGAAAAAGGACAAAAATGACTACTGCTTTAGAGAGGAAAAAATTCCCAAAAATACATTTATCATTAACATCCTAACTCTAGTGATAACACAATATGACTAATTATTATCAGTGAGGATTGTAGCACTACAGAAATGTGATAAAGAGGTACTGTTTCACTAACTTTTCACTCACCATTTAAGCTAAAAATTTTAAATTAAGTAAGATTAAAATTGGTAGCTTTTCTTTCAGAAGATTAGATTGCACGAATAGTCATACTATTTAAAAGAGTCTTTTTAACTTGTGCAATTCTGAAATCAACCAATAAATATTTAGATACAAACAATACAATATACTGAAATAATACCAATACAACAGGGATCCCACCCAATTTAAAAAAAAATAAAAAATACCATCTCTTTTCAATGACCTAAAATGAAATTTTTTGAGGTCCTATTCAGTAATATTGTTAGTATGCTAAATACATATCAATCGGATGTTATAATTATGCAGAAGCAGAAATTGTATATTTTTAAAGCACAATGCTTAGTTGACAAAAAAATGCATTTATTAAATTTATCACGTTTCAGGGGTCTGTCCAGGCCGAATTTACTACCGTTTAGCGGTACCTTCACAAAATACTTTTTCATAAAATTTTATTTGTGTGTCCCTTAAGGAACAATAAATCCATATTTTTGTGTTGATTTTTTTAATAATTTTTAATTTGTCACAAATTATGTCTAAATTTTCACAAAATAGGTACCTCTCAGAAAAACTTAGACAGACCCCTGCATTTGCATTGTTTGATAGGTGTAGATTGTTTAATATGTGTAGCCAACAACTAACAATGCAAATGTGTGATAGATTAAATATGTGTATATAGATATATATAGATTAAAATATTGCTATTTCAAATCACTTTGAGGACTACAAAAAAAAACTTCCAATTGATATTAGATACTTGTCAACTTTTAAAAACTGGCATCAGACAGTAAAAATTTTCATGAAAAATTAAATGAAGCAATTTAGAATTTAAAAACAATATTACATCAAACAAGCATAGTATATAACTGATAGAATTTGTTACGTAACTGCACAGTTATTAAAATACAAAGAGTCTTCCTTTTTAATTTCTTAAATCAAATTTGTGGTTATAGGAAAAGTACATAAATAGATAAAATATCTAAATATATTAATTTAGCATATCTGTTTTAATTTTAAGAATAAAATACTTATTTGGTTACCTTAGAATAATAATGTTCCCTACGCATAATTTTTAAGTTGCATGCATATGAAGCATGGTATGCTATGAGTGAATCGAAATTATATGAAACGTGAAGTTAGTCTCGAAGATTGCATAAATCATGTATCACAATGTGCAGTTTGTAAATTGAAATAGAATTGAATGTATGTGATGCATATTTCCAAAATGTGTATATTGATATATGAAGGATGTATATTTCCAAAATAGGGACAATATGAATAGCAAAGGATACATAAAAATGATTTTAATTTGAATCCTGTTGGATGATTCGTTAATCACTTTAATACAAAACGCTATGCGTGAATCGCTAATAATTTTCATGCAAATAGCGATGCATATACTTGTAGGCAAAATAATGCAAATTGCAATTTGTGATTCGTTAAGCACTTTACTGAGAATAGCCATTTGTAATTCATAAATCATTTTGATGAGAATTATGAATAAGTAATTCTTAAATTCATCCTTCTTTATGATTCCCAATGTGTGATTCATAAACCACTTGAATGAGAAATTTCAAAAACTCTATGTGATATAAAATTAATGCATGATACTAGTGGCTAAAAGTGATTATTACTAAACATGGTTTGTTTCAGCATTTTTTTTTCACATTTGATTTCCCCCACACCCTACTTGTATTTTTGTCATTCCATCACAATAGCAAGATAGGTAAATAAGGATATGGGTCAAGAATTCTCACTTTGCTGACCTTAACCATCCTTCAGTAAAGAAAATGGCAAATTGATAAGGAAAGAAGAGTAATAATTTGAATTTCTATAATTCTTAATAACTAATAATGCGCTAATCTTTATTACTTTTAGCACTGTAAAAATGTTAGATTTAGCAATTAAACACAGAAAGATTATTAAAGTTACCATGGCATCCTTCTCTTGAAAATTCACTTGATTAGAGCAGGAAATCACCTCAAATGATTCATCGGAAGAAGAAATTGAAGATGTCCTGTATCTGTTCATGAAATAGTCAGCATCTCTTTTGAGTTGAGTGAGGTACCAGGGATCTTGACACATTTTATTCTCTTCAGTCTTGCTGAGCTCTAAAATAGCTTCATGAACTTTGTGCTTAAAATATAAAGAATAAAAAAGTTTAAATATACAATTATGATTTGGAGTATTAATAATTTCTACTAATTGGAAAACAGGCAGGACATAACAGTTTTGGAAACAAAAAAACTAAATTTAGCCTACAGTTGCCACTCAAATCTGGAAAAAAAAATTCCCTGTTTTTCTTGTACACAATGTATTAAGAGCAGAGTTGGCAACGTTTAAAACAAAATAGATTAAGCTATGGTTTAATCAGTCCTGTTCAAAATTGTCTTAAACTGTCCAAAACCTTTTTATTCAAATTCTGTCACAATTTTAAAAAAATTGTGCTAAAAATAAAATGTTGATTTTTGAACAAGAAAGAAAATAAAGACAAGTTTTTGTTTTATTAAAAAATATAATCATTATTTTTAATATTGCATTATTTATCCTTATGCAAAAACATAATTTATCAGTATTAAAAGCATATTTATTCATATTTAAAGGTATTCGCCTTTGTTGTTCAATGAATTGTAGAGCTTCAAAAGTTATAAATCTTTTCCTATTGAATTATACAGTCAAACCTCGATATCTCGAACTTGAAGGGAGAGGAGAAAAAATTCGAGATACCGAAAATTCGAATTATCGAAAATCGCATGTTATCGATGGTAGAATAAAGAAAAATGCTCTTTACATACCTTATTTATTATTCCATATTTATTGTAAAAACGCTTTTTAAAAAAGATTCAATTGTTGTTTGCTTTAGAGATGTGTAAGAAAGTTTGTCTATAACACTTTCTAAATGGACTATAGATTTAAATGTCTCCTCTGTCATATTCGGCTGCCTCTCAATAAATCTCCTTACAGTGTCCACTGCAGAAAGTGCTTGTTGGTTAGTAACATTGGGCGGTAAATCTTCGATGCGGCAAATCTTCGATTTCCTCATCCTCTTCTCCTGATAGTTCACAAGAAGCTTTCGTTTGAGCGATGATATCATTGTCATCCCACTGACCACACACTGTTACTGCATCATCTACGTTTACAAAGTCATGAAATTCCATGTCATCAAGATTCATGAGTCCGGTCAATCTGTCCCAATCATTTTCGGTGTAGTTTTCAGCAGAATTAACGATATTGATTGTTTGACTACTTTCGTGATCTTTAATGAATCCAGCCTTCTTGAAGCCATTCATTATCGTAGAGGAAGACACATCATTCCATGCCTTGTTAGCCATTCGCATAGCTTGTAGAACACTAACACCGGATGGAAAAACCCCATCTTCCATTTCGGACAACATTTTTTAAACCACTTGATGATGATACTATACTTTAAAACTTTGGATGATGCCCTGATCAAGTGGTTGAAGTTTTGAGGTAGTGCTTGGGGGGATAATTCAATTTTTACGTTTTCCATTTTAGGTATGGTATTGTGCCCCGTACACAATTTTTCGTTTTTCTGTTTTCATTTTCTTATTTAAATTTTTAAGCCAGCTTTCAAAAAGTTTTGATGTCATCCAAGTTTTTCGATTAGCTTCATATTCTAAAGGAAATGATTTTATGCTGCTGAAATATCTTGGTTTTTTCGATTTCCCTATCTTCAACGGTTTTAACTTTTCTGTTCCATTCATATTTGCACAAAACAATAAAGTTAAACGCTCTTTACTTCTTTTGCCTCCATGACATGCTTCACCCTTTACATGTATAATTTTATCTGGGGTGCATTTAAAAAAAAGTCCAGTTTCATCCGCAATTAAAACGTCTTTTTCGTCGTAATCCTTCACAATCAAGCATATTTTCTTCCTAAATTCTTCACAAACTTCTTCGTCTACGCAAGCACTTTCACCACACATTTTCAAAAATGTAATGTTGTTACGTTATTTAAAATTTTCAAACCATCCATAATTGCCTTTGAAATTTAAATGGCCTAATTCTTTTGCGAAAGATTCAGCTTTTTCTTTGATTATAAGTCCATCTAGAGGGATGTTTTGACTTCTACATTGTGTAATCCACATCATAAGGCCCTTCTCCATATCGGGAAATTCACAGTTTTTTAACTTCTTTCGCTTGCCTAGGCTATCCTCGAACTTTTCTAAGATAACTGCTTTATTTTTTAAAATTGTCGAGAGCGTACTGCTTGGAATCCCAAATACCTGTGCGATTTCCTTTTTCTATTAAAATTTTTTTTCAACTTCGTCAATGATTTTCTTCTTTATTTCTATGGAAAGCGTGTTTAATTTTCGCTTGCTAGCCATTTTAAACAAATGACTCACCAAAGATCCAACGTCTAAGTGCTCTAATTTGTTAATAACCAAGAAAGGAAACTTTTTAGGGGGTCGCTTGGTCAAACAAAACAGGCCTGCATTCACAGGTATCTTTCACCCCTTGTTACAATGTTAAGAAATTTTACAGTGTTCTTGGAAGCCACCCACCCTTTTGATTCTTGTTCATGCTGTCATTTCCAGTTTTCTTAAGACCACCCCCCAAGAAATAACCTTGCAGAATAAAAGGACAAAGAGAGCATAGATGGTCATTGAATTGCAATGACAACTGACAGAAAAGAGATAAGGAAACAATAAAACAATAATTTCTACTTGGGGGGGGGGGGGTAAGAGAGGTGATTTCAATGTGTTACTGTTTTTTTTAAAAAAAAGTTTATCATTATGAGAATTGGTCTTCTATTCTTAAAATTTTTGATTTTTTTTTAGAATATTTTTTTATTTTCAAAAAAAAAAATCTATACTATTTATGGAAAAAAAATTCAAGTTATCGAGGGAATAGAAAAAAAAATTCGTGAAATCAAGTTTTTCTTAACATTAAGTGTATAGGAAATTTGAAGGGAATTTTTTTTTCTTCGAGATATCGAAAAATTCGTGAAATCGAGGTTCGAGTTAGCGAGGTTCGACTGTATTATCTTCATTCAATAAGTTAAAGCAGATTGTATAAAAAGTATCAAATATTTATTAATATATGTAATTATTATATGTATGCACATATAAATCTTTTCCTATTGAATTATATTATTTTCATTCAATAAGTTAAAGCAGATTGTATAAAAAGTATCAAATATTTATTAATATATGTAATTATTATATGTATGCACATATAGAATGTTACAAATGGTAGAATTTTTGCCTTTTACCAATGTTCAAGGTTTTGGAAACTTTAAGACAGGACAGTTTAGGATAGTTTAAGACAATAAAACCCACGTGTCATAACCAAAACCAATTTAAGATGTTCAAAACCTCAACCCTGTTTTATATAATTTTTCTTTAACTCATTAAAGGAAAATATTTATAACTTTTGAAGCTCCGCAATTCAATGAACAATAAAAGTGAATACCTTATCCATTAAGTATGAATAAATATGTTTTTAATACTGATAATTTATATTTTAGCATAAGGATAAATAATGCAATATTAAAAAGAAACTTTTTTAATAAAAGAAAAACTTGTCTTGATTTCGTTTCTTGTTCAAAAATTAACTTTCACAATATTTTCCTTCTTTAAATTCTGATATAATTTGAGTGAATAGTTTTTGGACAGTTTAAGGCAGTTTTGGACAAAGGGGTTTTAGACAGGACGGTTTAAACTGCGGAACTATCCATTCTGTTCTAAGCCTTGTCAACTCTGATATAAAAAGTATCAAATATTTATTAACATATGTAATTAATATTGATGCAATGGTCACACTGATAGAATTTTTATCTTTTACCAAAGTTCAAGGTTTTGGACACTTCAAGACAATTTAAGCCAATTTCGGAGAGTTTCAGTCAGTTTAAGACAGTAAAACCCACGTGTCCTATCCCAAACCAGTTTAGGACGCCCAAAACACCAACCCTGTTATACACAATTATAATATATTCTCTATTGTGTTATAATAAAGAACAATAGCTTTTACACAAATAACAAGTGTTAAACTCTTACCTGTGAAGTGACAGAAGGACTGGAGCAATTGCAATCAGACACAGAGCTCATCATGCTACCAGATCGACATAATTGCATAAACCTTTCACAATTTGTACACCTTAGTTCTCCAAAGTACTGCTTTATTGCTTCCTTCACTGACATTAAATTGGAAGAGAAGTCTAGATTTGTATTAGCACCAGGATCAACACTGAAAAAAAAAAACCCACAAATTTCAACTTAATTTGTGTTTGCTTATTTTTTTATACAGTTAGAACTCTATTTAACAAAGCTGCTAAATCTTGATAGTAAGAATGATATACATCTATTTCATAGATCTATATCATTCTTACTATCAGGATTTAGCTATATCATTCTTACTTTCAGCACCTGATAGATATCTATGAAAAGTTATCCCATCTTAGAATCAAATTAGCATGTCTTATATACTAGTGAATTGGCATTTTATTTTTGTAGCGGTAGATACACTGCATCATTAAATAAAAAATCACCTTTTGAAATACTTAAACACTACAAAACAGGTTTTAAATACATAAACACTAGAAATAATTAAACAAGCAATTGATAAACTTTCATCTTGTAAACTAGTATCTACTATTTATTTTACAAATTTTAACGATAAACGAAATCTGCATGGAGAGCAAGAATAGAGCAAAACATTACCCAGTTTTTCACTATCATGCTACATACATTTTCAACTAAAAAAAGCTAAATTTATGTATAAAATTATAGCTGCACTTATTATAAAAGTAATTATTATAAAAGTACCACATGAGTTCTTAAGTTTAATTGCTAGTGATAAAATCCGTTAGTTTTGTCTGAGTTTTTTTTGTTTAAAATGCAAACATTAAGGGAAAGGGATTTTACTGCTTTTTCTAAAGGTTAAGTGGCTTTGAAAATTAATTCACAGTTATTTCCCCCATAAAATGCATTAACAAGTTTGAAATATTTTTGGAAATAGGGAAAGTGGATCTCAAAAAAAAAAAAATTGTTAAATAGAAAATTCACTCCGTTATTTGGAAGTTACTTTACAAAGAAATTTTTGAAATCTTCTTGGTTCCTCGAAAAAAATCGCAGAATAGAGAAATTTTCAAAATGAAAGTTCGTTAAATAGAAACCCGACTATATTTATAAAACAGAGTTTAAAAAGAACTGCTTTTTTTTTTATCTTCAATCTGAATGGTTTAGTTTGAATATTTTAAAAAATTACCTAGAATAACAGTTTTTGAGTTTAAACTTATATTTCAAAAGGGAACAATTAATTAGTTTTAAAGGAAAACATTCGTAGCAAAATAATGACCCTGATATGAAATATAAGTTGATGACAATTGTTGTTTAATAACAGATATTATGGTTTGCCAAATTAATTAATTTTCTCTGACTTTTGGAGCATTTTAGTTAATTTCTATGATTTTTCCAGATTGATAAGTTTACGCCGCCTTTCTACATTCTCCCTGTTGAGTGGTACATTGATATCAGATAATTTATCAGGCTCTGAAACTTTTAAGAGAAATGAAAAATTTGTGATAACCAGTTTGAAAATAAACTTACTTAAACTTTCTCAAGTTTTCCGCAGAGAAGCAAACACATTTCGATTTATCGGGCAATTGGTTTCCTTCGGGTGAAGCCTTTCTAGCTAGGTCGTGACAGAGACGATAGAAAGAAGATTGACGCTGACGACGATTCAGAAACATCTCATCTACCATAAGAATCATTTCTGATGCTCTCTCATTAAGCAGCTTAACAGCTTCAGAAGTTTCAGACAAAATTATATTCTTCAGCTTCAATAACAAACAATACTTTTTATTAACAACTCAGTCTTAATAATAAAAAAGTACAAAATCTATCATATGCAGGCTGTCTCAATCAAACATTTCAGAGCTTCAGAAAGGAGATGGGGTACATCCTGACGACTAAATATCGTACAGCATTTTAGGGAAGGAAATGCTTTCTGTAAGCTGCGACGCACATGCAAAAATATAACATACATTATACGCAAAAACAAAAGAAACACGAGCTAAAGAAAGCGCTTGAGGCTTCTTCATACCTGACAACAGAGAAATAAAATAAAGGAGATTTTACAAGCAACATTTTTTAGGTTTTGATACATCATGTAAGTCAAAAAGAGACATTCAAAATTGGAAATAATATAAGCACTTACATTTAGTGAAGTAAAAAATATGTATAAAAATCTTAATCCAAGGAAGACTTTTTTAAACCATTATTTATAACTACTTAAACTGTTAACACTCAGTACTGGCAATAACACTATCTGTTGAGGAATAAGAGAAATATTCTTGTCAACAACGGATACTTTATTCCCTAATTTTTATTTATTAAATTTCTTCAGCAAATATGAAGAAATTTGAGAATATAGGGGTAAACAGGGGGTAGTTGTATAATTCAGGCGTATTCGTTAAAAAAAACAGGAGACTTGGCAGGTGTGTGATATGGACGATGCATTGAATTCAAAATATTCTGGAATAATCCAGACTCGAATTTCTCCCGCAGCTACCAACGCCATCAACTGCTACAAGAAAACACCAGTACACAATGCTGCATACATGCCCCAGAAGGAGCTCTATCATTTAATTGCCATGGCCTTTTCAGGAAAGAATATTCAACCCTGTGTTGCAATCAGGATGCAATCCTCCTTTTTTAGTTCGGAAATATTAAGCTAGCATCATTTAGAAACACTGCCTTTTTATTCATATACCTTTAAAAAATAATAACTCACTGTTTAAATAATAATTATCACTACTAAAATTATCTGCGTTTTAAGGTTTCATTTTGATAATTATTACTAACATTTATTTTGTTAGGAATATTTTCAACTGTTTAAATTCTTATAAGTTTCCCTTTTTTGGGGGGGGGGGGGGGATATTAATGAAAATCTTTAACTTATTTTAAAATTATTTTTTAAATACCTTTTTTTAAAAAAATAAAAGGCATCTTTCAATGTTCATTTTCTCAAAACTTTCAGTTTAAATTATAAAAAAAAGTTACTAAGTCAATAATTTCTTTTTTAGTTTACTTTTTAAAAAAAAAAAAATTTTGCACAGTGATTGTGTTTTAGCATACCTTTATTTCCTATAGACTACAAAATTTTCATTTATTTTGATAATAATTGAGAATTATTTTTTGAAATATGCATATAAAATAGTATAAGAGGGTAATTTAAAAATTGTTGATGACTAAATTCAGTTATTACATATTTTTACACATTTTAATAAATTTTTATGATGTTAAGTGACTGCCCTTTTTCATTCCTAGAGAGAACTCTGCCTTCCACACTAACTTGTGTAAGTAGAAGAGCTGTTTACCGCTAAGGCTACTTCTTTTAACTGATCAGGACACATTTGTATAAGTTCTAAAAAAGGAGTCTTGCAAGAATGAGCGATCCTATTTCTCTAATTCTGCAAGGGCAGGTATAGAAATTTTATTTATATTGTTTCATTTTTAAATTTAAAAGTGCATAGTTTTTTTTCTTCTTTCATTCGCTTTACATTTTCAATATTATTCAAATATTTCTAAAATCATTATTGGAAGATGATGATGATAAAGACTTAGCTACAATGTCTGGAGTCTGACTGTCCTAATTTGAATACTCAAATTGTTCTGAGAATAATTTAAATCTTAGAGAAAGATCATAGATTTCCTTTTTTTACCTTT
The DNA here is from genome assembly GCA_949128135.1 of Parasteatoda lunata. NCBI lineage: Eukaryota > Metazoa > Arthropoda > Arachnida > Araneae > Theridiidae > Parasteatoda > Parasteatoda lunata. The sequence continues at coordinate 91,038,430 of OX421979.1, read as the reverse complement.
TTAATATCCAACAAAATTCAAACTGTCTAACATAAACCTTTGTAACTCTGATTCAGACACCACAGCTCTAGTGACGATTTCACTAACCCCGTTTTCCCTTTTATTTAAGAATGGCTCCTTAAGACTTCGTACATATTATAAGAATTTTTTTAAAAAAGAAAATAAATTAATGTTAATAAGCATTATTAATTATCAAAAGCTTTGAAAAGCCTTTTAGAATATTACTTTTCTTGCAGTCTTATCATCATTATGAAAGTCCCGAACAACTTCAAAGAACTCCATAATCACTGAGGGCTCTAATATTTTCTGCATTTCTAGGATGCACTTGCCTCGGCATGTTTTGTCTGAAAAAAAATAAATAATAAAATTGAAAAAAAAAAAAAAAAGATGAATAACATTTGAAAAAAATACAGTCATACAACCTCAATTATTATATAATGAATAGAATACATAAAAAAGTGATTACTTAAATTCCAATGTCATAATGAGTGTTATAAAATTATTGGGAAAATACAAAAAAAAAAAAAAAGAATCGCTATAATAATAAATAACTGCCCAAAAACCTATCTTAAAATAAGGAAAAATTGTGACAAAATTGTCCAAATCAAACGTGCCAAAAGTGATGACACAAATTTCTAATTTGCGTGTCGTAATAACTTTATATAAAAAATATCAGAAGTGAAAAGGAATGAAAAATTATAAATAACTTCTGAAAAAAAAACCCATATTAAAACACAAGAAATGACAATGGAATTGTCACGCATCACACATTTTAAAAAAGTGATAGCTAAAATCTAAATGTGCACATCGGAATAATGTATTAAATATAATTGAAAAACCACATTGAAATGGCAAGAAAACGATCAATTTGTGCTGAAAACACTATCAGAAAACCACATGGATTTATGGATTTAAAAAAAAAAACAGTGCAAATAGATCGCTTTAAAAAAAAACACACATCGAAGCACATAATCCAGCTTAAAGGGCATGCAGGTTGGAAACTTTTCATTCAAAGGGCAAACAGAATGTCCAGACCCACAAACGTATTAAATATATTTGAAAAACTATATTGTAATGGTAAAAAAAAGATTAATTCTTCCTCAAAAAAAACTATTGGGAAATCACGATATTTTTCAAAAAACCGCTGCCAATTTCGAATAAATAACTGCTTTTTTAATTATTTTTTTCTAACTGAAATATACATACTGGGGCAGATCATCAGGCTCAAAGGGCATACAGGACGGAAACTTTTTATTCAGAGGGCCAATGGAATGCCTTGTCCCACAAACCCTCAAATGAACCCTGTGTACCTATTTATTTATGCTGTTAGTTCTAAAGATCAATAATTTTTAAAACTTTCAATAAATTTAGTATAATGACTAAAAACACTGTGAGTGTGTCATTTTTGACACAAAAACTCTTTAACTAATTTTAAGTGACTTTTCATTTATATGGGTCATTCCTAATTATGAAAAATTCAGACTATAACAACAACAAAAACTCCTATTGATATGTGGGCAAGCTAGAAGTGTAAAATATATAGCTAACTCTGGGAAAACCATTATATATCTCTTCTACATTAAATCGAAAAATATTAGGCATAAGTATTACAAGTTTATGTACTTAAAAATTTACCCATAAAGTAGGTTATACTACTTGAGTAAATTGGTCTCGTTTACTTTGTACAAATATGTCAATACTATGAAGGCATAGTTGTAAGATAAATATATAAATTTATTAAAAAAGCAATCTTTGAAAAATATTAAAGACAACAGCATTTCAAAAAATAAACAAGTATAAACCAATTATATAAAATAGTTCACTAAAACACGTAAGAACCTTTTAAAATTGAAAAAAATATCGGATAATAGCCACAGCTTTTTTTTTTTCTTTACAAGATTGCAATAATGTAGAAGAAAAAATTATAACATTAGAAATCGTATATTCAGCACTGTAATACACATTCAGCGCTACTTACAGTCAGATGGAAAACCAATAGATGGATTCATTTTGTTTTTTTAAATAATCATAAATTTATTCCACTCGCTCTCATAAGAAGCTGATGCAGTAAAAAGGGTTAGAAAAGATAAGCGTTGCGTTATAAGCCAAAATAAAAACATCAGAAGAAAAAGGTGTTTGTTTGGCACATTTCTTCAAGATCATAGCTGCTGAAGTTAACCTCCTAAATTATGGACTCGACTAAACATGATAGATGCTCTAGTTCTCCGATCATCCTAAATTTGATTGCTCAACATCTATCTATTTGATTGGTTCATACAATATATATATATTGATTTTAATAGCATATGAGTGAGATGAAAGCGTAAATAGAGTGTTTCGACATTTGTTCTTGATCTGTCTCACACATCTTCATTTTTCGTCATCGTTGTTGATTGTTTAGTAAAAGTCAGTTATTATTTTATTTTTCTATAATAAAACAGTTTTAATTTATATTCGATTCATTTTCATGAAATTATTTAACAAATAAGTACAAAGTTATAGTTTCTAAAACAACAATTTAAGTTAGTGCAATTTGTATAAATTTTAGTATAAATAATTTTAAAGATCATTTTTGCTTCCGCATTTTAAACTAATTTTATACTTGTTAAAAAAAAACAAAAAAAAACCCCGTTTATTTTTGTAATACATGGGAGGATTTCTGTATCGTGATCTGTGGCAGAATAATCCCCAAGATTTAGTAATTTACGACCCGCGTTTTAATTTTATTTTTTTTTAAATTTGCAAACTTATTAAGTTTATCTTGCAATATCCATTTAGAGCTGTAGATAACGATACAGAAATAACCCTCAACTAGTATATTTATATATTTAATTTAAAGAATTAGAAGTAGTATTTTTTTTGTTGAAAAAAATTGTTCTTTAAAAAATTTCAACAGAATAAATTTACTTATCTACACAAATTAATTACTTTACATGATCATTTCATTTACATGATCATCATTTAGTGCTATGCTAGTTTATAGATTCTTATTGTTATTTAAATGCTGGAAAATATCGAGCAGTGATTAATTTTTTCATTGTTTGCTTTGAAAGTATCTGAAAATCTGCATTAATGAAATTTTTTAGGAACCATTTATTTTACTAAATCATTTGCTGAAGTTTTGTTACTCTTCTCGGTTTTAGTAATGATGTTATTTAAAATCTTTTGGGTCACTCTTTAGGCTTTGGGGTACAGTGGTGGTTTATAGAAAAACCTTTATTTTCACCTTTTAAATTCAGATATTTAGTTGATTTTGTTTTCAAGCTATATATTTAAATTGTGATAAACATTTTACTTTAACAAACTAGTACTAATAAGTTTAATGTTGTATCTCTTGCTTAAGTTAAAAAGATATTAATTATTTCTAAGACTTGTAGAGGAGCATCTAAAAAACTAATTTATTTATGGAAAATTCAGAATAAGATATTATTCAATATTATGGTTCCTGAGTTACAAATCGCACATTTAATTTATAACTTTTTGAGTTGCTCAATTTAAGCTGATTTCATCCTAAATCTAAATTTTTATTAAAAAGCAGTTATTTCTATGTGATTTTGAAAATCCGTATTTATACTACGAGATTATTACGATATGTGAGTTTCTAGTCACACCTTTAAATAATAATTTTTTTGATGTATTTTGTTTATGTTGATATCATCTCAAGCAAAGTTATTTTTTAGGCAGTTATTGTTCTACATTCCGTTGTAGTTTATTGCAACATGTGAATTTTAAATAACAGGTTTAAATAATTACTTATAGACACAATTTATTCATGTTATATAATTAAGTGGGTTTTTTTTATGTGCAATTATAACAATGCTTTTTAATAGATTTTAACAATCACGTTTTTTTTTCAAAAACTTTTGTATTAATACGACATTCTAATCACGCTTTTAAATAATCACTTTGTGATGCAATTTTGTGCCCATTTTATCGTAAATCCAAATTTTTTTCTCACTGTTTTTTCATCAATTAGCACCATGCATTTCCAAGTGGTATTTAGAATCCTGATATTTTAATGCAATATTATTGCAATATTCTTGTAGCTTAGGCAATCTTTTTGGAAAAAATGATCAATCAAATGTTTCCTACTTAAAATTCATAAGCCTGTAATAATTGAAGAAATAAAAATAATATCTCAAATATAATACCAAATAAACATTGAATCTTATTTTTTACTCTCACTGATTTTGTTTTAATTTTTATTTAAACCCTATAATTTTTTTAAATTAAATATTTAATTTGAATTTATATATATATATATATTTATATATATATATATATTTATATATATATATATATATATATATATATATATATATATATATATATATATATATATATATATATATATATATATATATATATATATTAATATTATATATATATATAAATATATATTATATATATTTAACGAACTTTCATTTTGCGAATTTCTCTATTTTGCGATTTTTTTCGATGAACCAAGAACATTTTGGAAATTTCTTCGTAAAATAACTTCCAAATAGCGGAGTGAATTTTTTATTTAACAAATTTTTCTTTGAGATCCACTTTCCCTATTTCCCAAAATATTTAGGAACATTTCAAACTTGTTAACGTATTTTATGGGGGAAATGACCTTGAATTAATTTTTGAAACCAATTAACATTTAGAGAAAGTAGTAAAATCCGTTTCTCTTTTTGTTTGATTTTCAAACGAAAGACTCAGACAAAATTAACTGATTTTATCAGTAGCAATTAAACTTAAGAATGCATGTGGTAATGTATGTTTAAAATGTATGTAGTATGATAGTGTAACACAGAATAATGTTTTGCTTTCATGCAGATTTCTTCTATGGTTAAGATTTATAAAATTAATAGTAGATACTAGTTTACAAGATAAAGGTGTATCAATTGCTATTTTAATTATGTTTAGCGTTTATGAATTTAAAACTTGTTTTGCGTATATCTCAAATATAATACCAAATAAACATTTAATCTTATTTTTTACTCTCATTGATTTTCAGATCACAGTCAGACTTCTATTTAACGAACTTCCATTTTGCGAATTTGTCTATTTTGCGATTTTTTTCGAGGAACCAAGAACATTTTGGAAATTTCTTCATAATTTTTTTTTTTTTTTTAACGACAGGCACTGAACTTTTCGTTCTTCGCCATTTTATAAAATAACTTCCAAATAGCGGAGTGAATTTTCTATTTAACAAATTTTTCTTTGAGATCCACTTTGTTTGCGTTGTTTAAGTATTTCAAAATGTGATTTTCTATCTAATGAATTTTCCATATAACAAACTTATTATCGGGATTTAGCGACTTCGTTAAATAGAGGTCCTACGGTATATATCCTTTCATTCTGTAAGCTTTAAAATTAGTATTTTATAATGAATTTTTTTTTATCCATGATATGATGCAAAAACCCCCATTTCTTTTCCCCAATATCTATCTATATATATTTTTATAAATCAATTTAACAGTTTTTTATAAAAACTAAAAAGGTAAAAAAAGAAAAAATTCAAAAAAGTAAAAGTAAAGTTGCATGGAATATCAGGATTGCCACTCCACAGGAAAAACCTGAAAAATACAGGGAATTTAAAAATCACCTAAATTAACAGGGAAAATGCAAGGAATTTTGATTTTTTCCTTGTGAACTGGGAAAATACAGGGAGTTTTGTATCTAATTTGCGACTTTTAAAAAATGGGGGCCATTCAAAGCGTAATCTATGGGATATTTAAGCATGATATTTGAGCTATACGAAAATAATGCTTTTACTATAACAATAAAGTATGTACAGCTGCACCTTTTTTTTTTCTCTAAGTTTTTCCAGCAATTAAAACTAATAAATATAGTTAGCCCAATATAGCTCACACCAGAGCACAGTAATTGTTGTTTCCTCTTAATATATTTGTATATAATATATACAGGGAAAACACAGGGAATTTTTTTTCCAGATTTGAGTGGCAACCCTGAAACTGCTTTAGAATTGCTGCTTTAAAACACTTAAACACCACAATTTGGAGAAATATTGAATTTGCCTGTTAGCAGAATACGCAAAAAGATGAATTGTATACTGTATATACTGTACTTTGTCAAATTCAATGTTTCTGTTTCAGAATAATAAATGTAGACAAATTTATTTTTAGATTAAGAAGCATGTCTTGTGTCACTGTAAACTCTGCACCTATACCCTCTGTTGCAGCAAGTACTGTTTCACAGAACATTATGACGGGGGTAACTTTTTTTTCTTCCCAGCATTTAATATAAATGTTTATTTTATCTATTTCATCTTTCTTTATTAACTATAAAATAATCTATCTTTAATAGAGATTTTATTTTTATTTTCATTAATTATTTCTTTTTTGTTTGTTATAATTTTTCTTATGTGTTTCATTATGTCTTAAAATTTAAGTAACTTTTAAGCAATTCCTATGCAAAGTTATTATTTTGGTGGAAAATGTGGTTCATGAAAATTGTATTGAATATAGTTTTATTTATATCACATTTTCGCAAACCAAATGTTACTGTAAATGCTGAAGAAAAACAGTTGTTCATGTTTTATTTTGTTCCATATGATTGCTGTGTTTATTTAGAGCTACTAAGTATGGATGTTGTGCACAGTTAAAACCCTATTGAAAGAAAATTACAGTAATAGTTTCCCAAAAGTTTTGAACATAAAAAATATTTAGTAAAGAAATAATTTTATAGTGTCTGAATTAGTAACTGAAATATTATTTACTAATATTTAATCCCTTAAATCAAGTGGCAGAATTTTTTGGGCTTTCTGTGACAAACCTCTCTATCACTAATATCTTTCTGCAGGATACTTTTAATAATAACAAATTTACATGTGAATAATTTAAAGGAACAGATACGTTATGTTTACAAGAGAATGAAAACCCTATTTGGATAAAATAAAATTGCATATAATTTTCTTAAAATGAATATGTAATATTTTTTTATTCTAATATCATGGACGATATTCTCCTTCTTGGAAAATATATTATGTAAATGTATATTTTCTTCATAAAGGAAAATTCTTTCTGCAAGAACTCTGTAACATTCTGTGTCAGTATCGCCTCGATTCTGCCACAAGGCCCTTAAATATTACATTTTTATTACAACGCAATATTTAATTTAAAAAAAAGCATTTACTAAAATAAAAAATTCCATTTATATAATTAAAGAATTCAACTGCGATAAGATGTTAGTAACATTTGTATAGTATGAAAAAAGGAAAATTAAAATATCAAACCAAAAAAATATGATTTTTGTTAATAAAATAACTGTCCACATTAGACTTAGATAAATTTAAATAGTTTAAGTTGATGACAGTTAATCAAAAATTAAAGTAAATCAGGTTAACCGTGCTGTATATTATACACATGTTTTACTGTTTTCAATGCTTACAGATTTCATTCAAAAAAAATTTTTTTGTTTGTTATTTAAAATTTCTTCAAATTAAATTATTTTCTTAAAAAATTATGCCTCAACTCACTTATTTTATTTTAAAACAAAATGTTTGAAGCAACCTGAAAGTATGGTGATGTAATAAATTTTTATTAATATATTTATCATTCTGAGAAAACTGTGGTTACTACATTTAATATTTAAAATTTAAATTTAATATATCTAACACTGTGTTATAGCATGCTAATTATCAATATTTGCCTAACTACATATAGCTCAATGCTTGCATGTAACCAATTCAAGAAGATTATCTCCTTCTTTTTTATACCTTATATCAAAAGTTTATTGGGATTTTGACAAATTGGAAATATATTTTATTAATATTATTCAACAATTTGCAAATAGTTCAATGCTTACATTTAAGAGGTAAGTCACTTTCTTCTGAGAATGCATTATTTAAAAAGTTAATTAAGGTAAATTGAAGTTATATTTCATTATTGTTTGTTGGTTTCTGGAGACTATTGAAAAACCCTATTACGACAGTTCTTATGTTAGTAAATTAAGTACCCTTTGACACAGTTACCTATTGCCAGATTTCCAGTACTACCTATTATCATAATTAAGTAAGGGGGTCACTGTTGCCAATATCTTCAGAACCAGAATAGTACCAATTTCTTTGTATATAAATTTTGTAAAAATTGTTCATAAATTATTTTTTCAGGCCAGTACTCTTGCTGCAGGGAACATAACTACACAAAGTACAGTAAGCACTCCCATTACCACTCAAAACTCAAATAGCACAGCTATAAATGTCAACATGTTGCCTCCTGATAGCTCTGCTCAAGTACATCAGGTATATATTATACTACAGCATAAAATAAATTGATTATTTTGTTTAAACTAAATATATTACTTGCATTATATATATATCAATAAAGACCAAAAGGATAAAAAGAGAAGAAGAAAAAAATTATTAAAATAAAATATCAAAAGAAAATAATGTTAAGAAGCCGAAAAATAAAAATATCTTTTCATTTTTTTGTTTTTCGGCTTTTTAATGTTATTTAAAAAAAAAATTTTTTTCATAATTTTATTATTCTTTAATATAACTCAAATAACACAGCTGTAAATATCAACATGTTGCCGTCTGATAGCACTACTCAAGTACATCAAGTATATATTATACTGCGGCAGTGTGTCCCAAACTTATGATTTTTGTATTCCCTTTCTAAATTTTTCGTAATGCTGTATACCGCTAATAAAGAAATTAATGTATTTTTTACTATAAAAAATTGCAAAAAAGTTATAAATCACAACTGGCTGTTGACACCACTAATTATTAACTGTTAACTCTGCATAAAATAACCAATAGGAAAATACATAATCGTAAATTTTCTTGGTTAGTGTTGTTTTTTAAATAAAACTTTTTGAATTTTAATTTGTTGCAAGATATTTCGCATGAGAACGTATACCTCTGCTAAACTGTTCCCATACATCTGGGGGTACACGTATCACACTTTGGGAAACACTGTACTACAACATTAAACTGATTACTTTGTTTAAACTAAATAAATTACTTGCATAATGAGGAAAAAATCAAACCTTTTTTTTAAAACTTAAATAAAGTTCTTGGAATCTGATACAGTCTGACATCGTTAACTTCAACTGACAACAATTACAAGGTGAGTAGACCATAACTTTCTCTTTTATGAAGAACGACACATTTTTTTCTACCATTATATGTGAAGAATTAACAGTGTAGATAATCAAATAAATATTAAAAAAAGAAGCCTCAAATTCTAAAATCATTCTTTTCAACAAAGTTTGTTTTTCTTTATGTTCTTATATTTTCAACATCTCTTTAAGAATGCTGATTGAAATAGAATTCATGTTTATCTGAATATCAAGAAAGAAAAAAAAAATTAATTATTACTTTTTTAACAGATCCAAGGGTATATAAAAAAAGAAATTTGCTTATTTTAATAGCAAAAAAATTTTAAAAAGATGAAAAAGAAAATAGATGCTCCTGGTAGAATGAAATCTAGATATGGGTCTTTTTACCGTGCTTACAATTTTTGCGGAAACTAATTTAAGATCTCTGTTATTGTTTTATTTAATTTTTGTAATTAGATTTGTATTTTTAGGTTCTCACTAAACAGCGCCTCCAAGATTTAGTAAGGGAAGTTGACCCTAATGTACAACCGGATGAGGATGTTGAAGAGGTAGAATATTTTATATTAATTGAAATTTGTTGATTTATTCTGTTGATAGTGTTTAAAGTGAATTATTCATAAAAATAGCAATGATGACAAGGTATTAAATGATAATACCACTAGATAAGTTTTTATTAGTTAAAAGTTGTAATGTGTAAGAATAGATCAGGGCCCCATGGGTCAGGGAGAACAGGGAATTTTATTTCAACTCTAAAAAATAGGGAATTGTCAGGGAAATTTGCAATTTTTTACAAAAAAATCCCTGGAAAATTCCTATAGTATATACCTGGAAAATTATGAGGCTTAGAATTGTCCATAACATTAATTAGTTATTGAAAATAGATTTAAATTATTCTAACATCTATTACAATTACTTTATTAAATTCCACCTTTTAGTGAAACTATGTTTTCATTCTGATTCTGTTATATATTTTTGCTCACAAAATCTAATATTTGATATTACAAATAAAATAAAAAATTCTGATGAATAAAGCATGGCATAGATAAAATATGGCATGGATTTTCATTGAAATTCACCTGATGTACCTGGAAAAGTCAGAGAATATTTGTCAAATTGAGTGGGAACCTTGATAGATTGAAACACACTAGCATTGAATTTATCTGTGATCATAGGTACAAAATTAACCGTTGCACATATTTTCAGAATTTCCGAAGGAAATTTCAAATTTCCCTGAGAATACCGGGGTTTCCCCGATTCCAGAGAGAGAGAGAAGCCACCTTGTTTAAAAAATGTAGCCTTTAAAGTGTGTTTGCAGTATATTCTTTTTGGAAACCTAATATTTTTTAATTTTTTAATAATCATGTTTGATATTTGTAACTAATTGGAAAAATCAAGTGTGTGCCCTAATTACAAGAATCAGGGAAATTTGATAAAATCAGTTCAGAAATAAATCAGGGAAATTTTCTTCTGAGTAAGTGTATGTACTGTCAATCCCGCTAAGAAACCCCCGAAAAAAATAATAAAGATTAACATTTTTTTGCATTTGTAGTGATTTCTGAAATTCCAAACTAATAGATGATATGGACAGCAGTACAAAGATTAATAATTTAAATAGAGTTTGTTGAAAACTTCTGTATTCTTGATATTATCATCATATTTATTTAAGTTAATAAAAAAGATTTTTTTCTGCATATTGCTGAAAAGACCTGCAGCTCATAGTTTTACTATAAAAATCAGTGAATAATGTGTCAATTGAGTAACTTTTGGAGCAAAGGTGTTTAACATAACAAAGATTAACTGTTAAATTTTCTATATACACTAATGAATAAAGATAAATTTTTCCTTTTATATTTTTGTTAGCTACTCCTGCAAATAGCTGAAGGGTTTATTGATGATGTGGTCAGTACATCTTGTTTCTTAGCAAAACATCGAAAGTCTTCTGTTCTGGAGGTGAAAGATGTGCAGTTAAGCTTAGGTAATTTATTTTAAGTTGAATTCTGTACATTTTATAAGAGTTAAGTTGAATTTTGTACATTGTCTCTAAACAATGGGCCCTGTGGCAGAATTTTTTCGGGTTTTCTGCAACATGCCTCTATAATACTAATTTCTGCAAGATATTTTTAAAATAACAAATATACATGTTACTAATTTAAAGTAACAGAAGCATCAACTTCAAAATAAGAAAGAACTTTTGGGATCAGGTAAAACAATTTTTTCAAATGAATATGTAATTTTTTTAATTCTAATATTAAAGGCAATAATCTTGTAATTTGTAGGGGGAAAACACACTAATTATTTCCTTTTTCACATTTGGTAAATCATCATCACATTAAAAAAAAAAAAATTTGAAAAATCATGAAATCCATAGCAATAACTACCGGAAAAAAAGATTGATGACAAAATCACACGACTCTTCGAAGCAGGGAACTAAGTGCGTGTTTTTGTTTTGAGATTCAGTTGTAATCAATAATATGGTATTCAAAGCAAAGAATATGGAGGATATAAAAGTATCAGATTTTAAAAGCTATGTGGAATTCAATAGTAATAACTTCATAAAAAAATAGAACGAAAATTTCTTCAGAAAGGAAAACCAAATTTTTTCACTTTCCTAAGGAAGAATCTTTCTGCAAGAACTTGGTATCGTTCTGTGACAATATCGTCGTGTCACAATGATTCTGTCAAAGGGATACGGAGATAAAAATTTTGCCTCATTTGATTTTATACACTACAACCTTTTATTAAGCATCATATACAGTTTTCTCATGTATTTCAGTAGTCCTGGTGTAATACTTTTTAAAGAATCTTTGTTCAAATACATGGTTGCGACTCTAGAGGGAGAATAGGGAAAATCTGGAAAATACAGGGAATTTAAAAATCACCCAAAATAACAAGAAATATGCAGGGAAACAAATGCGAAAATAAGAAACAAAATTCTCTGTATTTTCCAAGTTTGTAAAGTAAAAATCAAAATTCCCTGCATTTTTCCTGTTATTTTGGGTGATTTTTAAATTCCCTGTATTTTCCAGGTTTTCCCTATTTTCTTTGTAGTGTGGCAACTCTGTATTTGTACAAGGATTCTAGAACAAGTTTTTGTTTCTTTTTTCGTCTTTTAAAAAATGGTGACCAATCAAAGCGCAATCTATGGGATATTTAAGTATGTTCAGCTGTTCCTTTTTTTTTCTCTAAGTTTTTGCAGCAATTAATACTAATTTAGTTAGCCCTATATAACCCACACAAAAGCACAGTAATTGTTGTGTTTCCTCTTAATATATTGTGTATAATATATACAGGGAAAAACATAGAGAATTTTTTTCCAGATTTGAGTTGCAACCCTAAAATACTAGAGCTTATTCTAGAAGCTCTCTTTGACTGTATATAGATACCATAGTACACAATAACATTGTTAGACAAGTAATGCAATGCATAATTGCATTTCTTATGTTTAAAATAAATTATTTATTTATTCACTTAACCTCTTATTGATCGGTTAATTTTCGAGAAAACGGTCATAAAAGTGCTTATTTTTTTCGCATATCACGAGTACACGTATTTGATTAGTGCTGACATCTAGTTTAAAATATACTAACTATCTACAATTATCTTAAAAATATCCTGGTACTGCTATCTGGAGTGTAAAATGAGAAATAAAATGTTTTCCGGGTCAAAGAAATGAATTAGTTTTATTCTTATAGACACGTTACTACTGAACACTCCAGCCCGGAAATATGACGGGAGTGAGAAATAGAGGGCGAAACCTCACCCCGTCATTTTCACGGGAGCCAGAAGGAAGGGGTTAAACATCTAGTAGTTTTTTATAATTATAAAACAGAATTAGTAAATCCTACAAAATTAATTGTACCCTATTACTGCCATTAAAATTATCATTGCTAATTTATCAATATAAATGACATTGATAATAAAATTTAAAAATAATTATGGTTATTTATGGATTAATTGTTAATTATTTTTAATATTTAATTCAGGAAGGCTTACTGTAAGACTATAAAGAATAAAAAAAAATTATATAAAACTCAATTAACTTTGAAAAACTTAATTAAACCCAATGGATTTTTTTCCTAAAAAATGGTTTCTAATGAACCCGATCCAAACTGATATGGATAATCGGTGCTCTACTGTTGTAGTAGTTTCCACACAATAAAGAGCGAGAAGAATTGTTTCTTGCTATTGCTGTGAGTGCTTTAATGTGAATTTTAAACTTTTTTAATTTTAGAGAAAAATTGGAATATGTGCATTCCAGGATTTGGCTCAGAAGAGTTGAGACCCTACAAGAAGTCTTTCAGCACTGAAGCTCACAAACAGGTGATAATTTATTTAAATATTGATTAACTATTTATTTAAAAAAATGAAATATCTTTTGTCTTGAGGATCTTAGTCTTTACACACAATTCCTTATGCCTCAACTATCTGGTCTTGTGCCACCAACTATCCTATTTATTTGATTTTAAATTTTACTAGTCTATTTCTCCCGATTTTTCCTTGCACCAGTTTTTATTGACTTTATTAAGTTTTTACTTTAATATTTTAATTTCACAAATTTTCCTTTTAATTTTCAAATTACTCTCTTAAATTGATTGGCTTACTTATTGAGCATGTTTTTATTAGACTATTTTGTGCCTTACTTTGTTTTAGATTTTATATCACTGTTTTTATCAATTCGATCAGCTACTTACTGTTTTGAGTGTGTTAACTGCTTTGTACTTAATTTTATTATTTGTTGATTCAAATATTAATATATTATAGGCAATTTGTCTAGTATCATTAAGATTGGGGATACTACAATTGTTATTGATACTGAATCTTATTGGTTTCTTTTTCTTTTATTTATCTTTTGTGTTTTTATGGCAAAAAAAAAAAAAAAAATTAAAAAAACAAGGATTGGGCTAAGGTAGGATGTTTCAAAATGTCCTTATGCTAGAAGCTTTATTGAGCAAATGAGGTACATATACGCGAACCCAAACATAGCGCCACTGCCTTACAACTTCACAAGCCATTGCGTGGCAGAGGTGTCCAAAAAGAGCTTTGCTATTATCTGATACCTTATTTGTGTATTAGCAAAACTTATTTTGTTCTTTAAAAAAAAAACGTCTTTCCTTTTAATTGGGTTTATTAGTATGAATTTATTCACATAAAAAATTTTTTTATTCACAAAAATTATTTGTGGATTTTTTCTGTTTTTTTTAATGAAATAAACAATTATCCGGAAAAGGACTTAAAAAAGATGTTGTATATTTTTTATTAGTCCTATAGTTTCCTGCTCTCTTGCTACAATGACTGTACTAAACAATTTCAACTGAATTCTATAGTTTGAACTTAAATGTAAGAGAGTAATTAAAATGTTTTTTTAAACTGAGAAGTAGAGAAATATTAATATTTTATTATTAATATAATATTTTATTATTAATATTTTAATAATAATTCAGGCTGTACAAAAATAAAGCTAATTCCCAATTTTTTTTAAAATCAAAGCAATAGAATATGCATTGACTAAAACTTAAATAAATTAAAATAATGGCTAGATTTTGGTGTAATAATTTTTAAATAATCTACTAATTTGGTACTTTTTAATTAACTGAAAATATATTTCTCTCAGAAATATTTTACAAATGCCATTGCAATTTTTTTTTTTAGAGAATGGCATTGATACGAAAAACACTGAAGAAATAGAAGATTTTTGGATCTTTGTATACAAAATTCTATGTATTATTTATTTGTATAAAAATAAAATGTTTATTTAAAAAATAAAGCTCTCTGTAAAATAATTTACTTTTGTCAAAATATGTTTCGTTTTAATATTCACATATTTCATTTGCAGTAAAGTTTTTTGTGAGCTAGAGAATTTCAAACTGGTTTGAATAACTTGAACATTTAACCACTTAGCTAAAGGTCATACATAGATTTTTTTTTTTTAAAGTGCAGCTTTTAGCTAACTTCAGTGTTAGGTAAGCTATAAATAAAATTTACCAGTTTTGTTTAATCACTTTCCCTGTAAGAGACCTCTGTATTGATCTGTAACAGAAACGCTCATATTTTTTTAAAACTTTCTTTTGAGAATGAAAAAAAAAAAAAAGAAAAAAAAACTGGCTTTAACTAGAATTTCAGATTAATATTATGAAAAGTACATTCCAAATATTAAAAAAATTATTTCATACTGTTTACTATACATGAAATATGTTTTTTTTATAAACAGAAAGCACTTTTGTTACTTTAAACTAGTAATATATGTATTTGCTACTATTAAAAGTGTCTTTCAGTAAGGTGCTAGTACTAGGGAGAATTATTGTCGAAAGCTCGATTAAGTTCCACCATAGCGGTACCTTGTGACAAAGTTTTATACTAAGACCAGACAATAGATTATCCTCCTTTTGATAAAAGAAAATCAATACTCCATGCAAATAAGTCTATTATTATTTACCCACATCACATTTATTTTCTTTTACATGAATAAGTTTCTTTTACATGAATAATTTACACACATGTATTGATGGTTTAAAAAAAAGTGGTTTCAGTTGTCCAGTTGGCAGAGTAGTGCAGTTCCACGTTTTATCCAGTGTTCTGGTGGTTTGTCTGTAGGGAGGAGGAAATGTAGAACATAATTTGTAGAGTGGCCTGTAGTTGACAAAGTACCCCTCCTTTCACTTGTCTTATACAGTGGAGATCTAAAAAACAACACATTTATTGAAATCAAACTACATAATAAAAAATTTCAAAGTATTTGAGAAACAGCTTTTAAATAGATATTAACCATTTCAGAAGCCATCCAAACTATTTTTAAAAATTATATAAAACACCAGGATTGTAATAACATAGTTTTTACCTATTAAATGACATGGTTTTTAATCAAACACTATCTTGAAAAATATAAAGATCGTTACACTGGGGGGGGGGGGTGCACTTTGGTACATCCTAGACAGATAAGAGATCTACAACCATGGGTGCCACTCTAAAATAATTTCAAGACTGAACTTGTTTCTTAATTAATATGGTACATCATTGTTACTGGAATTTTCAGAAATTTATAACTCACTGACCGCAAAATGTACCTTTCCATGCTAATGGCCTCAATCTTTTGTTTTTAACATTTTTTCAAGAGTGAAGAGAAGCTACCCTCCCTGAAATACGCTATTCTTCTTTCCATAGCAACAGATGGCCTAAGACTTTGTGGCTGGGGAGTTCTTACTATAGACAAACTATAGCATGAACTTTCAATATAGTCTTGTTTAATGTAAAATTGTTCGCATTTCATAACTCTAAGTTGTTTTAAACTTTGTGTAAATTTAAAACAAAAGTAAATGACAGTGTTGATGTTTCCTGGGTAGTTAGTTCTTATTCTTGTTTTTAATTTTGAAACAGCCCCATTGGAATACATAAAAATAAAATTTTTCCAAAGATAGAACCTTTGAATCAACGTTCATACCATGGACATAGAATGAACAATTATACAGTTTGTTTTCTTCTTTGTCCTTAATTTTATAATACTAACACTTTTAACGCATTGTTTAAATGTAAATCAGTTTGGAAATTAGAAAAACGTTATTAGTTACGTGGTAACTAATATGTACTTGTTTTTAATTTACTTTGTTTAATACATGTTTTTAATTTTGAAACTACCCCATTGGAATACATGGAAATATAATTTCTCCAAAGATAGAACCTTTAAATCAACGTTCATACCATGGACATAGAATGAACAATTATACAGTCAGTTTTCATCTTTGTTTAAAAAATTATTAATTTTCTTATCCCAACACTTTTAATGCATTGTTTAAATTTAGAAAACTTTATTAGTTACGTAGTCATTTTTACCATAAGAAGTTTTTTAAATATGAGATTTTGCTTTATTTGAATTTTAAAATATATGAGCAATCTATTCCTATTTATATTTTTTAAACAACAAAAATCTTGGAATTTTGACAAGTGCATTTTTTAAAAAAATGTACTCACTTGTAGCGTTGCCCTTCCACTATGTTTGCTTTCATTTCTGGTAGAAGCCAAATAATAGGCATAGAATATGAGAGTACTTTAGGATCTTGTTCAGCTAATAGATTTCTGTAGGAAAAGTAAACAATGTTTAAACTACTATTATTGATAAGTTTGAAAATAATTATCTAAAGTATTCATTCAAAAAAAAAAAAAAAATTAACTTGTGGACATTTTAACACAGAAAAAAAAGGTTAAAAATATGTCAACCATTTTCTATAGGCTTTGCAATTATTGTTAGTGTTGCAGTGCCATGTTTTTTTCCCCTCAAAAAACAATTTTTTATTTCAGACAAATATCTATTAATTCAATTCCTACTAATAGTTCACACTCTCCCTATATCTCGTTTAAATTTTCAATCATTAATAAAATACTTTTTTATTGATCCACTCAAGTTCAAATATATTTTTTTGAACTTGTAGTGGATGGCACTTGATACAGTGCTTTCAAATAATAATTCATTAAGTCAATTTAACTAATCAATTGTAATTTTATATGTGAGAAAAATTTGTAATTATTTAATAAAAAGTAACTAAAACAAAAATTTTCTTTGTTGACCTAGGAATTGACTTAATTTTTTTTTTATATTACTTGTACATTTACAAAAGTTTGTACGCCTAACTGATTTACTACTTACACAAATTTTATACATCTTTTTTTATTTGTATATCACCTATCGCACTAACAGCAGTTAAAAAATGAGCTGACATGATGCAGCCACCTGGGTTTTGATTTCTGGTGTAGGCTTTTAACCAGTTTCAGATAAGTGGGCTTCTCTTCTATATATAAATAGGGAAAGCTGACTTCGAACAGAGTGGCCGGGGGTAAATTTAAAAAGTGGTAGAAAAATATTAGAGAAACAAATTGATTCCTATTTAATTCTATCTATGTTTGTAAATTGAAGGAAAAATATTTCCATTATACAACTGACCTAAAAGTAATGAGAAAATTGAAATGATCAAAAACAGCCTTATGAAATATTTGTGGTCACTAAATTTCTTTTGGTGGTGGCAACACACATCATGCCATTTGCTGTGAAGTTGTTAGAATGCTAAGCTCTTTCTACATTTGGGGGTTAAAAATTAAACAAAAAATGTTATGACTAATCATTATTAAAGTTATTTAGAGCAAAGGCTCGATTAGGTAGGTACTTTATTTATGTCGCACTAGAGCTGCACAATGGGCTAGTGGCGACAATCTCAGAAATATCCCTGAGGATGATCCAAAGACATGCCATTGCAATTTTGATCCTCTGCAGAGGGGATGGCTTCCCTGCTTTGGTAGCCCGATGACCTACGCACAAAGTCGAGCATTTTGCGGTAGAACATTTCAATAAGAACCGACACTGTGCACCCTCGGTCTCTGCGCAGGCTGATCAAAGAGATCACCCACCCACTTACTGACTGCAGCCAGTGATGCATGACTTCTGTGTTCTACTGGGAACCGTGTCTTTACGATCAGTCAACTGGGGGACCATAGGCTGGATTAAAGTAACCCTAAAAGTAGTTCGAATATTATGTTATATATTTGTAAATTGTTTATAACTTATAACTGAATTTTCTAAAATAATAATAATAAAAAAATACAATATATACAATCAGAATATTGTTATTCTCAATGATGTACATAAGTATTTATGAATAAAAGTAATGTTACTTTAATTGCTGACAGAAACAATACTAGTAAGTATTTACCTTTCTATATCCCACTTTGCACCATCTAAGAATAAACCAATAATGTAAACACCATCATCAGGAGCAGTATCTGATGCCTCAGCTCTCAATACCTACACAAAATAAATTATCTATGAATTACAAAATTTTAATGTTAAGCATATGGATGGTTGGCTGAATGTAAACAATAGCAAGCTTCCTAAAACCAGAAGAAAATTAGAAAACTTCCGGTGTATCCCTCAGCTTATGTTATGCTTATGCGGTGATGTGTGAACAGGTTTAATATTCTAGGAAGTTTTATTATTGTGATTTGTGTTTAAATTTATGTGTGGTTTTACATTTATAAGAATTTTCTGTACTTTATAAATTCTAACAGGTTTTGAACCTAAGACAAATTTAACAAAATTAATATCGAAGCATAAAAAAAGTGTAAGGTTAGCCATGTTTTAAGTGTTATCCCTGATTTGGCTATAGTTGTGTAAAATAGTACTGTTTGTTATTTTTTGGGCAGCATCATTTTTGTTTCGTTGAAAGAATGTTTTATATTGAAATCATTACAATAATATAGCACGTGGGTTTTTTAAAGTTTAGGCGAAAAAATAATAAAGTAGTAACCCTGAAGTCTTACGACAAAATTTAACCACTAACGCCATCTGAGCTTAGCTTTACACTGTCCACCATCCATATCTGAATTTTTTTAACTGAAATTTCAGATAACAAAGGTCAGGTGGTGTTATGTGGGTATATTTATTAAGAAACATCAAGTTTTCTCCTTTTAAATTAAGATAATTAGTTTATTTTTCTTTAGAAATGTATACTGATATTGTGGCAAGCATTTTTATTTTAGAAATTAATTAAAGAGTTTAAAGTCTCGCACTATACATAAAAATTCAATGATGGTAATTGCAAGGTTCAATTAAATTGTTGACAAAGTCTTATGCTTTTAATTCATGAACCAGCTAATCAAAAACAAGAACGCAGATGCGTGAAAGGCAAAGTACTTAATTAATAGCCACTGCATTTTTTTAGTCATTGGTTAGGTCATGCTGATTACAACTCAAATTATATTATGAACTCCGTTATGTTCATCGTTTTTTTTTTTAAATCCAGTTTGGTTTTTATTGAAATTATTTTATTTAATTGTTCAATAAAGTTTTACATAGACAAGATTTGATTTTTACTTTTTTTAATCGTTCAGACGGGGAGATTAAATACTCGGTCAGTTTAATAAAATGGAAATCAGGAGAGATGTGACCGATAATTTTGAATGCAGAAGAGACAGAACCTATCAAAACGAACAGCTGAGCAAAATTGTCAAAATAATCATAAGCTGTTAAATGTTCTCCAAAGGGATGCATGCAATTGAGCTTCCAATCAACTTCCCCCAAAACTCAGTATTCGGGATAATCATGTTCAAATGAATACTTACTCCTTTGAATAGGATCTTTGTTGACAGAATGCCAGTAAACACAATTGCTACCATCAAGGCAAAATCCAATTGGACCCTACTCATAGTTATCCAGAAACTTTGAAATGGCTTTTATTGGGGACTGAAAATGTTGTAAATTTCAGTCAGAATATTCATTTTTATTATTCTGCTATTGCTACGATTGATTTTGTGCTTCAAAAGAAATTGAATTCTAAACAAAAATCATAAGGTGAATGATGAAAAATAGAAGGAAAAAAAGATGAAGATACTTCAAGGTGTCACCTTTAGTAGCCATTGCTCTTTGCTTGCTAACTGCAAGAAATCAGCATTTATATTTTTGGTGAAGATTACTGTTTTTAACAAATTATGGTCTTAAAATAGGCACAAAAAAAATCACTATTACTGACTAGCTTCAAAATCTGTCCACATAAAAATTTCAGATGAATTGTCAAATGACACTTGATGTTCCTTGTTAGAAAGAAGTTGCAACAATCATTTAAAAATACTACATAAAAAAACACAAATTTATTCATACTCTTACCACATATTCAAAAGCTAGTTGGTCAATGGGTATTTTGTATTTCCTTGCATAGTTTTGCATAACTCCTGTCAGAAAAGCCTGAGTGAAATAAAAGCCAGATATCCAAAACACAGGTGGCTTTCCATTGTCATACCAATTCTTAAAGGAAAAAGAGAAACAATAACAATTATATTAAAGAAACAAATCGTTTGACTTCCCTTTAGAACAAATGTAATGAATAAATGTTGTCAATATATACACATTTAAAAAGTAATCTTTAAATACTTCCATAAACATTTAAATAAAAATATAAAGTATATTTAGAAGATATACTATAGATATATAAATTTAAAAGTTAGCAGGGTGCGAAGCCAAATCTTTCAACAAAAAATAAGCAACTTTTAAGTACTTTTTAAGCACTTAAAAAATATTTTAAGCACTTTAAAAGATATATATACATTAAGCACAATCTTACTTTAAAGCACGTAACTCATTTTTTTAAGCACATAATTCATATTTTTGTAACTCTTTTAATATTTTATTACCTTCAATATTGAACTATTTTATAAAGTTTTCTAGACACCTTCCTTTACCACTTGACATTGTTTGTACAGGGTTTGTCTTTTAACAAAAAATAAGCACTTTTTAAGAACTCAAAAAATATCTTTTAAGCACTATATACATTAACAAAATGCAAAATAATTTTCAAAGACTTTACATAATCATGATAAAATAACTAGTTTCAGACAAAAAACTCTTTTTCTTGATTATATTAGCCACCATAAAATGTTCGAGAAATTTTCCGGTTTGATTTCAGGGGGTAGAAAATGGAGCCTGAAATTGAGAATATCTTGCAAAATGCAGCAGAGTTGCACATGAGAGTGCTAGAATCTCATCAAATCCAGCTCAGTAGGCGCACTTGCAGACCCGCAAGTATTTCATCAAACATGTAAAATGATTGGCGCTTTTATACGATATGGACCGAAAGTACGTCGAAATGAATTGTGAAAACGTTGTATAGAACAATGTGAAAAGCACGCTTTTGCACAATACGTGGTAAAAATCGACATGGTAAAGAAAAAAAATTATCATTTTCGAAAAGGGAAAGTCAAGCACTTTTTAAAAACACCCAATAAAAAAGCAACTTTAAAGGCTTTTAAAAAGCAAAAATCGAAAATAAGCACTTTTTAAAAAAGCTATGCACCATTGTTATTTTATCACACAATGTGACATTCAAGGGTTCCATTGCAAGTCGAAATGCGTAATTAACCCGGGATATATCGTTTTTATAGGGATAAAGAAACTAAATTTTAAGAGATGGGGAGAAGAGTCTTAGAACTTGCTTTTTAAATAGCACTTTGCGAAACTACCATTGAAATTAATGTTGAATTTGTGAAGATTGTGCTAAATTAGCCCTGGACAGACCGTTGAATATTGTTTGATAAATTAACATCAATATCAAATGTTTTAGTTGTTACAAAAATTACTCTTTGGCGCTGAAAATGACTGCCAAATAGGGAGACCCAATTATGTATTTTTACCAAAGGTTTTCATACTTGTAAAAACTGCAATCTCTGCAAGAAATCATTGATGTAGCTTCCCAGGGGTTTCAGTGATGGGTAAGACGAAGAAGCCCACATGACTGGGAGTCGTCCAATCAAAAGACTTCCTGTTAAAGCTTCCAGTTCAGAAGACATCACGATCATGCCTTTTAAGGCTTTTTGTAATTGTAACAGAGATGTACGGATAACTGTAAGCAGCCTGAAATTGAATAATGATTTACATTAGTTGAGTTGATGATCATTTCATAAAATAACGTAATCACTTTGAAAAGCAAATAGTGCTATTAATTAAAATTCATTTTCTATGACAAAGTGAATGAATGAACATCTTTACTAATTATTAACATTGATTGATTTGCATTATGCACAAACCTTAGCCTGTTCTCTAAGATGTTTTTAAAAATAAGTTTTGTGTATGGTAATAAACATATTAGATAAATAAATAAAGTAAAATGTTATATTTTTAAAAAGAGTCTCACACCTGTAGAGCATGAAAAAAAAAATACATAAGAACCCTTATAAAGAGATTATATTTTACTTATGAAATGGCATAACATTACGTTAAGAAAAATTTTGAGATAAAAATATTTTGTTACAATTATTAACTATCAGTAAATTATGGTACTTTCTTTTAAAATAAGTTACATATTTATTTTTAAAATTAAATTAATGTAAAACTGTGTTCATAATTCCCCAAAAAATATTTAAAATTCTATAGCAATAGTATTAAGAACTAACTTTTCACAGAATTGCTAAATAATTTCTTGGGTGTAGCATCCAAAGGCTGATTGAGAATTTGAAAAACTATGCAATTTGAGAATAAAGTTGCAATAATAACCCAGCAAAATACAAGGTCTAAATTCTAACCTAATAGAATTGGTTAGAATAGAATAGAATTAACGTAATTTGTTAAACCAATTTTTTGTTTTGTTGACATAATGAAATAATTTTGGTTTCTTATATAAATAATTTTTATTGGGTCTACAAATAAGTTTTTACGATTTTCTATCAAAAATTAGCAGTTAATTGTGAAAAACAGTGCATTATCTTTTATTCAAAGTATTCTCCATTACTCGACACTACTTTTCCCCATCTTTCTGGAAGCATTTGGATGACATGTTGGAAGAACTCTTTATCTTTTGAGGATATCCACGAATCAACCCATTCCTTAGTTTCTTCAAATCGTGTAAATTTCTGTTCAGACAGACCATGTGCCATCGACTAGAATAGGTGATAATCTGAAGGGGCAAGGTCCGGCGAATACGGCAGGAGAGATAGGACTTCCCATTGGAGTGTTTCTGAATAGCAAAATCAATTTTCATGCAAAATCGACGTTCAATGTCTTTTGGCCTCAGTTTGTATGAAACCCAACTCCCTTGTTTTTTAATCATTTTCAACTATTTTAAACGATGTGGAATTGCTTGCTGAGTCACTTGTATAGTAAGAGCAGGCTATTTTTGTATTTAGAACTAATCTTCGTCCAATTCCTTGTCTTCGTACAATTTCGGCCTTACACTGCATTCTTAGTCTTCCACGTCAAACTCACCTTTTTTAAACTTCTGAAACCACTTGCAGCAACTTCTCTTGCTTAAAGCTGCCTCACCATATGCTTCTCCAAGCAATCGATGCGCATCAGCTGCAGATTTTTTCAAATTAAATAAGTAAATCAAAAGTTTTCGCAAATGACGCTTGTTTGGCTCAAAACCTCAAATTTTTGCATGAAAACAATAATGTAGGTAATGCAAATACGGAATCACCAAACTTATGTTGTTATGTTGTTACCAGATGAACAAACTTACAATAAGACGTTTAACACCAGTTAATTTCTACATAGCCTTCTGGTAGTATGAACAGCGGTAACTTATTTGTACACCCAATAGTTTATATGTAAGTCTTTTTTTTATGAAACAAAAACAATTGAAAAGCAACAGTGGGTCCTCGTAAGTGAAGTGAGCTGAGGCAGATAGTGATGTGTAATAGTGTGCAGCGTGACTATAGCGTGTACTCTGTATATTATTGCAGCATATCAAAAATTAGAGATGAAGAAAGAACTTGCTTATTAAATCTCTCCATTTCTTGAACGAGAACCGTATTCATACTCTCACCGTAACAAACGGGATATTTTTCACCAGCTCTCTCCAAATTGAAATTCTCTGGTAGCTGAAGGAGAAACAATGTCATTTCAGATCAGGAGCTGGACTGAATGATATTTATGGTCTCTTTAAGATAATAAAAATTACTATAGGTATACAGACAGACGAAAAAGGGTACCTCAGTATGTTTATAACCAATCTAAGTTGGTCTAAATTATTAATCACCAAACTGACATAAAACAATTAAATTACCCTTTTATTAGTTGATCACTTTTCTAGTTGAACTGTCAAATTGTCATCCCACAACTTGCCAACTTACATAGACTTCATGGATTCAAATGATAAAATGGATTCCCTACTTTTGCAAAAAATTCTATTTCAATTTTGAAATTTACGTTGAAGATTTCAAAAATACTTATGTCCTAAAATATTTAAGAGAAAACCAATTTTCGTCAATAATTTTTCTTGACTTTAGTTGAATAAAATATGTTTTAAGTACAGTGAAATTTGTGTAAGTTGTCTACTTAGGGGATAAAAATTTCATGGCTCATTAACAAATTTATGGTTTTTGATCATTAAGATCAACTTAGAACAGATGTGGTCAACTTAGTATAGGGCTTTAGGAAAAGACATCTGATCCAGTAAACTACAGTTGGACCCCTATTTAACGAGGTTGCTAAATCCCAATAAAACGTTCACTATATGGAAAATTCGTTAAATAGAAAATCATTATTTGAAATACTTTAACGACATAAAACAAATTTTAAATTCATAAAAACTAGGTATAAATAAAATAGCAATTGTAAATTATTATCTGCTATTTATTTTATAAATCTTAACCATAAAAGAAATCTGCATGGAAACTAAGAGTAGAACAAAACATTATACAGTATTACCCTATCATGCGACATACATTTTCAACTAATAAAAGCTAAATTTCCTGTATGAAATGCAAACAAAAAAGGAAGTTGACTGTTTTCTCTAAAAGTCAAGTGGCTGCAAAAATCAATTCAAGGTCATTTCACCTATAATATTAGTTAACAAGCTTGAAATGTTCTGAAATATTTTGGTAAATAGGGAAAAAGTGGTTAACAAAGAAAAGCTCATTAAATAGAAAATTCACTTCACTGTTTGGAAGTTTTTTTCCAAAGAAATTTCCAAAATTTTCTTAGTTCCTTGAAACAAATCGCAAAATAGAGAAATTTGTAAAATGGATGTTTGTTAAATTGAAAACCGACTGTAATTCATACTCAAGAATATTTAGGTTAAATTTTTAGTTGAGCTATTTACCCTTTTGTACTAAGATATGTAATTACTCAAACCTAGAAAATTCATCTCAGAAAAAATGGCAATCACTGTCATTTGTTCTAAATGATGATATTTACTAATGTGACATCAAAACATGTATAGGTTGTAATAAAATGTTACTATTTATGATATTTAAACGTTGTTCTTAATCATATTCAGCTTTTAAAAGCTTTGTTTCGAAGTAATGGGTGACCATTGAAATTATGATGGCTAAATGGTGCAATAGCTACCTTATACTTCCCAAATTCATACCCAATACCCATCGATCTAAAGCTGGATGGGCTCCAAGCTGCTGCCAGGGTTCAAACCCTAGTCTTTCATAATAACAGCTCAGTGCTTAAATTATTGCAGCTTGTCCTCTTTTGGAGTGCTCTCTAATTCTGTTGTTGAAGCTTTTTTTAGCATTATTAAACTTTGATCCTTTAGCATATTTTTGAGAAAAACTAATCGTTTAGCATATTTTTGAGAAAAATGAATCGTTTAGCATACTTTAGGGGGAAAAAAATTTCCAGATTTTTTTTTTGTTTCCAAAAAGAAAAATTTGCAGAATGTTGAAAAATGACTTGTAAAGCTTCTCAAAAACTTTGATAGCTGAGTATATAAATTTATTATGGCAACTGGTGCTTACTATAAAACATTTTAAATAAGCATGTGCTTCCCATAATACTTTTAGAGGCTATTAGATTAGTTTTGAGAATTATTAGCAGCACCTCATAATTCACCACAGGCAAGATACCTCTCTGTCTTCAAAATATTAAAAAGCTAAATTCTTTTTTATCCTTATTAAGACGCTGAGGTAGCCCAGGTTCCAATTGCAGCTATCGCTGGTCAATATGAATTTTCCCTACCGCTGGTGTCGACCACAGCACCAATATAAAATATCATCAGTGGTAGACAGGTTAGAATCCCTTTGCAGTCATGCCAACCATAGTAGATTTTCCTCCTCATGTAACACAAATGCAGATTAGTTCAATTAAAAAGTCCTTCATGAAAGCTAGCTTGTCCCGATACTTAATCTAGGAATTCCCTGGTTTTTTGCATTAGGTTCAAAATTACAAAGTTATGGAACTGAACATTGAGAATCATAAACTCAAAATTAGGCAAGCTCTTCAATACAGATTATAAAATAAAATTTTTACGAGGGGTTAAGAATTTTTACATAGATATAAAAGAAAAGGTTTTGGATTTTTGCTTCACAATCTTTGAACAGCTCTTATTTAGAATTGCCACTCAAATCTCAGGTGTCTGTCTAGGTTTTTAAGAGGTACCTATTTTGTGAAAATTTATAGACATAATTTGTGAAAATTAAAAATTATACTACAAAATCAACACAAAAATATGGTAAAATAAAATATTTTCAAAAATTGTCACAACAAATGAAAATATAACATCACTTATAACTGCTAAATTTCTATTTCCCATATGTTTAAAAAAAAATTTTACTATTGAAAAATTTTTGGCTTAAAATTGTATCCGAATTAAAAAAAAAAATCCATAAAAATCATTGTTCATAGTTAAATTTCAATTTAATAAAAACATACATTTAACAGTACTAGCACTAAAAGCCCTCTTTATTATGAAAACATATTCGCTTGGCTCACGCAGAAAAAAGTTCCACATAGAAAAAAATGTTTCATAAAAAATAAAGGTCTATTAGAATAAATTTAGAATAACGTTTAAAATAATATTTTGAATTTCGACTTCCTGTAAACTTTACAGAAGGACAACCTAGTCATTTCATTTTAAAATACTCTGCGAAAAAATAGCTTGCTATTTGTTAAATAATATCTAAAATTTATGTTTAAAGTTACCAATAGATGACGCTGTGCCAATTAGTTTCCCATTTTTGTTATATTTTATTCGCTCTTGTGCTGTCCATAGTAAATAAACGTAATGTTCGTTTCTCGTAGTCAAATTTATTTGGATATCCAAGTTTCTATAGAGTATAATTTTGATATGGTGCCGAAATCCCCAGAATAGGGGACCTTTTTATGGAATTGAAAATTTTTGGAAGAATACTTGGATAAATTAATTTAGGAAGATGGCTACAAAAGAAATGGTAGGGAATCAAAAAATGAAACGAACTGTGGTAAGACAGCTAACTACTAAATTAATATTGAAAATTGAAGCGAGTTTGGCAGATGAATCGCAGGATGCTGAAAAAACAGAACTTTTATTGGATTTAAGTGAGCAACTAAATGCAAAAATGATGGAATTAAAACAATTGGATGAAAAACTGGAATACACTGTTGCTGAACAGGAGTTCGAAAGCGAAATAACCACCTGCCAAGAATATCAAGAAAAAATAGTGACATGGAAAGGTAGGATTCAGAGATTTTTAAATCGATGTTCTTCTAATTCAAAAATTAATATCGAAAGTGATAGAAACGAAACTGTTGTTGTTAAAACTGAATCAAAAGTAATGAACCTACCTCGTCTGCAAATCGGAACATTTTACGGAGATTCTACTAGGTGGTTGGATTTTTATAATCAATTTGAAACAGCTATTCATAACAACAACGAATTACGAAAGACTGAAAAATTTGCATATTTGAAATCCTTGCTTGGAGGAAGCGCTCTCGCATCTATATCTGGATTTGCCATTAGTGATCAGAATTATGATTCCTCAATCAAGATTCTAAAAGAGCGTTTTGGAAGAACGGACATTGTGATAAGCTCTCATATGACGAAACTTCTCGCTATTGAACCTATTCGAAATGTTTCGAACTTAAAAGCACTAAGAAGGCTATATGATGAATGTGAAATACAAATTAGAAGCCTGTCATCATTAAATGTAACTGCAGGAAGTTATGGAAATTTACTATGCTTAATTATTCAGCAGAAGCTTCCAGAAGAACTAAATTTTGAATTCAATCGATGTCGGAAATCAGAAAAAGAATTTGATATACAAGAACTTTTGAGTTTTTTGAAAAAGGAGATTAACTGTCGTGAAGCGGCAAGCTTAGTTAGTCACACGAAGAATAATTATAGCCAAGATTTATCAAGATTTGAGCAGAAGGGAAAATCTAACTTTTATCGGAATAAACCTGGAACTGCATCCGCCTTGTCAACAATAAATTATCGATGCATTTTTTGTGACTGTGAAAACCATTCTAAGTATAACTGCAATGTTTTTGATATTGAAAAAAAGTTAGAATTCCTAAGAAGAAAAGGAAGGTGTTTTTTATGTTTCGGAAGAAATCATATGTCCACTCAATGCAGAAATAAATTTTCGTGTAAAAAATGCAAAGGAAAACATCATGAATCAATTTGTTTTAAATCAGACTTGACTGACAAAGAAGAAGAGAAGGAGCCGAAAACATTCGAAGTAAGTCAAAATTCTTCTTCTAAATTTGGATCTAATATAATTTTACAAACTGTAAATGCTATAGCAGAAGGACCTCGAAATTATTGCTTTGTAAGATGTTTAATTAACGGAGGTTCTCAAATTTCTGTTATTACTAAAGAATTATCCAGAAAATTAAATTTAAAAGTAAAAGGAGAAAAAGAAATGCAAATTCATATATTTGGTGAAAATCACCCGAAAAAATATAAAAACAGAATTGTAGAATTAACTTTAAGAAATATTAATGACCCTGACAAAAGTATCTCCTTTGATTTCATCGAAGTATCAGTGATTACATCAGCGAACATAAAAATGCCAAGTAATCAAATAAAAAATAAACTGAAGAGCCTTGGAATAACGTTATTAGAGCCTAAGTGGGGTGACTCTAGATTTATGGGTGAAAATGTTTCGATTTTGTTCGGCGCCGACATATTGTGGTCTATAAGTAATGATCAAATTAAAAGAATGAATTATTCTGCGGTTGCACTTGAAACTATTTTCGGATGGTGTGTGCAAGGGAAATTTTCCTCCTCAGACTGTAATGAGTTGACGAATGTTATGACTCATCTGACCCTGGAAGAAAATATGAGTATAAACGAGTCTTTGAAAATGTTTTGGGAAACCGAATCAATCGGAATAAAAAATATCTGCGAAGAAAAAGAAACAGAAAAAGCTTTAGAATTATTTTCTTCATCAATCACT
Source organism: Parasteatoda lunata (assembly GCA_949128135.1). Lineage (NCBI taxonomy): Eukaryota > Metazoa > Arthropoda > Arachnida > Araneae > Theridiidae > Parasteatoda > Parasteatoda lunata. The sequence goes on along the minus strand of OX421979.1, from coordinate 91,008,724 downwards.
CAGAAGGAAAAGAGATATGAAATTAAATTGCCGTGGAAGGAAGAAAAAATAAAACTTAAAGATAATTATAAAAATGCAAAATTTCGTTTTTTCAAATTGTTGCAAACATTTAGGAAGAATTTAGAACTATTTGAAGAATATAAAGAAGTTATTCAAAGGCAATTAAAGGAAAAAATAATTGAAAAAATTGGTGATGATTCAAAATCCAGTGACATAATATATTATATTCCTCATCATGCAGTGATAAGGCCTGAACATGCAACTACAAAATTAAGGATTGTGTATGATGCTTCATCAAAGAAAAAAGAGGAACTTTCTCTCAATGACTGCCTTTTAGATGGACCGAACTTTTTACCGGATTTACTAAAAATTCTTCTGAACTTTAGAAAATATCGAATAATTATGACGTCGGATATAGAGAAGGCATTTCATCAAATTTCTATTTATCCAGAGGACAGAGATGCCATGCGTTTTCTTTGGCTTGATGATGAGTCGGATTTACAAAAGTGTACCGATTTTGTAGACTAATTTTTGGAGCCAAGCCAAGTCCATTTTTGCTTGCTGCCTGTATTAAGCATCATCTGAAGAAATTTCGAGATATTTATCCTAAGACAGTTCAACTACTAGAGAATTCTTTATATGTAGATGATTTCATCACCGGAGTAGACTCAGAAGACGAGGCTCGTCAAGTTTATCATGAAGCTAAAACAATTATGAAGGAAGCATCTATGAATTTAACCAAATGGAACTCTAATTCGGAAGAATTAAAGAAAGAATTTCTCCCAGAAAGTAAAATTAAATATGCCTGAAGCTACATCAAAGGTGCTTGGACTGAGATACTCTTCAACAGATGATTGTTTTACATACTCACCAGATGATGTTGTGGATACTCCTTCAGAAAAGATACTGACCAAAAGAACTATTCTTCAGATTTCATCGAGATTGTTCGACCCCTTGGGCTACCTGTCGCCATTTTCCATTCAAGCAAAAATTATGTTTCAAAAACTCTGGATAGATGGCATTGATTGGGATCAACCGGTGCCAGAAGAAATAAAAGCCAATTGGAACTGCTGGTACAACCAACTACAAGGGTTATGTGAAGTCAATATACCACGTTGGTATTTTCGATCGAGAGAGACTCCACAGAATTTAGAAATTCATGTTTTCTGTGATTCTTCACAAACTGCATATGGAACTGTTATCTATTTGAGATTCACTGTTTCTAGTGAAATTCGAACAGCGTTTGTTCTAGCCAAAGTAAAGGTAGCTCCTTTAAAGAAATTGACTTTGCCCCGGTTGGAGCTCATGGCGGCAGTTATTGGAGTGCGATTATAGAAAGTTGTGCAGGAGCAATTTCCTGATGTAAAAGCTCGTCTATGGACTGACAGCTCAATTGTGCTCAACTGGATTAGAGGATCAGCATATCGTTGGAAAACTTTTGTGAAAAATCGTGTCAGTGAAATAAAAGAAAGTTCATCTCCAGAAATGTGGTACCACTGTCCAGGCAGTGATAATCCGGCTGACAAGATAACCCGTGGTGTGAAAATCAAAGATTTAGTGTGTGACAGCATGTGGGCTTATGGTCCTTCTTGGTTATCCGAATCAGAAGAAAACTGGCCTGATAAAAATTCTTCTGAAATCGCATTACTTTCTTCTTGTAATGAAGAAAGATGTGATATGACACCTGGTGTTAAAAATTGTGAAATTCAACCTATTTTGTGCATTTCAAAGTTCAGTAAAATTCGAAAATTAGTGCGTGTGACATCCTACGTTTTCAGATTTATTAATATTCTGAAGACAAAACAGAAGTGCACAGGTCCGATTTCTGTACTGGAAACTGAAAAATCTTGGGAATACTGGATCAAAATGTCCCAAGCACAGAGTTTTTATTCAGAAATCCAAAATCTTAAACAAAATAAAAGTGTAGATAAAATTAGTAAATTAGCTAATGTTAATCTTACACTAGATGATAAAGGTATTCTAAGAGTGAAAACTAGATTAATTAATTCATCTTTAGATGTGTATGAAAAATGTCCAATTGTTCTTTCTAATGATTATTTTGCAAAATTAATTGTTTATGATTGTCATGAAAAAGTATTACATAATGGTGTTAATGAAACTTTAATTCAGGTAAGAAGTAAGTTTTGGATTTTAAAAGGAAGACAATTTGTTAAATCTATTTTGTATAATTGTAGAGTTTGTAAAAAATTTACAGCTAAAGGGGGTAAAGAAATTATTTCACCTTTACCTATTGATAGAGTAGAGAAATCTCAACCGTTTGAGATTACTGGTATTGATTTTGCAGGGCCATTGTATTTAAAGGATAATTCTATAGTGTATATAAGTTTATTTACATGTGCTGTTACTCGTAATATTCATTTAAAATTAATATCTAATTTGAGCACTGAATGTTTTTTGCTATCATTAAGACAATTTTTTGCCCGTAGGGGTATTAGTAAAGTTATATACTCTGATAATGCTAAAACTTTTAAATCTGCTGATAAAGAACTTGAATATTTGTATAAAATGTGTAAAAATGATGAAGTGTGTAACTTCTTAGAGAAACATAAATTAGAATGGAAATTCATTGTAGAAGGTGCCCCATGGTGGGGAGGTTTTTGGGAAAGGCTTGTTCGAACTGTTAAAAATTGTTTAAAAAAAGTTTTGGGTAAAAATTCTCTTTGTTATGAAGAATTAATTAAGAATTAATTGAAGTAGAATCGGTTATTAACTCTAGGCCATTAACTTATGTTTACAATGATTTAAATGAGCCAGACCCTTTAACTCCTTCACATTTTACTGTTGGGTCACGTTTAACTACTTTACCTTCTCCAAATAATCTTAATTTAATGTCAAATAAGGTGGAATTAACCAAAAAGTGGAAGTATAGATTATTATTGTTGGATCATTTTTGGAAAAGATTTTTTAAGGAATATTTATTAGAGTTAAGATCTATTATGTTTTCTAAACAATCAAAAAATTTGAATACTTATAAAGTTGATGATGTTGTTCTCGTGAGAGAAGATAATGTTAAGCGCCATAATTGGAAATTAGGAAGGATAAAAAATTTGTTTACAGGTAGAGACGGAAAAATTAGATCATGTGAGATTCAATTGGAAAATAATGTGGTAAAAAGACCCATTGAAAGACTATATAATCTAGAAGTGCAATGAATATTTAATGCATCCAATAAATGGATGCATGGTGGGGAGTGTTAAATAATGTCTAAAATTTATGTTTAAAGTTACCAATAGATGGCGCTGTGCCAATTAGTTTCTCATTTTTGTTATATTTTATTCGCTCTTGTGCTGTCCATAGTAAATAAACGTAGTGTTCATTTCTCGTAGTCAAATTTATTTGGATATCCAAGTTTCTATAGAGTATAATTTTGATACTATTAAATGGCGTAAACGACCGGTTAGGCTTACCATACCACACTATCTGACCAAACATCTGCTACCTATTCATAGAAGAGCTATTTTTTTCCATTGATTGCAACGAGAATGTGTCGCATGGTACTAGAGCTTTTTGTTCCACTTCAATTAAGATACGGAGTGGCTCGCGCTACTTTTCTCCCACTGCTTTTTGGGATCCCGGCATGCTTTCAGCCAGGCATGGAGAGAAAAAACGCTCTTCTTACAAACCGTGTAGGAAGCAAATTCTACAACATCATAATAGCAATTCAGGGGCGGGTTCCATTGCAAATTGAAATGCCTAATTAACCCAGGGTTTATCAATTTTATGGGGATACAACAAAATTTTAAGAGAACTTGCTTTTTTAAAAGTATTTTGTAAAACTACCGTTTTTCCTCAAGTTGAATTTGTGAAGGTACCGCTAAACGGCAGTATATTTGCCCTGAACAGACTCCTTAATTTGGAAAAATAATTCCCTGTGATTTCCCTGTACACATTATATACACTATATTAAAAGGAAACATAATTAATGTGCTTTTATGTGAGCTATATAGGTCCTATTATACTATTAATTGCTGGAGAAAAAAAAAGGAACAGCTGAACATACTTAAATTATGCAATAGTAAATGAAATAGTTTATAATAGCTGAAATATCCTTAAATCTCATATAGATTGCACGTTGAGTAATCACCATTTTTTAAAAGACTAAAATAAGAAACAAAATTCCCTGTATTTTCCCAGTTTGAAAAGAAAAAAAAATCTAAATTCCCTGCATTTTAGGTGATTTTTACAATCCCTGTATTTTCCAGGTTTTCCGTGTGGAGTGGCAACCCTGTTAATTGGCTATAATTTCAGTTTTTCTTCCTAAATAGAAGGAGTAGGGTGACCTGGGGTAATTCCTGATCAAAAAATGCAAACATCTATTTTGTAAAAAAACTATTCAAGATAGAATTTTAATATTTTCCTGGAAGTTTGAGGCTATATGAGATGAGTCCTATGCTACCTTCTTTTGTTTGAAAATCTAATTAGAATTTAAAAGATTTTAAATTTTTAGTGATCAGGAATTACCCCATCTCTTGATCATTTCTGGGGTAATTCCTGCTCACTTCTGGGGTAATTACTGATCACCAGTTTTTATAGTAAAGGGGCAGTTTAAAAAAAATTATACAATGGTAATTAACAAATAAGACATCAAGATCAAACAAATAAACCAAAAAGATATGTTTAAGCAGCTAATAAAATGATTTATTCAAAAGCAAGAATAAAGATTAACCATTTAAATTTTCCAAAAATCTTTGCATCATGCCATAAATTTTAGGCAAGCAGCCAACTCATTCTCATGTACTGCCTGAATATAAGAAAGAGTTCCCACATGGATTACTTTTGCTGGATTTTTTAACTTCATTAGGTGAGAGTGTAAAGTTAAGTAAGGTATGTCAACAGCTCTGGCAGTAGCTCTCACACTGAAATTTTAATTTTCAATCATTAAAAGAAATTCGCTAATTTTGCTTTCTAGAAGCATAGCATCCTTTTTAGGCTTATAATTTCTTAGCATATTTATATTACGCTAATTTATAAACTTAAAAATTATTCTAACAATGTACACACATAAAATTAAGATAGAAGCAAGGTAAGACAAACCAGAAATGGTGCAAATCAAAACACATTTGTCTTGTATACAGTTAAAAGCAAATTTTGTGATTACAGTTAAAATATATTTTATAGTTGTTCCACTTAAAAAAATATGAACTGTTATTTAAGACAAGACAATTAGCTAATTTTATACTATTTATACGAAGAAATGACAATGATCAGGAATTACCCCAGTGATCAATAATTACCCCATCTGTAGGGGGCAACATTTGATATAGTTTCCTATAGTCAATTATAATATTTACAGTAGATGTGAAACAATTAAACAAAAGCTTACACTATTTTTATATCAAAGAAAAAGAAAGTAACTCAAAATATTTATTATTAAGAGAAGGAGGGGGATCTTTGCAGAAATGCGCACATTTTGAAACCCATCTTTGAAGTGGAAAATACGGAAAGCAATTTAAAAGATACTTATTTTGTTAGATTAAACAAAAAACTATTATTAAGAAAATGTAGTTATACTTTAGTAAAGTGTACAAGCATTCTTGTCCATGTCTCAAATTTAAAAAAAAAATTTTTTTTTGAATAAAACTTAGGTGATCATTATTTACCCCAGAAACAGAGTGATCGTGAATTACCCCGGGTCACCCTATAAGGAATGGAAACAAACCTTGGACAAAATATCCTCTGCAATGCCAATTAACTGGTGCTCAGTAGTATCACCCTTCGACATTCCGCCCGATCCTTCAATCAGTAAGATGTTGTCGAGCAGTTTTCGACTCTCCTGCAGCTCTCTTGTAATGTCCACATTTTCATGCATACCAAACACTTCAGGCTCTTGAGTTGTTGGAAATTTCTGAAAAAAAGTAAACGATAAAATGCTTTAGAAAAAAAAAATACAAATCAGTAAACACCCTAATCTTATGATCAGAATTACAGAGTACTCTCTACGAATAAAAAAGGGCAGGGTGCTTCCTGACAGAAAATGGCAATATGAAGTTTAAAAGGGCATTCACTTAACATTGTAAAAATTTGATCAAAATGTGTAATATTATGTAATAACTGAATTTGGTCCTTAACAATTTTTAAATTACTCTCTTATACTATTTTATGTATGCATTTTAAAAAGTAATTCTCATTTATTATTAAAATATGAGAAAAAATTGCAGTCTGTAAAAATAATTAAAGGCATGCTAAAAGACAACCGCTCAGAAAAAAATTTTTGTTCAAAAAAAGTAACTAAAAAGAAATGATTATTGAAAAATAACTTGAAAGTTTTCTTCTGTAATTTAAGTTAATAAATTATGAGAAAATAAACATTTAAAAATGCCTTTTTTTTAAAAATTTAAAATCACTTTAATTCATTAATATGCTCCCGAAAAATGAGAAACTTATAAAAATTCAATCAGCGGAAATTATTTCTGACAAAATATTTGTTATAGTAATCAGAATTAAACCTATAAACACAGATAATTTTGCATGTAATTATTATTTAAACAATGAATTATTTTTTAATGGTATACAAATGAAAAAGCTGTGTTTTTGTAGGATGGTAGCTTATTTTTACAAAAAAAGGCAAATAAGGCGCATCAAAGGGCAGGCAGGCTGGGCAACCCTTCAAAAACTGAGTCAAATACTTTTAAGTAGAATTTTGCATTCATTTTTAATAATTTACTATATTTTGTCTCCAAAAATACATACTAGCATCACATGAGAAACACTGTTTTTAACTGCTGTATAAATTCGGGTTTCTGTCGATCATGCTTTGAAAATAAAGTAATCTTTGGCCTTTAAACTCTTCATAATTTTAAAGAAAAATTGAAAAATTTTCAACAGATTTAGCAGATTTAAAAAAAAAAAATGAATTACTTGAATGAGTTTTAGAATGTCTTCATAGACATCTACATTCGGCACTATATAATCACCACATACAGAAAGCCTACAAGAGAGAAAATAAATCACAACATAAAATACAAAACTTAACAGACTAATTTTTAAGAAACAAGATTAAAATAGTAAAAACATTGCTTTACTATAACACTGTTTTACAAGCATTGCTAATGTTAACATTGCTTTACTATAACTTTTTACTATAACACTGCATTACAATAATATTGTTTTACTAGAACATTACTATAACACGGTTTTACTATATACTGTGTTCTTGAATGAAGATTGAAGTTTAGCAGAAAGCTGAATTTTCATTCCCACTCCTAATTTTTACTTATTATTCTATAGAGTCAAATGTTATTTAGTAAAACGTTTCGGTTCATTTCATTCTAGTTGATTTTGGAGGCAATAATAACAGATAATTAAAAAATTACATGAAAAATTTTATGTACAATGGAAAATTACAAAGCATCATCTTTGCTGTTTTAGCAAAAAAGTATTATAAAATTTCAGTGGAAAAAAAAATGCAAAACAGCAAGAGAAAAAAAGGTTCCCAGCAAAAACCTGTATCTTTTCATTTTGAAATCCCCATGCAAAGTTGGGCATACCATTAAATTTTACCTATTCATGACCTCTGTCTTTTATAGAGCAATAAAAATGTTAATAGTTGTAGCTGACCCCAACTCAAAATTCTGCTTCTGAAATATCTTAATACAACATCTTTGACTCCTCAAATAAATAAATAAATAAAACATCTAAGCGAATAATGAGTTCTTCTTAAGGCCTTATATTCAAAAATATTTACATAAAACGATGAGTACTATTCATTGTACTTAGCCTTGATTACTGCAATGGGAACCACAGATTTGCATTCATTAATACATATATCTGACTTAAACATTGCCACATCAAATTTAAGTTTGATAGTACATTTTATAGCTGTCGATTAACAGCTGACACAATTTTTCGGGTTAATGATTGATAATGTTTCACTACGTAGCCCTGTGATTTTGAACCCAATCTAGAAGACAAGGAAACTCCTGGATCAAATATTGAGAGAAATTCGCGTTGGAACTAACCCGCTAAAAGAACTAACCTGCATTTGCTTTACATGGTGAGGAAAATGGAAACCTCCCACAGTTAGCCTGATGGCAAAGGGACTCTAATCTATGATTCGTCTACCACTGAGGATGTTTGACGTCAGCACTGTGGTCGGTGTAAGCCTGGAACCAAAAATTCATATCTACCAGCTATCGCTGCGATTTGAGCAGGGGTCGCCTCGTTGGAAGGCAAACGCTCTATCTTTTCAGCTGTCAAAGCTCTTGATAGCATATTTTATTTTATAATAATCATTGAACAGCCAACCAAATTTTGGGTTTATGACAACTAACGTTCAACTTCGTAACCTTGTCATTTTGAACCCAATCCAAAAGCCAAATGAACTCCTGGATCAAGTATTGGGAGAAAATTGAATTTGAGAGAAACTTTTTGATGGAACTAACCCCCATTTGCATATCATGGAGAGGAAAACCACGAAAACGTCCCACTAGTAGCCCTACGATATGTCTATCACAGAGGATAGTTTACATCAGATACGGAACTCGTAAGAACCACCTGAGCCACCATGACTCCTTTATAGTATATTAAACTGATGAGCTCACTTACTTGCAATGATCCTCCTCAATGATGTTTGGATTGCAAAAGTCTACTAAGAGTGTAAGTAGGCAGCGCCTATCCCAATCATCGGTCACTCTACCACCGTAATTGCATTCTCCCACCATGTAGGTGATTGCCTCAAAAGGCACCTCACTGTACTCATTGACAAACATCTGAAGCTGTTGAAGAGATATTCTCAAATCCGATTCATTAAAGCCGTAAGGAATGTTCCAGCCAATTGGACCAAACTTTTTACGCTCTTGGATAAGGGCATGAAAGAAGCACAGGCCGAACATAAGCTTGTGAAAGTCCTGAAAAGCAAACAATGGTGAATTGATACAAGTTATGGATTTCATGGGCAATAATAAAATGAAATAGTACAACTTATTCATTGAATTAAATTGAATGATTTTTTTAAAGTGATATTATTGATTAGAAAACAAAAAAAGCATTTTAATATGTGATTGTTGATTGATTTTAAAATTTTATTGTAAATATATTGCCACAAGGTTTTAATTAAAAAACTTACATTAGTATTTACAGCACTTTCAAAATGGAATTTTAAAAACTTTATTTATAACTCATTTGGATTTATTAACCCACTGGCGGTTTAGCAAATGGGCAAAATTGGGAAAAAGTTTCTCCCTTATACACTATTTCCCTTTCAAACAAAATGGAAAAACGCGTTTTGCAATGAACAGTAAACGGGATGTTAAAATACGACTTTTTATGTGCAGAACCATCAGTGGGTTAAAATGCAAATAAAGAATAAAATAAAAGATACAGCCTTTTTTTTATGTACGTGAAATTTTTTTACTGAATATGAAGAATTTATTTGCAATAAACATGAATGCTGGTAATGTAATTCCTATCTGTTTCTAGCTCTGAAACACAATCTTCAAAATCACATTTAATTTTACTATTGAAAACATATTTCTTAAATTATGTAAAAATTTTAAAGGAAATTATCTTAATATGGCATAAAAAATAATTTAATGAAAAGTTCACATTGCATTTTCTAATTATGTGTGTGTGTTTTTTAGCAAATGGGTAAGTGAAAATATTCTACATTGAAATATTTATAAACCAGCTATTAAGGTATAAGATAAGGCTACAAATTTATTTTGACATTTCAAAAGTCTTAAATAATTTTAAATTTTCATGCATAACATATTTTAATATAAGGCAATTTTTAATGCAGTAACGTTCTTTCAAATGTATTGCCATGATTTGTTTTTATTAACATTTCAATTATAATTATATTCATAAAATTTAATTAATTATAAAATAAAAGTTCTAAAATTATTTTTAAAAAAATCTGATTTAAATCAAATTAATCAGATCTTTTTGTTAAAAAAAACACAGGAATTGGTATTTACTGCGTTTTTGTTTCCACATCCGTTGAAAAAGTCTTTGTCACTTATAGGAGTACTCAAATAAGACTGTAGCAAGTTCTGTTTCAAGCCAGTGGGAGGTTCATTAGTCATCTTGACACTGCTTTGTAAAACTGACACAGGAAACTGAAATAATAAGTGATTAATATTAGGTAACACAGCTTCCTATATTGGTCATTATGATTATTATTCTCATTAAGATTAATAATTTTTTTTTTTATATGGTGGACACCTGGGTCTGTCCAGACATTTTGTGAAAGGTCCGTTTTTGTAAAATTGTGAAAAAATTTAAAATAAACGTTAAGTCACATACTTTCAACCAGGGTCCTTCTTTTGTGAATTTGTGCAAATAGGGCCCGTTATTACAAAAAACTTTTTCAAGGAGTTTTTAAAATGCAAATAGATGCAAGATTATGCTCAACACTGTAAAATTATAATTAAAAAAAATAAATTAAAAAAAATAAACAGCAATTGCTGCTACTAAATTAGAGATGCAACATAAAAATGTTTGGTATTTAGCCTATACTGTTGAACGCAGAATATTCATTTCGGACGAATAAAGGAAGAAGCGTCTGCCAAAGACAAAATTTAGTTCATTTACAACTGTCTTTCTTCCCCCCTTCTCTTCCTGGGAAGGGTTTATTCCAATAACAAAACAATAATGAAGATAAAAAAATTTGTGAAGGGTCCGATTAAAAGATAAATTATTTTGTGAAGGATCCGTTTTTAAGTTAAAATATTTTGCGAAGAGTCCGTTTTTATGAAAAGATATTTTGTAAAGGGTCCGTTCTTCTAAACAGACCCGATTGGCCTAAAAAACGCCGGAATTGACACTCTCTCTTATCGTTACCCAGTGGGCCACCTGTGGCCAAGCCAGTAGAGTCATCCACGTCATACAACCACAAACACGTTTATAGGGTGAGTAATATTCACACGCCTCCCAATGAGGTAACCTGGGTTTGCACCGACCACAGTGCTGACCTAAAATATCCTCAGTGGTAGACGGACCATAGGTTAGAGTCCCCTTGCCGTCAGGCTAACCGTGGAAGGTTTTCCTCTCCATGTAAAGCAAATGCGGTATAGCTCCATCAATAGTCCTCCACAAAGGCAAATTTCTCCCAATAATTGATCCAGGAGTTCCCTAGTTTTCGGGATTGGGTTCCAAATTACAAGACTACGGAGTTGAACGTTAGTTACTGTAAACCGTAAATTGGGTTCACTGTTCAATGATGGTTATAAAATAAATATTATACAGAAGAAAGGACATCGAATGCAGAGTGAAAGAAAGTTACATCCATGCCTACGGTGAAATTCAAACCAACAACCACTGATCCTGTAAACCAGTACAGTAACTACTAGACCAGTGATTATGATACAATATGCATCAATGAAAAATATATAACAATAAGTTATAATATTTGCTTACTGCTGATTTGAATTAACAACAAGTAAAATATTGTTAATTCAAATCAGAAATATTGACAACCAGAAATGACATAAAATTTGGGAAAACGATAAATAGAATTTTTTTTATCCAATTTATCACTTCCGAGCTGTCAGTAGAAAGTCATAATTTTTCCAATCCTCCAACATAATCATGCACACAAAAAAAACCTTGCTCTATTTTTTACCAACAAATGGTCTTGCATTTAAAACAAGCCTAGCTAGAATTAGATATAAAAATGACGCTTTGTATCACAGTTTTTTGATTGGAGAGCAAGCCAGATCCCCAATAGTGTAAAAAAAGTGTAGATACATGGAAGCAGTAAGTAACGTCCAAATCAATGTGCCAAAATAACCAGGAGATTAACACGCGTTTTACACGAAGATTGTATCCAAAAATGTACAAAAAAGCAACTTAAATTCAGAAAATTTGATTGAGACAGTTTCAGATTTTTAATTAAAAAATAACATCCATAACTCCCTCAATTACTATTTTATAGGGAATGCTTTGAAAGCAACTTAATTTCATGGGTATAAAATTTCAATTTAAGCAAAAGCCAAGAATTAAAAGGTGTTGTGACTACCTTGGCTGATGGATAACTGGTGAGCCAAAGACGAAAGTCTAGATGAGTATTTTCTTCAGTTAGATTGTTGCAGATTTTTTCTAATTCAGGCATCCAAGACACAGCCAGGTGACAATTTTGAAGTGCAACCCACGAGCCTCTCTCTCTAGCTTCCTTGATCATAGTTTCTGCGACTGGTCCCTAGGTAAGAATCATTACACAATTTAAAAAAACAAAAAACAATACATATTATTTAAATTATGAAGGAGAGGGAAAAAAAGCAGTCACCTGCCCTTGTCCAAGTGAAATGGCAGAAAACTTGTCTCCGCTGAAACCTTTGTCTTCGGCAAATGTGAGGAGAGCCGCCATTGGATCAGCTCCTGGAGATAGAACAAAGAGGAGAGGGATGGTGCAACCAGAATCATTGTAGCTCTCGGGTAAATTAAAAGGTGGAGGCTGCACAAATTTCTTGCCAAGGTTTGCAGATACAAATTTCGTTACCATCGGCACGATCTAGAAAACAATTTAGCAATACATAAAAAAAATACATACTTATTCAAGGAGCAGGGTGCAATTGCACCCCTCTGGCTTTTTTTTAAAACAATGAAAGAGATACAGAAAAACTATTTTGTTTTATAAAATTTTTTTTATTAAAACTATTTTTATAAAAAAAAAAAAAAAATAAATATAAAAAAAGTAATTAATGATGCATGACAATTGAAAAATTGTTCAATCAAACAAGAATTTTAATCGTCTTGTTTGCTGTCCAAATCTGTTTATAACTTTTTCAATGAATTCTGAGTTATCTTTGATTATTTTCTCATGCACAAACTTGACAGATATCTAAGCTATATTTTTAAATTTCATTTAATAAAATATAAATAATATTATATTTTCTATTAGTTATTTAGTTTAACAAAGGTGTATAACGCAAACTGACTTCTCACAACTGTAAAACTTCATAAACACAATAAATACCAATGTTAAGCGTGCAAAAACACGTTAGTATACGAAACTACTGTTTATAGTTATTTGTGTTTCAAAGCCAGTATGCCAGCGCCATCAATACAGTTTCTTGTGGCAAAATTTGCAAGTACAAGAAATTTGTACTTTTTTTAAAATATCTTGTTAACAATGAAGAAATGTATCTTGAAAAAAATTAACAGATGAAAGTATATGTAATAACAAAACAAAATGTAATTTTTTGTGTGTGTGTGTGTGGGGGGGGTAGTTTGTTAGAGGGTTACACCCCCTTTTATATTATTCTGCCAGCACCCTCGTACCTATTCTACTATAAATATGCAGCTTCCTAAGATCTTAATAGCGAAAAAATTTGCTTCACATTATTTTGAAGAAAAAAAATAAAAAAAGAAAAAAACGGTTTCCCAATAAAAATTAAGGAGATAATTCACACCATGTCACTTGTCTAATGGTTAATTACTTGCTTATATATGCATATATAGCCCAAGGTCAAGAAAACTGAGATGGGCACAGTAGACCTTGGCCCTCTATGGGCTGTTGCGCCACTGAGTTTAGTTATATGTATATAAGTCTATATTATCTCACAATCCTTATAATTATAGTTATAATATAGAAATATCTAATTTCTTTCAGCTATCTTCACAAATCTGAAAATAAATAACATGATTAAATATAATTTATTAGCTTTATCCCATGGTTTAAACAGTTTATAACAAAATAAATGGTTTTTACCTTAACTAAATGGTTCTTACCTGGTAAATTAGGCATTGCTTAAAGGTGAAAAAGTTTAAAAACAAAACATTTAGTACCTACTTTAAAAATAGCAAATTTTAAAATGAAGCAGTACCTTATCAAATCTTAAACACCTCAAAAGCAAGAGTCTTTGGAAAAGGGAAAGTTTTTCTTCCCAAATACCAGGCAGTGGGATGTTTTGTGGGTCTCTAGAGCCAGATATTTCTTTCCAGGATTCTGCAGCAGACATGAATTCATCTCTGTAAATAAAAAGAAAAAAAATAATTACATGTTTAGAGAACACTTTTTATATTTAAGTGGAAAACAACATAGGACTACCAAAATAAAAGGAAAATAATCACTACAAATATGGCAGATGATTTTTCACATTAAAAAAGTGTGAATGGTTGACCATATAAAGCTAAGCACAGATGGCTCTAGGGGTTAAAATTTGTCATAAGACTTTCAGGTTACTACTTTAGATAAATTTTTATGCCTAATCTTGAAAACGTGCACCATCTAATATTATTATATTTGAAGTACTTACAATGTAACACGTTTTTTCAATTTAAATTTCAACAAAACAAACAACAAGAGAATTCAGAAGGCTTCGCAAGCATTCTATGACATGCTATCCAAAAAATAAAAAATTTCAATATTTTACACTAATATAGCCAAACAAGGAACATATCAAAACTCAAAACATATCAAATCATTCTATTTATTTATGTTGTGATATTAATTATCTTCAATTTATTTAAGGCTCACGACTTGTCAGAATTTATAAAATACAGAAAACTTATGAATGTTAAAATTACACGTAAATTTAAACATAAATCACAATAATAAAACCTAGAATATTAGGCCTGTTCATACATAGCCTCGTAAGTATAACATTAAGCGAAAGGATACACTGGAAAATTTCTAAATTTCTTCTAGTTTTAGGAAGCTTGTTATTGTTTACAACCCTCCATTAATTTAAAAGTTTAAAAAAATACCCAATACTCATAATAACATATAAAATATTTACTAAATATAAAATATTATAAAATATTCATAATTCCATATTATTAAAAAATAATAAAATGCACATCGAAATTTTTTTCAATGACATTTATTTCATTTAGTTGGTTACCCTGTTGTCAGTGGCAACCATAAACTCAGCCTATAACACTGTTAAACTCAATACACATAAATATTTTTTTTTATAATTTTTATAACCTACCTTGAACAGCCAACCCAAGTTTTGGGCATAAGACTACTAATGCTCAACTACATAGCCTTGTAATTATGAACCCAATCCAGAAGACAAGAGAACTCCTTAATCAAGTATTGGGAGAAATTTACCTTTGTGGAAGAGTTTTCGAATGAACTAATTCGCATTGACGTTACATGGAGAGGAAGACCACGAGAACCTCCCACGGTTAGCCTGACAGCAATGAACTCTAACCCATGATCCGATTACCACTAAGCATATTTCACGTCAGTATATGATTTTTTAAAAGTATTCTAAATACAAATCAAAATTGATCACTTACTTCAAGCCATGGAATACTTTAAAATCTGATAATCTGCACAGTTCATTCCAGCATTTATCTTGTAACCATGCTGAAGCAGGATTTGGCGTCGTATTTTCCAGTCCAACACCCCCAGTTAGAAAAAATTTAAATTCTGATTTCTCTAACTTTCTATCTGACCTATGGTAAAAAATTATGGTCATTGAAATATATAATTTATTATTGAGAGGGCACAAAAATACTACAAATATTCATTCAAAGCTAAAAAAAATACCTGACCACTTTTAATGAAGCAATGCTTTAATAATGAAAAGAAATTTGATAAATAATTGAAAAGTTGGCGCAACTTGCTTTCTTTTTTAATAAGGCAATGCTTTGGAAATTAACAGAATTTTGATAAATAATCAAAAATTGGTGCAACTTTTTTCTTTCATAATATAAAAATAACCTTTAAAATAATACTTTATGGGTAGTTTGGGGTTGTCATTTTCGATAAACACCGCTGGTTTAAACTAAAAAATAAACCTGATATTTTATAAAAAAGAGCAAATACTATTTTCAAACAGAAAAAATATCCTTAGTAAAGAAAGTTACACAGATTACTGTAAATTATTACCACCTAGGATAAGATTCTAGGAGATTATGCTACACCTTTTGAATAAGGAGATTATGCTACACCTAAGTGTTTTGACAGGGTTCATACTCTAGAAAAAAAAAAAAATTCCCTGAAATTTTTTTTTTTTTGAGATTTACGTAAAATGTCAAGATTTTTTTTTTAAATTAATAAAAAATTTAAACTAGAATTATAAACAAAATTGTAACTCTAGGAAAGTATTAATAAATTATTTTTATTTAAAATAAAATCAGGTGATTTAAATTATGTCAACTTCGATTAAAAATAATAAATTGTCAGAAATGTGACTAAAAAGAAATACAAGACTAAGGGCAATATTAAAAAAAAAAAATCAATTTTTTATAAGTATGAAGTTGTTACAGAAAATACTAAAAATATGTAAATAATCTGTGCATAATTGAAGTTTAATTATATTCAATCAATGTAAGAACATTTTTGGAAACAAAAATACAATAAACAATTAAAACCCAATATATCAACATCGATTAAAATAGTAATTATGGGAAAGATGTTCCAATAAAATGGTAAAATTTGACTGAGCAATACTTATTTAAAAGAAAATAATTAAAACAAAATGTTTTAGCACCAATTATCAAACCGTCCCAAAAAGAAACTAACAAATATATTAACAATCCATATCTAATTAAAGTTAATCCATATTTACTAAGTTAAATCAAATACAATAATTAACTAAAAATGTTCTTCAACAGACTAGCAAAAAATAAATAAAAAAAAACAATAGAAACTTAATAATTTAACATTTAGCTATAAAATTAAATTTTTTTTTTTTTTTTTTTTTTTAAAAATGAAACAAAGTGCAAGAAACAAAATATTAAGAGATAACTAACTCTAATTAATCAATAAAAGAAAGGAACAACTTTTTAACAACTAAGTCATTCTAAAAAAATATTAAAAACATTTTTTTGATTAATCTATAGATATTAATCTGCATTTAAATGAAATTAAATTAACACACGAACAGAAAAAATGGAAAATTATAAAAATGCAACATGTCATGATTTTCTATTTAAAAAAAATAATCATTAAGAAGACGGATAAATAGATAGAAAAATATAAGTCACATGGATAATAAAAAAAGCTTATAAATATAAAACAAACACGAAAAAAAAAAAACTAACAAATATTTGTCGATTTAAGATGTTCATTCACCTGAAGTTTAGCCAAATTATAATTAACTAAATAAAACCAAATTGGTAATTAAACTAAAGATTTATTTAAATCACTAAAATAACTTATTTAAAATAAATTAATGACACAAAAAAAATAAAAAACGCAATATATTTTATATTTAGTTATAATTAAAAAAGGAAAACTATGAAAGATAAGGAAAACTTATTAATCAAATTAAATAAAAATAACACTTAAAAATTACCAAATTGAAACCATAGTTAAAAGTGCTAACATAAATAAATATTCATTCACGAAAAAAAATCTGAGTGTTTCTTTTGAATCTTCTATTGTGCAAGCTACGATTTTGTAAACAGAATAGTTAAATCCCGTAATTTGATAAGGTAACAAATTCACAGTTTTAGGGTAAAATTACGTTTTTCTCAGACAATTTTCTGACTTTTTTTTAAACTCATTTTTCCTGATTTGTTGTGGGGTTAACATCAAAAAATAAAAAAAAATTTTTTTAAACATTTTCTTTGAAAATGTTTCTAAATCAAATCACTAAATTTCAGTCGTTCTATTGGAATAAATGGTACAATGTGTATGTCCTAATGGACATTAAATAACATTACATCAATGGAATAGCAAAGGAGCATAATAATGCAAGGGTTGCTGTAAGGAGGGGTTTAATTGAGTGTACATCCAAAATGAAGATGTGTTAATGAAAGAGAAAAAGTATCCATACATCAGCAGATTGCAGCAGAGTACAAAAGAGAAGAGCAACTTGTCCTTTTCAAATAAGGATCTGCATATATTGCAGTACAAACTGTACGTGAAATAGTCACTGAGATTCTGCAGTCGCTGAGTTAAATCATCGGACTTCTCACTGGAAGAGGGACAATTATCAGCAATATTGAAGAGTAAAAAAAATAGCAATACACCATATAGTAATATATTTATTGAACCTTTGTTGAATGGCTCTCAAAAACAAGTTGATGAACCAGTTAAGAGAGTACTGGTACATAGGATCAACGTTAGGAAGGTCTGTTATGGAGAAGAACAGAACAGAGGATCTTTGAGCAACAGGTTGGTACAAAAGTCGAGACTCATTGATATTTGCAGTGGTTTCATCAGCAATCTGTGAAAGATTGAAAAAAAGACTATCACAATCTAATATTGCATGAAATTAATAAAATAAAAAAACTACAATTGTATCGATTAAAATATTAGTTGAACTTAGTTTAATCAATTACTAATAATAGTTTAATCAATTAATAAATAGTTAAGTAAAGCAAATAAGCTTTTGCTTTGTGACAATCACTGGTTACTGTAATGGACTATCAAGTATGGGGAGAAATTTTACCTTCGAGGAGGACTTTTTGATGGAACTAACCCGCATTTGCATTACATGGAAAGGGAGACCATGAGAACCTCTGACTGTTAGCCTGACGGCAAGGGGACTTTAACCCATGATCCGTCTACAACCGAGGATATTTCATGTCAGCACTGTGGTCAGTGCAAGCCGGATGCAGAATTTGTATCGACTGGGATTCGAACCCTCTTCACTTCATTGGAAGGCAAACGCTCTATCCATTGAGACACTCTCTGTGTTCCATGTCCCTTCTTCTGTGTCATTGTAAACCACCCTATAAACCCTTTCTTAAGTCTGAAATGCCAATCACTGGTCTAGTGGTTAGTGTACTGGACTAGGGGTGGTTGTGGGTTAAAACTGAAAGTTACACCGTAAGAATGGATGTAACTTTCTCTCTCTGTGTCTTTTCTTTTGCGTGATTATAACTTGCCATAAAAATGGGTTTGTGGTTGCATGATGTGGGGAACGCTACTCTACTGCCATGGCTTAGTCACAGGTGCTCAATGGGTAACGATAAAAGAGTGGCAATTCTGATATTTCTGAGGCCAATAGGAAATAGACACAAGTGCTTGCCAATAAAAAAAAAATACATAAAAAAAACCTTTTGCTTTGCTTTGATGTCATCCACAAGAAACTTTGATGAATCCAGAATATTTGTGGCCTCTTCATTCTCCAAAATGTTGCTCCCCTCTGACTGGGCCAAGGTGTAGAGGATCTTATCTTCAAGCTCTTTCAGAGACTTCTCATTCGCAGCTGTCTGCACAATTAGCTGCTGGCGAGCTTCCTCCAAGTCTGGCCTGTTGGATACACAAGGAAGCAAATACAAGTATACAGATACACATAATAAAACAACACTGTAGCTCTTTAGAGTAAGACATGCTTACCTTTCTTGAGCGACAACAATACCCAAGAGTTGATCTTCTAAGCCTTCAGGAGTTATCATGAAGTTTAGTAGTGAAACTTTGGTTGAAATCTCAGGCAGATAATGGGGATTTCGTAGCTTGGTTGTGATGTACAGACGAAAATCTTTGTTGAACTCCACAACAGCATCTCCAATCTGTACCATGTCCATTGTACCTGAAGAGTAATTTAAAAAACACAAGTTTCTAAAATCCACACCTAGAAGACATACAGCTCTTTGCTTCCAAATATTACAATAATTGAACAATGAAACATTAAAATGTCTTTTACTTTAATTATTTGATCTTCACTATCTTAAATTGAATTACACATTTAATGCGTTAAATTTATATATTTAACAGTATTTTTAAACAATAAAAAAAAATCGAAATAAAGCATTCATTACTACAGGCTGGGTAGCCAAATCTTTCAACAAAAAATAAGGACCTTTTAAGTACTTTTAAACATTCAAAAAATATTTTTAAGTACTATATACATAAACAAAATGCAAAATAATTTACATAATCATGATAAAATAACTAGTTTCTAACAAAAAACTCTTTTCTTGATTATATTAGCCATTATAAAATGATCAAGAGAGTTTTTGGTTCAATATCGGAGGGTGGAAAATGATGCTTGATAGGGAGAATATCTTGCAAAATGTACATGAGAGTACCATAATCTCACCGAACCCAGTTAAGTAGATGCACATGCGGACTTGCAAGTATGTAATCAAATATGTACATGATTGGCACTATCATACGTTACGAACCGACGGTATGCCAAAATGGATTGTTGTTAAATGAATTGAGAAAACACTGAATAGAACAATGTGAAAAGCCCGCTTTTGTATAATACACAGCAAAAATCGACAAGGTAAAGAAAGAATATCTCAATTTCGAAAAGGGAAAATTAAACACTTTTGAAAAACACCCCATGAAAAAAAGCACCTTTAAGGGATTTTAAGAAATGAAAATCGAAAATAAGTACTTTTAAGCACTTTTTAAAACCGCTACACACCATGAGACATATATCACTGAAAATTTTAGTTATGTGAGATAAAATGATTAATGCTTTTTTTTTCAAACTTTTACCTTGCTTGAAGGTTTTCTTGAGAAGCAGTGGCTCCAAAGAAGGATCCAATACCTCACCTACATTTTCCAACAGAACTGGCCACCCAAATTGCAAGCTGTTCTCCAGTGTCCGAAGAAGATCAGGGTCAGTGAGATTCACGACCGCCAGGTTACTCTCCATGTTCTTCACCCACTTGGTTGCCTGACCCTGCGGATCTATCATGAGGGGCCTGAGAAAAGAGCATTTTTTGAAACATAAAATTTAATTTAAAGAATTGTTTAAAATATAATAAAAAGAGAAAAGTCGAAATATAGATAGTATTACCTTCATAAATTGTTAAACTTTAAAAATTTTAAGATACTTAACTGAATCAAATGTGTAGCTCTTGTTTTATAAAATTGATAAATTCAAATTAAATAAACAGGGTTAGTCCTATGTCACTTCACGGCGTCACCTCACCCAAACAGTTCCAATAGTAAAATGGAAGCAAAGTTTAACATAAAGTTTCCTGTTGGAACTGAAGTTTGGTTTTAATAACAAAATAGTTTGTTTAAATATATTAAGAACCTTGTTTAGATAGAAAATAATCAGTTTGATACAATGGCATTATTCATTTTTAGTTTAAGGCTTGTTAAATTGTAAAAAATAAAAGATTAAGTCTGAGTTTCGCTTTATTATGTGTTCCAAAGATGATTACGATTTTTATGGCATTTTCGTCATCTTTCGAAGTTTAACTGCTGACTTGTATGTCTGCAAATTTATTATAGCTTTAATTGTTTTGCTAAGTAATCAAAATTAAATGAGTTAGACGGAAAGGCTGTGGAAGTCATGTGGGTTTGCAGCATAGAAAATAATTAGAAATGTAAACATAAAATAATAATGGTGATTTTTCTTTCAAGAAAAGTTCTTTAACAGTTAAATTGTACTTTTAGCTAAGCCACAAAGAATGCCACGAATATATCTTCAGGTGTTGTTTAGAAAAATTAATTCATTTGATCAATTGTGCTAGGCAGTGACTCTATTCAAACAATGCTCACACAAGTTATCTCCTTCTCATTTAGACACTCAGCAGATGTTGTTCAAGACATGCTAAGTGCGAGAGAACTAAAAACAATAATTGAAATATTTCACTTAGCTTGGAACAAGTTTTCTTTTAGCTAAGCCACAAACAAAAAGATAGCAATACGGTGTCAGAGTTTAGTTTGCCGAAAACATTAATCACTTTTTGAAATGATTCATAAGTTTTTTAAATTTTTTAATATAAGTTTGTGCTTTTTTGCATACTCACCATCTTTTTCCATATTCTACGATGACACCATTATCAGTAGAAAAAGTATCTCTGGGCAGACCATTCAAATTCCAAAACTGTATTTTTACAGGATCTCCAAGAGTTTCACCCAATGAAAATTTTCTAGTGCATGGAATTCTATGTTTCTATGGGGAAAACAAAGAATTTAACAGCATTCCATGAATAACACAAAAAAGAAAATTTCCAAATTTGAAATGGAAAATTTCATTTTGAGAAGAAAAACAGTTTCTCCTGATATAACAACGAGGAAGAATAAATGAGGATTTGTTTCTTTTCATGGGAGACACTTTAAACAGTGTGGTTGATATTTATGCTCAGTTGATATAAATGTTGAAACTTGAGGCTAGGAAATTATTGCAGAAGCGCAAAGTGAAGACGGCGAAATGGAACGACTACTAGTGCAAAAATTTGCCTTTGAAACAATGAGGAACATTCAAACAAACTTTAAATGAGTTATTGATCTTTTTTTTTTTTAATCTTAAATTATTTTTCAGTCAGCAATAATTTTTCTATTGAATTTTTTTACACTTTCAAATTTATCAATTTTCAAGACCATTATTTCTTTACTAATTTTCATATATTTTTGAGTCATTATTTGATATTTTCTACTGACTCGAATTCATGCTTTTCCCTTTTCTATTGTTTCCTATTGTTCTAAGAGATGTTCCATAAAAAATAATTAATTGCGGTTGTGCATTAAAAAAAATTATAATAAAATGTACTTTTTCTTTATAATAGAATTTCAAATGATTAATAGTTAATTTTAATAAAATAGCCTAAAAACTATTCTATGGATGTTTTCAATATAAATGTAAACAACAACAATCTCGAGAGCTTGATCTGTTCTACGTCCGATTAGAAAGTATACAGCTGTTTAATATAGTTTATTCAGCGAGCCAATATTTTCAAACAGATAATTTTATTTTTAATAAAAGAAATAAATTATATAGGTTCTTATCTAAAAACATCTGCTGTATTTCATAAGATAATAACTAATTCTGGTGAGTTTGAAGTGAAAATTTGTTTAATTATTTAGAGATGCATGGTTAAAAAAGGTGACATGGTTGCTAGATTTAGAAAGAAGTTGTGCTTTTGGCAGTCGGATTTGGCCTCTTTTTACTTGTTTATCATTGTTTGTTCTTGGTGAAAGCAGTGCACCATCATACGTTAATGTTAGCATATAATTGTTTGAGCAGCAAGATTAAGTTCATTTTACAAATTATCATATTGGCAATTTCGAAGTTGGTATATTGTTAACAAGGTAAGAAGAGTTTTTATAGTGATTCTTTTATCTCGAAATAACAAGTCTTCAAATGACGAGTCTTCTTTTGAACACAAATAATAAATCAGGTAACAAATACATGTATACAAGAAATACTACTCAAGAGAGTTCCAAAACACACAATGATCACGTTGTGAGCCAAATGGCTTCAAAACACACCAAAAATAGTAACCCGGAATCATAGGCAGTCAAGAGCTTGCAGTGCTCTTTAGTGTAGGAAACACGTTCCATAAGCACAACATAAATTGCAACAATTAGCTTATTTGAAATAACTTGAAGCTTATTTTAAATAATTTAAAATGACAAAACTACTTACGATGCAATATCTCACCCAATCCTCAATGCATTGACTCCTGTAATGTAAAGTGTAAGGACCAAGATAAGCAATGACTCCAGATGCCAGGAGGACATCACCTGACAAGTTCCCTAATTTCACTTCAAGACTTTTCGCCTCATTTGCCCATCTGTAAGAAATAATTGCATTTAATGATGGATTGTTTCATTTTTTCTGGAATTTTATTAATTTTTGGAAGGGGTGGGTAGGTACTTTATTTATATCGCACTAGAGCTGCACCGTAGGCTATTGGCAATGGTCTGAGAAACATCTCCGAGGATTATCTGAAGACATGCCATCGTAATTTTGATCCTCTGCAGAGGGGATGGTTCACCTGCTTTGATAGTCTGACGTCCTGAGCACAGAGTCGAGCACTTAACGGTAGAACAGTTTAACAAGGACCGATACCGTGCATCCTTGGTCCCTATGCAGACAGATCAAAGTGGTCACCCCCGCTTACTGACCGCAGTCAGTGGTGCTTGATTTCGGTGTTCCACTGGGAACCATAGCATTATGATTAGTCCACTGCAGGATTTTTTGGAAAGGGATAAAATTTTTTGGTACATCTATATAACAATAATTTTTTAGGAATACCCTTATGAGTATACAACATTTTTGAAAGGTTTTAAGAAATTAAACACAAGATTTATAAGCTTGTATACCATTGGGAACAGTTAATGAAATTTGGAAAGTTTTAGAACATCTCTTTTACAAAATTTTAGGAACTTCGACAATAATTTATAACATTTATATATTGGTCAGATAATTTCAATAAAATGGAATTCTTTTTATTTAATTTAGCATTCATAAGAGATCGAAAAACAAAATTAAATTTTGTCACATGATACCTAGCAGCAGTAAACAAATAGGTATAAAATTATTTGAGAAAAATTCAAACTTATACTTTATCCAAGTCTGAAAATTCAATGTTTGTCAATCACTGTTTAAAACGGATAAAATATGAACTTAAGTATTATATTTTAGTAATTAAAAAAAGAAAGAAAAAACTAAATTAAATAAGGTGCTGTAAATTTTAACTTTCATTACAATGTTCTGTGACTGATTCAATATAATATATATGCTACAAATAGCAAATTTATTAGTCATATTTTATAATTAAACTTTATTGTATGTTATATATATAATACATTTACTTTAAAATTAGAATTATTGGTAAATTCCTAAATTTCAGGAAAATTAGAACCAAGTTTAAAATTTTTTAAGCATCTTAGAATAATTTTTTTAAACTTTAAGAAATAGAGGAGTTTCAGGACAACTTTGATCCACAGGGTAATCCACAAACAGGGTATCTGCTACATTTTAGATTTTCAAATTCATGACTTTTCATGACTATTTCTAAGAATTTTTCATGACTTAACGAAGTTACTATTTTCTCTGACAAAAACACAACAATAATTTAAAAAAGCATTATAATAACATTAATTGAAATGATAGGTACAACCAAAACTGTTATACTCTGCATCTTTATATTTATAGATTTTAAATTTAAAAAACATAGTAAAGAAAGAGTCAAAGCAATAAAATAGCTGAAAAAAATACAAAAGCAAATAAATGTTTTAATTTTCTTTTTTCTGCAGGATTATATTCTAAATATACTTTACTTGTTCATCGGAAGGGAAAGAAATACTCCTAACTTTTCAGTTCTCATTTCAGAATAAAAAAATTTCGCCAATGACTGACTTGCTTCGGCCAAAATTTTAAATTGACAAAATAAAAATTAACTAATAATAAATCACAGGAAGTTTAAAAGATAATTTGCTCTAGAAATGATGTTTTTTTTTTCATTTTTTTTAAAGAATACCATAAATCTTAAAGAACACGATAAAAACATTTTGAATTTTAATAAAATATGACTGTGTGTGGGGATTTTGTTACAAATTCAGATATTCAGGACACCATGAAATGGGGACCTAAATCCATGACTTTCCATGATTTTTTTAAAAAAAATAGTTAAAATCATGACATTTCATGAGAAATTTTGTTCAATACTGAAATTCATGACTTTCCAGGTGTGCGGTTACCCTTTGAAACTGAAAAACTATTTTCCTGATTAAAACGCATTCACACAAAATTACCAGGTTGTTACTTTTTACTGCAAGAAAAAGAAGGATATTTTTTTAGATGCCTGATAAAAAATGCATGAAGATCAATTGTAAAATCTAGTACATCGTTAAAATTTTTATAAATATTTAAAAATAAAGGAAATTATAATTTAAAAAAATTATGAGGATTATTATTATTAGTATCAAAGTTTAATATAAATTATTTCTTTCTATACCTCATCCTTTCACCTCCTAAACCTCCAAGTAGTTTTTCAGCTCTTTGTAAGTTGATTTCGCATAAAGCTGTTTGCGCTTCTAAATCCTTCTTCTTTTGTATTGATTCATCACAATCTCTTTTGAGAGCAGCCAGTTTAGATTCTAAAGCTGCCAGTTCAGAACGTTTGGCATTTAACAATTCCATAATCAGCTCTAGTTGCTCCTCAGCTTCTGCCAGTTTTGCTTTCTTGGGTGCTACAACCTTTAAAAAAGCAAAATAAAGGATTTTTAAAAAATACAATTTGCATAAACTAATGCTAAAAATAATAAGCTCATGATTAGACAGTCAACATCTAATAAAAGTATGAAATTGATTTAAACAAATTTTAAGATAAAAAAATTTTTAGGAAAAAAACTTTAAATAAGTCAAAATAGAAAAGTGCTAAAACCAAATTTGTCCCTGTACTTTTCCGATAGCCGGGCGCAAATTTCGCCAGTTTGAAACCAAATGTGAGCCAAGTCGCCAAGTGAAGCGAATTACAAAACAGTAAAGGGAATAAAAGTTGAAAACGTGCGACTATAAACAAATATTTATTAATAGTAAACAAAAGTTTTACACAAAAAGAATGTTATAATAATTGGTTTTTCTAGAATACGGTGGTGTCCTTGATAATTTGCACAAATGGATCATTTTTGGCGACTCTTTGCTTGCCTCTGGCTAACGGAAAAGTTCCTTTGTCTTTATGTAAACAATTTAAATAAACAGACGACAGAAAGGCTTCAGCGTGTTAGCAGAGAGTGGGTCACCTGATGAAGTGCTGCTTTTTGCTAACATATATATCTTTAAAATTTTATTTTGGTTTCTAACTCTTTATTTAAATTATATAACAGTCAAAATTTTATACACTATACATCCTCAGAAAAATTTATTTGAGAAAAAAATTGTGTTACATTAACAGAGATAGTAAATGTAACTTAATACTTTAATAATTTAGAATTAAAAGAATTTTGTCCCTTACTACGTATAAATAATTTAAACACACACATAAAGTTTCGGTCTAGTGTAAAAAAGTAAGAAAAAAACAATTGGCAGGTATACTTTAGCTGTCCTGTCATAAATTTCCATAGCCAAAACCCAACGACAGAGACCTTCGGCAGCAGAAGAGGCTTTTGCAACATTTGTAGGATTGAACTCTGGCAAGTGGATGTACTCACTGCGTATTTTTTCCATGATCACAGGCTGTCAAAAAAGAATACTTTATTATAACTACTTTACTTCAGAACTTAAATATTGCAACTCTACTCATTAAATAATAAAATTTAGAACTAAAGCTATTCAATTTCCATACGAGGGGTTCCCAAAAAGTAAGAATCATTTTTGTAATATTGTCATAAAAAATGGTTTTTAAAACAGAATTTACTTTCACATGCAAGAGCATTTGGTAATTTTTCATAAAATGAATACAACTTGTTTATTGTCAAAGAAAGAGGCTGGAGACAGCTATTGCAAAACACCATTTTTTGAGTCATTATTGTTATCAAAATACTTCCTTCAACAACGGCGGTTCAAATTCAAGAGAGTTGCTGTAGTCTAAAAGTGGGAGATCAAGGCCTTACGTTGGATTACCGAATTGTTGAATAGGGCTTTGAGGAACATCTGCAGAATGGAGACATGTATTGTGATGTAGCAATACAAAGCCTTAACTGAGAATTCCATGTATTTTCCTATGATCACATTTTTTGCAATGTTTCACAGAGAGTCGTGGTGGCTCAGAGGATAGGGCCCCTGGCTCGCATCGTCAACAGTGCTGATGTAAAATATTTTCAGTGGTAGACGAATCATGAGTTATAGTCCCCTTGCCATCAGGCTAACTGTGGGTGGTTTAGGTGGCATTCCTCTTCATGTTACGCAAATGCAGGTTGTTCCATCAAAAAGTCCTCCACAAAGGCAAATTTTTCCCAATACTTGATCCACGAGTTCCCTTGTCTTCTGAATTGGGTTCAAAATTACAAGGCTATGTAGTTGAGTATTAGTAGTAGTAAACCCAAAAATTGGGTCGGCTGTTCAACAACGGTTGTAAAAATAATACAAATTTTTCTTTTTATGTGCATTGAGTTTAACAGTGTTATAGGGCTGAGTTAATGGTTTCCACTGACAACAGGGTAACCAATTAAATAAAACAAATGGCATTGAAAAAGTTGTCTGCCAATAATTTTTTGTCGAAAATACTTCTATGTGCATTTTATTATTTTTTTATTAATATGGAATTATGAATATTTTATATTTCATATGTTTCAATATGTTAATTTATTTCATGCTTGCTTTTTAAAATATTTCTAGAATGTCTTACTCTTAAAATTTTTCAGTTTAGAAATGAAACTTGAGCCTACCATATTTTGAGCGAATAACTATATAAAAAAAAGGATTTTATTAATATCAACAGTTTTTTAATCCTTAAAATAAAGTTCTTAAAATGTCTTAATCTTAAAAGTTTCGTCCTGATGCTTGAGCTAGGAATTCCCTTGTTTTTTCTATTAGGTTCAACATTACAAGATTATGGAATTGAGCATTGGTAGTCTTAAACTCAAAATTAAGTCGGTTGTTCAACAATGGTTATAAAATAATATATAAAATGTTGCACAATATCGTATTAATGGACTGCATAGTTGGTGGTACGATCATCATCATCAAAGATCAACGACTTCCGATTTATCTTTGAACTCCAATTCTTTTAATTAATTGCGAGAAAATCAGACTCCTTTTTAAAGAATGCTCACTAATACACATAAATACAACACAATCCTCTTGTAATATTGTCAGGGGAAAGACAACCAACCAGATACTTGAGTGCGCACGTGCAGTACTCTGAGACATACTTTACTTTCTGGAAATGCCTCATAAATTAATTTCCATGCTTTAAGAAGTTTAAAATAAAAATGGGTATTTAAATCCTTCCAGAAACAGAATTGAAACAATGCACAATAATATATAAATCAATATCTTACTTACATCAATGTTGTCTTTATCGTAGTCCCTAAGAGACTGAAGAAATCCCATGTCCCCAAGTAGTTTTTTGGACGGTCCCCAAAAATCATTTACCTATAATTGTAAATAATCTAATTATTTCAGAGCCTACGAAATATATAAGACAGTTAAAAATTTGCAACCAGCTTCTGCAAACAAAATTACATAAATAAATTCAGTTTATTCTGTTGCATCTCTACAGTAATGATCAATAATAGAAATATTTCATGTACACAGATTGCGAAAAAAGAAATAGAATCATGGGGGGATAGAGAGGCAGAATTTTCAATTATAAGAATGTGTCTTAGATGTAAAAGCCATGTAAAATTTCACAAATCAAAGCTGGTATCATATTTGTAAGATCATCAGAATTGGTTCAATTAGTATTGATACAAAATCTGTACTAATTAAAAGAATTAGATGTTTAAAATTTGGTTTCAGAACGAATAACACTAACTTCGATAATATTTATTATTTTCAAACCACTGATTTGCAAATTTTCAGACTAAATTAACAAGATTTGAAAAATGATGCACAATGACAAATGAAAATATTAATTGAAATTATAAATCCACACTAAAAAATGGAACAATTAAAAGAAAGAAAAAAAAGGTAAAACCAGCTTTATTAGGTGTTAAACTTTTTCCACTTTTTAAAGATGACAAATTTTGTACAGATTTGATCAGCTATTTTCAAAAGGAAACTTAAAAATTTTTAAAGCATGATCACAATTTTGATTTTTAAATTTTTCTAACACTGTTGCAATCAAGGGAAATTCCAGGGTTTTCAAAGGAGAAAATATTATATATAGTTTACACTCAGAACAAAAATATTACAGGAAAAGTTTGTTTTAAAGATAATATACTTAGTGAAGGATCTAAGATCAATCCTAAATTTCTTCTAAAATACCACTAACCAAGTGTTTCACTCAAAGGCGGTCTGTGTGAGATAGAGAATATTAAGTTTCAAAAATTATTTCACAAAATACTGATTTACTGGTTTTGAACAATCAAACAATACTGAGCCACGATGGCTCAGGGAATACAGCGTTCGCCTTCCAATGAAGTGAATCGCGCTCGAATTACAGAAATGGCTTGTCGAAACGAATTCCGCATACCTCTTGCATCGACCACAGTGCTGAAATAAAATATCGCCAGATCATGGGTTAGAGCCTCCTTGCTGTCAGGCTAACAGTGGAGGTTTTTGTGGTTTTCCTCTCCATGTAGCATTAGTTCCACCGAAAAGTCCTTTACGAAGGAAATTTCTCCCGATACTTGATCCAGAAGTTCTCTTGTCTTCTGGATCGGGTTCAAAATTACAAGCTGCGGAGTTGAACATTAGTAGTCCTAAATCAAAAAATTGGGTTAGTTGTTCGGTGACGCTTATAAAATAAAACAATACTGTGCCGCGATGGCTCCGGGGATAGAGTGTTCGCCTTCCAAAGAGATGAACCGAAGTTTGAATCACAGCGATGGCTGATCGATGTTAATTCCGCGACCGGTTTGCACTGACCACAGTGCTGACGTAAAATATCTTCAGTGGTAGATGGATCAAGGGTTAGAGTCCCCTTGCCCTCAGGCTAACCTCAAAAAGTTTAGCTCTCCATGTAAAGCAAATGCGGCTAAGTTCCAACATAAAGTCCTCCACGAAGGCAAATTTCTCCCAATTCTTGATTCAGAAGTTCCCTTTTCTTCTGGATTAGATTCAAAATTACAAGGCATTGGTGTTGAACATTAGTAGTCATAATCCCAAAAAAAATGGGTCGGTTGTTCAACAACGATTATAAAAAATTAAATCAAACAATATTGCTTAAGGAACTATGAATATGCTATCTTAAGGTAGGTTAAATAATCCAGATAAAACCAAAGCTACTAACTTTTCTTCCAGTACCTGGATCAGTCACTCTGTCTGGTTTAATGTTCTTCATGATGCACACAGCAGCAAGAACTACTTTCACAGCATTGGGAGGATTTTTCATGGATTTTACTAGAGTGATATCTGATGGCTGTAAAAACAATAGTTTATGATTTATTCAGAAACAATCAGTAACTTAGATAAACTATATCTAAAATATTCTTTTAATTGAAAGTATATGAAAAATTGACAAACATTTGAAGACACAGGCATGGGATTGCTTGAATGTAGAGTTTAATGGTGCAAGTCCAAAGAAGGACATGCTGCGGCAAACAGTGTATTAAAACTCATCAAAAAATAAAGTTTATAAAATAAATTAAACATCATAAAATATTTTTAATTGGTAAAATGGAACATAGCAATTTAAGTATGAGGTATATAAAATTAGATAAAAATGCAAATACACTGAAGTTACACAAAACAACATTAAAAATGGTTTATAGGTAGTATAATACAAAGTAAATGAAATTAGGTAAAAATGCCAATGGCGCATAGAAATGAAAAAATATTAGGATAATGAATTAAACTAAAGATTAGATTGCAAAATCAAAGAAAAGAAAATACTGTTTAAATAAAAATTCCTTTGAATAAACATTTCAGAAAAAAATTTTGGGAATCAATTAACAATTAATTAAATAATTAAGGAACAAAAATGAGTTTATTAGTTAGTTCAAAAATTAGTTTATTAATTACAAAACTCCTATTTACTTGAGCTTCCTAGTTAGACTAGTTTAGGTGTGATTATATTAAAAAAGAATAGGGGTTGGACTTTGCTAAAAAGTAGTTGCTGTTAGAAGGGTAGAGAAATGTTTTGGGACCCTATAACATGCCATACTGTTTAAAATCAAACTAAAAAACTTCACAAACATAAAATAAAGCATTTTTAAGATATGCAATAATTTTAACAAACTTAAAAACAATTTTATTGCCCCAAAAACTCAATGCACATAAAATATTTCAAATGTATGCATAATTTTAAAAAAAATAATTTAGATGCTAACCAGTTGCAATCCTCAAATAATAAAATAATTTTCAAAACTAAGAAGCTAATTAAAGTAATTAAATTTAAAAAAAAAAACATAAGGGTATAACAAATAAAATCCAAAAGGTATGAATTATTTCATCAAACTATTAAAGTCAGTTATTAAAACATCTTTCAATTATTGCTTTATTTAACTAATTATAAACAGTAATCAGAGTTGGTGGTGGTCAAGCATATTTAGAGACATTATGACTTGGAGAGTCGAGTATCTAAAAACTTCATTTTAATGTAGAAAAATAGATTTTGGTTGCCTTTTTAATTTTTCTTGGTGATAAACTATCCAAATTATTGGTGTTTGTGTAATAATTAATCACTAATTGTAGAAAAAAATGCACTTTTTACAGGAAAATGTATTTATTTTAAATAAATAATGTAATGTTGTTTATTCGTAGTTTTTTTAAAAATACTATTTATAAAAAGTAAGATTCTCAAGTGCCCCTTGAGTGCTTCAGGTCTCCAGGCACTGATTAGGTGTGCTCATGCGTAAAGAGGGTACTGGCTGTTAGTACAAAAAAATTAGCTGGACTGATCCTTTTTTAGAACAGAAAAAAGTTTTTTTTTTTCCAAAAAGAAAGAAAGAGAAACAAAAAATAGGGGTTACTTTTAATGTGTCTAAAGCAGCCAGTGCAGCTTCTAGAGCAGGCAAAGCTTCAGCAAGATCTGCCTCACACTCTTCTTTCAAAGCAGATGACTCCTTTGCTCTGTCGCTTGCATGCTCTTCATCTTTATTCACAACTGCTTTTACCTTTTCAACATCTTGGGACTCACTTTTTATTTTCTACACAAATAAATAATATCATTTGTTGAATACAAGTCCATTGTAGATTACATAGCACTGTATTTATAAGCCCTGTGGCAGAATATTTCCGAGCTATCTGCGACAAAACTCTCTAGCACTAATATCTTTCTGCAAGATACTTAACAAACATATATGTTACGAATTTAATATAACAAAAGCGATGTGTTTGCAAAAAAAAAAAAATTTTAATTGAGCATGTAATAATTTTTTATTACAATATTATGGGTGCTTCTCTCGCATTTTGTAGGGGAGATAGTAATAACTACCTTTATACTGTCTGCCGGCATAGAATCAATAACAATAACTGCCAAAAAATTTTTTTAGAATCATTGCCCTAAAAAGTAAATACTCAAATACAAGATTCAAATTTTCCATATTGTTTGAAATATATCTTGATATTCAAAAACCATGTGAAAATCAATATCAATAACTGCCAAAAATACAAATTAAACATTATATCTATTTACCAGACTAACGGCATAAATTAAGTGCGACGAAAAGTGATTATCAAATGCATTATTCAAATTTTACATATATTAATACGTAAAATTTGTAGAATTTCTGTAGAAAATAAAACTAAATTTTTTTTACTTTTCAAAAGTAAATTCTTTCTGCAAGAACTCTGTAACGTTCTGCGACAATTTCGCCGTGTCGCTGCAATTCTTCCACAGTGTTTATAAGATGGTAGCACTTTATCCAACAGTAGTGGTCAATTTTCCCGATATAAAGAACTGGTATTTGCAATGCTTTGTTTAATAAAAGTAAATTGATTGAGTATGAACTATTTATATATTTATTTTAAGTCAGTTACATAGAAGTCATAATTTTAATACTTCTGCTGCTTACTGTGATGAAATGTTCTGAACTCAACCTTGTATTGGTTTGTATGCTGTCAGAAAGATTTCAAATTGTTAATAAACTTCATTAAATAGAGAATTTGACAATATCTCTTGAAAATTAAAATCAAAGTACTTCACAGGCAAAGCAATGGGCAACAGCTAGCATCAATGTAAAGTGAACCACAGATAAAAGATTAAAAAACCATATGTATCATGTTTAAATGGGGTAGTTTAAGAGTCCTCTTAGTAATAATAATAAAACATTTCCTAAGAATAAAGTAGACACCAAAGAAACATGATGATAATTATTGAACTAAAATTAAGGTAGAAAAAAATTACTAACTTCAATAAACTCTTCAGCTTCTTGTTGAGCAATGACTAATTTGGGTTTTAGCTCTTCAATGTCCTTTTGCATTCCTGTGATTGTGATAGAAAAGAACTCAAGTTGGCCCAGTCCTCCTTTATAACGATCGATGGATGATTTGATCTCTTCTTGCTTCTCATCTAAGAGATGCTTGAAAGACGAGATCAATGTCAAATACGAAGTGGGTGTTATGTATGTGTTGCGGCCAAGTTCATTAAAAAACCTACAGTTAAACAAAATAAAGTTTCCTTTTTCAATTCTCATACTTAAACACTATTTAAGAACTGACAACAATGATAATATTAATATCAGTACTTTTATTTACAGAATTTTTAACTAAAAATTAAGCAAGAAAATATAACCATACATACATTACATACATAACATTATGCATAAGTGAGTGCAACACAAGAAATAAAAGTACTTTTCTAATAAAGAGGACCGTTATAGAGATCACCAAATCCCTGTGAGAAAATCTTAAACAACAAAGGCAACCCTTTATTTCAATGGTCAGTATAGAGAATACTGGGGGTAATGGCACTTAATTTAAAAAACAAGTAAAAAAAATATTTTAAAGTCAATTCCTACTTAGGTCAACAAAGAAAATTTTTATCTTAGTTACTTTTCATTAAATAATTAGAATTTTTTCTCCCATATAAAACTAAAATTAATTAATTGAACTTAATTAATGAATTAATATTTGAAAAAACTGTATTATCATCAAGTGTCATCCACTACATGTTCAAAAAAAATGAATTTGTACATTAGTGGATGCATAAAAAGCATTTTATTAAGAATTGAAAATTTGAGCAAGGTACAGGGGGAGTGTGAACTAATAGTAGAAAATGAAAAGAGAAAAAAAATCAGTTTAGGATATATCAGGCAAATGTATATTGTGCAAATGTATATGGAGTAGTGGCACTTAACCTTAAAAACATCAGTGTAGGTGTAGGGTATACCAAGTAATGGCACTCACTTCCCCTGATTAATCATATTATTAAAAATAATAAACAGTGATTATTGTTGATTGGTTATTAAGTTAAATGTTTGTTTACGCACAAAAAAGTTAACTATAGACAATGGGCAAAGACTGAAATTAATGCATGCTTTATATTCTTCTCCTTTAAAAAGCAAAAAAAAAATATAATAAATAAATAAAAAAAATAACGAAAAAAACATATGTTACTCTTATGATTAAATGGATAATTTAATCAACATAAATTACAGTCAAACATTGATGCTGTTTGAAGAAACTGTTTCGTTGAAGTAAATACACATTACATAAGTTTTAAAATGTCAGAATTCTTTGTATTAAATTGCGAGAAATATCTGATTAAAATCAGGGTTCTCACTTAATTTCAGAAAAAAAAAATTCCCTTACTTTTCCAGCTATATTAGGTAAATTTCAATGAAAATCCATACTATATTTTAGCTATACCATGCAATTTTTCATTAAAAAACTTTGATTTTTTTATATTTGTAATGACAGATATTATATTTTGTGAGCAAAAACATTGATAGTGGAAACATAAAAAAGTCTTACTAAAAAGTAGAAATTTATAAAATAATTGTAATAGAAATTAGAATTCTTTAACTTGAATCTCTGATCGGATTATTGTTAATTACAATTCTAAGACTGGTTATTTTCAGGTATGATATAAGAATTATCTAGGGTTTTTTCCAAAAAAAAAAGCAACTTTCCCTGACCATTTTTGTATACCTTTGAGTTCAAATAAAATTCCCTGTTTTCCCTGACCCGTGGGAGCCCTGCCAAATATTCACTTTTTGATGCTTCAAATTTTCAGTATCACAAAATGTATGTATGTCTTATGTTTGTGATATCAAGGTTTGACTTCACCCATATGTTCTACATTACCTATTTTGGCAAATTTAATAATTTATATCTTTAATAAAAAACAAGTTTATTGTGAGAATAGTTAAGGATGCAAATCAAACTCAATATGCATGCAAAATAATGAAAAGAAAAATTATGCCATTTGTCACATATTTTCAGATTGATGATACAATGACAAATAATTTTAAGTTTAAAGACTATTAAAATTATTTAGTAGCAAAAGAAATTTCCTAACCCTAATCTCTTTTTTTTTTTTAAGAAGCTTGTCGCAACTAAGTATTTTATGATGGTTTCCAATATTTTTAAAGAAAAACATTGTTTTATATCACTTCCCCTCTAGAGCTTTGTTAGATTATACAAAAAAAAATTCTAAAATAAGTTAAATTTAAATAATACGTAAAATTTATAATTAATTTAAATAAAAAATAAAAGTTCAATTCATTACATGTTTTTCTGTTATTTAATTTAAAATCAGTGGGGGAATTGTAGTTAACGAAAATGTCAACTTTCATCTATGAAAGGGTATCCAACATAGAATCAAGCTAACATTTCTTATTTACTAGTGAATTGGAACTGTATTTTTGTAGTGGTAGACAATTTTTCAACTTACACAATTTTTAAAAAGCTTATTCTTTATTTTCTAGGTATTAAACCTCTTAGACTAATGAGGGTTTTACTTACTGAGTAGATAAATCTTGAGCTCTTATATGGAAATATTTACAGATTGGAACTAGACTTATTTGCATTTCAGGTGTCAGATCCATGTCACGGAAGGAATGTTCAGCCACTCTCTCCAGAGCATCTTCCGGCCATGCCTGAAATTCCATCAATATTTAATTGCAATATGCAGAGTAAATAGCTCACCTAAACAGCATTTTAAAAGATTTGTCTAACAGTAAAAACAGGATTGCCGCTTAAATCTAGAAAAAAAAAATTCCCTGTATGTTCCCTGTACATATTATACACAATGTATTAGCACAGGGTGAGTAGCCAAATCTTTCAACAAAAAATAAGCACTTTTTAAGCACTCAAAAAATATTTTAAGCACTAAATACATGAACAAAATTCAAAATAATTTTCAAAGACTACATGATCATGATAAACTAACTAGTCATCAAACATGTAGAATGATTGGCGCACCATGGACGGAGGGTACGCGGAAATAGATTGTTGAATAAATTGTGAAAACGTTTAAAAGAAAAATGTAAAAAGCACGCTTTTGCATAATACGTGGCGAAAATCTACATGGTAAAGGAAAAAATACTCCATTTTTGAAAAGGGAAAATTAAGCACCTTTTAAAAACACCCAATGAAAAAAGTACTTTTAAGGGCTTTTAAGAATCGAATATCGAAAATAAGCACCGTTAAAAGCTTTTTAAAAATACTACGTACCATGATAAACAGGAAACACACAATCCTCCTGCTCTTGAGTGACTTATATTAGTCAAGCTTTACCAGTTTTAATTGCTGGAAAAACTTAAAGAACTAAGAAACAGCTTAACATACTCAAAACAAATAATGCTATACTAAATGAAATAGCTTAGTATAGAAGAGATATTATCCTTAAATATCCCATCAATGGCACTTTGAGTGGTCAGCACTTTTAAGAGACAAAAATAAGAAATAAAATTCCCTGTATTTTCCCAGATTGTAAGAAAAAACTGAAAATTCCTGTTATTTTAAGTGATTTTTAAATTCCCTGTATTTTCCAGGTTTTCCCTATTCTCCCTGTGGAGTGCCAACCCTGAAAAAGGTTTTCAGATAAGGTTTTATTAAAAAGCAATGAAATTCATACTATATGTATTCGCAAAATTATTTCAGATTGCTAAAGTGAGAAGTTTGTCAAAGATTACAAGTAAACTCTCCAACAAAAGTTTTATACAAAAATACTTCAAAAACATACAGTTAGTCAGTTATAGCTACAATTACTTTTCATTTTTCAATTGCTTCAGAATTTGTACATTTACTTTTGTTAATGGATGCAGATAAACTTTATATGGGGATTTTTTAAATGTTTGTTGCATCTGCAAATGGTAATTTGCTTATTTTGTATTGTTAAAAAAACTGAAGCTACTGAAAAATTCCGAGTTGTATGGCATTTTCAGGAAACTTCGTAGAATAAAATTTTATAATATTTTAGTGGTAGTGAAATCACAAAAAAAACCAACAGAAAGGGGCATAATGAATAAAAGATTAATAGTTTCTTTAAATGCTAAATTTTATAACCTTTCCATCCTAATTTGAAAAATTTCTCAAACTTTATCAACATAAGCTTATTCATTTTCCCACCAACTTATTTTTTTTAAACGTTTAGAACAGTT
This sequence comes from Parasteatoda lunata, assembly GCA_949128135.1. Lineage (NCBI taxonomy): Eukaryota > Metazoa > Arthropoda > Arachnida > Araneae > Theridiidae > Parasteatoda > Parasteatoda lunata. The sequence goes on along the minus strand of OX421979.1, from coordinate 90,971,064 downwards.
TTTATGGTCTAAACAACATGAAAATAGTTTGAAAAAGATTTTTATCTGAGTTTATTGAATTTAAAGATCAGAATATTTTTAAGAAAAGCATCTGTGCATTAAAATCTCGTGGGGAAAAGTGTATTAAAGTAGATGGAGCACAGTTAAATGAAATTAAAAACTTTTAAATAAAGATAAGAGGTTTTGTACATTTAATTAAAATTCTATCATTTCATACTCACTACAACTAATAGACCTCGTCATTGGTTTTGTAATAAAAAATGATATATAATTTAATAAAACAATGATCTTTAAGTTGAATGTAGAACTCACTTGAAACCAGTCTATTGTGCAGCAGTTGATGAGGGAGGGAAACTGTCTCAGTCTGATTCGAAAAGTGTTACCAATTGGGCTCATTGCGATGATTATGTGTAGATTTTCACTCGACCTCTTCACAAAATAAGAGAAAAGGGACAATGGAGACAAATCAGCACCTTCTTCTTTCTCCACCAGAGGGCGTACTGCCTAGGCATTTAAAAAAAAACTCAAAAACATATTTAGCCTCTGATTTGGTTCACTGAACATCTAATTTTAATGTCTACACAATGATACAAATTATGTAGACATTAAAATTAGATGTTCTACACAAATCTACACAATGATTTTAATGTCTACACAATGATAAATATCTACACAATGATACAAATGAAAATTAGAGTACTTCACAAAGAGTTTTTTGCTAAACGGTCGAAGCACACTATAACGAGCTGTCTATAGACCCAATAATTTCATCCATTAAAAACTACCTATATCTCCATTAAACTACATCTCATTATAAAAACTACATTAACTAGAAGTCATCTATTAAAACTACATTGAAAAAATATTTTTTAAGGCATTTCAGTTGTATTGTTGGAAAAAGTGAGAGCAATAGTACTTAGTTTGGTTTATAAATATATTTTTTATTTCCAATGGCAAAGGAAAATGACAAACTCTTATAAGATTAACAAAGAACAAGAATAAAAAAGAACACAAGAGAAAAAAGTCAACGTCCCATCGGCAGGTGTCGAACGCTCCAGTATCTCGGAGCCCCCATGCAGAGCAGTACATCCCAACAAATGGTTCCTGTACACGATTTCATTCCTTCTACAAAGTGAGCAATTACAGCCGCACTGCCTCAAGGAATAGAGCGTTTTGCTTTCAATGAGGTGAACCTGGTTCGAATCACAGCAATGGCTAGAATTCGAATTCCGCATCCGGCTCACACCAACCACAGTGCTGACGTAAAAATATTCTCAGTGGTAGACAGATCATGGGTAAGAGTCCCTTTGCCATCAGGCTAACCGTGGGAGGTTCTCGTGGTCTTCCTCTCCATGTAACACTAAGGCCGGTTAGTTTCATCACGAAGACAAATTGCTCCCAATACTTGAATACTAGAAGTTCTTTTGACTTCTGGATTGGGTTCAAAATTACAAGGCTACATAGTTGAGCAGTAGTAGTCATAAACCCAAAAATTGAGTCGGCTGTTCAAGGACGGTTATAAAATAAAATTAAAAAAGTGAGCAATTAGGACTCGCGAAAATGCCAATTCGGTGAAGGTGGTTCGCCAGGCAGTCATGACCTACCGCAAGTCTGATTTCTGCAACAGCCTTTTTACAGGGCTTATCTGAAATATTTTGGTCTAAGCAATTCCTCCAACTTTATGAAGAAACAAGAGAAGTGAGCAAGGCTTTCTAATTTTGTCTTATTAGATTTTTGATATAAAGTTTTGTGGAATGGAAAGAGCTATAAGTGTTTGGTTGTTGAATTACTTGAGTGCTCTTCTTGGTCAACATATCTGCTTGTTCATTGCCATTATGTAGAGTGTTAATAGTTTAAGTAATTATAAATAACGGTTTACAAAAGTCTTCTTTAGATTGAGATTTATATACATATTTTTTACTTCATATACACACACTAAATGTAAGTGCTTATATAATTTACTATTTTGAATTTCTCTTTTTGACATCCCAAATTCATTATAAACTTTAAAGCTATAACTTTATTATGCCTGTTTATGATATTTTTTATTTCTTATTGTTTATTCATGCATAGCACAAGCTTTTTCATTTGGACGATATTGTAGAAAGGATAACATGACAAAATATTCTCAAAAATAAAACAAATCAAGTAACAAAGAAAAAATAATTATTTATACCAAATGCTCTGAGCATGATATTCACCCGATACAGGACACTTTAACATGAAGCAAATGAAAAAAAGTATAAAATTAGGTAGATAGATTAAAAAAATACCTCGATTTTTTCTTGTTTTTCATCAATAGCAAACAGATTTGGGACTTCTCCAGAGTTGAGTAAGTTATCTATATCTTCCAGGAAACTTTCTTCTTTAATTTGGGAATCCGTGATCAGAAAAACTGTTCCCTTACCTTCGGCACCCGCAGATTTCATGACTTTCTGAAATGGAAAACAAATTTTTACCTGATGTAAAGTGCGCCGAAAAAAAACCCAGAATAAACGGACCACTCTGTATAACTTTTGATCTAATGATTGGCTCTTCACGTTTTAAGACAATCTTAATGGTTCAAATGGGCAACCTCAAATATGCTATAATTAATTAGTGCAGACAATATAATAAGTTATGGAATCAAACACAACGTACTTTCTCGTACATACATATCTCGTACTTTCTCTTACATACTCTCTTATACGTACGTATGTGCATGCATCAATACATAGATACATACATGCATGCATCAATACATACATATATACATATTACATACTTAGATTCTTAACCTTCAAAATATAGGGTCAAAATATATGTATGTGCATGCATCAATACATAGATACATACATGCATGCATCAATACATACATATATACATATTACATACTTAGATTCTTAACCTTCAAAATATATGGTTTGGTCAGATTAGCGATCCAAAGTTCAGGCTTCTTAATGTTAATTTTACTTTCTGGGTTTTTATTCATATTTTTAATACAAAATTTGAGTAATTCAAAATAAATATGAGCAAAATTGGTAGAATAATTTCTGAGAAATTGAATTTTAAAAATACGACTTTTTTCAAAATTTTTCAGAAACTATTTGAGTACACTCATATTTTGTACACTGCCATTTAAAATTGTATTCTTCAAAATGAGAAAAATTGTACACCTTACAATTCAAAAGTTTTCAGACAACTATTAAATAAAATAATTTAAGGAAAAATAAATCAGAAATTAATTCCATAGGAGTGTCTACAGCCTATATAGTGTCATTTCATAAATTAGCTATTCCTTTAAAGGGGCGTAAATCATAAATAAGTTCCATAAGTGTATTCACTGCCTAAATAGTGTCCATTCAAAAATAAATCAATTTAACTAAGCAACAACAAACATTTCATAAATAATATCTTGTTCATAAGAAATACAGACAATACAAACATATTTACTTTATTTTTAAACATTTTTAATATTATCTATTAACAAATTTATTAAATGTTTTAGACAGAAATCCTGAATTTTATACTTATGAGATAATTTACAATTAAACAGGGATGAAAACGTGCAATAAAATGTTCACTAATTAGGTGAAAAAGCAGGTCTTTTATTTCAAGTTGGATATATTTGTATATAATAAAAGTATTAAAAAAAAATGAATCCATGTACCACATAGCTTCATAAAAAATAATTTTATATGATACTAAGAAAACAAAATAGCAAGTGCAAGAAAAAGAAAGAAAGAATCAATGGCAAATTTGGCAAAAGATCTTTAACATATAAGTTGATCAATTGCAAAGTTTGTCAAATTCTTGGAAAATGAAGAGAATATGAAAGCAGCAGGGCTCGAAAAAACTCAGAAATTTTACCCGTCCCCGAGGACGGCTTGTCCAACAATGTACCAGTCCTCCTTTGAAACTAACCCGTTGCTTCTAAATAAATAAATATATAATTTTCTCTTATTTATTACAAACATTTATATAAATTACACAATGAATCAGTAGTTACTAGGATTACATTATACAGTAATAAAAGAAATACCAGGTTACTAATAGTAACCTAGTATTTCTTTTATGAAATAATTTAAATGAAAAAGATCAAGTTATCTGGAATGTCAATTTATCCGAGGGTACTGCGTTTTTTAAACGAAATTATGTTTGCCAGTTCCACAATCAGGTCAATGATTTACAGAGGTTTCTGCACAGAAATCTGAAAGGGGTTTTCCGTTTAGGTAGATGTTCATAATTGCGTTTAACGTGTCGTGTTTAAGACCAGTACGTAATGTGTTTTTTTGTAAGTTCATTGCTGAAAAGCCCCTTTCAACTGCTACAAACAAAACATCAATTCCACCATTCGCAGTATGTTGATGTATTTCTAGATTCGAGAAACATTTTAGAAGTGAGGCACTAGACTCTTGTAACATAACAAAAATTGAAAATGTATCACGAACATTAACGGGAAAATGGTTGTCCGCGCGGACGCCGGATTCGAGAAATTCGCGGGGGGGAATTGGGGGATTTTTGACCGCCGAGGACGGGAGGTCTTTCGAGCCCTGGAAAGTAGAATATGTTACAAAGCATACTGACAAAAAATTTAAGTTTATAAATTTAAAATAATAAGTAAACTAAAATAAAAAGTTGATTATGTATCTAAAGTATGAAGTTGTTCAAAATCTAACATAATGATGTATATAACTTTTTTCCTTCAGAATAGCTGTTAGCCACCTTTCGGACTTTTAATATATATCAGTGTATAAGTCGACCCCCTATTTTTGATTACAAAATAGAAAATTTCTAATAAAATGGGAGTATAAATTGACAGCTGTCAATTATTATTTATAATATGAAATAATTCTAGACATGTGACAAGAAGTGGATTTAAATGTTCTTGTGAAAAAACATTTGAATCTACGTGGAATGTTAATTCATACCATAAGAGAGAGTATAAATTGACAGCTGTCAATTATTATTTATAATGTCAAATAATTCAAGATATTGGCAAAATTTGGATTTAAATGTTATTGGGGAAAAATATTTGAATCCACAAGGAATGTTAATTTAAATGTTAATGTGAAATGATTATTATTGTAATTTGCTGGAATGTGATATTTGCTGATGGGACATAGACTTTTTTCTCTTATTGTGTTTTTTTTTTTATTTGTGTCCTTTGTTAATCTTATAAGAGTTTGCCATTTTCTTTTACCAATGGAAATAAAAAAAATTAAATAAATAAAAAAATGTTTAACTTTGAATTCTTTGGATGAGATTAAGATGATTTTTTGTGAGACTTAACAAATGAGGATGAAGTAGAATGCATTGCAGAATGCAATCCGTATAAGAACACGATTAACGTTAATGAATCGAACACAAATCGTTAAATGTTGTTATTTTATGGAATGTTTATAAGTTTTCATTGTGTTATATTTTTAGAAATACTCTTGATTAAATTATCTTAACTTTTCTTCTTTTTTTTTTTTAAATGTAATTTAAAGTATTGTATCTAAAAAAAAGCAAAAACCCTTTACAAGTAAAGAAAATACAATGACAGAAAATGTAAAATTAATATCATGTAATATATTAAAAATAGTTTTTGAAAGGAGCTGTAAAAGTAAATTGATGCAGGGTCATTCATATCTATCTCATTATTTACAACGCATCAATGTTTTGTAATCAACGTAAGTCTGACTTTATTGCAAATGTATCAGTCGACTTCTTGTTTTTGGTAAAATTTTGGACGTTTGAAAAGTTTACTTCCATACTTGTGTGTACAGTATCTGTTTAAATTAGTTATATGTATGTAGTGGTGGTCAAAATTTTGTTCATTCTTAATTATTTAAATATTAATGCAATACTTTTGCCATCATTGGAAAAAATATTTTCTGATACTAGAAATTTTGTAATAGTTTGAGAATATTCTCATATGAAAACAATAGTGGGTCTACCCAGTGTCTTCATTACGGAAAAAAAATGAGAGAGAATTTCTCACCCTTTCTCAAAAAGTTAAGTGATATTTCTAAAAATTAAAAAAACACGAATAGACTTGGAAAAAAATATTTCTTTAATTATAATACATTTTTAACATCTTCTAATTTTTAAAGTATTGAGTACTTTTGCTCAATCATCATATGGAAAATGTTCTATATCTACTTTTTCATCAGCTTTTCTCATTAGGTTGATCAAAGGTTTATCAGTCATTTGTCTACGATATTTTGTCTTAATTCGGTTTTGAGTGCTAAATGACCTTGCAACACATGCTGAACAATTCGAAATCACTAGGTAAATTTGTAGCATTGAGAAAAATTTAAAAATCTTACATGAAGAAATCTTACCATCAGGGAACACGTGGTTGCAGAGAACTGTGTTCTGAAAGGAATTCCGTCATTTGGGGGGGGGGGCTTTTGTTCTGCTGTTCGCACCGGTTCTGAACAATACTAGTAAATAGGGAAGCCAGATAACAGGGACCGATGTTGAAAATAATGAAAGATCAAGGGAAAAAATAAAACGGATTTTATTCTAAATAGCAGAAGACTAAATTTGTTCCAAAATTCACGCATTTTGAAATTGATCAATAGAGTGCACGATATTCTCGCGTTAGTCATTTTTTAATGCGAGAAAAGAAAAAGATAAGCGAGATTCTTACATTCTCGCACTGTAGTGAAAACACTGGTCTACCACTGCAATTCCAATTCACTAATATATAAAACATATTAACTCGATTCTATTTTGGGGTACCTTTTCATAGATGAAGGTTGACATTGTTCATAACTACTGTCCCCCCAACAATAGCATAAAAAGGTTTTCATTAGGATATGCTGTATTTTGAGCCCATAAACAAATATATAAGTTTTATTTTAATATTTAAGTTCTTTTCACAGTGTTTACTTTTATATCCTCTCTCCATTCATTCAGACCATAGTGTTTGGTTATCTCTGGTTGAAACAGCCACTGTCCATTGATAAAAGAAGCAAGTTTGGTCACTGACTGTCTCCCGCTACCACCAACACCCACCAACAATGCATTTCCACCAGGCATAGATAGAACTCTGCATATCCTGGACAAATGCTCCAGAACATACCTAAAATGTTCAAAGCAAAGATTTTTAAAAGATCTAAATGCTAAGCATTCAAAATTATGAAAAATAAAGACTGTATTTAGTTCAGGGTGCATAGCCAAATATTTCAACAAAAAATAACCACCTTTCAAGCATTCAAATTATATCTTTAAGCACTATATACAGTAACAAAATGCAAAATAATTTTAAAAGACTCTACACAATCATGATATAATGTACAAGCGGTACGGTACTTTCAGGATGCCTAACATGGTTAAAAAATAAAAACCGGTTAGAGAGTACTTTCTTTGAAGTGAATTAAATGTCATCTTTAACAAAACCTATCACTGATTTGTATTTTATCAAACATATAAAATGATAAGCGCTTTTATACTACGGACTGAATATAATCTAAAATGGATTGTGGTCGAATGAATTGTTAAAAAGTTGTACGTGGGGAAAATCGACATGGTAAAGAAAAAATTCTTATTTTCGAAAAGGGAAAATAAGGCACTTTTTAAAAACACCCAATAAAAAAATCACCTTTTAGGGCTTTGAGAAAACAAAAATCGAAAATAAGTACCTTTAAGCACTTTTTAAAAACGCTATGCGCCATGTTATAATAACAACACATGTTAAAATTAATAATGTAGTATGCCATCTTCATTTATTTTTATATGTATATTTCATAAAACATTTATTTTGAAATACTTATACATGGACAAAGTAATGCATTTATAATAGTTGAAAAAGCTCTACCAATCTGCATCATAAATATAGTGTTTATGAATTTGAAATGTGTTTATCAAAATACCTAAATATAACCATATTCATTGGAGATTTGCTGACAGAATTGTACTCTTCCAGGCACTTGTTGGCAACCGTTTGAAAATCTTCAACACTTGTCACTTCGTTATATCGCCTGTCAGAAACAGGTTCCTCATACTGCATAAATGTCCCAAACATTAAATTTCTCATATCATCATCACACACCTAAACAGCAAAAATAAAATTGTTTTTTTTTTTTTAACTAGTTATAGATCTTATAATATCTAAATTTGGACTGTTTTTCAAGAAAGCAAGGATTTATTTTAACAAAAACTTGTCTTAAATTTATTCAGCACTATAACATAATTACTCAACTCAAAAGTTGTAGACAACTAAAATTTGACAAAAACTATCTTAAAATATAATCAATTGTCCCTAGAATCATCAGTTTATAAGAAAAGATGGTATGTTGTTTTTGTTTTGGGTTCACATTTTGGTTAGTGTTTTTGTCAAAAAATAGCATACTTCATCATGAAGATGAACATTTTCTGAATTTTAATCATTCATTTAAATTCACGTAATTAACTCAATTTTTGAGAAAAATAGAAACATGCAAATCAGCTAGCGAAAATGTTTGCAGTCTAAACTTTTCCATTTGAAACTGATTATTTGGTACAGCGGTAATTTTATAATTTCCCTTTCCTTTTGAATTGATCAGTACCAGAAAAAATAAACACTTTTGTATTATCATGCAAAATTTGAAAGCAAACGGTTTTATATAAATGTAATTTATTTGTGCATTCTGAAATCATAATTTTTTCAATAATATTTATAGATAGTCATTCAGAAGAAATATATTTATTCATTTTTAAAAAGTTTACCACTTTAAACTTGCGTAGTGTTTGAATATTTGTTTTCTGCGTGTAATAATGTTCTAAACTGCCCAAATATGATTAAACTTCTAAAATCAAATAATCTGCAGAAACATAATCAAAGTTACAACATAGTCATTATACAAATTTATCGCATTTCAATTCTTAGAGTATTTGTTACTTTCTTCAATTCCAGACAAAATTGAATTATAAATTAAATTAATCTTACTTTCCAATCTGCTGAAGAACACAAGTTTTTGAAAAGTGAATTGAAGTTTTCTTTGAACTGTATTTCCATTGTCTCCTTCGTTTGTCTGCAAAAGCATAAGTATATATAGAATACAAAATAAAAAATACTACACTTCAATAGCTTTTGATCTAGTAATTAGCTACAATCTTAATGGTTTAAATGTTTTAATTTAAATCAGCAAATTAATTATAAGTAAATTAATTATCAAGTTTACTCACAATATTTTGAAAACTTAGTTATGTCAAAAAAATATTTTTCCTCTTGGGACTATATATCCATCTAATATTAATTTGAATTCCTATGTCGAAGGGTTTCTTTTCAAAACCTTGCTATGTCAAACTTTTTTTTAAATAGAAAATGATTTTTTTCAGAAACATCACAATGTAAGTAAGTTCACTGTAAATCAATTCTTTTCCATTTAATGCATAAATTGTTCTTGTCTTACTTTTAAAAATAAAATTGTAATTGTTGTATTTAGACTTATAGTCAACTATCATTACATACTTAATAGTAGTTATTCTTATGTTTCATGACTCTACTTTTTAAGAGTAATATTATCGACAATACTTTTTTACTTTTTAGAACATATTAAGCAGGGTTTGTTGATTTAAATCAGCTTGATTTAAATCAAATGATTTTTTTAAAAAAATCATTGATTTAAATCAACTGATTTTCTTTTTACATATATACTGATATTAAGAGTTAAAAACAGTGTTTCAAATTATTGATACTTTTATTATTTTCTTTTCTTAGTATTTATTTTTAAAAAATTGCCGAATTAATTAATTTTAGTTAACGAAATTATTTTCTTTCTTGGTGTGTGCTAAATTCCAACTCATTGAAATGACATTTTTCAAAATCTTTTGATTCTTAAGATTGAAAGTACAGATTAAAGTACACATTTAATGCTGTCTTAATATAGACTTGCATAGCTGTAGAAAGTAATTAATAAACATGAATTTATTATTTTTTTTTGAAAAAAGCAAATACTGTTAGTTAAAATTCTACCTTTTGATTGAAAAAGCATGGAATTAAAATCTTCACTATATTTTATGGGGGGAAATGTATATTTCTAAAGCTTGAGGTTATATTAAAAAGAAATTACCCTAATATGTCAAAAAATAGAAGAAAAAAAGGCTGATGATTTCAGATATTTTTTTCCTGATATAGTGTCATTTTTCCCTTTGAAAGTCTATTTGAAGCAGTAGAATTATTAACTGGTAACTGATATTTTTTTCTCATAATATGCTTACAGTATCTTTGACATTATCAGATTTTCTATAAAGAAATTTTGTGAAAAAAATTCCAATGAGTACATAGATTTAAAAAAAAAATTTTTTTTTAGCTTAACTTATCTATTTTGATATAGGATAAAAAATAAATATAAAAATATATACCTAGATTAAATATTTATTTATTTTTTGATGAATGACTACATTTATAAACACAATCTGTTACATTTATTTTTATTTATCATTTCTTACGAGACACAAAAATAAAATTTTAAGAAAAAGTATTTTGTGAAGGTACCGCTAAGCGGCAGTAAATTTGACTTGGATAGACCCCTGTTCTTTAACTATTAAAACAAAGTTTCAATTAGCAAACCATTATCTTAATTTAAAATCGTGATTTTTTTTTCTCTTGATTTTTAATATGACAAAATAAATGTATTTTATCATACCAAAAAGTGGTTTGCACGAAAATTCGCGCCACTAAAAGAATAAACGAACAAAAACAAAAGTTAAATACTAATTCTGCTAGTGTAAACGAAACATCATCTTCTCTTGATTCTGAAAGTGTTTGTGAATTTAAATCTAATGATCATTTAAGAGTTAAACTCCATAAAATGACTATTAATAAATTTTATGGTGATGTAAACAATTGGTTAACATTTTGGAATAGCTTTGAATCTGCTATTCACAACAATAAGTGTTTAGATAAAGTAGAAAAATTCCATTATCTTAAAGCACATTTATCGGATACTGCCCTTAGTTCTATTGAAGGTTTATCTATATCTGTTACTACTTACGATACTGCTATAGATTTATTAAAAAACAGATTTGCTAAAACTGATTTGTTGATACACACACACATGAACAATATTCTCAACATTAAACCATTAAGAAATTCAAATGATGTGTTTGCTTTCAGAAAATTTTATGATAAAATACATTTATTTTGTCATATTAAAAATCAAGAGAAAAAAAAATCACGATTTTAAATTAAGATAATGGTTTGCTAATTGAAACTTTGTTTTAATAGTTAAAGAACAGGGGTCTATTCAAGTCAAATTTACTGCCGTTTACCTTCACAAAATACTTTTTCTTAAAATTTTATTTTTGTGTCTCGTAAGAAATGATAAATCCATATTTTTGTGTTGATTTTTTAAAATAATTTTTAATTTTCACAAATTATGCCTAAATTTTCACAAAATAAGTAACTCTCAGAAAAACCTAGACAGACCCCTAGTTATTCTTTAAATTCTCTATTTCATCTAGTCTTTAAATTTCAATCATGCATTTCTTTCAAAATGGTTGCTATGCATTCAAAGCTATGTATTATAATGAAAAATTATTTTAGTAAGTTAGAGCTTCTAAAATATAGTTATAATATAATTTTAATATTAATTTAATTTTGATGAAACATTTACAAAGTTTTTTTAATCATAAATTAAAGTTCTTACAATGTATTTGAATAAAAATTAAAATAATCTCATTTAAATCAAAAAAATTCGATTTAAATCAAAATAATCTGATTTTTTAAAATTTTTTTTAAAAAAATCACGAACTTTGATATTAAGTTCTGGACTTGCTATCTCAAAAACTCGCTATGTCGAATTTTTTTTAGCGTTCCTTCAACTTTGAGATATTGAAAGTGTACTTATATATTACTAAGATAATGATAAAAAAAGATTTTTTGGAGGTACACAAAGCTTGATACACAGTAATTTCAAATTGATTAAATTGGCTAAAAACTGAACTGAAACAGAAGAATATTTCTTGAGAAATAAAAATTTAATATTATAACTCTTTTGAAATTTTATTACACAGCCAAAAATATTTGACTTAGCTCAAATGTTATATTGTGTTAATTTTAAAAAAATATAAAACAAATTTCATGATTTACAGGTATTTTTAATCTACTTATTTGTTCAGATATTTTATTACTTTTTGTGTATTTTGTCATATCTTAATTTTAAATTTTTTTGTGCACAATTATAAAAATCCTTTATCCAAAAATAATTTTGTAGTGTGTGGACATCTTCGCCAGAGGGCGCTTCGCTCACTCACCTCCGAAAAGTAATTAAATACAAACAGGAGAAGCGTTCTCGGAACTGGCTTGTGAAGTCAGAACAAATTATGTCTATAACTTACATTTATCTCACGTTAATTTTATGTTATATGTTTAAATAAAAGGTGTTGTCCATACAAGTGACAGTTATTCATGCAAACCAACCACATTACTCCTAGAGTAATACTACACTGGCGCAGTCTCTTAGGATCATGGATAAATCGAAAGCATTGAAGACTACGAGGTAGGCACTCTTTTTGCTTCAGTCACTTGTTTGGACATATTTCGTGCGTTTAAGTTTTTAAATTTTTTGTATTTTAAAGTTGTAAATAAAGGAATTTAAAAATGTTTAAAGGGGCTAAAAAAGAGGATCTTAAATTAATTGCAGAAGAGATTGGGGAATCTATAAATCCCGATATGAAGGTAATTGATTTGAGAAATTTAATTCTAAATAGTGTGCATTATAAAAACGATAAAGATTTTGTAGAACAATTTGCTGATTCGATAATTTCTGAGCGAAAGTCGAGAGAAGAACAGCAAGCGAAAATTGAATTCGAAAGAGCTAAGATAGACAGCTCTCGATTAAGTGCGGAAGCGCAGATAGAATTAGAAAAAATAAATCTAGAAAAAGCAAAAATAAACTTTGAGAAAACGAAACTAGCGAGTACGAGAGAATGTAGTTCTGAAAGCGAAGTCACGAATCAGACGAAATCAGTGGAAAACTATATTCAAAGTGTACGAGCTTTAACTATACCTATTCCAAAAAGAACAGATTGTTGGAATTTATTCTTTTCTTCTTTAGAGAGAGCCTTTCGAAGCAAAAATGTACCTCAGGAATTTAAGGGAGAAATTTTATTAAACCTCCTCGGAGAAAAAGCTATAAATATTTTAGTTTATATTAAAGATGAGGAAATAAACGATTATGAGAAATTGAAAAGTGCAATTTTAAAAGAGTACGAACCGACACCTCTAATTTGTTTACAAAACTTTCAGAAAGCGCGTCGTTTGTCAAACGAAACTCATGTACAATTTGCATCTCGATTATCTACTAGTTTGGAACAATATTGTAGATTAAGAAAGGTACAGGATTTAAATACTTTGAAAGAATTAATTGTAAGCGATAAATTATATCAATCGTTAGATCATGAAACCGCGATGCATATAAATATAAAACAAGAGCAAGATTGGTTTAAACCAGTACAAATGGGTAAAGAATGCGATATGTATTTTGCGTCAAAAGGAAAATCTTTTTCTGATGCATATTCTAATTATCAAAAACCCCAGTCTTATAATCAAAATTACACTCGAAATGATTCTAAATATATAGCGCCTCAGTTACGACGCGAAGAAATAAAACCGAAGTCAAAAGAAAATAAAATAAATAAAAAACTAGAATGTTACATTTGCGGAGAAAATCATTTAGCAAAAAATTTTGATAATAAATATTCGAAAATGAAAGTAAAAGAAAATGCTGTCATTGCAAAAATCTCCTCCGAACATTTTTATCCATCTGTTGACCTTCACCCTTTGAAGTATGTATCAGTGTACGTGGGAGGGGGGAAGAAGTTAAAATGTGTAATAGATTCTGGAACTCAAATTTTTGTTTGTAATTCGAATTTGATTCCTGGCGCCGATAATGAGGAATGTGGAAAGATTATTTTGAGTTCGGCGTTTGGGGAACATGTTGAGGCTAAGTTAATAAAAACAATGGTCTCATTAAATAGAGATTCTGCATTAAATTATCCCGTAGAATGTATAATTGCATTAACAGATAAGTTAAATGTAGATGGGTTAATACCACCATTTCTTTATGAGTCTCTGATTTCGTCAGACTTTGAGAGTTCTTCCAAGGGGGAAAGCAGTGAAAATCGGTGCGTGTTGGAAAAAGAATCAGCACACGTGTTATTACAACAAATTAATGGAAAGGATATTTTGTTAGAGGGGGAAGAGAGTGGTTGCTCATTGAGTGGGAGTGAGACGAATATTTTAAATGAAGATTCTAAATTGTTTTCGGATTATTATAAATTAAAAGAAGAGCAAACCAATTGTATTTCATTAGAAAAAATTCGCGCGGAATTAAAACAAAATAAGGGCAATTTTATTTTAATGGATGGATTAATTTGCCATAAGGATAAAATTCTCAATGAATCAGTTGTGCAGTTAGTTTTACCAAAATGTAGGATAAATAAAGTTTTAAAATTGGCACACGAATCCGTTTTTGGGGGTCATATGGGGGTTAGGAAAACTAAAGAGCGAATAAAATATAGTTTTTACTGGCCGAATATGAGGAAAGATATAACGGAATTTGTCCAAACTTGTGAAGGGTGCCAACTTAGAAAAACTGAGAAAATTGGCGATAGAGCGCCCATAACTCCTGTGGTTCGTCCCGGACTTCCTTTCGAAATTGTGAACGTGGATGTAATTGGTCCTATAGACCCACCATCTAGCAGAGGACACAAATATGTACTTTGTCTTGTTGACCAAAATACTCGCTGGCCAGAAGCTGTGCCGTTAAAATCACTATCTGCTAAAACAACTTGCGATGCTTTACTTACAATTTTTACAAGAACTGGTATACCCAACGTTATAGCTAGTGATCAGGGGACTAATTTTAAGTCTGCCCTAACTCAAGAATTTCAAAAGCGCATTGGCTCGAGTCCAAGATTCTCCTGTCCGGGTTATGCTGCTGCGAATGGCCTTGTGGAAAGGTGGAATCGAGTACTTAAGGATATGTTACATCACGTGATACGTGAAGATCCAAGAGGTTGGGACCTTCAATTACCATTTCTACTATTCTCATACCGAGAGGTTCCAAACACCACTACTGGGGTATCTCCTTTCAAGCTACTCTATGGTAGAGAGGCTCGAGGTCCATTGTCTATCCTGAAATCATCTTGGTCTGGTGAAATTAGAATCCCTACCACTTTATCTCAGTCAGCTGTTGACTATCTTCAAGAACTGAAAGTGAGACTGGAAAAGGCTGCTGAAAGTGCTTCGTTGATGGCTGCTAACAAACAGAAAGCATACAGTGACTATTTTAATAAAAGATCGTCAGAACGAAATTTCGATGTCGGTGAACAGGTAGTGCTCTTAATCCCTGATTCTACCGATAAAATTTATGCCCGATGGACTGGTCCCGGAGAAATTGTCAAGCACTGTTCCCCACATTCTTATATGGTCAAATTACCAGATGGGAGAGTAAAACAAGTACATGTAAACAAGATAAGGAGATTTCATGCTAGAGTCAATTCAATTGGAAATATATTTGAAAATGAATTGAATGAATTCTACATTATTCTATTTTTGTGGTAATACTTACTGAAACAGCCAATTGCAGTCTTCTTTATCTGTCAAACGATCATAAAAGACACGATATACTTCATGCACCCATAATCTGTTTAAAATAAAAAATATTATATAGGTATAAGGAAGAATAATTTACATTTTATATTCAAAGAGCTCATAGAAAAAAAAGAGAGTATTTTTTCTAAGACTCTCTTGATTCAAAACCAGCTCAACCCCTTCTCTGAAATTTTACCAGAAAAGTAAACAATTATTAGGTTAATGAATACTGTACTATTAAAAAAAAAAAAAGAACATAACATACCAAAATGTTTTTGGAAGTTAAAAAGGACTTTGGTATGATATTTTTAAAAAAAGAACATAATATACCAAAATATTTTTGGCTTTTTCAATGTTAAAAAGGATTTTGATATGAGATTTAAAAAAAAAGAGCATGATATACCATATTTTTTCGTCTTTTTGAAAGTTAAAAAGGAATACAATAATATTTTTTTAAAAAAGAATATAATATACCAAAATCTTTTTTGCTTTTTCAAAGTTAAAAAGGATTTTGATATGAGATTAAAAAAAAAAAGAACATAATATACTAAAATCTTTTTGGCATTTTTAAAAGTTAAAAAGGATTTTGATATGAGATGATATTCATCGGTTCTGTTTGGTTTAGTTGTTAACATCATACTAGTAATGAGGTCTGGGTCAATATTCTCGATGATCCAAGAACAATAGGAACAAAAAACGTGCACACCACCAGAAGTTGGCGAAGTTATTACTCAACCTTGGCATATCCTCTTCAACTACCTAACCATGCCACATCTGCCACAGTTAACGTAGCATTCCACAAAAACACTAACTCCACATTATAGCTACATTAATTGGCTATTTGCTTGGACCATCAATCTTAAATACACTACACCAATTTAGATTGTAAGGCAGATGTTGGGAGTATTTACCAGGCCGTGGGAGTATTACCATTTATGCTACATATAAAAATAAAATAAATATTAAAAAAAAAAAAAAAAAAATACATTATGAGCAACATACTCAGATTTAGCAGAGTCTCATTTAAACTAAGTTCCAGCACATACGCATAAGAAGCTAAGTGACAGACAGGAGGTATCTCTTTCTATATGAAAACGTGTTAGTAGATTTAATTAACATGGATAATATAAGTGTATTCTCAAAGAAAAATCTTAATTAATAGTACATTGCTGTTTATAAATAGTGTAAAAACTTAGAATCCAATGATAGAAAAAGATAAAACACTTCATCTTCACCCCAACGCTTTAATTCTTGATTTCCTGTTTGTATATGAATTCATTTCAATAGCTTAGTTCCTTTATGCATTTGACTTTCATATGCTATTAAGATAATATCTGTTTTGCTTTTGGAAAAAAAATCTTTAAAGCAATAAGACGAAAAATAACCTTTGAAGCATTACAAAATGGGGGTAATGGGCAAACCAAAGAGGAAATTGGAAAAAATTCTCAATGATTGAAGTGCAGAAGTTTGGTACCAGACCAAAGTTATGTGGCATTCCTTCCATGCTGTTAAAAGATGGGTTAGTCATGGTTGAGTGGTGTGGGGGGAAATCGGTTTTTTCAGCAGCTTAAAATTAGAAAAATATTATAATTAATAAAGAGAGAGTTAACCTGATGAGTATTTTTTTCTTCTCAAGTGATTCTTTCTTGATGAGACAGCAGCCCTGAATGATTCTTGCAAAATCCCTCAGATTGAATGTATAGTGAGATTTTGCTGGAGTTGGCAGCAGATGTTTCAAGACAGAGCTGTAAATGTCAGCTGTGGCCATCACTATTGTTTCACCAATCAGGTGTGCTTCAGGGGGGAAATGATTGTTCTGAAGGAATAAAAAAGGACATGCAATGCTCAACTTTGTACCACATAAAATTATTGTTATATTAAATTCTGTAGCTGGACAAATTTATAAACACCAATAATTTGTAGCTTTCTTTATTACGTAAATCAAGCACAGTTACATTGATGAAACAAATTCAGATAAAAAAAATGCTATTAATTTTAAGGTCATTTGTAACCTAAATAAAAGAACATCTATTATTATAATTATATCGCCGTCCAGACGGCCGAGCGGTCAGCATGCCTGACTGTTAAGCCAATGGTTGCGGGTTCGAATCCTGCTCAGGGCATGGATGTTTCTCTCTCCCTGTGTGGTTGTCTGTTGAGTGATGTTTGAATGTGGCCCACCTTATAAATGGTTACCTGTGGCAGTGTGGTGTGGATAATGTTGCTCGCCTCTAAGCACTTGTGACTTAGGTTTACAAGTGCCCATTGGGTAATGATAAATGAGCAACACTTCCAACATCTTCCGAGGTGAAGAACGAAAGTTCAGTGCCTGCTGTAGAAAAAAATTATCTTATCTAACCTTGCCTGATTTTCCAAACTTTTAGAAAAACTGGCTCATAAGCAGAACTTTTTAAAAATTAGAATTTTCCCAAAACTTTTATTAAAATCTGCCAGTCTATACATCTGTTTAAATTGTTTATAAGTAGAAGTGTTTAAAATCATTTTAATTATAATTTATTTAAATATTAATATATTTCGTTTGCTACCATCAAGAAAAATATTAAAATAACTATGGAGATTCTGTAGTAGTTGGAAAATATGCATTCACCCAAATACTCCAGAACACAATCATTTCTTAGAACTTTTGTTTTTGATTACAATTTTATTATGCTTTTTTGCAAAAAATAAATGAAGAATAAGTCACAATTTGTCTAAGTGGCCTCCTTCTCTCCTTATAAAATAAATAAAAAATATCACAATTCAAAATCTTTCAATTTATAATTTTATCTAAGTTACATGCAGTTATTGTGGGTTCAGACATGTATCGATTATGTGTTATAAAATAAAAAATGCCGATGATAAAACCGAAACTCAAGCTAGTGAAAAAGTACTTTCAAATCAAATTAAATATTCTCCAGTATTTTTACAGACACTTATCGTGGGGGTAAAAGGAGGTGATTTAGAGGATTATTGCCGTTTACTGATCGATACTGGTAGTCAAAACAGTTATATCTCTCAGTATGCTGCAAAAAGGTTAAAATTAAATAAGATAAATTCTGAAGTTGTTAAGCATGGACTGTTTGGGGGTGTAGAGAAATCAGAACTACATAATCGTTATCGATTGAACATTAGTAGTTTCGAGGGAAATTTTAGTTTCGATATTGGGGTCCTAGATGAAAAGAAAGATATGAAGTGTCTTTGCCCTGGATTACTGACAGTTCTGTTTTGCCAAGTAACCGATTTATTGCTGAAAAGTCTCTATTCAAAACTGAAACTAAATTAGTTAAATCGAGTAAAAAGAAAGATTACGAAGAAATATTTGACTATTGGGAAACTAATAAAATAGTTGAAGTGGTAAATGACGAAAAGAAAGAAAGGGTTCATTTTTTAGCCCACAGACCGGTATTCAAAGAATCGAGCGAGACCACTAAAACCAGACCAGTTTTTAACGCCTCTGCTTGCACTAAAGACTCTCCTTCACTGAATGACTGCCTTGCTAAGGGTCCTAACTTAATAGAAATAGTCCCTAGCATATTAAATCGATTTCGAAAATATAAAGTTGGATTGTCTTCAGATATAGAAAAGGCTTTCTGCCAAATAAAAATTGCAGATAAAGATCGTGTCTTTTTAAGATTCTTGTGGTTCGACTCAGACAAGAATATAAAGATACACAGGCACAACCGCGTAGTGTTTGGACTTACATCCAGTCCTTTTCTGCTAGCAGCGACTTTAAATCATCTGCTGAATGCTGTTCCCGAACATTTAAGTGAAACTTCACGGATTTTAAAAGACTCTTTTTATATTGACAATTCTCTGGTTAGTTTAGATCAAATCGAAGAAACCGAAAAGTTTATTAGTGAAGCCAAAGAAATTTTGTCCTCAGCACATTTCAATTTGAGATGCTGGCGATCAAACATGTCTGTTCCGATGATCGACAGTACAGAAAGTAAACCACAGTTTGTACCTGTGTTAGGGCTAATCTGGGATACACAAAAAGACACTTTAAATTGCAAAATTTCCGAACCAGTTCAAATAAAGGAACCCTACACTAAACGACAAATTTTATCAGCAACTCAGAAAATATATGACCCAATTGGTTTCACAGCTCCGTTAACTTTAATTCCTAAACTTATCTTACAACAGACTTGGATTCAAAAAATAAAGTGGGATCAACAACTTCCTCCAAATTTGAGTAAACAATTCAGCACTTGGATTAAGCAATTCGATTTACTATCGAAAATAGAAATTCCTCGTTGGCTCAATATAGATTACCAAAATGAATACACTACAACACTATATATTTTTTCTGATGTAAGTAAACAAGATTTTGCCACCTGTGCATTTTTGAGAACTGAAAATAAAGAAGGTGTTCAAGTACAGCTAGTAAATGCTAGAAGCCGAGTAGCACCGATTAAAGAAATGACAATACCACGACTAGAACTCCTATCATGTCTGATTGGAGCCAGACTTGCTAGAACAATCTTAACAGACTTAAGACTTGAGTATTGTAGAACAATATTCTGGAGTGACTCATCCACAGCTCTAGGATGGATAAGAAGAGATCAAGCGTGGGGAACATTTGTTCACAATAGAGTCCAGGAAATTAGAACTTTAACGAAAATTTCTGATTAGAAGCACGTACCAGGAAAGTACAACCCAGCAGACCTGCCTTCACGTGGATGTTCTTATGAGCAGCTATTGGAATCAAGATGGTGGGAGAGCCCCATATGGCTCTATCTACCAGAAAAAGAATTGCCTCATGCAGAAGAACAACCCGATGAAGATGTTCTAATCAGAGAAAAAAGGAAAACAGTTTTGAGCCTCTTAGACAAAGAAGATAAGCTTGACTGGTACTACCGCTATTTTTCGTCATACCGGAAAATAGTGAGAATGATGGCCTGGATATTGCGACTGCTCTACAACTTTAGAAAAGCTGAAAAAAATTTATCCTTAGAACTTTCAGTTGGTGAATTTGAGAAAGAAGACTCTTCAAGCTCATCCAAAAAGAATCCTTCACTGGCACACAAGATCCGTCCATCAAAGCATTAAGACCTATTGAAGACGAGAATGGTCTATTTAGAGCAAAAACGAGTATTATACAACGAAAAGATGTCAAGAACTTTCTTTATCCTATCATTCTACCATCAAGTCACCTAGTAGTACAAAGACGGATTCTCGAGAAACATCTAGAAAAACATCCCGCTGGAGTCAGCATGTTAATGGCTCACCTTAGAGAAAATGTTTGGACATTGAAGTCTAGGAAGACTATAAGAAATGTCACCAGAAAATGCATCAAATGTAAAATATTTCAAGCACACAGAATTGAGATTGAACCAGGCATACCACCTGAAGACAGAGTTAAAGAGGCAGCGATATTTGAGATTGTTGGGGTAGATCTTGCAGGCCCTCTCTATCTCTCTGATAGATCTAAAGCCTGGATTGTACTGTACACTTGCGCCATCTGTTGCGCAATTCATCTGGAACTTGTGACTTCACTATCAACCGAAACTTTCCTTCTATCTTTAAGGCGATTCATTTCAAGACGTGGCAGACCTTACGTTATTTATTGTGACAACGGTACTAATTTCGTTGGTGCCAACAAACTTCTAGAAAAGTCAAATTGGAAAGAAATAAGTGCTGCTACATCCACAAAAAACGATCCGATTCAAGTTCAATCCACCTACTGCTGCGTGGGAGCGACTAGTACGCATGGTAAAAGAAATTTTAAGAAAAGTACTAGGTCGCACCTTTTTGAATTATGAAGAACTGAACACTATTCTTTGTGATTGGGAGCAAGTCATCAATTCCCGTCCAATCACCTATGTGTCTGAAGATAACAAAGATCCATCACCCTTGACACCCATGATGTTCATGCAAGATTTGCCTTCCTCTGGAGTTCCTGATATCGACAACATTGATTCTAAAGGATTAAATAAAAGAGCCAAATATCGGCAAAGAATTAGAGATGATCTTCGAAAAAGATTTCGAATTGAGTACTTAGGTCAGCTACGATATCAAACCTCAAGAGACAACAAGATTGATCAACTTAGTGTTGGCGACGTAGTTTTGATTGAAGACATCAACAAGCGTCAAATACATTTGCCATTAGCTAAGATCCTTGAACTGTTGCCTGGAAAAGACAAAGTTGTGAGACTTGCCAAATTTAAAAATGAAAATCGAACATTTCTAAGACCTTTACAACGCTTGTTTCCTCTTGAGATAAGTGAACAAAACACTAATCCATTTCTCTTTCCAGCTTCGTCCTTTACAGATTCTCCTTGCAGTTCCTCTGAAACGATGCAACCTGCTGTCAGTGTATCCAGAGCCGTACCCTATGTATCCAGATACGGCAGAACCATCAAACCCATTGATACATAAGATTTGTTTTCTGCAAGTAAACAAATCGGTGGGAGTATGTTACAGTCTCATCGTAAGATGTAATGCCTGAGCCCTCTAGCGGCAAAACACGAATAGGACTAGATATCTCTTCAAAAACAGTAGTTGTAGAAACGAAGAATGCGCCTTGCAGCGCTAATAACTGAAAAGAACTTTTCATCATCTCTTAGCTATTATATATCATTTTAATGTAAATTCATCATCGTCATATTTGTTAATCAATCCAATAAATGTTTTTATAGTTATTCAAATTGGCGGTCATTATATATATTTATTATTAAATATATTGTATGCCAAACCCAGAAACAAAAGAGTAAGGTTGGTGTTGCAGCTTCCAATTATTAAGAACAGCAGCAAGGTAAGTGATACCTAACCTTGTTATATTTTGGAAGTAGTAACGCCTTCAGTATAGAACATATACTTTTAAGCACTATATACATTACAAAATGCAAAATAAATTTCAAACTTCACATGATCATGATAAAATAACTAGTTTCTGACAAAGAACTCTTTTCTTGATTATATTAACCATCATAAAAAGATCGAGAGATTTTTCAGTTCAATTTCAGAGGGTGGAAAATGAAGCCTGAAATTGAGAATATCAATCAAAATACAGCAAATGCAGTTGCAAATCAAAATACAGTTGCATATGAGATAGCTAGAATCTCACCGAACTCAGCTCAGTATATGCACGTGCAAGTATATCATCAAACACGTAAAATGGTCGGCGCTTTCATATGCTATGGACCAATGGTACACCAAAATGCATTGTGTTTGAATGAATTGTAAAAACATTGAATAAAACAATGCGAAAATCATGCTTTTGCACAAATACGTGACGATAATCGACATGGTAAAGAAAAATATCTCTTTTTAAAAACGCATCGCACCATGTTGTAGAGAAACAAAAATGTCAAACAAGTCTAATTCAACAGGAATCATAGGTACCTTAAAATAGATGCTTATCACAGAAGAGAAAATAGAGATCATCGTTGATATACTAAAAGGATTGATGCCTATGATACCAAAATGGCGCATGAGTCTTGGCGTGATATTGTTACGAGCTCCACCAGGAAGACCCATCGCTCCAATGAACTGAGTTTCTACGAGGCGGATTTCATTTTTCTCTTTTTTCTCATACCTAAAAGTTAACAAGGCAACATAAATACCACAAGTTTATGACACATGAATCAATTGAAAAAAAAAATAGAATAGAAGAAAAATATAGTTAACTTAACAAAAAAATTTATTTAGAAAAAGGGTAAAAAAAAATCACTTAATTTTTGAAAAAGATAAAAAGACATAAAATGTTTCACCTATAGAAATGTATCAGAAAACAATAATAAATGGTCGAGCTTTCTAAAGGCTCAGAAAACTCGTATTTAATACAAAATGCCTAGGCAAAAGTGTCTATTATTCTATTTTATTAATCAATCTCTTTTCTATCTACCTTATTTATCAGTTTTCATCTCTACTATTTTTTCTACCTTTCTCTATTATTTTATCAATTTGTATTGGGCTGTTTTATCTATTTATCTCACAAAATCTATTTAATCTATGTCTCTCTATCAGTATCCAACTCTACTATTTCCTCTATCAGTCTCTCTCTATATTATTTTCTCTACTTATCTGTACCAAACTCAATCTCCATTATTTTATATAAATCTAAAAGTCTATTTTATCTATTTATCAGCATTAATCTTTAATCTTGTCATTTCCAGGAAAGGATTTCAATAAAGTCCTATTCTTTCTTATACTGCCAGATGGCCTTCTTTTGAAATTTGCATGAATCTGCCTGCGTAATGTCAATAAATTCTTACTTTCTGTCTGAATCTCGATCTCCATGGACCACATTCTTTTTAATTTATCTATTTTCTATTGCTTAGTTAATTCCAAAGTAAGCTCTTATATATAAAATATAAAATTTGATCACAACAAAAACAGTTTTTCCAAAAATACACACATTCAGAAAGTCTTTTTAAATTTGTAAATCAATAATGCATGATAGATGAGTCATGGCGGCTCAGGGTGCATGAGTCTTGGCGTGAAGTCTCACCTTCGAATGAAGTGATCCATGCTTGAATCCAAGCAATAGCTATTCATTATAAATTGTTAACCTAGCTCACATCAATCACAGTGCCGACATAAGGTATCCTCCTCCTAGTAAATAGACCATGGGCAACCTTTTATCTGTTGTGCTAACAATGGGAGGTGTAGTGTAACTACCACTACAATAGTCTATTCCAATTCACCAGTATATAAGCCCTGTTAACTCGATTCTATCTTGAGGTACCTATTAGTTATATGAATGTTTACATTGTTGATAACTCCTCTCCCCACATTGGTGACCTTCGGGCATGATCAGAACACACCTATATTGCATGGCTAAAGAGAATAGAAGGACTGGTCCACTCCTTTGAAGGAACTCTCACTGCGCCAAACCTTCGATTTTCCTCTGTGACGTCACATTGGCACAAAGCTTGAACTTTAACTTCAAGAACGGAGCGTTCGGTCTAACTAACTCTTAACTAAAATTGGAGCATTCCTTTTTGTGACAGATTCCAAGACATTTGTTGTTTTCTATAATGATTTTCCTCAGTTTTTTAAAGTGAATTATAAAAATTATTAACAAAATGCCAGTTTGTGCGATTGCAACTTGCAAAAAATAGTTTCCTAAAATAATAATATTCTAGACAACATTGAAGATATAATGCATGACTTAACTTCCATTCCTATGTCTTGGGATGTTGACCTGAATTTGGGAAACAAAATTATTAATTCACAAGAAAAAGAAGGTCTATATTATATTGCCGGTCATTTTGCCTTAAAAATATTGATTCGAAATTAGTAATACCATTTTCTCAGTACATTAACAACAGGGAAGCAACACGGAATGGATAAATCTGTAAACTAAAGGAGGATTATTTGTTCCATCAGCAGAATGGATGGAAGTGTGTCAGGAATTTGAGAACATTTTTCAAGGTGCGAATGGGAAATTTTACAGAAAATCAAAAGGAGTCATCAAAGAACTTATAAATGAATTAGAGGGACGATATCCTGCAGTAAATAAAGCAGCAATTTGTTTATTTTGTCGTCTAAGAACTTTTATAAGAATTCGTCATCTAAACAGAAACCGACACATTACTTCAAAAAGAAAGGCAGATGAAAAAATTAAAAAATGGATTAAGTCAAAGAAAATGAAAAGTATATATTATTAATAGTAAAAATTCTTCTAATTTCATAACAGTTAAGTAAGTTTTGAATGTAGTTATTCTACCTATTTATTATTTTTTTTAAATTATATTCTCCAAAATTTAAACATCTATAAGCAATTGTAAAATTTCTAATGTTATTATGAAAATAAATTATTATTTTATTTCAGTAATTAGCGTTTAAGGTTGTAGTTTCCTAATGATTTAGTATAAACAAATTACCATTAACAGCTTATTTTAAAATCAGGAATCTAAATTTAACAAAACTTTACAAATTATTGTTATCGAACAATATGTAGCAAAAAAAGCATTGATATATGCTTTATTTCTTTGTAACAGTAAAAGCTAAAACTGAAAATTTTAAAGTAAAGTATTTATAGCTTCATTTACTACAACTAGTAAAATATTTTTATAAGTTTAAAATGGTATTTATTTTAATATTATGGCCGAGAAAATTTTTTTGAACTATGCTTATGAACGGAAATAATGTGTTAATTGTGTAAAGTTTGAAAGCTAATAACCAGAAAAATTCTAACTTATTTTTACAGAGAGAATGATGCAAAGTTGTCTTATCTTTGCTAGCATTCTCCGAGATCTGTGTACACAGTTACGTCATGAGGAGGGAAATCGTAGCTTCAGCTCTGAGAGCGGAATGAACTAGCCCTTCTCTCTTCTCTTTAGCCCTGCCTATATTGACAGTAACGCCCACTTCGATTTAAACATGCCTACTTTGATGGATAATACACATTGAACAGTTGACTTGCTATTTGGGACATTGTTCTCCTTGCACTGTTGCTACTCAGTCTCGATTCACGCCACTAGAGCTGAATCACACTTGACTGCTAATAGCAAAAACACAGGAGCCACCAGGTACACAACCGTGAACTTAATACATTTCTAACGGTCAGCGCTGAAAATCCGGTGAACTTAATACAGCTCTCTCGGTTTTTCATTAAATGGCAATGAATCAACTAGTGATATCCATTCTTCGAATTCTATTCCACATAAAATTCTGGTGGGAGAGTAATGTAGTGTAATGTAACTACCGCTACAATAATCTATTCCAATTCACTATTATATAAGACGTGTTAACTCTATTCTATCTTGAGGTATCTTTAGATAGATAAAAGTTGACATTGTCGATAACTCCTCTCCCACCATGAGGTTTTTGTAGTTTTCCTCTCCATGTAATGAAATTGCAGGTTAGTTTTATAAAAAGCCCTCCATTAAGACTAGTTTGTCTCACTGAACTAATATTTCACGACTTTTGGGTTGGGTTCAAAATTACATGGCTTATTATGGAGTTGAACATCAACAATAGTAATTCAAAAAATAGGTTGGCTGTTCCTCATGTTATAAAATAAAACACATGATAGCTGAATAAAAAACTATATTACCATATTCCATGGTCAAAAAACTGTCTCAAAAGCTCTATAGGAGGTTGCGCACCATATATTTCAACAGCAGGCATGTTCAGATCATCGATGAATATTACACACTTCTTCCCAAATGGTGGTCCGTAAACACCTTTCCTTTTTTTCTCCAGTTTTGACATGATCATGTCCTATCAACAAAAAAAAAAAAAAAAAAAAAAAAAAAAGAGTTCTGTATTTTTAACTTCATCAGTTAATAATTAATTGGGATCAAAAAATAAATCATCAGTAGAATGGCTACTTGAGCTTGTCCAGCTGAAGTTTGCGTGGAGAAAGCAATAAAGGAAGGTATAAAAGCATCCTTATCAAGTCCTTTTATCATCTTATCTTGAACATAAGCTGTCTTGCCTGTTCCTGTTGGGCCTATGAGTAACAGAGGTCTAAAACGAAATATGGTCTTGAGTTAAATAAAAATCCAAATATAGTTAAAATATAAATTTCAAAAGCTACATGAAAGAAAGCATTATGTTCATTCTATAAGAGCATTTAGGCTTTTTTTTTTAAAGCTAGTAGATAGGTTTTATGAAACGAAAAAACAGTTTGTATAAAAAATGTTTGTCTAAACTTTTCTTTAGCGAGGTACAGTGATGTATTCAGATTAATCATTTTGAACTATCAGTTTTAAATTTGTTAAGAAAATAATTATTTTTGGAACCAAGATATTGGCATGATTTACGTGTTAAAACCTTGGTTCATAAATTAACTGCAGAGCATAAATCACTGCAAACATTATCTGCAAAGTCTTATGTTTACAAAAAACCACAAGACACATAACACTGAAATAAAATTTAAATTTAAGGGAATATCTCTGTACGATCCCTCCCTGTATAATGTCTTTCTATTACATATGAAATAACACATTTTCTTTAATTATCAAAAAAGGATATAAATCATAACAAAATAAAAATTTATAAAATCTTGAAACAGTAAAACTACATAAACTTAATAAAACTCAAATATTATAACTTTGAAAAAAAAGAAGACTTTTTCAATATAAGTATACAAATTTACTGTTTGAAATTAAATTTTATTTTATCAAGCGGGGACTTCACAAAAAAGAATGATGCTTTTATGTGGCCCCAAACTACTTCCTTTGAAAATAAAATAAAAAAATATATCAATCAAAGAAAAAAAATTATTAGATACCATTTCTATTCTACAGATTTGAAACAAAACTCTTTGTCATTAGCATTATGTAGAAGATTTTTAAAACTTTACAAAAAAGTGTCACACTAGATGAAAATAAATATTATAAAAGAACATAAATGACTAATTTATAATGTGATTCAAATTTTCTCCATTTGCTGTTGTTACTTATACACTGGATTTGGGCCCAAGATATACCTGCCAACATTGGAGGAATAAAATAACGGAGAATTTAGTAACAAAATTTTTTAGGCTACGAGTAAATTTTTGATACATCATGCATAATCATGTAAGTCACATTTAGCAACAAATATGTATATTAATCTTAATCTAAAGAGGACTTTTCAAAACCATTATTTATATAATTACTTATTATTTTATAACCATTGTTAAACAGCCGACCCAATTTTGGGTTTATGACTACCAATGTTCGACTCTGTAGCCTTGTAATTTTGAACCCAATCCAGAAGACAAGAGAACTCCTGGATCAATCAAGAACTGGGGAAAATGTACCTCCATGGAGGACTTTTTGATGGAACTAACCTGCATCTGCGTTACGTGGAGAAGAAAACCACGAAACTGTCCCATGGTTAGCCTGACTGCAAGGTGAACTTAAACTATTAATACTCAACATACTGCAGTACTGGCACTAGCACTATTTGTTGAGGAAAAAGAAAAGTATTTTTGCCATCAGCGGATATTTTATTGCCAATTTTTATTTTTTAAAATTTCATCAAATACGGAGAAATTTGAGATTATACGGGTAAACAGGAGATAGTCATAAGATACAGAAGTTAAAAAACAGGAGACTTGGCAGGTATGCCAAGACTTCGTGGAACCTGAGTTTAAAAAATCTCCGTTATGAATATTAATATGTAAGCAAAGAGTCATAAACAGGGGTGATTATCAGCCCAAGTCAAAATTCCGGAAAATTCCTTATGTAAAAAAAAAAAAAAAAAAAAAAAGTTTAAATTGAAAAATTAGAAAAAAATTTAAACAAGGTTTTTTCTTTTTCTCAATATTTCTTAGTTTGCTTAAAATATATTTAAAATTTTACACATACCTATGATGACCTGGAGAAGTAATTAAAATTTACAAACATGTCTTTCTTTCTTGAGTTTATGATTATAATAGCTATTTACTGATAAAAAATCAGCTCATAAATAATTCTGAATATAAGCTATAAAATAACTAACTGTCCCTTACAAACAAATAAAATAAACTGTGTTTTTAAGTTCCACCTTTGAAAATTTGATTTCCCGAAACTTCAGTGATCAATGATTTTTTTAAACATCTGGACCTTGGATCTCCGGAAACTTCCAGATCACTGTTAGCAAAAAATCCGGAAATACGGATTTTTTCTGGAGCACAATCAGCCCTGCATAAAGAATAATTGACTAAAAAAATACCTTTTGTGACGTATTCCAAGATCCATCAGGTAAGAGGATCTCACTGTATCCACAGTGGGAACAATAATGTCTCTCATGCTAATATTAGTTGTGGTCAAAGGAACTATGGAGTCTCTCCACGAAAACCATTGACCTCTGCCCCTTATCTTTAAAAAGAAAAGTTCAAAAATAATTGACTTTAGTTTATTTAACATTAATGAATCATAGATGAATCATAATGTAAAAAAATCCCTACTCAAAGTTAAATTTATCTTCCCTTATCTTTAAAAAGAAAAGTTAAAAGATAATTCACTTTAGTTTAATGCCATATGATGAACATAAGGTAAAAAAATCCTTACACGAAATAAAAATTTTAAAACAACAGTTTAACTCTTAAGAGCATTCAATATTTACATAGTTTTAAGTTTAAAAATTGAAACTACTTTATGAAATCATTACATTCAAATATTATCACAAAATGGAAAAATATGAAACATTTAAAAAAGTGGATTTTATGCAAATCTTTATAAAACATTCCAAATAATTTCAACACTATTACTTGAGTATAATCTTAAATTCAAAGCTTTTAATTTTTAAAAATTTGCTTGGGGGTTTTTTGTTCAGAAAAGGATCATTTCAATCTATAAGTCAGATTACTTCAGATTTACTTTGATCAAATTTCAGGAAAGTACGAAAAATAGTCTACACTTGAAAACTTATGGCTTACTAGAGAATTATTTTAAATTGAAAAGCAGGGATTTGCAAAAAATTCAACTTAATTTAATTCTTACCATGAATTTATAATCATACACAGATAGTTCTTTTGGAAAAGTGCAATCAATTTTCATTCCAACTTCAGTCGGTATTGGGTAGTTAGAATTCTCGCCAATTGTCAATATCTTAAGAAAATCGCTGAATTTTTCTCGACTTTGTTCATCGCAAGTAGCGCCAATGGACCACACAGTAGAAAACATAAAAACTCCTATGATCCATCCCTTCAGAATCTTTTTGTCATTCTGTATCTTTTTTGCTTCTTCATCGGCACAAGCATCGCTCATGATCATCTCTACCATTTTGAGAAAAGAATCCACTTTCTCACTGTCACTCATTGGAATCACCTCCTGTTGATTAAGATCAATACAGCTTTAGTTTAAATACAGCTAAGATCAATACAGCAACACAGGATGACACATAATCTTATTACGCTTAAAGCTTTAGTTCATCGCAAGTCTAAAATTTGTCAGGATAAAAATAAAATATTAATAAATTTTCCAATTATAGTCAAGCCCACCCTCTAGAAGTTGGCTGATGTTTATCGCCCCTTTTCTCTTTTTAATAGAAAAAAGACCATATATTGTTACGAGTGAGCATTAATAAATTTGAATATATGCTAAATTATACCTGATTTTAATTTAAATTAAAATGTAAATAATAAAGCGATTTTATCCAGTAACTTTAGAAATTTTTTTTTGAAAATAAGATGTGTATCCCTTTAATTTTTTTTTCAAAAAGAGGTAATATTTAAAGTGAAATAATTGAAACTATAGTAAATTTTTTGAAAATTATTTTTTTAATGTAATGTGGAAAAATTAAAAACTGAATGGTTCATTTTTAGTTCTTCAACGACTACTTTGTGCTTGGTGGATTTAAAATAAAGCTAAGATATCAGGCTTTATATTCGTCAGATTTAAGCGTAGATTTTCTTTCAAGCAAATGTCTAATATACTTCTTCGTTTGTGAGCAACTAGACGACTGAACGAAATTCTTTTTCTACTAAATACGTTGAAGGGATCCAGATAGGGAGCGATTCGCTGGCTTTTATTATCATTATTATTAACTGCAAATTTTTTCTTTTGAATACTCATCGGTCCCTGATCACCGACCAAAGGAGCTCTCTTTAAGGTGATCGCCACTGGTCTAGCACATTATGAAATGAAATGACGATGATTTGTAAAAAGTCTAATTTTGTAATCAGTCTTCGACAAGTGTTTGACACAAGGGACAGAGGGTTGGTATTATAATGACATAAAGATTATTTACTTTGCAATGTTTTCTCACAAATTCTGTTGTTGATTCAATCAGCCAGTTGCAGAGGGAGAAAATAAGAGCTTTGTTATCAGTACTCCACACATCCAAAATAGTATTAAGCCATGAATGAACTTTGGGCACCCAACCAAGAGCAGTGGGTTCCATGTAAATCATACCACACCGACTCACTGTCGCTGGCTAAAAGGAATAGAAAAACTATTATTTACAGGGTGTCCAAAAAGTATGGAAATGGTCAAATATTTTAAGAAATGTGCATTGGATCAAGCATCTAAAAGCCAGATTCTCAGGTTGCCATTTAATCCATCAACTCAGAGTTATGCAAGATTCACTATCAACAGCTGCTAATTTTGTAGAGGTCTCCTCTACAAAATTAGCAGTACACCTCTTAATGAGGTGAACCAGGTTTGAATCCCAGTGATGGCTGGTTGATACGAATTCCGCACCCAGCTTGCACCGACCACAGTGCTGAACATAAAAATATCCTCAGTGGTAGATGGATCATAGGTTACCATCCCCTTGCTGTCAGGCTAACGATGGGAATTTCTCTTGGTGTTCCTCTCAATGTAACGCAAATGCAGGTTGATTCCATCAAAAAGTCCTACACAAAGCAAATTTAACTCAATACTTGATCAAGGCGTTTCTTTGTCTTCTGGATTGGGTTCAAAATTACCAGGCTACGGAGTTGAACATTAGTAGTAGTAAACCCAAATTTGGGTCAGCTGTTCAATGACAATTATAAAATAATGTAAAATGGAAATGGATTTGCTTTCTTGCAAAAAAAGGTGACATGCTGAAATACAGTACAAAATGAAAAACTTCCTTCCCATACTTAATCATATAAAATATTTATCAAATAAATTATGAAGTTAACACACCAGGATCAACTCTTAACTAAAACAGAATTCAAATATGGACGTAATTATTGTTAATTAGATATACCCGACAAACCGAGGCATTGGTTGCTTTTCATTTATTTGCTAGGTTTGATTGTGTTGCTGCTGATCTGCATTGACATTTTTACTATTTAATTCTCAATATTTAATTTAATATATGCAAGGAAATAATAAAATATTTGCATTTTTATAAGCATTTAATGCTTCTTTATTTCCTGCAAGAAACAAATTTCATCCAAAATTTACGTATAATAATATGTTTCCTTCCATTAAAGTGACATCAATGTTTCATGAATGTATATTCAATTTGAAAGAGTGGCCAAAGTAATAAATTAGCTACTATTTGCAATGGCTAGTTTAGATACTAGGAATACGTAATTCTCAGCCATAAGAATATTTTCATTACGACAGTTGACGGATATTTATTTCTTTGAACCTAATTTCCTTACTAAACTAATGCTAAAAGTAGTTGCCAGAAATCACTACAAACTACTATATTTTGGTATTGCACTACTCACTAAACTACTCTTTTTTTTAAAGAAAAGTAGCGCATTACACTACAAAAAACTACAACAGTTTCGCTACTTGTAGCATGCTACTACCAATAATTGGAGAGAAGTTATGATGAGTTTCCGCTATCTAACTTTGTTAGAGATTTACGACAAAGAGGTAACACTTTTTAATTGGTCAAGAGTCAAAATTCACCAAAATAAAACAAAAAAAAACTTTTTCTTGAAGACTTAATAATAAATGATAGACAAGGTATTTTGATCTGTTAAAATCTCAAAATTACAGATTTGTATACTTTTTCTTGGCTTTAAATTTACTCTTAACTAATTATTGTATGTAGTATTTGCAAAATATAATATTAAAAAGACATTTATTTTGTGAAATAATTAGATTTAAAAAATTATCATAGCTCTATTTGTCGCTGTTATCAAGTTATTTATCAAGTTATTTTATATGATGAATAAATTGCTAGTTTTTTGAAAAGCAAAAAAAAAAAAAAAAAAAAAAAAGTATCTAAATACACAAGATGCTTTCAATACATCAAACACAATTTTGTTTTCTGAGAGTCACCCAAGCTTTAAAAGTTAAATTTGGTATCATTAGATAAATTTTTTAAAATACTAAACATATCTATTTTTTAATTTTTGGTCCTGTATTTCTCAATGCATCGCTATTTGAAACACTTTGTATATGAGCTTCACTTTGCGACTGCAGCACAATATATGAACCAAAATGCGCAAGAAAAATGTAGCATAAATTGAGGCACTTTTGCAATAAAAAATAGAGGCAATAAAAAATAGAGGCAACAATTTAAGATATTAAAAGCTGTTCCCTACCCCCAGTAGTTGAAAGGGGGTGTTAAGTTTGACATTATCAAATGCATTTTTAAGATATTCTTCTATGTTTCGACCAATGCATATTTCGCTATTCGATTGTTTCTATAGTTTTCACATCCTGAGTATATATTACATGAAACAAATAAAAAGACTGCATTCAAATCAAAAATATTATCAATTAACAAAATAAAAAAGAAAGGCAGACAATATTAGAAGATAATAGAATCGGCAGACAAAAAATAATAGAATAGACACAGGCATTTGTCTCCTAGCAGTAAACACAATACAATTCAGACTCCTACTACAAATACCATACAATTACTGTTCTTGCTACCTATTACATATTTTGTCAGTTTTGATAGTCGTAAATTCAGAATTCGGTAATCTTTTCAACACAGGTTATAAAATATATAATTTAAATACATATTAAAAAGAAATATTTTATTCTGCAAGGTTTGAATAATTGCAAGAATGACATACACTAAGAGATTATGTAAAAATAATAAATATTAAAAAAAAAAAAAAAAAAGATATGGTCCGTAAAAAGCAAAAATGTAGCAAATCATTTTCACACTCACTGAAGCTTGTGATAAATCCATGACTTCAAAGATCATGCTCATTAAATTAGACATTTGGATAATTTCTCCACTCATCAGACAAAGCTAGAAAGAATTAAATAAATTAGAGCTGTAAAGAGTGAACAATAATTGTTGGATCAATAACAAATGCTATGCTTTAAGACTTTTAATTACAACTTATAATAATTTTTTCTAAAATGATTCTTAGTGTCTTAGTCAAATATTTGGGAACATTTAGAAGTTTTAACTATTCTTAAGAATCTGGTTGTTTTAGGTCCTCAACACTCAGTTTTTAAGTTTTAAAAAAATTTTCAAACTTAAAAACAAACCATTTACTAAAAATTTAAGTAGGAGTTAATGGCATCAGAAGTTACTTAACATATGTGATTAGTTAGCTTTATATTTTTGAATAGTAATAGGTATTCAATTCAAAGACAGTTAATATTTTTTAATTTATTGAAAAGGGGAGTTTTGAATAACATTTTAGAAAGGGGAAAACACTTTTGAACTGATTTCTATAAATGAGGCTTGCTTCATTGCGTATTATAATAAATACTTTTTTAAGTATTGAAGGTAGCAATAATCTATGTTAAAAATTCTATTTTAATGGAGATTTTTAAGAAATTTAATTTTAGAGAATTTTATAAAATGTACCAAAATCAGGAGAATTTTTTATAAACTAGGAGAATTTCATTAAACCAGGAGAATTTTTATTAAACCAGTAGACTATGAAAAAATTGGCAAAATCCAGTAGTCTACTGGAAAACCCAGTAGAGTTGGCAGAGGTGAATTTAGTCTACAATCTGTAGGTACAAGCAGTCTATTC
The DNA here is from genome assembly GCA_949128135.1 of Parasteatoda lunata. Lineage (NCBI taxonomy): Eukaryota > Metazoa > Arthropoda > Arachnida > Araneae > Theridiidae > Parasteatoda > Parasteatoda lunata. The sequence continues at coordinate 90,936,244 of OX421979.1, read as the reverse complement.
TATATACGTATATTAATTCAAAACAGTTGTTTCAAATAGAAGAAAAAAAGTTACAGATTTCCTTTTTTAAGCCTTTTTATTGTCATTTTAAGATTAAATATTTATATTTGCTTATACCAACAAGCTAGTATGATGCTATTATCTTGTTATGACAAGCTTTTACTGCATATTGATAGGATTTTTCAAAAATTTCATTATATATTCTTTTTTAACCTATCCAGTTTTCAGAAGTTTTTTGTGTGGCTAAAATATGGATAACAGTGCTAAGAGATTCATTCAAAAACCACATCTGTGCACATAGATAAATACATACAGATAGATAGATAGAAAGTATACAGTATACAAATAGAAAAAAAAATCTTACTTTTTTGTTATCATCCAAGACAGTGTTCATGCTTTCTATCCAGAGGGTATCAACAGGACCATCGAATACTACCCACTTCCTGTTAGGGCTTTTAGAAAAAGCAAATTCCCGAAATGTAATAGCCACAATGCCATCAGACCACTATATCAAGAGTTAAGACATATCTCGAATTTAAATGACATATTTACTTTTGACAAAAGGTACTTTGATTAAGTATTATTTCAACCATGGGTTATTATTTAAAATAACAGTACCACAACAACGAGTAAAATTATATAATAATAAATTATTATTATTTCTTACTATATATAAAAATGTAATGATGGTGCTGCAGTTTTCCAATGTTATCAATAAATTTTTCTTGGTTGAAAAATCATATGGTAGGATCTAGTTTTTCCATATTAATTTTCATATTGGTTTGGTTGTCATCAGCATAAAAAAGTCATAAATTTATTGTTTTCTTATAAATATTTTTATTTTCCTAATTTAAAGGTTAAAATTACCTGTACTGTTATAATTACGTTTTTGATTTTGTTTGATTTCTAAATTAAGGTTTTAGGAGGATTGTTTTTATTATTATTAGAATAATGTAATAAGTTATGTTTTAAGATAAAGTTATTTAAATCAGTGTCTGATCTTGTTATTAACCTTTCTACAATTATTATTTTTTGGAGCAAATTACATTAATATACTATAATGAATTATGTTTAAAGAGATTCGTTATATGATTTAAAACTTAACTTTCAACTTCATGCATAAAGTGATGAATGCAAAAATTGTTTATTAAAAAAATACATTCGTCTGTTTGGTAAGCAAAAGTATTAAAAACAGTTGTGAACTCACCAAATTTGTTATACTTTTAATCTTAAATGTTATTTCAGAAAATGATTACTTAGAAAAATGATTTATGTTCACTTATAGATCTTAATTGTATCATAAGGGAAATATTTGAACATGGCAAGTGGAGGCAGAAGTGTTCTTTTTGGGACATATATTTTTAATTGAATAATTTCGACTATTTCTTGCAAAGAAACGGCAATTATTGCAAAGCAATCATCCGACTATTTCTTGCAAAGAAACGGCAATTATTGCAAAGCAATCATCGGATATGTACCCTGTCTTTATCTACCAATCAATAAGCACATTCAAAATTCTTCTCTCTATTGATAGTAAAAAAAAATTCAAAACAAAAAGGGTTTTGGAAAATTAAAGCATTTAATTAAGACAGATTAAACGCCTGCATCAAGTAAGAGCAACAATGTAATTTGCTACAATAGAAAAAAGTTAAAAAAGAAAAGAGATTGATAAGAAAGAGATTTTTGTTCTTAGTTTTTCAAAGTTTGGTTATAATTTTGATTTAATATATCAGCTGGCAATTTTTTTTTTCAGTGTTGGAGAATAACGGATCATAACTTATATTTTGTAATACCCTACAAATTTTGCCACATTTGAAGTATTATAATGTTTTTTTTCGCAATCTTAGTATTACTCTCTGATATGCTCTATTTGATGAGGCGAAAAAAGATTGCTGTTTTAGAGCAACAAAACTGACTTTTGTGCACAAACTAGGTGCCAAAGTAGCACTTTTTACTCAAATATAATATTAAGAGTTTTGGAGTAACTAGGAGCAATTTTGGCGCTTTGGAGCAGGCTGGAGCCAAAATTTCGTTTCGTAGCAGATTGAAGAGATTTGAACAGCTGTTCCAACCCTGTACATCCATTTATTTATTCGAGGATTGAACTTTAGACTCGAGTCAAAGAATGGTCCATCTCCAATTCAGTACCCCCAAAGGTATTGATTTGTTATGGGAACATGGAGGACTTTGGGACCTAACAGATTGTGTACCAATCACCATTTACTATACTTCGGCTGGTGGGGATCAAACTCGTGACCTCTTGGACATGGGCCCAACTCCCTACCAACCAGACTTTTCCAGCACAATGAAACAAGTGTGAAATGAAGCAATTAAGAATATTATAAAATATTCATAATTTCATATTATATTTATTAAAGAAATAATACATGGGGTGCATTTTCGAAAAAAAGTGTTAATCTGGTGGCAACTGGTAGACAACTTTCCTACCGCACTGTGGCTGATGCTGTTAATTTTGCCCCACATTAGCAAAGTTTAAAAAAGCAATGTACTTGAACTAATTATACATGGTCACTAAATGCTAGCCATCAGCAGAGATTCACCCTCAAGAGATCTTTACTAACCTCGTAAGTGACAGGATCAAATTCTCCAAACAGTTGTCCCATCGTAACAGACTTAGGATTCACAGTTCGATAAGTAACTGCTTCCTCCTCCAAAGCACCTCTTTCATTGAGGAGGGATAGGGTGTCAGCCAGGACATGTAAGACGGATGTCTTCCCAGCATTTGGGGCACCAACAAGCATAAAACTATCCAGAAAAAGAAAAAAACAATTCTCCAGCAGGTTTTAAAAAACAAATATTGAAAACTGACAAATTTTCTTGTTTCCCAGTTCTCCAACAACTAAACTCAGAGCTTAATTCAAAATAATAATTGGACTTTCTATAAAGCATTATATTTATGAATATGAAATTTTATTAGTAATTTCTACATTATTAATTTGCAAAACATTACTAACCCAAATTCAGATAAAATTAGCAGTGCTATAGCTTGAGTTTTAGTGATTGTGATGGGGAAAAAATTCATAATAGAAATAAAAAATAAAAATCAAATGATCTTTTAGTATAATTATAAGCCTTAAGTGGGCCAATAACATTCCATTTAAAATATTATGCCTCATTTATAATGTTTAATGAGAAGTGCTAAGCTTGGTTTAAGTAAAGAAAGCAATATTGCAGACGAAATTTGAAAAATAAATAAATGAAATTTGGTTTGAAAATATTTTGATTAAAAAAAATACTAAATAAAAATTAAAATATTATGCCTCATTTATAATGTTAAATGAGAAGTGCTAAGCTTGGTTTAAGTAAAGAAAGCAATATTGCAGACGAAATTTGAAAATTAAATAAATGTAATTTGGTCTGAAAATATTTTGATTAAAAAAAAAATTTGGGGGAAAAAAATAAAAATAATAACAAATTATAACATAATCAAGTTTAAATTTTAATTCTACCTAACACAAAACAATTTTGTATTATCGAGTAATGTATATTAATATTGTATTATTAATAAAATTTTTTAATAGAATAGTAAACAATAATAAACTGGAACTAACTTGTGAGTCAAATGTAAAGTTAAAAGAATTTTCTAAAGGTACTTAATTTAAATTAATTTCATTTATGTGTATTCGAATCTGTAAACAAAATTTCAGGATAAAAAAATTATACAGAACAGAATAATATTTTTTTTAAACAAAAACAATTATTTTGAAGATTTATAATTATCAAATATTGAATTTGAACAAGACAAGTTAAAGTTAATTTTACCTATAACTTTTATTTGAAGTCTTATCATAATTTTTTTACATGAAATTACTACAGGAGAAAGATGAAAAACCAGGAAAACAAGATGCATTTGTGCAGTAATAAAAAAAAATTTTTCTATTGTTTAAAGTTCTTAATTTATAAATATAAAATCGATAAAATTCAAAAACATTTTCAAAAACTTTATATAATAATGATAAAATAACTAGTTTCTGATAAATATTGCAGAGAAAATAGTGAAAAGCTTGCATTTTTCGTAATTTAGAACGACAATCGTCAAGGCAAAGAAAAAAATCTCTTTATAAAAGATAGAAAATTAAGCACCTTTTGCAAACCCCGAATTAAAAAAACACCTTTAAGGGCTTTTAAAAAACGTTAATCAAAAATAAGTTAATAAGTTAATGCAGCGTTTCCCAAAGTGTGATACGCGTACCCCCCTGGGGTACAGGAACAGTTTAGCAGGGGTACATGTTCTTATGCAAAATATCTTGCAATAAACGAAAATTTCAACAATTTTTATTTAAAAACAAAGCTAGCCATGAAAATTTACGATTACGTATTTTTCTATTTGCCATTTTTTGCAGAGTTAACTGTTAATAATTAGTGGTGTCAACAGCCAGTTGTGTTTTTTAACTTTTGTGCAATTTTTTAATAGTAAAGAAAGTAAAGATTTGATACATTGATTTTTTTATTAGTGTTACACAGCGTTACGAAAAATTTAGAAAGGGTACACAAAAGTCATAAATTTAGGAAACACAGGGATAATGTATTAATAGGTTAATTTAATGGTTTTAAAAATGGTTAATGTAATGTTTTTACAGATTGAATGGCAGAAAATAATATGCTGCATCGAGAGTATTTTTAGTAATCATTAGAAATCAATTACACTGTAAATTCACATACCCATGCCTAACAACCATCATCTCGTACGTCTGGATAATTTTAGAAATAAATACATCCACTGCTTGGAGGTTCCGTTTTTCACAGACTTCTTTCACAGCTCCCAAGAAAACCTAAAACACGGATTTTCCACTTGTTAAATGAAGTGATTTATACTGTCTAAATCAGGGGTGGGCAAACTTTTTTTGTTCGAGGGCAAAACATCCAGAGAAAAAAGTTTGGTGGGTCAAGTAAAAACTTCTAAAATGAAAAAAAAAAAAAAACGATTTACAAGTTTTAATTTAAGTATTTAATGAGATGAATGAAATTGCGATTTCATTTTTAATAGTTCCTTACATTGAGGTTCCAAGTAAGATGTCTTTATTTTAAGGAACAAGGCCAAATGTTTGTCTGTTAGTCTACCTCTGAAATGATTTTTTCTAAGGTTCATAGTTGAAAACACTTGTTCACATATATAAGATGAAGCAAACATAGCACTGATTTTCTGGGCATGAAATATTACATATGGGAAACTAGCTTTTGGTAATGATTTGTAAAAACTCAAACTTTGGCATACTTAGAAACAACTGCTTCAGATGGCGCCAATCTACAGCTACTCTATAAAGAACTTCTGATTTCAACATTTTACCAATAGAGGCAGTCTGTGCTAGCTATTTTCATCAATTTATGTTTTGTAGAACAAAAATAGAGAAAATGGAACTTTGTTAAAAAAGAAATAACAAAAATAGCTTTAAACAAAGTAGACAAGTATAATAGATGTATATTTTTTATATTCGCTACGAATTAGCAAGTTAAAATTCTATCCGCGGGTCGGATAAAACCTTCTGGCGGGCTACAGTTAGCCCGCGGGTCGTAGTTTGCCCATCCCTGGTCTAAATGGTTTATTAAAAACAAAAATAAAGGGTTGCCACTCTAAATTCCCTGTACATATACACAATATATAAATAGAAAACACACAATCAATGTCATCTTGCGCAAGCTATATTGAGCAAACTATACTAGTTTCAATTGCTGGAAAAATCATCGCGAGTGGTCTTTAAAAGACGAAAATAGGAAACAAAATTCCCTGCAAAAAAAACCCCTCAAAATTCCCTGCATTTTCCCTGTTATTTTGAGTGATTTTTAAATTCCCTTTATTTTTCCACGTTTTCCCTGTTCTCTCTGTGGAGCGGCAACCCAGTAATAACAATAAAAGTCTAACAATCCAGAAGTTGGCTAACAGCAGCTTGAAAGTATACCGCTAAACAGGAGATAGTTGTAAAATACGAGTGTCATCATTAAAAACAGGAGACTTGGCAAGTATGTTTTTGCACTTTTTTCCCCCACTTAGAAATTTCCATTTTCTATTTATTTATAATTAATAATTTTTATGGGCAATTCTAATAGTTTTTATATCTCTTTATCATTACTATTTTTTTATAAGAGTCAATTATGATAATTTTTAATGTTTATAATGACGTGGCGCATTTTTCAATACAAGGTAATATTAGAAATTGAGATTTTCAGCGATCAAATACACATCATTGTTATGCGAATAATGCAAATCACTCACTTGATAGTCAGGTTTGGGTAAAGTGATACCAGGGAAAAGATCTGATATGATTCCCTCAAATAATGGAATGTCATGAGATAAAAACTTTGGCAAATTCACATCCAAAATAGATCTCAGAAGCTAAAACAAGAAATCAAGATACTTTTGTTACACTAATATCAAAATTTTTGTTTAAAAAAATATTCTGAAAATTATAATTCATAATACATAGTCAATGACAGCATTTTGCATCAAAGTAGAAACAATTTTATTTTATTGTGCTTTGTCAGAACTCTCCGTAAACTGACAAAGCACAATACCTTTTTCTTATGCTCTTTTATGAGTGCATGGTTGGTAAATCGATGGTGATTTTTTAAAATTTTGAATATTCGAATTACACGTTTAAGAAAGTAGACACAGCCTGAAATGTGTGCCTGAAAAATAAATCGTACGTAGCTCGAAATGCGGTTTAAAGGAAATGGGGAAATAGTGAGTTTTCATATTGATTTGATTATCGTCTCTTTTTATATATATATAACCGTCGTTTGAACAGCCGACCCAATTTTGGGTTTACGACTAATAATGTTCAATTCCCTAGACTTGTAATTTTAAATCCAATCCAGAAGACAAGGGAACTCCTAGATCAAGTATTGGGAGAAATTTGTCTTTGAGGAGTTTTTCTTTTATGAAACTAACCCGCATTTGCGTTACATGGAAAGGAAGACAACGAAAACCTCCCATGGTTAGCCTGACAGCAAGGGGACTCTAACCCATGATCCATCTACCACTGAGGATATTTCACATCAGCACTGTGGTTGGAGCAAGCCAATGCGGAATTCATATCGACCAGACATCGCTGGGATTAGATCCCGGTTCATCTCATTGGAAGGCGAACACTCAATCCCCTGAGCCATCGTGACTCAAGTAGAAACAATTGTAAACATATAATCTGTGAAAATAAGAGATAATTATAGAAAAAGGTTATGAGGTCAGTGATGGCTTAAATATCTCAAAAAAATGATAAGCCATATTAAAGAAATGGTTGGAAATATATGCCAGTCATCAGTTGCAGAACCGATTACACATAGTCACATAACATATTTTATTTGAAGTCTCCAAGATTTCGTATTGTTGATTTTTCGATTAGCCAGATTAAAAGCAATTATTTTCATATCATATAAAAAGATATTATGGAACATAAGCAATCGGGTACTTGCAATTAATCACATGGTAAAGTCTAATCACATGGTTGGGCAAACATTACAGCTTGGCTTGGGCTTATTATCACACTGAATCAATTGTCAGATCAGAACTAATTTGATACCAGCAAGCGACGTCGCAGGTGTTTATAGAACCTGATTGGCTGATCCAAGTTCGCTTACAAGCCAGGCTGCAGATCGCAGTGTCTGCAAATTTTCTATTTCAAATTTTTTTAAAAGAAAAACAGCAAATGGAAAAAAACTTGCAGGGAAAAAAAACAGAGAAAAAATAAAAATTAAAGACAAAATAAAAAAGGAAAGATTTTGCTCTCTTCATTTATGAAAAATGAGAAATAGTTTTTTATTTAAAAAAAAAATTGATTTTAAAAAAATTAATAAGCTTTTTTCTGCTTATTATATTATTTCGTTGCAAAGTACCTGTGACAGCACGGTAATGAATTTCATTTGAAGAAACTTTAAATAAGCACTTATCAGAACACCATAAATTATAATTCTGTTAAAATGAACCTTTAAAATGAAAAGATTTTAATCTGATATTTATTATCTGCAACTTAAATTTTTCCTTCACATTTCTTCATTGGGTTTAGTTTTTTCTCCTTTACCGCAAAGCTAAAGTTTGATTGAATAAAACTGAATTTAATTTAAGGCATCATTAAGTCCCTGTGCATAACTTTACTCTATTTAAAATTTGCACATTTCGCTAATTATATGTTAGATTAAGCTTAATTTTTACGATAACAATCTTTGCCTGACGGCGCTGAAGTTGCAGACAATTTTGAATTCTTGAATATAATTATGCAGACTGCCTTTGTAAGGAATCAAATTGTTCACCTGCAACAATATCAACCGAAAAAAACCTCAGCCTATGGGTAAATTAACTTATCTAGTTTTAAGCCATTCAGTTGTAAAACTAAATAAATAAAATTCCCCATAGGTTGAAATTTCTTCTGCTGATACTGCTACAGGTGACCAATTTTAAACTTACAAGGCAATCTGCATGATTATATTCAAGAATTCAAAATTGTCAACATTTTCAACAAGCCATGATATCTCAGGGGATAGAGCGTTCGCCTCCCAATGAGGGGAACTGGGTTCAAATCCTAACAATGGATGGTCAATACGAATTCCTCATCCGGCTTGCACCGACCACAGTGCAGACGTAAAATATACTCATTGGTAGACAGTATTAATAATGCTTTTTAAAAATTATATATACTGACGTGCAATATTCTCAGTGGTAGATGGATCACGGGTTTGAGTTACCTTGCAGTCAAGCTAACCATGGAAGGCTTTCCTCTCCATGTAACGCAAATGAAGGTTAGTTTCATCAAAAAGCCCCCCACAAAGACGAATTTCTTCCAATACTCAATCCAGGAGTTCCCTTGTCTTCTGTATTTGGTATAAAATTACAATGCTATGGAGTTGAACACTAGCAGTTGTAAACTTAAAAAAATGGACTGTCTTTCCAAGACGGTTATAAAATTAAAATAAAACTGAATGGCTCAATTATGAAATATTTCACTTGATTTTTTTAAAAAAGAATTCTATATGTGAACAATGATTAAACTATATTTCAGAAACAACAGCTATTTCTGGAATTAAGTCCTGGGTCCTATTAAATTTCCAGGTCCTTTTCAGTAAAAATGGGTCCCTGTTTAAAATTTGAACTTTAAATAGTGTTTCAAAAATATTAAAAAATAACCTAGAGAGAGGAGGGACAAAGATTTTCTCCAAGATGAAAAAAACAAAAAAATTAATTTGTGATAATGAGCAGACTATAAATTCGTCATACATAAATTCTTTATCCATATATTACTATGCGATTTATAAGAACTCTATAGATTGAGAAAAAAATATAATTTAAATGCATGTTATATTTGAAAACAAGTTTTTAAATAAGAAATCATCAAACACTTGCAGAAACAGAATCATTTCATTTTCTCTTTCTAAAATTAATTTAGAGTTTTTTATTTTTAAAGTTTATTTTAATTCTGCCTAAATAAATCTGTTGGTGCTTAATTTCTTCATTTTTCGATGGAAGGTTGTGCATACAAGAAGATGCTACATAATTTTTTTCGTATCTCCTCTATGGAATTTGGTGTATTTGACAGGTTCATAAATAGGGAGTAAGTGAACATACCAGTATATCTTCCTCCGCATCGGGAAATTTTAATTTCAGATTTCCAGAAGAAGCTAAAACTGCTTTTACAGCTCGCATTCCATAATCATAGTGGCTCTGGGATGAGAGTTGTTCAGAGCACAGTCTGTAGGTGGTCACTATTTTAACTGCCAGATTCCTGGCATCTAAGTATCCATACGAATAGAGTGAGATCTCTCCAATCATGGCATAGTCTGGAACCATCATGGCCACAGTACGAAACAGCACCTGTTCATAAATATCACAATATTAATATAGGATGGATAATTAAAAAAAAAAAAATTTTAAATTACTAACAAAATCAAATGATGACAGAAAGTTAAGACAATATTTTGATTAAAAAGAAGTTATTTTACTACTATAAATTTTAAAACATTGCTAAGAGTCTTTTGAATTCGATAATTGTATAAATATTCTACAAAACTCTTGTTAGGCCAGTCTTGACATATGCTTCTGAAGCTTAGGCAATGACAAAACTGGAGGAAAATTGTATCACAATATTTGAGAGAAAGATTTCGCAGAGTATACTTGGTGGTGCAAATGAAAACAATAGCAGGAGAAGGAGATTTAACTTTGAACTGTACAAGATTTATAAACAACCCAATAATATTAAATACATAAAAACAAATAGAATGAATTGGATGGCCCACAGGATTCGAATGAGTGATGACAATACAATAAAAAAGATACTGCTTTTTAGACCAACTGGAACAAGAAAGAGGGGATGGCTGCGGTTGAGATGGGCTGACTCTGTTGAGTCTGATTTTCTTGCAATTAATGAAAAGAGTTGGAGATCAAAGACAGGGTTGCCACTCAAATCTGGAAAAAAAAATTTCCTGTGTTTTCCCTGTACATATTATACACAATATATTAAGAGAAAACAACAATTATTGTGCTCTTGTGTGAGCTACATTGGGCTAACTATATTTATTAGTTTTAATTGCTGGAAAAACAGCTAAACATACTTAAATAATGCTATAGTAAAGGAAATAGTTTAGTATAGCTGAATTATCATGGTTAAATATCCCATCGATTACCCTTTGAGTGGTCACCATATTTTAAGAGACAAAAATAAGAAACAAATTTCCCTGTATTTTCCCAGTTTGTAAAGAAAATATCAAAATTCCCTGCATTTTTCCTGTTATTTTAGGTGATTTTTATATTCCCTGTATTTTCCAGGTTTTCCCTGTTCTCCCTGTGGAGTGGCAACCCTGAAAGATAAATCGGAAGTCGTTATGGAGAAATCTTCAATGGAAGGCATTGGCCCACATTGGGCTGTCTGGCCAACTATGATGATAATTAATTGTATAAATATAAAGCAGTAATTAAAAATAGGTTTTTTCTTTAATAAAAAACAATTCAGTATAAGCTGAACAATACAACCAACCAAAAGGCTCAAGTAATCAGAATTTTTTAACTCCGAAAAAAGTTTTTTTTTGTAAAATATGAAATTAACAAAAAGAAACAGTATTTTAATTTTTCCTCTTTATAATAAATAGTGGACTATGAAGAATTCAGCAAGGCTGGAACTTTCAATAAATCTCGTTAAAATGTTTTAATAGGTTTTTTTTTTCAAAAACAATAATAATAGTTATTTGTAAGACATAAATTTTCTTTAATTTAAAATTGAATAATTTTTTAAAAAATTAAGGGTGAAGGAAGAAATACAGGGTTTCTCTCTGTAATCTTTAGAATAAAATTCTTCCTCTTCAGAAAAGTAATTTCTATAATCATAAATAATTAATAAATAAAATAATTTGATTTATTAAATCCAGACATTCGTCATGGCTGGGGTACATTGAAAGATTAAATAATAATTAAAATCTAAAACAAATTTTAAATTGGAAACTTTTGAACTTGATAGAAAAGAAAGACTGAAAAATAGATAGTTTGACGATGCCACCAAAGATCTAACCACTTTGAAGGCCAAAAGCTGGAAGATGAAAACCATAAATAAGAAAGTCTGGAATGATATTTGTTCAGCAGCCCAAGGCTCACAGCAGTCTGTAGTGCTATATAAGCAATTTCTATAAATGCTAAAATTATGAGTAAAGCAAGCTGCAGTCAACATATGCAGTTCTTTATTCCATATAGTAACAGATTAATTGGTTACTTTCCTGTTTGATTGCAACTCCTTCGAAAGACTGGCAGCTCAATTTTTCTTTGATCTCATCCAACATTGCTTAATTACAACCGTGACCCATGAGAATACAATTCGTAAAAGTAATTTTAATTTGTAACAGGGTGCATAGACAGACAGGGTGGCCACCCAAATCAGGTTTCAAATTTCCCTGATTTTTACAGGTTTTCCAGTAAAGATCTTAAAATTTCCAGGTCAGCGTGTTTTCTTTTCACATAAAGTGCAGGTGGGCACAAGAAAAGTGTCTATATTTTAAAGTATTTTATTTAAAATGTTATTTTTTTTTAAATATATAATCTTGAATAGATGTGAAGATATATCATCCTAAATTGATGTTTAATAAATAAAAAATGTTTTAAAGTGTTAGTTTTGTAGTTTTTGCACAAAATGTACCAAATAGCAAATACAATGACCCAAAAACAGAATTTAAATTGTTTTCTATTTCCTGTTGGAACGGATGGATCAATGTGTTTTATACAATTTTCCATTTTGTAAAAGTTAGTAGAAAAATCACTAATTTTAATTTTAACTGTGCAAGGTATATTAACAATAATGTAAATAATACTCATATTTAAGCAATATTTCCTTAAATTTAATGATTTCAAAAATCCTGGAATAAAAAAACTGTCGCTGAATTTATTTAATAAAGAAATATAGAAAAAATGCCAAGAAGTTGCATTATTTTTATATACAATAAAAAAAATCTATTGAAAAAGATATCACTGTACATTAAAAGGGGTAAAAAACAATTTTTTACTGTATTATTAGTCTATAACAATTTTTTCTGGTAAAAAAAAGATTACACGGGAAAAATAATAGCTTTATTCATTGCCTGCATAAAATTAAATGATCCTTTAGTACAGTTCTTACAATCGATTATATTTGATGTTTCAAAGCAGACAATATTAACAGATATACCTTTCACTTGCATTTGGTGGCATAGCTAACAGAGAACGAGAAAGAGCATATGCCCCTAGTTGTAGCCTTAGAGATGAGTCAAATTTATGAAGAAAATTTTTTTAACTCAATTCTAGAATAAATTTTTATTCCTCTTTAATACCCCCTCTCCAGTTTCATTTGCCAATTACAGGCCCAATAACTACTAAAAATTTGTATCCCATTTACCTAATAATTGAAAAGGATGCATGTTATTGTTGTAGTTTGCTATGCAAGTAGGTTTATTGTTTTTTTCTTTTTAAATTTCTTTACTCATAAAAATAAATAAATAAATAACTACAAAATGTTCTAAATTCCCCCCCCCCCCCCCCCCTCTAAATACATATATTTTTCAAGCTCTAAGCAAAATGATTGATTTAAAATGCTCTAAGTAAAGATAAATTGTTTCTGAAAAAATTAAAACTGAGTTGCTTACCTCAAGTAAATAAACAAAATAAAAAAAATATATATATATAAACTTCACTGATCAATTTTAAGTTATGATATAAATAAATTAAAGCACAGCATAGTTAAAAAATTTTTTATTAGGTTACTGAAGTGAAATACATTATTGTAAATTAACCTAAAGGAATATTTAGATGGTTTCTATTCATATTTCATTTCATAAAGAAAAAGCAAAATAAGAGATGGAAATTAATAAAAACAAATGTAATAAAAAGAAAAGCAGTAGTGTCTGATGTAAAAACAATTTTGCAGAGAAAAAACAATTCACTGAATGAGAAGACAAAAGCTTTCAGAAAAAGAATGCAAGATAAAAATCTATTATTAAACTATAACAAATTATTTTTTGGAAAGCTAAAAACACCAAAACATTTTGATAAAAGAAAAAAATACCCCCAAAGCATTGGAACAAACTTGATCAGTAAATGAATTCAGCCTATGAAGCAAATATCTTAAACCCTTCTTCCACCTCTATTACAATTTTTGCCTTTCCTAAACTGCTTAGTCCTATAATCTCCAAAGAGGTAAAATATTTCGCCATTCATTTAGCAACATAAGAGAGTTTCATATGGCATTCTAGTTTAGCAGGGTAATAATGGAAAGAATTTTAATGCAAGCAAAGTATTACTGTGTTGATGATATTTCAACTGTTTGACGATAAATTTCAGTTTAAATAAAGTGGACATAACAGATGGTAAAATAATTCAAATTAAGAAAAAAATTCCAGCTTTTATTAAAAATTTCCTGATTTTTCCAGGTTTTTATCTAAATTTCCCCGATTTTTCCAAGTTTTTTCCAGTATAAAAAAAATTCCCTGATAATTCCAGGTTTTCCAGGTGGGTGGCCACCCTGACAGATTTTTCAACAAAAAATAAGTACTTTTTAAGCACTCAAAAAATATTTTTAATCACTTTTCAAAAAAATCATAATTAGGATCTGTGCAGTAATAAAAATCATTTTCTTTTATCCTTTAAAGTTTTTAATTTATAAAAAATAAAATCAATAAAATTCAAAAATATTTTCAAAAACTTTGCATAATCATGATAAAATAACTAGTTTCCGATAAATATTGCAGAGAAAATTGAAAAAATCATGCATTTTTTGTAATTTAGAAGGATAATCGACACAGCAAAGTAAAAATTTCTTTTAAAAATATAGAAAATTAAGCACTTTTTACACACACACCCAAAAAATCTTTAAGGGCTTTTAAAAAATGTAAATCAAAAATAAGCACCTTTAAGCAATTTTTAAAAATGCCACACACCATGTAATAATAAATAATGTATAATGAAAAGAGCACAAACATACAAATGAATTATTCAATATTATTTATTCTGTTTTTACAGAAACTTTATTGCTTTGAATTCTTAACTGCAACTACTATTATTTAAATGAGTCTTTTCGTGTATATCGTATCTTACTTTGAGATTGTCGGGTAATTCTGACCTTCCAGCATATCCCGGATTCATGGTGATGCACACATAACAGTTTGGATTTAAATTTAGTTCAGTTCCCTCAAAAGTGAAGGTTTTGACATCAGCTCTCACAGCACGGATAATACATAGGATCTAAAATTAAAAAAGGTTACTTCATAATAACAGAAACAATTAAATGTTCACAATAAACTATAATAATGAAGTTCAGTATTTAGGACTGTTTCAGGTTTCCTCATGTGCTGCTAAAGTTAGTAATTTGTAGCCGTGATGGCTCAAGGGACAAAGCGCTTGCCTTCCAATGCGGTGAACTGTGTTTGAATTTCAGCGATGGCTGGTCGATACGAATTACGCACCCGGTTTGCACTGATCACAGTGCTTACGTAAAATATCCTCAGTGGTAAATGGATCACAGATAAGAGTCCCCTTGCCTTCTGGCTAACCAAGGGAGATTTTCCTCTTGCAAATGCGAGTTAGTTCCATCAGAAGGTCCTCCATGAAGGCAAATTTCTCCCAATATTTGATCCAGGAGTTCCTTTTTCTTCTAGATTAAGTTCAAAATTACAAGGCTACGACGTTGAACATTAGTAGTTGTAAACCCCAAAAATTGGGTTGGTTGTTCAGTGACAGTTATGAAATATAAAATAAAATTTCTTAAACAATTTTCTAATCTAATTATTTACATACTCGCTACAATGAAAAAATATTTTGAAGCTATAAATTCTTAAGTATTTAAATAGGTTTTCATTTAAATACATGATGATTCTAAAGACATGGCGACTTTTGAGGTGAGGTAACTTACTTATACGAGGTAACTTACTAAACTTTGAGGTGAAGTAAGGCACATCATACAGATTTAGAATTGTACAAGAACCTGGATAATTCATTGTATGCCAATGTGGGAGTTTTTCCTAATATGTACCATAATATGTTTGTACCAAAATTTTTAATTCTTTCTTAAAAGCATTCGATTTCATTGAATAAGTTGAAAATAGTATTACTTCAGCATTGAAAAATTTGATTTAGCTCATTTATTACAGAAAATATGGCTGATAAGTAAGAATGCTTAGCTACTTGTTCCTTTTTATAAAATGTCTATATTATAATAGATCTCTTTTATAGACCTGTAAATAATATTTGCAGAATGCCATTTGAAAAACTATAATTTAGAAGATACTGAAAAATATATAAAGTATGCTTTTCAAAATTTTTCATTTGCATAGTAAGTTAATTAAATAAAAAAGCATAAATGCATGACATAATTAACCCTTTAAATGCTAATTTCGTTTTTAGAGAACATGTTTCTTTTCTGAAAAGATAATGAATAAAATATACAATCAATACAGTTTGCATAGCCAGATTTTTAACAAAAAATAAGCACATTTTAAGTACTTTTTAAGCACTCAAAAATATTCTTAATCACTTTTCAAAAAATAATAATAATAATAATAATTAGGATCTGTCCAGAAAAAAAAAATTTTTTTCCATTCTTTTAAGTTCTTTATTTATACACATAAAATTAATAAAATTCATAAACATTTTCAAAAACTTTACATAATCATGATAAAATAACTAGTTTCTGATAAATATTGCAGAGAAAATTGTGAAAATCATGCTCTTTTATAATTTAGGACAACCATCGACACGGCAAAGAAAAAATCACTTTTTAAAAGATAAAAAATCAAGCACTTTCCAAAAACCCTGAATAAAAAAAGCACCCTTAAGGGCTTTTAAAAACGTATTTCAAAAATAAGCACCTTTAAGCAGTTTTTAAAAAAGCTATGCATCCTGTAATATAATCACAAATGTGGTATCTTATTTCTCATAAAGGTGATTTGTTTATCATTATAAATTGGGCATCGAGCAGGCAAACAATTTCCACATCAGACACCACAACACATTATACCAACAATAAATGCTTAATAATTAATATTTTGATTGAAAATGAAGTTTTATGCAAACTACCTGTTGTGCTACTACAGAAAGTACTTCCAATTCAATACGATTGAATTCATCAAAACAAGCCCATGCACCGGCCGAAGCTAAACCCTTAAAAAACTAGGAATAAAATAAGACAATTAGCAAGAACAAGTATGATAAAATTTATTTTTGCAGTATACTATATACTAAGGCGTATACTACTACTACTGTAGTATGTATATATATATATATATATATATATATATATATATATTGTACAATAGTAAAACTTTCCTCTCAATCTAATACAAAAGAGGGTCAATTTCTCAACAAAAAAAATTCCGCAAATAAGAGCTTAAATTAAACACAGAGTATACTTTTGTGCCTTGGATTATTTTTCAGAAATTAAGAGTTTTCAAAATTGAACATTACAATGGGCATCTGCTTTGGAAACTGTTTTGTATTAATTGTTGATAAAATAGAGTTGAAATGAAAACCGATAAAAAATCGAAAATTGTCAGTTAGCTTGTCTATCATTTCAAATAAAATAATGGAAAATTAGAAAAAATACGTAACAAAATAAGACTAAAAAGCATTATAAACATTCTTAATGTGCTTTATTTAACTCGCTTTTGTTTGATTGTCAGAGGACAATCTTGAAAACAAATTTTCAATCACTTAAGTTTGAACTGTGTTAAATGACAACACAATTGTTTTCTGACTGCTGCATTTTATATCCTAACTATAATAATATGACTTTCAGACTCAACTCAATAAAGTAACAGACAAGTAAGAAAAAAAAATTTTTTTTAAATAAATAAACAAAAAAGCTTCAAAAGCTTATAAGCATTTTATATCCAAACTATATTTAAACTATTTTTAGAATCAAATAAAGTAACAGACAAAAAATAAATAAATAAAAGCTTCAAATAGTATTTATAATCATTTTATATCTAAACTATATTTAAACTACTTTCAGACTCAGATAAAGTAACAGACAAAAAATAAAAATAAATAAATAAATAAATTGGGAAAAATAAAAAAATGAACAATATATTTCGCTAAAAATGAGAATATATTTCGCCATTAATGCTAAAAATGAGAATATATTTCTTTCTTTTTTTTAAACATTTAAAAGAAAAATTGTGAGGAACCAATAAAAGAGACACATCAATCAATTTAAGAGACACATGTAAAGTTTAAATAAAAGTTAAAGTTATGCCTCGAACTAAAATACTTGTATTTCATCACTTTCACAAATAAAGTTTTAATACTGCCCAAACAACACACAGGTTTATTTATTTATTTATTTTGAAAATGATGCACCCTACACTTTTTTAAGGTCTGGCAAAAACTAAAATATTTTTTCCTTAAAAGTCCACTTGAAAAACAAGGTTTTAATCAAATTAATCAAAAACAGTTATGTTTTTTTCTTTTGAAAGTGTGCCCTTTTTTTCTCTGATTCACAAGAAGTTAGTAATAACATACCTTCCCCATTGCAATGTAATCCAGTCCATCTGAACAGTTGAAAACTACACACTGGACAGCTAAGGCTTTTGCCAAATCTTTTGTAGTCTCTGTTTTTCCAGTTCCTGCTGGACCTTCGGGAGCCCCGTTCAGGTGGAGATGAAATGCCCCAATCAGGGTACGATAACAACGATCTGTCAAAGGTGTTATTACTAATCTGAAATCATAAAATGCTGCCTATTAATAAAAACTCTATAAAGTACTTCTTAAATTAAAACGTGTAAATATTTTGACTTAGTTAAATAGAGAAGGAACAACAACACTTACCATAATTTTTACATTGATTTTTTGAACTTCCTTAATTTTTGTAATTTGTAGTATACTATTAATTTTTCAGTCATACCTTATTTCATACATCAGAACCAGCTCTAAGAATTTCAAATAATTAGCCAAATATCAAAAGTCTTTGCAAAATGCAAATCTTAAACATTTTTTATGATTATTTTTTCCCCACACTATTTTACAGTACTTTGTTCTAGGCTTATATTATGTGGACCCAATTCTAATCGGTTATGTGGCGCATCTACCGAAAAGTACAGTAATCAAACAAAATATACTGATTTGTTTAGAAAATTTATTTTGACATAATTTTAAGTTCTTTACAGTGGAAAAAATCATTTGCCAAAACACATTTTTATTCGAAAACGTACGATTTTATGTCATTTGGCGAGGTTGCAAATGCTTAGCACAGGCCCTGTACATGAAACATGGTATAAAAAAAACACTTATACTTGCTAATAGAATTGTTTTATTTAAAAAAAAATTACAAGACCTATTTCTTTTTAACAAAAATATTAGACTTTTATGTTATGGACCATCCAACCAGGTTGAAATTCCTGGGTAGGATGGTTGATACAATTTCCGTTTCTTTTTCACATTGATTACCATGCTGACATAAAATATCCTCAGTGTTCATGGGTTAGAATCCTTTTGCCATCATGCTAACCTTGAAAGGTTTTCCCCTCACCCATGTAATGCAAATGCATAGTTTTATCAAAAAGTTCTGCATGAAAGCTAGTTTGTCCTAATGATAGATCCAGCAATACCCTGGTCTTTTGGGTAAGGTTCAACAGGGTTGCCACTCAAATCTGAAATAAAAATTCCCAGGCCAACTTTCCCCTGAGCATATTCTACACAGTATATTAAGAGCAAACACAATTACTGTGCCCTTGTGTGAGTTATATTGATAACTTTACTAATTTTAACTGAGGGAAAAAAGAGGAAAAAAGGAACAGCTTAACATACTTAAACTAGGAGGCTTCGCCCCCTGCTCGCTGGCGCTTGCCAACCCACGGAACTGCTTTCGCAGTTCATTTTGGATTGCTTCGCGATCCAATGCTCGCTTTGCTCGCTCATTGGATACGTTCTTAACGTCTAGCTTTTGTATACTTTATAGAGAGAATTTCTTTAAAAACACAATTGTTAATTTGGGCATTTGGCGATACAACACTGATAGAATTGAAGGATTTGTTACGTCAAGCGCTCAGGTATCATAATTTTGATCTAGTTGCGCTTCTATGTCATTTTGATTTATGTTGCTAAGTTAACTTTCAAAAAATTCTATGGCTGGCAACAGCATTTTTATTTTTTAAGTTGTTTATTTTTATTTATGCCGCAGCTGAATTGAACAACCTGATAATGCTCACTCTGGTTATTGTTTCCGTTTTTAAAAGCACTATATGTTGAGCCACCTCAGCTAGATTTGGCATGTGACATTTTTAGATGCAATCATTGGTCGATTTTTTAACGTTGCCATTCGGGGAGTTGAAATGAGGCTTTTTTTTGGTGCCGTGTAAGAGAAATATATATATAGATAAGATTATAGTAAATGTAACAGTTTATTATAACTCAAATATCATATACAGGGTATGTAGCCAAATTTTTCAACTAAAAATAAGCACCTTTTAAGTACTTTTTAAGCACTCAAAAAATATTTTTAAGCACTATATACATTAACAAAATGCAAAATAATTTTCAAAGACTTTAGATGATCATGATAAAATAACTAGTTTCTGACGAAGAACTCTTTTCTTGATTATATAAGCCATTATAAAATTATAGAGAGATTTTTCGGTTCGATATCAGAGAGTGTTAATGGAGTCTTAAATTGAGAATATCTTGCAAAATACAGCAGAATTGCACATGAGAAGGCAATAATCTCACCGAACCCAGCTCAGTAGACGCACATACGAACTCGCAAGTATTTCATCAAAAGTGTAAAATGATTGGCACTTTCATACGCTATGGACCGCCGGTACGCCGAAATTAATTGTGAAAACGTTGAATAGAACAATGTGAAAAGCATGCTTTTGCATAAGATGCGGCGAAAAAAATCTCATTTTTAAAAAGGGAAAATTAGGCACTTTTTAAAAACACCCAATGAAAAAGCCCCTTTAAGGGCTTTTAAATGACAAAAATAAGCACCTTTAAAAACACTACGCACCATGATATATAAATATCCCACAGATTAGGTTTTGGGTGGTCACCATTTTTAAAAAGACAAAAATAATAAACAAAATTTCCTGAATTTTCCCAGTTTGTAAAGAAAAAATAAAAATACCCAGCATTTTTCCAGTTATTTTAGACGATTTTTTATGTCCCTATATTTTCCAGGTTTTCCCTATTCTCCCTGTGGAGGGGCAATCCAGTAAAAGGCTTTAAACTAAAACACTAAAATTTTTAAGATTATTAATTCTGAAAGTGAATGAAATATTGCATTGTAAGTTACAACAAAAATCTTACCTTGGAGAGTTTCCCAAATACTCGTATGCATATTTGACATTAGCATTTGTGATCTGAACACGAACTTGTTCAACATCTTCATACATTTCAATATAATACCGAAGCTGAGCTAACCACTGGAAGTCATGCTCATCCACAACACCTATTTTTTTTAAAATGAAGTTATTAGAAAATTATTTATTCTATAAAATAAAATCACTTTTTTTTTAAATAAAATATTAGTGCAGTAATGCAATTTTTTACAATTTACCATCATTAATTTTAATAGAAAAAAAAATCAAAACTTTAAAATTGAATTTTAGTTTTTAAAGTTTATCTCTTAATGAAAAACAAAAAATAAGCTGCAATAATAAAATGAAGAATTCGTCAGTCTGCCTTGTAACTCTAGAAGAGCTAGAGTACTAAAATTTGAACAGAGAGTGAAAAAGGCAAATTTACCCCCTCGATCTTAAAAATTGTTCAAAAATTTAAATTGGATTATTTAGGAGAGACACTCAAAAAATGGAATTTTCTCATCTGTTTAGAGCTAGTGCAATTGATATAAATGAAACTGCCGATTATTCTGTTTTTTTCAGTGATGTTTGCTTGCTTAAAGCTATCATCAATAGAAAAAAAATGAGTTTGTAGCACACACTTAGATATTTAATTATTTTTATACAGTATGTTAGATGAACTCAAAGACCAAAGTGAGCATAAGCAGATTATGTCATCAAATTAGTACTCGTCATGTAATCTGAAACATAGGAGTTGCAAGGATGCTTAATCTATGTTATTAAATGAAACGATTCTATGTTATTAAACGAAACATAATCTATGTTATTAAATGAAACAATTATATTATAAAGAAACAAACAGCTTCTGAAATTTAAAATCCCTTGCATTGGAGACTATATATACTGAGTATCCAGAACATCTATGGCTACACGTTTATACAGATGGCTCTTACTCTGACTCTCAAATGGCAGCTGGATCAGGTGTTTTCTCTGATCTCTTTTCCTTCTACGCATCTGCCGGGAAATACAAAACGGCCTTCGATGGCGAAGTACATGCTATTTATATTGCATTGAAACAACTGTTGGCCATCCATTCAAAATTTGGAAAAGTTGTACTGCTGTCAGATGCCCAGGCTGCAATCCAAGCAATCGGCTCACAGGAAGACACTTTGTCGGATGAAGTGCTTCAGTGTCGGAGACTTATCAGACTTTTGGAACTAAAAAACTAGTCATCCAGTGGATACCCAGACATTGTAACATTTATGGTAACGAGCAAGCTGACTTTCTTGCTTGCAAGGGAACACAAATCCTTCAACCAAGTTGCTCTGGACTGTCAATCCATTCCATAAAACTACATATAAAAAACATAATGAAAATGAATGCCTTTGCTGACCTACAAGAAAGCATAAGGAATAAGAACTGGAGCGAGACAGATATTAAGGCAGTGCCAGATAAGCTTCGCTGAGATGCAGTAGCCACTTTTAGACTCCTAACAGGTCATGATTGTCTAGGAGAACACCTGCATCGTATAGGTATTTATGACCTCCTCAGTGTCAACTGTGCGGTTCTGGAACCTCCATTGCTGATTGAGGCTCCACGGACTGGACTCGGAGACCGCAAGATATTGGCGTGCGAGAGAGCTTTTGGGAAGATGACTTCGGTCTTTTGTTATTCTCTACTTCTATTGTTCTTTTGTGTTATTGTTTGTTTTTCTTGCCATTGGAAATAAAATAAAAATGTAATCTGAAACATGTTTTTTTTGTTGTAAGTATGCTTTTAAAAGGTATATTTATAAAACTAAATAATTTAAAATTAACGGTAATAAAAAGTTCTGAAAAGAAAAATTAATGGAAAAATAGTACTAAATAATTTTCGAGGAAGAAAAAAAAAATCCTTATTGTCATTGATGCCAAAGATGCTTGATTAATTTCGGTAAAAGTTACTACAATCGAACTTTGCTCTATCGTTCCCGCATCTTTTGTAGTTTTACCTTTTTTAACTGTATTTTTGACACTTTTATTTTTAGTTAATTTTACACTTTTAGATGTTTTAAGCGTCTTTGATTTGTTTTTTAGAAGTCTGGTTCTCTTCAATATATCTTTGATCTTTTATTTTAAGCCAGACACTTGGACTGGTAGCTGTCCCGGGCTCTTTCCCTTCCATGGAGAACTTTTGGTCATTGGTGACCTCATTTGTGATAGCCATACAATTTGATGCATTGCTCTGAAGTTTTATATTGACTTTAACTATTTAACGAATTTAATGACTGATTTAAAATTTTATAAGTCTCATTCATTGGCGATGCTGAACTATCTGTTCTTGCACGGGCACATTTTGCATTCTTATTTTCTTATCCACTTATCTTTATTTCTTGCATTCTTATCCACTTCTTATTTTTTACTTTCCTGCATGGTTTACAACACTTGATTTATTGTTTTAAATTTACACGTCATCGATATTGTGATATTTTCTAATGTGTATCAATCTTTCTTAGTTTTAATTTTACTTTACTGTAATTTTGTAGTGTTTGGTTCTCACGTGGCAACAGGTCGAACAATTATCCTAAAACTCCTCCGAGGGTAGGTCGGTCTGTATTAATCTTATACCCATTTAGATTGTTTTAGAAACTAGTAGATTACCTAGTCAATCATTCCCAAACTTTATTGACATTTTAAAGAAATTAAAGTTGTTATTAATTTATTTTTTAAAAGAAAAACAGAAACTCTTGATGTTAATAATACAGAAAATGAGAATTTGCAATAGTTTGGAGAAAATTGTCCCAAACATCATGTTTAATAATAATGGCAGTTGGGCAATTTAAACATATACCAAATACACTAATACAAAGTATTATATCACTATATTTAATCTCTAATATGACTGCATCAAACCTGTGCAAATTTAATATTTATTGATAGTGGAGAAATGCTTTTTTGGTCCCTATAAAAGGATACATAGCAGAGAAAATTCCTTGTTTGTTATAAATTTTTACTATCAAAAGTTAGCTCTTTGGAACTATGTCTAAGTATTCTCTGGAAAGTTGAATTTCATACATTGAGGGCACCATGACATAAATAATATTTAAAATAAAATAGAATTAGTTAAAAATTTTATTTAATTATATTGAGCTGGCATGGCAACAAATTGTTTAAGTTTTTTTTCTTCAAATAAGCATTAATTTCACAAATACAAAATAATAACAAGACACAAAATATTAAAATTTAGCTTCAGAAACGTCTAGTAGGACTCTCTCGACTATAACAGGGGTTTTCAACTGACATGAGGCCGGGGACCGCACCGCAATTAAAAACACCAGTCAAATGGCGGGCCGCAACTTTATCAAAATTTTTATATACGACTCCTTTATGTTTGAAGGAACATAAGGAGTCATATAGATAAATATTACTGTCAGATTTTTATCAAGTTGTACAAAACAAACGTATTGAATTACAAATTAAAATTAGAAGTAGATTTTTAAGCAATATAAACCATTATTTTTGTATTTGAATAAATATTTTCTTGGATGCAAAACCTGAGAAATAAATTTTTTTGCAGTGTTGGTTTCTTAAATTTCCCAGAAACGAAGAAATTAGGGTTTTTTTTTTTTTTTTTTAACGAAAGAAAAGTATTTTTAACACATAAAGATTTTTTACGAAAATTGTCCGCAAAACATGAAAACTAATATATTTTAGTTCACAGGCCACAAAAAAAGGCTTCACGGGCCATTAGTTTGCAACCACTGAACTATAACATTTATAATATAGTATCATTAACTAACCATTCTTTATTAAATCCAGAACAACATCTCTAGCATGGACGTCAATAACTACTAATGCTCCAATTGTCGTTCTCACTTGCTTGGTCAACTTTCCTCTCACTAAGTCAACAATTTCAGCCAGATGCTCATTCAGTTTGGAAGAGAAATTTTTCATGGATTGCATTCCACCAGCAATTGCATTATGTACTTCGGCAGTCCAATAGATCTGTGACACGCACAGTACCACTTGTCCTGGCCACTCGACAATCCACTTGATGCGAGGAACCAATGCATAGGACTACTCAATAAAGATAGTTTTTATAATAGTTTAATCATATGAAATAATAAATTATTAAAAGAGAAAAATGTTATTATGCAGGGTGAGTGATATCTTAAAATGCTGCATGGGATACGCATAACAAGTTAAAGTGATATATGATTTTATAAAAAGTTAACTCATTTAGCAATACAGATAAATAAATTGAAATAAATTAAGATTGTAAAACTGTTAACATAATGAAAAAAGTTACAGAAAATTAATTAAAATATACCTTGTGAGCATCAAAGATGACACTTCTTACTGACACCAACATAACATCTTGAACCTTTTGAAATTGAAAAAGGAGTTATCAGATCAATTACAAGAAAATTTACATAATTAAAATTTATGATGAAAGACATTTTTCATTATCACATATTTAATAATAGTTTTGAAACCAATTGTAATTTGTTGGAATTTAAACTCCAATAGCTCTTACTCAAATATCTTAAGGACAGAATTAAACATAGTCCACCCAAATGTATATTTTATAATGGTTGCGTATTTATGGATTCAACTAAGAATTAAAAATTTTCATATTTATAAGAATGCAATTCTGTATTTGAAATCAATTTAAAATAGGTTCTATACTTAATTTTTTATATTACAAATATTTACTTAGATATTTTTATACAGCATTATTAATTATGTTCAAGTAAGAAAAAAATAGTTTAAAAAAATACAAATATGCATAGTAAAATACATTATGCATTACATTATGCACTATGCATCAGAGTTAAAGGCTAAGAAGATCAATCCCTGTAAAGAATTGCCAGAAAGATACTGCTTTCCAAATTTTATCTTAATTTACTACCTAATATACAAAACTAGCTGGTTAAAAGGCTGGGATAAAAAAATTTGGTAAAAAGTTGGTGGGGCATTGAGCTTATGTCCTGGAGGTCATGAGTTTGATCCCCATGTGTAAAATGGTGACTAGTGCACACTAAATCTGTTAGGATCACAAAGTCCTCCAAGTTCCCAAAACAACTGGATCAGAGATTTATTGTGCTTTGGTTCAGGTAAAAATTACGATCTGCAGATGAATGTGCGTGCATGTGTTGTCCCAGTAAAACAGGCCGTGATGTATATGTGTGTGGCAGAAGTCGAATCTTGGCCATAGATGGCGTCACCCAGGAATGGAATGGGAAACCCTAAACAGATTTTTTAGGGAGCGATGTGTGATATGAATGTAAGTACATGTGTATGTATGTAATAATTTGGAAAATTTAATTTTGAATTCCTCTAAGTAATTATACTACTTTTAAATTATTTTGAATTATTCAATTTTTGAAATAAATTAAATACAAAATAATAAATTAAAAATTAAAAATTAAATTTGTAATGGTAACTGCAGAAGCATAATAACTTAGATAACATTTTAAAATATTGAGAAACACTAATTTAAAAAATAAATATTATGAAACCCTTAAAAAAAATTTTCACAAAAAATTTTGATTTTCAAATTAAAAAATAAATTGTCTTTACTAATAAGTATACAAATCAATAAAATCTTTACTAGTGCAAAGGAAAGAAATGCATTAATATTTAAATTTTTATATTAAAAAAAAAAAGGTTTTGCAGGTTCAAATAATATTTCTAAAGAAAGACTACTTCTTTAGAGAGTTAAAACTGGTTTTCTTTTTAAGCATTTCTGAACTAGTTTCACACAAACAATGTCACTTTTAATAGGAATTCCATACGTCTTTTTCAGTAACCATCATAACAAATATTATTAAATATTAATCATCCATGAAGACGAGACTTGATAATTTTAAATTTAGAAACCACTCTCTCACATGTAATTTGAGTTAAAAAGGGATTGTTAACAAATGTAAAGTTAAGTAATTGACATAAAAAAGAGCCATTTTGATTTATTTTTAATATTCTTAGTTTGAATTATTGAATACAACCAAGAAAAAAATAAAATTAGAAACTACTTAAGCTTAGAATAAAGAATAAATATTAAAATTTTAAAACTTAATAGAAACTCAAATCGAAAAATTTTGAAAGTTCAATTGATTAATTTAATTTTTATCCGATAGTAAATACCTTTAAATTCAACCAATTCAAGAATAAAAAATCCAAAAAATTTTAAATAGCACATATATATTTTATTAAAAGAAAAAAAATACCCCCAAAGC
This sequence comes from Parasteatoda lunata, assembly GCA_949128135.1. Taxonomy (NCBI): domain Eukaryota; kingdom Metazoa; phylum Arthropoda; class Arachnida; order Araneae; family Theridiidae; genus Parasteatoda; species Parasteatoda lunata. The sequence continues at coordinate 90,909,285 of OX421979.1, read as the reverse complement.
ATCAGAGCAAACTTGAACAATAAATTAATTCAGAATAAGAACTAGAAGATAAAAAAATTTAATTTTATAAACATAAGCAAATATCCTAACCCCTTATTAAACCTCCACCACAATTTTTTTCTTTTCTTAACTGCATAGTCCAATTATCTACAAAGTCACAAGTTTCTCCATTCATTTAGCAATATAGGAGAGTTTCATATGGCATTCTAGTTTAGCAGGGTAATAAGAGAATTTTAATTTAGAATTTTGTGAAGAGAATTTTAATGCAAGCAAAGCATTGCTATGTTGATGATATTTCAACCGTCTGACGAAAAAATTTCCGCTTAAATAAAGTTGATATAACTGATTGTCTAAATTTCCCTGACTTTTCCAATCCGTTTTCATCACAACAGCCAGTTTGTGGACCAAGAGGGTCAAGAAGGTTAAGACTCTACAATTTGGAGAGTAAATATATAATATTTTTAATTAAATACAAACAATTCAATAATACCTGGAGCAACCATTTTTCAACTTGGCCACCAGCATCCTTGGTTGATATAACACTTGTGAAAAATACTTTTTCACCCTCACTACTGAGCATACCAGTTATTTTTAAGTCTTCATCAAAATCTAGATTTGCTATGCCTTCAAAGCACTTCTTCAAGTGAGGCTGAACTCTCAGTGGATCTTTTGTTTCAGACAGAATCTCCAGCATCTCATCATTAGACAGAAAGAAGAATCTGGTGAGAGAATAATTAGGATTAGTTACGTAACTTAGAATAGAGATAGTCAAAGAAGATAATTGCAATAATTATGAATTTCAGAATAAAAAAATCCAAAAGCATAAATAAAAAATATTAACATGAATAATATGTATATAACATGCATATAAATTATATAAATTTATTATATATATTTTTTGTTTCAATTTATATAAAAATTTTTAATTGACATGTATATAAATTTTAGCCTTAAAAATCTTATCCATAAGGAAATTATAATTGTTTTAAAGAAGTAGCATCCTCAAGTCATTATGTCAGTCAAGGTAATGACAAAAACAATAAAAAGTGATAGATTTTAATATGAATATTTTAAAGTAAAAAAAATTAAACAATATTTACCTTGGAAAATAAAGTCTCTTCTTTTCTAAGTACGAGTTTAATCCCTTGTTAATTTTGTCAAGCATACTATTACAATTACAGAGTTCATCATAAACTTTTGGTGTTGAAGTGTTATCTAAAACCTAAAAAAAAAATTTACACTAAATTCGTTGAACACAATTTTGATATTATGAACACTACATTTTAGTTGAAATTTAATATTAAATATGGTATTAAAGGTTACGGTTTAGTCAGAATAAAAATGTAAGATAGCGCTTCAAATACAAACTGAGTAACATCTTTAGACAGTTTTCTTCACATTTAATTTAATATTAATTCAAAAGCTCAATATTAAAAAAGTTCTTTTTGTAACATTTAGAATATTTTATGATTATTTCAATAACAAACACCATATATATCCTTCAATTTATTGAATAAATTTAACACACATCTGAAAGGTATTATTTGAACCATCATTAACCAAACGCCGGCAATTTTTTATTTATCAATTATTTACTGCATTTGCATACTTACATTTGGTTTCTCAGTTGTGTTTTGCATTATGTCTCTCCAGATGTGATCGACTGATTGGAAAAGAGCCCCTTCCCTTGGCATCTGCTGCAATATATCGGCAGAGAAGAATATGGGCTCTAAATAAAGCCACTGCATTTGCACTTTTAACCACTCATCAATGGAGTCTTGAGTCAATTTCAGAACATCTTCCCATTCCTAGAAATAGAACAAAAAAAAAAAAAAAAAACTCAATAACAATTTTAAAAGTTTTAATTAGAAAAACTGAGTAACATTAAATAAAAGCGACAGTTCAATAAAAATATCATAAATTTTGATTTTGTTATCGATGTTTAACTATTTCCAGTCCAATGTCCAGTGGTATCCGACATTTCATTTTGTTTTATCAAGTCCACTGTTTAATTTCATAGCACAGATTTCTTTGACATACTTATCTTCAAAGAAGGTAGTATATTGAATTAAAATATAATTTACACTTTTATTAATAAGTTTTGTTTTAATTGAGAGTCCAATAAAATCAGTTGATTGGAGAGTGTTAATTATTAAGCCTATATAGCGGGAAAAATCAGTTTGAAATGCAATTGAAAAGCTTAATAAAAATAGGTAAATACTGTCGAAACCAAAGCATCCAAAAATTAATCAAATGTCAAAACTGAACATACAAACACCATGCAACAAACTGTTAAGTATCTTTCTTTTAGAATAGAAGATACTTAACAGTTGCACAAAATAGCTAAAATGTTGCACAAAATTACATGTCAGACAGGAGAGGGTAAAGGGGGCAAACTTAAACATTACTCTTTAGGTAACAGAAGCCTTGTATTTTTTTTAATGTTCAATTGAATAAGACCCATTACGAGACAATAAGAAAAGTACATTAGAAGTTATAAAGGTTCTATGTACAAAAAGTAAAACAAATAACTAGTACTTATTTAAGCATCTGATGTTGCTATATAGACAAGTGAGGTATTGTTAGTTATGCATTTTTTACTCTGAATTGAATGAGAGTAAAAGAGGTAATAGGATTAATAGTTCAGAAGTTGCATGGTTGTTAACTTTTCACCGCTTACTAAGAGAAGGGTACTTAATGATTTTTCATAATTTTTTAAGACTGGTTAAAACCTCATTTTTACTATACTATAATAGAAAAATATGTTAAGTGGTATTTTAAAGAGTTAGAGAGCATCAAAGTGTGAAGAAACATCAGAAAGTCTATCAAAAAACATCTTCTTTGCATCGACATTTAACCTTTCCAAAAAATTTTGACATTTGACTTTACATAAAAAAAAATGAATTTTCTATACTTTCCAACCAACCACGTACTAAAATTTGAGAATTAAAATAATGCCAAAATATCAGTTGTTCTACTAATTTCTCGTAATTGTGAATATAAAACCCAAAAAAAGTAGCTACATTTTTTTTTACAATAATTTTCAAAAATTTATTTTGTAAATTCAAGTAATTTCAATGGTTAATAACTGTTTTTCTCAAATCTAAATAACTGCAAATAAATGCAAATTAGAAAGATTTTACCTTTAACGCAGAAAAATAAACCAATGTTTTACGCTGTAGTTTCATAACCATAAATGTAATATTTTTCAGCTCGCCAACAGGACAGTGTAGTAGTCAAAAAGCTGACCTCATAGCAGAAAGGTTTAATTCCCAGACAAGGCATGGATGTTCTTTTATTCTCTGTACTATCTTTCTTTACAGTAGGAGTAACGTTTGCCCACCTAATATGAGTGACCAACAAATCTGTCCTACTCTACTGATACCTGAAAAATACCTTGATTTCTCCTTCAAAAGGTTTTGCAAAAGGAGATCCCCTCATGGCTTGAGTTTTCACGATGTGGTCATCCAGCAGAGTCTGAATGTCATCAACTGAGGACAGAACATAAGTTCCTGTGTCTCGGTGAGCTACTGTAATGAACCGTATATCTTGCCACTCCTCTTTCATCTTTTTCAGAGCTTTCTCTAAACCAAGTTCCTAGTTTGTAAGAAAAATTATTACTTTAGCATGCATGGTTCATACAGAAATGTTAAAAAAAAATTCAAGGACTTTTCAAGAGAAAATATTACATTTTCAAGGATAGATTCGAAAATATTTCAACTGGTTCACAATCTGAAATAGGTAAATTATGATCTACCTTCAGTTTAGTATATAACTGTCTATAATTATGAAAAGCTTTTTAAAATATATGTTTGCTCTCAAAATCTCAAAAAAATATTTTAATAATAAAATGGAAAATATGCTGTAAATATGAAGTACACGCAAACGCTGCGATATAAATATAGTAAAAAACTGTGTATAAAACACTCTAAATTTTCGAGGAGGGTAGCTTTTTTTCCGAAATACATTCTAAATGCTTTTAACATATAATGCAATTTGTAACATATGAAGTTAAATTTGGTACTTTTAAACATTAATATTTAGTGTGTGTTAAATAAAAAAAAGGTGGTGAGAAATTCAAATTGCTTAATAATTCATTTCATAACAATTATAAGAGATCTAATAAACACATTTTATAACAAATTACTTTGGAATAAAAATTCTTATGCTATTCCAGATATATTTTTAAAGACAGTATTAATAAAGATTAACTGATAAAAATATTAATTGAATATTTAGAAATTTTAACTATAGTTCACAAACATTATTAAATAATATTAAAAAATAATAGAAAGGAAGACATAACACTGAAAATAATATACTGTTTAAACCTTTTATTCATTGTTTTATAAAAAATGCACCGAATCAATAAAAAAAATGAACAAATTTATATAGGTATCATATATTTTCCTTAGATTTAGCTAATTGTTTAGCAATATCTAATACTTCTGCCTTTTTATCATTGGCAGTTTTCCTTAAGCTATTAGATTTAGAAATATATGTGAAATCACATTTATCCTCGGCTTTTAAAGCAAATGTATCTGCAGTTTCAATCAAAGATTGAATTTCTATCTCCAGTCTTTTCTTTTTTACTTGAAGAGCTGCAATATTTGAACCCTCTTCGTCAAGGAGTTTCTTTTATCAGCATCAGCTTTTAAAATTCATCTAAATACAAGGAATATTTCATTCTTGCACTCGAAGCATATTTAAAGTAGTTCATTTGTAATTTTTAAATTGGTGACACCACCTATATTTGAGATATGAGTCGTTGTGATACATAAGACATCTTCATATTTTCAACTTCAATGTTTTTGTTGACGCTAAAACCACGCTCAACAGAAGCTTGCCTGTGACTCAAAATTAAAAGCTTCTCAACAGCCTTCCACAACTGTGAAAATTTCTCATTATGCATTGTTCTGTGAAAGAACGAATCAATTCTAGAATTTTTAACGTCAAACTCGACGAATTCTGAGAGCTGTGCTTTTACCACTGACGATAAATAATCGTCATACTTCAAAATTATAGTTTCACAAACTTTTCTTTAACTTGATCATAATCAACCAACAGTCTCAATAAAGTTTTAAATTTAAGAAGAGAGGAACTATCTTTATTCATTGAAGTCGGATCAAAACAAGACAGATTTCTGACTAAACTTAACTGAATTGGATATTTTTCTTTAACATACTTAGCGACAGTCAACAAAAATAATTTGGCCTGCTGTCTTAGAGTTATAGCCTGACTATCGGTAATGCTTTTAGATTTTATCAATGACTTTAGCTTTTGTTCACCACAAAAACCTAAATCTATTTTCTCTAGTGGCAAGTGATTCTTGACATCATTTATATCTAGTTTCACTATTTTATTCAAAGATTTTTCACGTGATAAAACGTCTCACTTTACAAATTTTTGAAGTAATGTATGTAACACATCACCTACGTGTTTAGCCATGAAAAAGATCATAGGTTTTTCCACTTGGTAATAGAGTTAAAAAGAATGCAATATCTTAGAAATAGACAAAAATATTTCTAACTTCACTGTTAGAAGATTGTCCTCAACATTATTCCGCACAGTCATGAAAGATTTACACTGTGGAGCATTTACCTGTTTTTTTTTTTAACAGAAGAAATATACTTAGCAAGATCAGGCAAAATTTCCAGCAAGGTTTCACATACAGGAACATTTTCCAGCCAACAATGTTTTACAAACTTTTTTGAAAAAACACTACTTTTAGTTATATTCACATAATCTTCCTGTCGGGCAAGAGAATCTTTAAATAAAAAATATGCACTTGTACAAAATTCTTCAATGTCCCAATGACTGGCCTTAGAACATTTTTTTAAAGAATTGTGTATGGTATGTAGAAGACAAGTTCCCACATTTAACAGCTGCTGCTTAAAACTCTTAAACATTTCTTCTTGTAGTATATTGAAAAATTTCAAATTAACAAATTGACCATCCATAGATACTTGAATAACTTTCGCCAATGATAATGAAGTAATAGCGTCATGAAAAGCTGCCAGTAGATCTTCTGATTTCCCGTGGCCTAAAAGTATTGATGTGAGAAACGAAGTCTTCACTATATCATGTTCCCAGTATCTTATATGAATATCCATTTTTTTTTTTTGGCACATCTTGTTTAAACTTTCATCAAACAATAGAACATAATTGTTTTTGCTGTTCACTATTCTTAAAAGGCTATCTTTCAAATAACATGAAATCCCAAACACTGAGAGATATGCAGTTTTTTCCCCCCGCATGTAAATTTAGCATGAAATAGTCTTAAATGCCCACAAAATTTCTGCATCTAGAACATCCTTTCTTGAAACAAGCTTATTTAAATTGTAAGATGTGGAAGCAATGCATGAAGTAGATGAAGAAAGAACAGATGGAGAAGTATAAGCAACATATGGAGTTGATGCATAGAAGTTTTGGTTCTTTTTTTTTTTCTAAATAGCAATCAAATTTGCTTGATTTTTTTATTTTTAACACACCACAGTTTTTTTTTTTTTTTTGACTTCATATGACTTTTTTGAGCTGATTTCCCCATTTTCGAAATGCTGAATGATTTTTCACATAAATTGCATTTTGCTTTATTTTTGTCAACACATGGACGAATCCAGTCTTCATAGACTGAATTACTAAGCCATTTATTATTAAACACACATTTACCAGACATTTTACTCTAATTATCACACAGAAATAACTGAAAAAAATTCTCCATTAATAAAACTCAAATACAACATGTGATTCAATTTCAATTGATTTATTTTTGCTTAGAATGAGATAGATATTATGATTGTATGCTAAAGCAGAAAACTCAGCCAATCATATTTTTTCATTACAATGTCACGTCATTATTAACTGAATTCGTTTTTGCTAGTTAGAAAATTAAATAACTAACAAAAATATTTTCTTACATAGTAAATTTAAATAGAAAATATATAATATAGAAAAACTATTAAAATATGGTAAAACTACTAAAAAATTTTCAAGGACTTTTCAAGACAATTTAACAATTTTCAAGGTTTTCAAGGCCTTGAAAATAAGAAAAAAAAATTAAGGACTTTTCAAGTACTTTTCAAGGTTGTACGAACCCTGGCATGTCAAATATTATTCAATTTTATGCCTTAGAGTTTTCAACTATCTTTTTTTCTACTACATTCTTAATAATTTCTCAGAACTGAATTAGCTTTAGTATTACTTTACTGAATGTACTGAACTAGCTTTTTTATTGTACTGCATTAGCTTTAGTATTAGTATATATTTTAAAACCAATTTCTTAGTTTGTAGGAAAATTTATTATTTGAGCATGTTAAATATTATTTTATTTTATGCATTAAAGCTTTCAGCGCTCTTTTTTCTGTTGCATATAATTTTTTAGATTGAAATATTTGTATAACTGAATTATCGTCAGTATTAATATATATTTTGCAGCTTAGAAAAGGTTTCAAAAGCCACCATCTTATTTTTAAACTTAACCCTTAAAAGCGCCAGTCATTCCTAGAAATGATAAATTAAAATAATTTTGGGATTGAGATTGATTTATGAAAGCAAATTCCTTTATTTTATTACTTAAAAGAAATTTGATACTTAAGACATTTTTTTTTTTTTTTTTTTTTTTGAAATATGTGTGGGATTTTCAAAATGTTGCCTACTGTAAAGGAATGAGTATAAACTTAAACTTTATCTTAATGTGAATGAATGCAGAAAGGATTATCATACTTTATAGTTCAATTATCCCTCTTAAAAAAAGGCTGGTGAGTTTACACAGGGAACGTAGCTAAATCTTTCAACAAACAATAAGCACCTTTTAAGTACTTTTTAAGCACTAAAGGAATATTTTTAAGCACTATATACATTAATAAAATGCAAAATAGTTTTCAAAAACCAATAATCTTCATCTAACCCAGCTCAGTAGACGCACACACGGACCCGCAAATATTTCATCAAACATGTAAAACAATTGGAGCTTTTATATGCTATGGACCGACAGTAAACCGAAATGCATTGTGAACTATAATGAATTGTGAAAATGTTGAACTGAACAATATGAAAACCAAGCTTTTGCATAATACAAGGTGAAAAGCGAAATGGTAAAGAAAAAATCTCAATTTCGAACAGGGGAATCTAAGAACTTTTAAAAAACAACCAATTAAAAAAGTACCTTTAACTGCTTCCAATACCAGTTTTTTTTTTTTTTTTTTTTTTTGGAAAAAAAATGCACAAAATCAACATTTTTTTTTAATTTTATAAATAAATACAAGGAGCTAAAACAAAACATAATACACAAGTTTTAAGTTGAAATTTGAACTTTTTTATGCGTAAAAAAACATTTAATTTACCATCAGTTAAATCTATTTTCTCTAGTGGCAAGTGATTCTTGACATCATTTATATCTAGTTTCACTATTTTATTCAAAGATTTTTCACGTGATAAAACGTCTCACTTTACAAATTTTTGAAGTAATGTATGTAACACATCACCTACGTGTTTAGCCATGAAAAAGATCATAGGTTTTTCCATTTGGTAATAGAGTTAAAAAGAATGCAATATCTTAGAAATAGACAAAAATATTTCTAACTTCACTGTTAGAAGATTGTCCTCAACATTATTCCGCACAGTCATGAAAGATTTACACTGTGGAGCATTTACCTGTTTTTTTTTTTAACAGAAGAAATATACTTAGCAAGATCAGGCAAAATTTCCAGCAAGGTTTCACATACAGGAACATTTTCCAGCCAACAATGTTTTACAAACTTTTTTGAAAAAACACTACTTTTAGTTATATTCACATAATCTTCCTGTCGGGCAAGAGAATCTTTAAATAAAAAATATGCACTTGTACAAAATTCTTCAATGTCCCAATGACTGGCCTTAGAACATTTTTTTAAAGAATTGTGTATGGTATGTAGAAGACAAGTTCCCACATTTAACAGCTGCTGCTTAAAACTCTTAAACATTTCTTCTTGTAGTATATTGAAAAATTTCAAATTAACAAATTGACCATCCATAGATACTTGAATAACTTTCGCCAATGATAATGAAGTAATAGCGTCATGAAAAGCTGCCAGTAGATCTTCTGATTTCCCGTGGCCTAAAAGTATTGATGTGAGAAACGAAGTCTTCACTATATCATGTTCCCAGTATCTTATATGAATATCCATTTTTTTTTTTTGGCACATCTTGTTTAAACTTTCATCAAACAATAGAACATAATTGTTTTTGCTGTTCACTATTCTTAAAAGGCTATCTTTCAAATAACATGAAATCCCAAACACTGAGAGATATGCAGTTTTTTCCCCCCGCATGTAAATTTAGCATGAAATAGTCTTAAATGCCCACAAAATTTCTGCATCTAGAACATCCTTTCTTGAAACAAGCTTATTTAAATTGTAAGATGTGGAAGCAATGCATGAAGTAGATGAAGAAAGAACAGATGGAGAAGTATAAGCAACATATGGAGTTGATGCATAGAAGTTTTGGTTCTTTTTTTTTTTCTAAATAGCAATCAAATTTGCTTGATTTTTTTATTTTTAACACACCACAGTTTTTTTTTTTTTTTTGACTTCATATGACTTTTTTGAGCTGATTTCCCCATTTTCGAAATGCTGAATGATTTTTCACATAAATTGCATTTTGCTTTATTTTTGTCAACACATGGACGAATCCAGTCTTCATAGACTGAATTACTAAGCCATTTATTATTAAACACACATTTACCAGACATTTTACTCTAATTATCACACAGAAATAACTGAAAAAAATTCTCCATTAATAAAACTCAAATACAACATGTGATTCAATTTCAATTGATTTATTTTTGCTTAGAATGAGATGGATATTATGATTGTATGCTAAAGCAGAAAACTCAGCCAATCATATTTTTTCATTACAATGTCACGTCATTATTAACTGAATTCGTTTTTGCTAGTTAGAAAATTAAATAACTAACAAAAATATTTTCTTATATAGTAAATTTAAATAGAAAATATATAATATAGAAAAACTATTAAAATATGGTAAAACTACTAAAAAATTTTCAAGGACTTTTCAAGACAATTTAACAATTTTCAAGGTTTTCAAGGCCTTGAAAATAAGAAAAAAAAAATTAAGGACTTTTCAAGTACTTTTCAAGGTTGTACGAACCCTGGCATGTCAAATATTATTCAATTTTATGCCTTAGAGTTTTCAACTATCTTTTTTTCTACTACATTCTTAATAATTTCTCAGAACTGAATTAGCTTTAGTATTACTTTACTGAATGTACTGAACTAGCTTTTTTATTGTACTGCATTAGCTTTAGTATTAGTATATATTTTAAAACCAATTTCTTAGTTTGTAGGAAAATTTATTATTTGAGCATGTTAAATATTATTTTATTTTATGCATTAAAGCTTTCAGCGCTCTTTTTTCTGTTGCATATAATTTTTTAGATTGAAATATTTGTATAACTGAATTATCGTCAGTATTAATATATATTTTGCAGCTTAGAAAAGGTTTCAAAAGCCACCATCTTATTTTTAAACTTAACCCTTAAAAGCGCCAGTCATTCCTAGAAATGATAAATTAAAATAATTTTGGGATTGAGATTGATTTATGAAAGCAAATTCCTTTATTTTATTACTTAAAAGAAATTTGATACTTAAGACATTTTTTTTTTTTTTTTTTTTTTTGAAATATGTGTGGGATTTTCAAAATGTTGCCTACTGTAAAGGAATGAGTATAAACTTAAACTTTATCTTAATGTGAATGAATGCAGAAAGGATTATCATACTTTATAGTTCAATTATCCCTCTTAAAAAAAGGCTGGTGAGTTTACACAGGGAACGTAGCTAAATCTTTCAACAAACAATAAGCACCTTTTAAGTACTTTTTAAGCACTAAAGGAATATTTTTAAGCACTATATACATTAATAAAATGCAAAATAGTTTTCAAAAACCAATAATCTTCATCTAACCCAGCTCAGTAGACGCACACACGGACCCGCAAATATTTCATCAAACATGTAAAACAATTGGAGCTTTTATATGCTATGGACCGACAGTAAACCGAAATGCATTGTGAACTATAATGAATTGTGAAAATGTTGAACTGAACAATATGAAAACCAAGCTTTTGCATAATACAAGGTGAAAAGCGAAATGGTAAAGAAAAAATCTCAATTTCGAACAGGGGAATCTAAGAACTTTTAAAAAACAACCAATTAAAAAAGTACCTTTAACTGCTTCCAATACCAGTTTTTTTTTTTTTTTTTTTTTTGGAAAAAAAATGCACAAAATCAACATTTTTTTTTAATTTTATAAATAAATACAAGGAGCTAAAACAAAACATAATACACAAGTTTTAAGTTGAAATTTGAACTTTTTTATGCGTAAAAAAACATTTAATTTACCATCAGTTTACTATCCCGAGTTAGCTTCGGCAAATGAAAAAACTTAAATAATAGTCTTTGTATATATTTTAGAGAAAGGACAACACAAAGTGATAGTTTCTAAATGCCAGTGAAGTGACACGCCATTTTTTCTACTCTTTTTTTTTCTATGTAAATTCAGCAACCATTGTATGTACAATCGTACAAAACACGTGTGCAGTCCCACAATCCAAGAGCAAAACTTCCAAATAAAACTTGTCAAACTTCCAACCAATCACAGCAGATTATTTTTTTCTTCGGGCAGTGTAAAAACGGAATGAAACAAAACGTACTGAAAAATTTTGCTATGTCCGAGTTTTCTTGGGATAACAAATATTTGCAATATATACATACCGGAGTTAACTCGGGATAATCCAGAAAACGGTTAAGGGCTTTTAAAAAACAAAAACTGAAAATAAACATTTTAAAAACGCTACTCTGCATGTTACATAAGTTTGATTGAATAACCAAATAATGTTTTATTTTCATAAGAATAACAAATAAGGATTGAAGTAATTACCCGCGATGCTTTTGTACTGATGGGAGCAATCTCTTCCACATAATCATGGATATTCATATCAATGAGGTCTTTGAATGTTGTTGATGTATCAGGTATCACTCTCTTCCCCACAATCTCAGACACCATCTTCCAATGGCGCAATTTCATTCCAGGATTGCACAAAACTATAATGGCTGGCACAATTCGCTACAAACATAAAATGATGTCGTAATAATAGAGAATTTCAATGAGGAAAAATATATTTGGTTGGTAGGTTTAGGGTATCTGCTACATTTCAGATTTTCAAATTCATGATTAATTCCAAGAACTTTTCATGATTTAATAAAGTTACTATTTTCTCTCGACAAAAACAGAACAATAAATTTTAAAAGCATTATAATAACATTAATTGAAATGACAGGTATAACCAAAACTGTTTTTAGATTTTAAATTAAATTTTAAAAATTAGATTTTTTGGCGACCTAAAATCCATTACTTTTTACGATTTTTAATAAAAAATAAAAAAATAGTTAAAATCATGAGATTTCATGACAAATTTTGTTCAATACCAAAATTCATGATTTCTCATGACTTTCCAGATGCGTATGTACTTTATTTACGTTGCACTAGAACTCCACAATGGTCTAATAGCGATGGTCTAGGAAGCGTCCCTCAATGATCCTAAGACATGCCATCACAATTTTGATCCTCCATAGAGGGGTTGGCTCCCCTCTGCAAAGGACAGATGAAAATTATTCTTCAATAAAAGACATGAAGAGTTTTCATTATTCATCAGTCTTTCTATATTAAGTTTAGCCAATGTGGAAGATATAACTATATTTTAGATATTCTATAGATTAACTAAGCATTCTATACATTAGATAATGACACTCTCTACACTTCTATACAATTACTTAAATTTCATACATTGACAGTAACCTGTACATCAGAAAAATCAAAACTTTTATTTGGACTTTTATCAGTCTAACGCAATTTGTAAAACCACAGTTTCAATCTAATTAACTTTACTGTATAATGCAAATTGTTTTTAAAGGTATCAATAAATGAATTTATAAAAAAAACTTATATCTGCAAGGAAGATAAAGTAAAAATTTTCAAAAAAAAAAAAAAAAAACTAGTTAGAAAAAAAGAATTATCATAATTCCTCACTTGCAATAGTTTTTCTTTTAACTGTTATGCCCTTCCTATTTGTTGCTCAATGTAATTAAAAAAAAAACAATTACAACACGCAAATTATGAGTGAAAAACAATCTTACAGCAAATTTGGTAATTCTTTTAATAGCATTGTCTGCAATTTCCAGAGGAGGAAGTGTTATTTCTGTGACTGTATTTCTTTTCGATTCCTTCAGTTTCTCCTTCAAAATATTCTGCAAGCCTCTCTTTATTTTGAAAGCTTTAATTTTAAATTCTGACACTCTGGCTTCAATAGCTGTGGCATCTAATTCATAAAACCCACCTTCCATCCACCTATTAAAATATATCATGTGAGTATTAAGGGAACATTTTTAAAAAAATCATCCACTCTTGTTATATAGAACTCGCACTTATTTTAATATTACAATTTCACAGTTCCCACTCAATTTCAGAAAAAAATTCCCTGACTTTTCCAGGTATAGCAGGTAAATTTCAATTGAAATCAAAACAACATTTTAGCTATATCATGCAATTTTTCATCAGAAAACTTTTTTTATTTGTTATGCAAAATATTAGATTTTGCGAGCAAAAAATATAATAGAATGAGAATGGAAACATAGAAAAGTTTTTTTTTATTATAGGAATATAGTATATAGTTCGGAATTTTGTAAAATAATTGTAATAGATGTTAGAATAATTTAACTCAAATTTTTATAACTGGCAATTCTAAGACTGGTTATTTTCCAGTATTGATATAAAAATTTTCCAGTCTTTTTGTAAAAAATTGCAATTTTCCCCGACTATTGTCTGCTTTTTAGATTTAAAATAAAATTCTCTGACAATTCCATGTTTTCCCAGACCTGTGGGAGCCTTGTTTCATTTCTTTAAGAAGAATGATAGTAGATTTAAAGTTAAAATCTTAATTTTAACTTACATTGCTATAGTAATTTAACTAGTTTAATATAGCTGAAATATCATCCTTAAATAACCCATAGATTGCACTTAGAGTGGTTATCTTTTTTTAAAAGACCAAAATAAGAAATAAAATTCTATGTATTTTTGCTGAAAAAACTTAAGGAAAAATGAAACAGCTGAACATACTTAAAACAAATAATGCTATAGTAGATGAACTAGCTTAATAAAACTGAAATATCATCTTTAAATAACCCATACATTGCACTTAGAGTGGTTACCATTTTTTAAAAGACCAAAATAAGAAACAAAATTCACTGTATTTTCCCATTTTGTAAAGAAAAACTCAAAATTCCCTGTATTTTCCAGGTTTTCCCTATTATCCCTGTGGAGTGGCAACCCTGTTATTGTATAAGAAAATGTAAATTTATGACAGTTAGTGAGAGATGTTTGATTAGTGAAGTATGAGCAAAATGAAGATTGACATTATATCTCTCATAAAATACATATTTACAATAGAGAGAAACACCACTAACTCTTTTTCAGCCTCGTCCCAATCAATAAAAAGTTGGTAGAGTTGGATAAAAGGATTAATAGCATTTAATATGGTCTCTACTTCAGGGTATGTGCTTGGTGCTTGCTTTGCCAAAGACTCTTCCTACAACAAAAATTAAATCTCAATCAATACAATACAGTTTGGCTGAAAAAGTAACATCTCAAATAACTTTTGGCCTTATAATCAGATTTTTCAATGCAATATTAATGTTCTGATGAGTACTTATTTATTATGAAATTAATTCGTATAAATGATTAATAACTATGAGAAAATAATTGAAACAAATAACTAGTACCTATAAAATACAAAACTTATTAGTGTTTTTTATTTAATTATTATTTTTTTTTAAAAGGATGTTGTTATGTACCTCATTGATCCATGCAATGGATGCTTCAGCCATTTTGATTCTTCTGTGGAGTTGAAGTGCTTCCTTCCTGTATTCTTGAACCATGGATATGTCACCAAGGGTCACAAGATCATTTGTATGTTCTGACAAATTCTGCAAATCATTCTTCACTTTTTTAATGACAGTAGTTAATTTTTCTTCAAACCGCATTTTAGAATCTTCAAGAATCTATAATGAAATAAGTAAAGATCGAACATTGACAAAATTCTTTTTTTTTTTTGTTGTTGACATATTTACAATTACAAAACCTAAATTGTGATAAAATGCATTAATAATGATTAATATTATTAAAAAACAATATTTTAACTAAAGAATATAATATCTCTAATTTTTTTTATTTTTTATATCCATCGTTGAACAGCCGACCAAATTTTTCGGTTTACGACAACTAATGTTCAACTCCGTAGCCTTGTAATTTCGAACCAATCCAGAAGCCAAGGAAACTCCCGATTCAGTATCCCCAAAGGTATTGATTTGTTATGGGAACATGAAGGACGTTGCGACTCAACAGATTTAATGTGCATTAGTCACCATTTACTACATGGGGAGTCTTTGGTCAGTGGGGATCAAACCCATGAATTCTTGGACATGAGCCCAGTGCCCTACCAACCAGGCTATCCTTGCCTAATATCTCTAACTTAAAATGGTTAAAATTATTATATAACAAACAGATTTTTCGAAAAGTAGACCTAGCCTGAAAACTCCAGCAGGGTTTTTTTTTTTTTTTTCAGATAGGCCCCCTTGAAAAACACATACTTTTTCCAATTTTTTTTTATTTTATTCAAATGTATGATACTAGATTTACTTCAAAAGATAAACAATGAAAATTATTGTCATTTAAACAAAAACTTCCAAATAGTTAAAGATAAATTAACATTATATAAATGGAAATGCATTTAACTTGCTTTGAAAGCATACTAATGAGTCATTATTTAATGTAAGTATACTGTTTTAATGAAGAACACTTTAAGGAACGGAGCTTGTAAAACTTTACAAATATTTTTGCTTTTACTAATGAAATTTTTATAACAGACGCATAATTTTTGATACATAAATTTTGCAATTTCGAATATCTGGGCAAATTGTAGTGAATTAAATTTAAAATTAATTTACATCATTTATGGAAAAATATCAGTTTTTAAGAAATAAAATTATTTATATAGCTTTAAAATGTTTTTAAGTTTTCTGAAACAAAATCTAAGATGTAATTTATAAATTAAGTTTATTATTACAAAACATAAAAAATTGCTTTCATGTATTTTAATTATATTCATGAAACTAATTAGTAAATAATTTTTGATGATTGCACTGAATTAGGTTTAGAAACTTCATCTGAATTGTAGAGTAAGATTCAAAAATTGAAATCCAAAGTTTCTTTCATAAATAATTTCTTTTTTTTTTTTCAGTAATAAAATGGTTCAATTATACAGATATATTAAAACAATTAATGATAAAAAATTGAATTAAAATTTCATGTAAAATTTAGCTTAAGAATATCTTGTGTCATGTTAAATTAAAATTAATGTTAATTAAGACTTATAGACCATATATAGTACTACTTTTTTTGTTTGAGGTAGATACTACTTCAATTCGTTGCAATGAATAGTTTTATAAAAACTTTATAGCATAAAAAAGCATTTATCCTAAACAAAACTAGTTTTGCATTGCAATATTTCATACAATGATAATTTATAGACACAACAAATATCGAAGAATGCTTTTTTTCCCCTCAATGAACCATACTAATAAAATGGTTAAAAACAATTTTTAATGTTGTCAACACAATCCTATTGGCCAAAAACGAACATGATATGGTTCCTTAATCAAAAAAGTTCTAGATTTCTGCAGTTGTCACCATCATTAAAATAGCAAAATATATATATAGCTATTTTTTACCTACAAACTATTTATTTATTCATTACTTAGAGATATTTACTTATAATATTTATTTATCAAATTTAGAAAACTTTCTTAATATAATATTCTACTATTATAATTTGATTTTTATTATTAATCCAAACTAAAGACTAAAAATTATATTTTTTTCTAATAAAGTAATCCTGTAATTTTACGATATCACATAAAATTTTATAAAAAACATATTGAAAATGGTATTTGACTTAAAAGTTTTTTTTTCAATTATTCACCAGTGTATAAGTTAGAATTACTTTTATAATAATTTTAATACAAAAATTTTCTCAGTCAAAATGAAGAGAAAACTGTTATTAAGAATAACTTAAAACAATAATAAAATGTCAATCAGGTGATTAACATTTACTTAATTTTATAGCAACTAAATTTGAGTAAGAAGTTAAAAAAATTGTAAGTTTGTTATAAATTAAGTTAGTTGTTAATCGTACAAAATTGTAAGTTCAGTTGCAATGGTAACCGAGCAAAACGATTATATTTAAAGTTTATTCCAATAGAGTCTGGAATTAAATCTGTGTTAATAAAATAAAAAGTTTCTGGGATCTTTTAATTGAGTTATTCTTAATTTTTATCATAGAATCTGCGGTTTAGAAATAAAAATAACAGAGCAGCAATCCAAAACCTCCCGAAAACTGGTTACTTTGTTACAAAACAAGTTCTTAGCAAAAATGTAAAATATTTTTAAAAATTTCCCCCAAAAAAGCTTTTTTTAATCAAAAATTGGATAAAAACCTACGTTTTTACCCACAATAAGCTGGGCTTATTACAAAAAAAAAAAAAAAAAAAAAAAAAAAAAAAAAAAAAAAAACATTTTTTTTTAAACTCTGCTGACTAATCACAGAATAAATAATATCAAAGTTGCTATTAATCAAGCTTAATAATATTGTATGCAAAGACTAGATTTAGGAGTCAGGTACCAAATGAAGAACAAATTAAGATCAGTAAACAAACAAAACAAAATTAATTATTCTACACTACTTTTGGCAAACATTCATTATTTAAATACATAAACTGCATCTTTAATAAGTTTTTAAAAATATCTTTTATTTACATAAACATAAATTAAATGAATGTAATTGAAATAAGTTTATTAAACAGTAAAACTAAAACTAGACTCAGTGACAGGACAGCCAAGGGACCAAGGGATGGGTATAGAGGACCAAGGCTTACTATGCCCATCTCAGTTTTCTTGACCTTTGTGCTCTGGGGTGCAAGAGCAGATGTTCCGGTTAGGTTAGGTGGTCAGCCGAACACGGAACCCCCAATGTTTAGTTCCCAAGCATGCTTAGTATTCATTTATCGACCCACTGAAGGGATGAAAGGCTGAGTCAACTTGCCCGGCCCAAGGATCGAATCCAGGACCTGTGGCACAGGAGCCCTAAGCGCTACCACTCAGCCATCGGGTGTCCATTCACATTCAGTCTCTTAAATTTATTTGCCTATTATGAACATCAAATAATAATTTACATACATTATTCCATCTCAAAATTTCTTTGTAAAAAATTTCACTATCAATAAGATTAAAAAAAAAAAAAAACATCAATATTTATAAATTATTGGAAATAAACTGTATCTAAAATTATTACTCAAAAAAATCATATTCCTTAACTGCAAGAAGTAACAACAACAAATCTAGTAAAGAATATTTATTTTATTTTGAATTAAGAAGTCATATTAATTTTAATAGGTTGTTAATATACAAACAAATGTGCTTCTCTAAAGTATTTGTTTTCAAATAAGTCTTTTGACGACTTACTGATAAGCAATTAGGTCAGTTTTAGACCTATTAAAGTCATTTAACACCTTAAAGTTTTAAAGTTATATTTACACCTTATAATAAAATAAAGTCCTCAAAAATTTTCGAAAGCATGTTTTATATCAGCTTATTCATAACAAAATATTATAAACCATAATTTGTATTATATTGTATAATTGTAAACCATAAGGTAACTGTTAAAATAAATATGAAATTTAAGAATTAAATAAATACCCGATAAAGATAAATAGGAATTTATTAATTTTTAGTAATGATCTTCAAAAACATCAGGAATGCAGTGTGTTATAAAATGTTTTTTGACATTCTTCAAATTGAAAAATTGCAAAATACAAGCAGTATCTATTGCCAGCATAATTAAGCATAAAATAATAATTCAAGGATTTTTATAGTTTCCGGAAATAATGCCAAAAAGAGTAAGTCGCAATACTCCACGGACAAAGTATGGTTATAATTCACCTGAGAACATTGTTTAAAAACAGATTTCATCTTCTGCGGCCATATTAGAATTTCTGCATTGATCTGTAGTTCCTCAGCAGTCAGTGTGATTAAGCTCATAAGTACCATTGTCTTTGTTAAAGCATCCTGTTGGAAAAATCATAATTAAAAAACTTGTAATGCTAATATGGTTTTTTTCAACAAAAGTTACACTTTAATTTTTTATTACCTGATAACAAAATTTGTTTCATTGATTGAGATTTTTCAAATCCTACAATTAAGCCACACTCTCCCAATATCTTGTTCAAATTTTCAAGCGTTAATAAAATACTTTTCATTCATCCACTCAAGTTCAAAAACATTTTTTTCAAATATTAATTCATTAATTAAATGTAATTAATTAATTTTAGTTTCATATGGGAGAAAAAATTTTAATTACTTAATGAAAAGTAACTAAAATAAAAGGTTTCTTTGTTGACCAAAGTAGGAATTGACTTTAAAAATATATATATATATATATATATTACTTGTTTATCAGGTACCTTAATTTTATCTAGAAGAATATTAAAATCAGTTTTCTTCTGTCTTTCAAATATATCAGCAAGAGCAACCATTTCTTTGGCGGTTTCTGGTACGGACAGCAGAATGTTTTTTAACTCATTGAATTCTGCACAGATTCTTAAAATAAAAATAAAAGAAAATTAAACTTAAACTAATTATGTATTTTATAAAAATGTTTTGAAACTAAGTATGTGCTTATATCATTTTAATTGTTTTCAAATTTAAAGTATTATTAAAAATCAATGAACATAAAAAACTGATTTGCCATATATTCATTTATTATCGCTCAAATGCTTGAATTTATAATCTAAATGCAAGGTTTTGTATATAAAAAAAAAGCTTAAAAGAAAAAGCTATTGGAAACATGGGACATAAGCAAATTAATAATTCAAATGCAAAAATAGATACCAATTGTCTTTGCAAAAATTTTAAGAAGCCAAACATTAAAATAATCAATAAATAGGAAAGTCTCCCTTCAGCTTGCTTCTCTGATATGCACTAACATTTGCTTTTCAATCATTTTTGCTTCTTAATAATAGATTGTTACGTCAAAATTAAAAGTTGTAAATTAAAAAATTTTAAAGTGCAAACAAATTTAACAAAGATCTAGTTTCAAATTCAGTTTCATATTCAAGGAATAATATTTGAAACTTATAATTTTGCTCTGTTATCATTGCCATTTCATCCTTTTTTTTTCAATTCTTAGCTTGACTATTTTAAAAATTGGGCTATTTTAAAATTTTTTACTAAAGAGATTTTTTGCAATTATTATTTTTAGCAATTTTATTATATAAAAATTTCTTAATATTGCTTTTATATTTTCAGTAGTTATGTTGCAGTCATTATTTTGATTGCGTACACTCACTGATAACATTTCTATCTAAAAATTTGGCTCTAATGTAGAATCGGGGGGCCCTTGGTTTGGCAGTAATTTTCATTCAGTTTTGCTGAAATCTCATTTCTGGTTTCCATGATGTAATTTGCGGTTCTGCTTTCAATGACATCATCTTCGGGTTACTGCAACTTTTGTCTACCTTGCAGTGATTGGTTCCTGGTTTATTTACATACATATTCATTTATTAGCAAATCGCCAAAAATGAGTGTGGCTGCCAATAGTAAACTATTACCAAAAATATAAATTACAATAAAAGTAAATGTAACTTTTGTGCAGATTAATAATTGCAAAATTAGTAACTAAATATCTTTATCGTAAGATGTTGCAAAACAAGGTAATATCATGCAATTATTTTGTAATACAATAAGGACTTAATACTTTAGGTGTTAAACCTTTAAAATTTTGATTAGTAATCAAATGAAAAAATATTATAATATCAAAAAAAAATACTAAGAAAGAATGATATTGAAAAATAAATATCACAAATAAATACCATTAAAAAGGAAATAATTAATTTGCAGGTAAATACAAATATAAGTTTTGTTAATTTTTATGCAGATGACAGCCTGGATCTTTTTTATATTTTAAAAATTATATGTAAAATGTGATTTTTTTCTTTTCCAAATTAAAAAGTAGTTATAATTATCTCTTTTATTAGGTTCAAGTGCTGCTGCAGGCTATGCACGCCTAATATGGACATTAGTTTTTAATAAAATTCTGAAACAACACTTTTAAAGTAGGCTATATAATTTATTCTTAAATTACAAGTCACCATAAAAAAGACCAGAAAAGTTTGCTTACAATGAAAATTACACACACAAATGTCAATAAAATCATTTCCAAAAGTTTAGTTAGTTAAAATATTGACATGAACATTATTTGTTGGTAAAGTTTGGGAACAACATTTTCAAAGTAGATTTGTTTCATAATTTAATCTAAAATTATAAGTCTCTATAAGAATGTTTGAGGAATTTTAATTACAATGAAAATAAAACACAAATGATCTGTTGTCAATAAAACGATTTCAAAAAGTTTAGTTTGCTAAAATAATGATTGACATTAATTAATAAATTTAAAAATACAATGAAAAAAACATACAAAATAAAACTTGTAATGAAGTACCAATTTAAATAAAAAAAATAATGCACTGTACCCTTTTTTCAAATCACTGAGCATTTGGCAAGCAGCTGTTTTAAGTTGACCAATCAAATCATCATGTAAAACAGTTAGTTGAAATTTCAAGGTTTTCAAGTCAACATACATCAAAGAAAACTGTTTATAATTCATCAAATTATTAACTAGATCCTTCTTGTCTAAATAGAATTTCAATTGCTAAAATTAGAATTTTAAAAAAAACATTATCAATCAATAAAACCCATCAATCAAGCATGTTGTGAAAGTTAAGTAGCAAGAATTAAAAAGAATCAGGGTACAAAATAATAATTTCTTTAATAATTGCATACTCGATTATTATAGCAAAAAAATAACTATCCATTGATCTAAAAAGAAAAAAAGATATAAGAAACTTACTTTAGATTACAAAAGTTTTTACAGATTTTCAGTCAAATATCAAAAAATTATTTTCTTTTTTTAGTAATGAAACATGACAGTTTATAATATTTGAGGGTTAATAAATTTATATTTTTTACAATAAACTTTTCTAAATTTTTTTTATAACTGGCAGTGAAGTCTGTCTATTTCTTGGGGGGGGGGGGGGTACAACTATGAATATTCAACTCCATAGCCTAGTAATTTTTAACGCAACTCAGAAGAGTGAACTCCTAGATCAAGCATTGGGACAAACTAACCTTGACAGAGAACTTTTTGATGGAATTAACCAGTATTTGCATAACATAAAAGAAAAAAATCTGAAAAAAAACCTTCCACAGTTAGCTAGAGGGCAAAGGGACTCTAACCCATGATCATTGAAGATATTATATTTCAGCACTGCAAGCAGGGATCAAAATTTGTATCCAACAATCATTGTGGGTTCTTGAATGAGAGTCACTTCATTAGGAAGCAAGAATTCTATTTCCAAGCAAAATGATTTTAACAAAAGCATTTTGTTATTATAACTTATTTATAAATTTAAGGAAATTGAACCAATTTAATATTCTACTCATGCTACAAAAAAGTGTCTAAAACTAAGCAAAAAAAAAAAAATTCAGTTTACAAACAAAGAAGTTAATATTATAAGGAATATGTGTAATGTATAATAAATTATGGTATTTTTAAACAGCTTACCTTACAGACTTCAAAGAAGTCAGGAGATTCTTGAAGAAACTTTTGTACTTCATAAAAACATTTTGCAGATAGGATGTAATCAAACTTCTTCACTAAAACAAATTTTAAAATAAATTAAGAAAGCATTTTATAGATGCCTTTTTTTTTTTGTACTACTTTATTTTAGGGAGGAGTCAAAAACCGATTAACATAGTATCAATAAAGACCTCTAACCCACAGAACCTATTACCACAACAGTAGTAAAATTTATCACAAACTATTAAATGTAACTGATGTCAATAGTTTGACAATTTTTGGATGGCTGTCTGAAAAGCAGTAAAGTAAATATTTTGTCATCATGTGACAACGATAAATTTATTTCTGCTGAATAGAAAAAATCTCAATTGATGAATGGTTAATTCTATAACACTAAATATAAATAGGAAAAAGAAATAAACAAGATCTCCAGATTACTATGTCCACTTCTGCTAACATAAATTGTAGTTTAGGTCAACATATATCATGTTTCAACTGTTGAATTTATTTACAATGTGTTTATTAAATTTTGTGCCATTTTTCTGACTAAGAAGTATTCTGCGGCATCAGCAACACCATCTAGTTATTTTATAGCAAGAGATTAAGGATAGTACATTGATATATTATTCTAACAAGCCTGTTGCGCTGGGAGCTGTATAATTCTAACAATCCTGTTGGGCTGGATGCTGTATGATTTGCAGGGCAGATGTTTGAGCTCTGCTTCCTACCTTACTTTATTTTATAACTGTCATTGAGCAGCTGACCCAATTTGGGGTTTACGACTACTAATAAACTCCATAGCCTTGTAATTTTGAACTAATCCAGAAGACAAGAAAACTACTGGATCAGTACCCCCAGAGGTATGATTTGTTATGGGAACATGGAGGACTTTGTGACTCGACAGATATAATGTGCATCAGTCACCATTTACTACACGGGGAGTCTTCGGCTGGCATTGATCGAATTCACGACCTGCTGGACATGAGTCCTTTGAGTCCAATTGATTACGGAAATAATTATGAGTTATCAACAAAATGCATGGAGAAAAGTCATAGAGAACATAATGAATACTTTTAGCAAGAAATAATTATATCCAAATTTTATAAAATTTCATAAAAGAAAACAGCCTAATCACTTCTCTTTTTTAATGAATTCAAACACAAACAGAAGAACTTTAACTAGTTAATAACTTGATTAATTTTATATTATTTCCCATATAAGAATTTTAAAAAAGGAACAAAATTTAGAACAAATTTTAGTCTTACAAAATAACTGACTCATAAAAGAAGCACTTATGCGAGAAGACTTCATAAAATTTATTCACAAATAATTTATTTACATTCAGAAAAAAGTTATTTTTTTAAACATGTTTTACATCTAAAATGTTAACATGTTTTCGTTATCGTTGCATGTTAAATTAATCCAATATCTAACTTATAATTATTTCACTTTGAAAGGCATACATAACTATATATATATATATATATATATGCCTGAAATTGAGAATCTCTTGCAAAATGTAGCAGAGTTGCACGAGTGGGCAAAAATCCCTCCCACTGAAACCAGCTCAGTATACGCAGATGCTGACCCGCAAGTATTTCATCAAGCATGCAAAATGATTGGCTTTTTCATATGTTACAGACTGATGGTACGTCACATTAGATTGTGGTTGAATTAATTGGGAAAACGTTGTATAGAAGAAAGCTTTTTGCATAACTCGTGGTGAAAATCAATATGGTGAAGAAAAAAAATCTCATTTTGGAAAAGGGAAAATTATGCACTTTTTAAAAAGACTCAATGAAAAAGCACCTTTAAGGGCTTTTAAAAAACGAAAATAGGCACTTTTAAAAATGCTACACACCCTGTTTACTTATTATTTTATCTTCATCTTTTTGCACATTCTCGGATTCATATACTTGTTTGAAACTGCTCCTGCAATGGCTCTTCACAGTAATACAATACTATGATGTATGTGAGTACTTCTACTTTAATTCTTTGAAATATATATTTTTAATATATTTCCTTTTTGATAGCTAGGTTGCAATTTCCAGTAGTTCTTTGTTACTTAGTGTTAATGATTTTGGTTTTCTTCTGCAGTGCTGAGGCTTTTTATTCTCATATGAGATAATAACATATTTTATTTCATCTTATAATACTTTCTTCTAATATATTTACATAGACATACTTCTATATATATAAATTTCAAAGATATTCCGGCTACTCGAGCTTTCAGCTAGTCGAGCTTATACAGTAATTTTTTTTAATGAAGACATAAGTTTATGCAATCAATTATGATTTATCTATTTATATTTGTAACCTTAATTAGACTTTACAAAACAATCCTAATTGAAAAAACCCTGCATAAAAAAATTATAAAGAAATCATTGACATAACATACGATAAATGTTTGAGAACTCAGTAACTTCATCATAATGTCTCTGCAAATGTGCTTTTAACTCAGATTTTATTCTGCTCATAGAAAATTCTGTAATGGCAACATTCAAAGTGGAATTACTGCTGTCCTCTTCAATCCAACACTGCATTTTAGGAACATCTGACATCACTTTATTAATCTGGAAAAAAAACAACAGTATAACATATACCAATAAACAAAACTTAATTTGTTTTCAAAATAAACTTCCTTGCAAAAAGAATTAAAAATTAAAGATGAAAATGGGCTTTAACCTCTTCAAAGAATATATGCTCACAGCTTGTTTTTGAAAACAAATGGTAAGATTGTTAATTGTAGAATTAATTGATGTTACAACAATTATTGTTAATTGATGATACAACAATTATTATTAAATTCAAAATAATGTGAATATTTTTTTAATATCCTGTTTGTATCTTCCTCCATTGTAGATGCGTTGAAATTGAGTGGAGAATTTAATGGCACATATGTTATTAAATTTTAATTTTCCACGATATATTGCATCAAATCAAAGGTAAAAGAAAAAGACTGATTATACATACTAACAAAACCAAAGAATGCTAAAGACTATGTCAAACTTCCAAAAAAATTTTTAAATATGCACAATAATTTTTATATACTCAATTTATTATTTCAATACAATAATTTTTAAATTGTAAAAATGTATGGATTAAAATGTATTTGTTACGTGATTAGCTAATATGCAATTTATGTATTTTAATATTTTGATAATTAACAAACATGAATAGAGCGAAACAATGGAAATAAAGCACAAATAACGATACAAAAATTGACATACTGAAGCTTTTTTAGAAAGAACCTTTCTTAGCGTTTAAACAAAATGTCAGTAGAATATTAACAAGACAAACACATTGCAATATGGAAGAAAAAGTGGTTTAATAAGTAAACAAATCTAGAGAATGTCTAGTTCTGTACCTTTATTTGAGCTTTATTCACATTTTTCTTTTTACCTTATCCTCATTTGGAAATTAATTTAAAAACTATTACTTTTAGTTTAGAAATTATTAGTGAATTTTAATTAATTTCAAAAGTTTGATAAAACATGAAACAATAAAACATCATTTATTGCTAACATTTATATTGGGAACCAAATACGCCAGATAATATAGTTATATATAACAGGGTGCATAGCCAGATTTTTCAACAAAAAATAAGCACTTTTTAAGTACTCAAAAAAAAAATTTTTTTTCAACAAATAATAAGCACTTTTTAAGCACTCAAAATATATTTTTAAACACTTTAAAAAAATCATAATTAGAATCTGGGCAGAAATTTTTTTTTTTTAATTTATTTATTGTTTTAAGTTACATAAAATCAATAAAATTCAAAACTATTTTCAAAACTTTACATAATCATGATAAAATAACTAGTTTCTGATAAATATTGCAGAGAAAATTGAGAAAATCATGCATTTTTTGTAATTTTGAACAGCAATTGACAAGGTGAAGAAAAAAACTCTTTTAGAAAGATAAAAAACCAAACACTTTTTAAAAAACCTGAATAAAAAAAGCACTCTTAAAGGCTTTTTAAAAACGTATTTCAAAAATAAGAACCTTTAAGCACTTTTTAAAAATGCTACACACCCTGTATAAAACAATGATATATAATATTGTATATTGATGCAATGAGTAAAATAAGAAATAAATACAAACAGAAATAAAAGAATACATTAAAGAATATTTAAACATTACAGCTTCCTGAAATTGAAGCATATAACATTTTCCTCATCAAAAAAAAAAACAGGTTTTAAAAATAAAATTTCAAAAACTGAAGATCAATATTTTCTTTGATAGTTACGTGAAAGAGAAAAGTATTATTATTATTACCTGATCAAACAAGTTTAAGAATGAGGCCAAGAAGACTTCCATTGATGGGTCACATTCAAGGACAGCATAGGTAGACACTGGTTTCACTTTCAGTACAACATGGAATGATAGAGAATCATTTTCTACAGAGTCAAAAATATCCAAGATAGAATTTAAAGTCATCAAAAGGATATGATGAATCTGAAAATTACATAAAGTTTGTTCAAAATAGAAATATAAAAAAAAATAATAATAATAATAATAAATCACTATGTTAATAGAATACTACACCTGGTTTAAATTAAAATAACTAAATTTATATCATTAATGTGTAATGGTGGATAAAGTTCTCGTTCTCCAAGAATAATATATTTGAGTTAATTTTTTGGAATAAAAAGTCCCAGGGGTCTGTTCATGGCAAATTTGCTACTGTTTAGTGGTACCTTCACAAATTCATCTTTAGGAAAAACGGTAGCTTTACAAAATACTTTTAAAAAAGAAGTTCTAAGACTCTCCTAACCGCCTCTAAGAATTTTGTTTTTGTGTCCCCATAAGAAACGATAAATCTCGGGTTAATGACGCATTTTGACTTACAATGGATTGTAAGTCAAAATGTCCTCTTGCAGATTGCTATTATGACGTAGTAGAAGGATTTTCTTCCCACCCATTTTGTAAGAAGAGCACTTTTCTCCCCATGTCTAGATGAGAGCTTGCAGGGATCCTGAAACGCTGTTGAAGAAAAGAAGCATAAGTCACTCTGTTCCTTAATTGAGGGGGAAGAAAAGGCACTGGTACCATGGACATCTCGCTCTCGCTGCAGTTTAGGAAAAGAGGAGTTTTTCTGCCAGCTTTTTTAAATGAATAGGTAGAAAGTGTTTCGTCAGATAGTGCAGTGTGACAAGCCTGAGCAGTCGCTTATGCCATGTTATAGCAAGATTTTTTCGCAGTTTTTTTTTCTTATAAAAGTCGACGCTCTCCCTCTGCAAACTTTACAGAAAGTCGAAATTTGAACATTAATCTAAACATTCGAACATTATTCTAACAGTTCTTTATTTTTTTATGAAACATTTTTATCTCTGTGAAACTTTTCTCTATATGACACAGTGGGAAATGTTCTCATAATGAAAATAACTTTTAGTGCAAGTACTGTTAAATGCATGTTTTTTTTTTAAAAATTCAAGTTAAAGTTTAACTATGGACAATGATTTTTATGAATTTTTAAATTCGTGTACAATTTTAAGCCAAAATTTTACTATAGCAAAATTATTTATGAATGTATGGGGAAAAATATATAAAAATTTAACAGTCATAAAATATTTTTATTTGTAGTGACAATTTTTGAAAATATTTTCTTACTTTACCATACTTTTGTGTTGATTTTTTAATATAATTTTTAATTTTTACAAATTTTGTCCAAAGTTTCACAAAGGTATAGGTAACACGCAGAAAAAACTAGACAGGCTCCTGAGTACATGAAATGTAGCTTCTTAATGGGTTAATATTTATTTGCAATTTTCACTCTTTTATAAGTATTCCTTTTTTTGAATAGTGTTGTTATAGGAATATCATTTGTTTATAAAATTGGAAATGTAAACAGAAACTTGAATTTATATAACCTAAAATCCTGCAATTATAATTGATTCAGCATTAGATACAGATAAATTATTTTTAATTTACAAAAATTTAATTAAACAGAACAAACAACAACCAAGAGAAATTTTCATGAATGAAATAAATTCTTGAAATTTCAGAACACAGAACAGTGAAGCAATCTAAATAGAGACTTGGATTTAAATAAACTAAGTTTATGTAATTATAACTGATTCAGCATACCTCACACAACACTTGTAGAAGTAGCAAATAAATGCTCTTAATTGAAGACCAAGGGAAAAGAATGCTCATTTTTTCACAAAATGACATTTGGATCGCCCTCTCGTTTTTCAAAATTACTAAAATTGTATGTCCAAAAACAGTTCTTCCTGAGTCTAATCACACAGAATAAATGCATCGTATTGTGGAAAAACCCTCCCTTTCTGCCAAAATTTCTATCCAAATTAGCTTTTAGAGATAGAAACAGTTCTTAAACCATGATCTTCAATTGCTATATTCGAAAAATATGATTCATTAAACAAAGAACAGCGAAGGAAAATTTTATATTGGTTTATAACAGCTTTGTGTGATACAGGAATGTAGAAAACAGGCACGTCAGTCCAAGATTCTAAACTGGTTAATGGCATAAAATATTTTAAATGATTATTCTATATTTGACAGTTAAGAAAGAAATACTTTAAAACAATCATTTTACACTTACCTTAACTGATATTAAAGTGTTGACACAATTCAAGATAGACAACCGGCATTTGCTTTTGTAATTCTTTAAGCTTTTTTTATCAGAAAAAAGTAAACTGATTTCTGGCCACCAAAAACTAAAATAGCAAATAGATATACAAAATAAAATAATAATTTTAGAAAATCAAATAAACCTGTTATTAATTTAAGAATCCTCCCATATTAAATATGATGCAGAATTAAATAAATACGCAGAAAGACTAAGTTAAAAAATTCAATCTATAAAGCTTAGAGTTTCAAATGAATAAAAGTATGAAAAAATAAAAATGTAGTTTAAGATAATTGTTTGTTTTCAGAACAAAGTAAGCTTATTTCTAACCACCAAACACTTAAATACTAAATAGATATATAAAATAAAATAATTTTAGAAAATTAAATAAAGCTGTTATTAATTTAAGAAACCTCACATATTAAATACGATTGAGAATTAAATAAATATGCAGAAGGCCTTCAAGTTAAAAAATTCCATCTCTGAAGCTTAGAGTTTTAAATTAGTAAATAGTATGTAAAAATAAGAATATAACTTAAGATAATTGTTCTTTTTTTAAAAAATAATTTTATGTATTCATACACAGCGAAAATGCAGTTTCAAATCATTCATAAATTTGATAAAATTTATTCATTTTGAAACAAAGATAAAAAGATGGACAAAACATCAAATAAAACAAAGTTAAGTAGTTCTATAATATTACCTCATTAAATCATTTTCATAGCTGTTACACTTGGCTATAATTTCATCACAAAAGATCTTTATTTCATACAATTCTGAAGGCCTTTAAAGTAAAAAAGAAAAAACTTGATTAATAATAAATAAAAAAAATTATATTGCATTGAAAATGTTTCATCAATCCAGATATGAAGATTTGCAAAAATTGAATTTACAACAACATATTTGCTTGAATTAGTTAATGAACGTGTTTGTAAAACAGATATTTCAAGAGTCATAACTTCTCCATTTCAAACTATTCATTTAAACCATCTTTAAATAATTATAATAATAAATTCAAATACATCTTTTAGAAATACATAAGGAGATAATTCAATCATATTCATTCGTAATTAATATTTCAACAAGGCTATCAATCATTCTTCTACCTGGTTCAAGGCTACCTGAATTTCAGGGGAAATTCAGGTAGCTTTGAAAAAATTTCTGCTTGAATAAAAAAAATAGAAAAATTGATAAAAAAAATTTTATCATAACAAAGAAACAAATTATCGCTTTACAAAATATTTCCTAGTAAAAGAACACTATATATTAGTTTGTTTATTTTTGAATTCTTTAAATTGGGACCTTAAACTTAGTTTTATAATTTGTAACGATTTCAAAATTATTTTGATTTTTATTATTTTTAACACATATGCTAGTTAAGTGCATTCAGGAATTGAGTAAAACAATAATGTTAAAATGATCTAAACTTTACTTTCTAACAATGTTTTGAAATTATAACTGAAAAAAAAAACCTATAATTTTAGGGGTAAAGACTGTTCTTGGGTAACAATAGACTCGGGAGAAATATTAGTGAAAATATAGCACCCTTGTTTCAAACACTTATAAAAATGGGATTGGCAACACAATATTGAGTTAATTGAAAAAAATAAAGATTAAAAAATAATAAACTGAATCCTCTCCATGACATCTCTTTTTGTCCAGAACGGTATTGCTATGCCGAAATAAACTGCCATTTCTCAAACAATTACATACTTAAAAAGACATGGATTTGACTAGATTTTGCCTGAATAAGGAAATAAATAATGCAATGTTACATGCATTTATGTTGTTGTTGTCATTAAGACAGAGGGGTGCGAATGTTCTTGTTTTCCAGTGGCTCCATCTATGGCCAAGAATTTGACTTCTGCCACACCAGTTTATCAGGAAGACCTATTCATACATCCATTCATTCATCAACAGATCGTAATTTTGACCTTAACCAGAGAACAATCAATTTCCAATTCAGTATCCCAAGAGGTATAATTTGGTATGGGGACATGGAGGACATTGTGACCTGGCAGATTTAACGTGCACCAGCCACCATTTACTACATGGGGAGTTTTCGGCTGACAGGACTAAACTCGTAACAACACGAATGTGAGTCCAGTGTCCTGTCAACCAGGCTATCCCTGCCGACATAATTGCATTACACACAAAATGAGAACACAATTTTTTTTCTAAAGTATACTTTTCATTACTAAACTTTTATTTAAATACAGTAAAATAAATTATTCTTTCATACTACAACTATATATTTTGAAGTAAACAAATAAGTAAATAAAATTCAAGTAAACAAATGTATGAAGGCTAAATACAATGCCGAATTTATTGATCTAAAGAAAATTAATACATTATATTACACATTATTTTTACATATAGTTTACATATATAGATTATTTTTATAAAGTAAGTAGACTTTTATATTACAGTAATCCTTTATCCTTTAGTATTTATAAAATTCTTTAAAATAATTTATCAAATTTTTCTTAATTTTTTATCATTTATTTTTTGTATAAAACTTTCTGACTTTGACTAACTCTCCTAATTTTCATGATATAAATGTTAGTGTCTTAAATAAAGTATCACTTTATATCAATACTATATTTATAAATTTAAAATAATAAGAATATTACTTGTTGAAATTACGTGGATCTAAAATTTCTTTGATTTGCTTCAAACAGATTTGCTTTGCTTTTTGTATAAGAGGATGAAGTACATGCAAGTTTTTCTCTAAATACAGTTTTGAGCATTCTAATCTTGATTTTAATGTTCCATCAACAAAGTAAACATACCTGGAATTTTGAATTTAATATATTAATAAAATTCTCATATGGTTACAACAAATAACAATTATCCTTATTCTATTAAGGTACTATTAATCCTTATTATTATTAATATATTCTTATATTATATTATAATTAATTAAAGAACAAGAATTTAGTTAGAAATCTTTATTTCGCAAGCTGGATAATTTATGTAGGATTTAATAAAAATGAATTTGAGAAAGAAAAAAAAAAAAAGAAGACACTCATAATAGCAGTATAAAACATAAATTTTTTGCTTTCCTCACTTATTTATTCCTTATAAGCATTTCATCAATCAAATATCATAAAAATTAAAAATAAATACAGTGAAACCTCCAGGAAAGACCACCTCTGTTTATGACCACTTTTGGGAGGCACGTAATTTTTTCCATAGACTTTGTGTTGAATTAAACCTTTAGGAGAGACCATTAAAACCTCTCCCAGCGACCGGGCAAACATCTGCACCAGATGTGAAAAACGACAAATAAGGTAAAATGAAAAGAAGAAAAAAATAAGTAGATTAAAATGTATTCCAAATATTTGTGTGAGGCTTTTATTTAGAGAGCTCTTTTTGACAATACAACCTCGTGTTGCAGGCAGAGTGCACCAAAAACAATGCAATCAATAGTTTACTTCAAGAATTGAAAGGTAAATTAGAAAAAGAGAATTTCTTTTAGAAAAAGCAAGCATCTAAGCAAACAAACCTCTTCTCATCTTTTAAAGCCAACTAATTTTTATAAGGATCATTTTTAGACACACTGAATTTTATTCATCGATGCATCTTTTCATGATGCCAACAAAACTGGCATTTTCGCATCCAGAAAATGAGTCTGACTATAATTAAAATCGTTTTTGAAAAAAATCATGTATTTTTTTAAAAAATTTTGAAGTCAATGGTGGTTACCTCTAAGAACGACCAATCCTCCATTAACAATTATTTTACTGTGGAACGAAGAGTGAACGCTTTGGAGATGTTTCACTGTACTAAACTCACATAATTGTAATTTAGTATAAAATAGATTACTAGGGTGAAAAAAATGGTAATCTTTTATTTCAAGGATAGTAAAAAAAAAAATCTCCAAACCACTGTTGGTCGTAATAGGTAGTGATAATAGTTACTGTGGTAGTAGATACTTTATATGCAAATACAGGCGCTTGATAACAGTCCAGTGGTACTAGGTCTTTACAGTCCCAATTACGGTCTAGATTTTTACGGTCAGGTTAGTACCAAAAAAAAATTTATAAGTTCATTTTTCTCACTAGAATATTTAAACTTTTGCACATGAAATTAAAAATGATTTAAAAAATAGAAATTAATATAAAATTATAATTTTTTTGTAGTTTAAAATCCAAAATAATGATAATAATAAATAAATAAAAGATCTGAAAAAAGAGTTTTGCAAATACATGATGGAGAATCGATGAAAAAGGATGTAGAGCAGTGTTTCCCAAAGTGTGGTACGCGTACCCCTTGGGGTACGGGAACAGTTTAGCGGAGGTACGCATTCTTATGCGAAATATCTTGCAACAAACGAAAATTTCAAACAAATTCATTTAAAAACAAAGCTAGCAATGAAAATTTACGATTACGTATTTGCAGAGTTAACAGTTAATAATTCGTGGTGTCAACAGCCAGTTGTGATTTTTAACTTTTTTCTAATTTTTTTAGTAAAAAAAGTATTCATTTTTTATTAGTGGTTACACAGCGCTATGAAAAATTTAGAAGGGGTACACCAAAGTCATAAGTTTGGGAAACACTGATGTAGAGCATTAATTATTCTTCTAAATCTATTATCTCAGCAACCAATTATTATATATATTGTATCTTTATTTCTATGAATTATGGGTAAATTAACATAAAAATATTAATTTAAAGAAAGAAAGGTTTTAGAAAAAAATACAATCTTAAAAACAAAACGAAATTTAAGGGAATTATGAATTAGTTCAGTTAATTGTTCAGATCCAGTAAAATTTATTTTGTACATCATAATTCAAAATTTTTTTAAAATAATAAATCAAAGATAAAGCTTTCGAATGTAAAAATAAATTCAATTAATTAATAAAAAAAGATGCAAATGTGTTAATACTTTTAAAAATCAGCAATGCATTCCAATAAACAATTTGCATAATAATATTAAAAATGCACAATGAAAAATTTTTATTTAGATAATTGTAATTTTTTAGTAAACAAAAAAAACAAATAAATCTATGATAAAAATTTTTTTTATTAGTATTAAACCTATTAGTTTTGTAGGAAATTTTTTTTCTCGTAAAACTAGGAATGACGTAATTAAAAACACACAGATGAAAGCTAATTTTATATTAAATAAAGATATTTTAGTTCAGAAAATTTTAATTTCCTATATTTTAATTTCCTATATTTTTGAGGCATAGAAGCAGCAAAAAACTAAGAAAACATTTTTTTTTTTATTAAATTTCAAATAACCATTTCATATAAAATAGAAACTTTGAAAATAAACTTATCTTAATGTGCTACAAGTTCAAAGAATTTTCAAATCTTTGGACAAAAAACTTACTTTAATTTCTTGGAAGGTACTTTTTCACTATTTTTAAGAACAAAGTCAGCTATATAAAAGAAAAAGTAAAATATTGGAAATAGTACATGCTAAATATTATGAATGCTAAGTAATCATACTAATATAAGTAATCATTGATACCTAAACGTATTGATACCACGCAAAAACCTGTTTTTTCTTTTTCATTTAATAAAAAAAAACACACACAAAACTTTTTTTTAAAGCAATCATTTTTTTCTTTATTTCTTTTTTTTAATTTGGGCTTTTAAGGAAAAAAATTGGGCTTCTGCTGGAATAGCATATTCAACAGTTAAAGAAAGATATATTAAAAAATGTTTGCTTTTTATTCTCAGACAATGAAAATAAAATATAAGAATTGAAAGAAATAAGGAATCTTAACATATGGATGATCACACATCATATTATATATATCACATTATTTGAATTTCTTGAAAAAACATGCAACTCCCAAAATGCTACTGCATATATTGTACAAATCAATGTTTCCATAACCATTATGTTTTTAATAGACTATGAAAAAAAAACACTATTACAGTATAGGACCCGAAATCCGGCACTCACGGGACCGGCGAAATTCCGTATTTCGGAATTTACCGAATTTCGGATCTCTTACGGAAATTCCAATATGGCGCCCATATATTACGATAATTCAATTATGATGTTAATTTTAACAAAAAACCAATAAATTTAGCTAAGTTCCGATTGTAGATTATGATAGGGTGGATTTAAAACTGTCCCACCTTAAATTTCATTAATTAAAATAATAATCTATATAATATAATCAAGGAGAAATAATCCAAAGAAGAAATAATCCAAGATGAAATAATCCGAATCCTCTGAAAAAAAATAATAGTTTTTTCTTCGGCGGCGCGAGATCATTGTTCTAATTTTTCCTTTACATAACATTTTGTTTTAACAAAAGACCTCACCACGCAAAAAAAAGAGAGAAAGCTAACAAGGAACTGCAAAAAAAAGTTAAAATTAATGCTAAGAAACTAACAATGAATAACTACAAAAAAAAAGCAAACAACTAATAAGGATAAAAAAAAAACAAGTTAACAATTAAAAAAAAAAAAAAAACAGTTAATAACAAATAAAAAGATAAATAAATCAAATTTAAAAAAAAGCAAAAGGGATAGAATTCATTTTGTACACCATGTGGTAGTTTCAATGTCAACAGGGTGTGGCCAATTTATGGTCAAACAGGAGAGGGAAATGTGGGGACAAAGCACTTGCACAGCTGTCAAGATTGATTGATCAGTTTCTTTCAACTTTCATTTCTTTATTTTTTTCTTTGGAAATGCAGATGTCTTTACTTTTCAATTTCACTTTATTTTAAACCCCTTTAGGAACAGATGTTTTGATTGACACAGATTTTTTTCTTCATGCTTTTTTATTTTATTTTTAAAAGATAAAATATAGTTACTTACTTCAAGAGAAAAAAAATTCCAAATAAAAAGAGAATGTGACTTTTTTTTCCTCTTTCTCTTATCAATAAAAATTTCTTTAAAAAAAAAATTAGGTCGGATTAAGTGCCAAATTTCGGGTCCTGGCGGATTTCGGGATGCCGGATTAGAGGTCCCATACTGTATATATTTTCCAAAAGTTCATTTTATCAGCGTTTGACAACATCTGTAGCAAAATTAGGAACTCACTGCGAATAAGGCGCATAACTTCTTCGTAACTTTTCTTTAATTCTTCAATTTCTTGAATAAAAATAGGATCTGTTTCGTTAAAAATAGAACAACCCCTTTTTAGAAGTTCACCTATTCTTTTGATTATTTCTTCAGGTAAAGAGCTAACAGGTGCAGAATATATCAAATTCTTCAGTTCATTGTAATAATACTAAAACAGCAAAAAAAAAAGGAAATTTTAAATTCTTAATATTAGGTGTATAAAATTTGAAATTAAAAAAAAATTAACATACAAAATAAAAACTTAGAGAGAATATTTGCTAATAATTCATTTATCCGAAAGAAAACAATTTAATCATAAGATAACTATTATCTCATGTATCCATTCCATATGATACGTATGAAAAATGACCTCCACATGAAAAACTTGTTAATCTTCTGTATGCCAGGTTAGTAACAATAGGGATTGATAAACAAGGGCTGAACTACATCAGTAACTTAACAGTTACAAGTCAGGTTGTTTCTATATTTATTGAAGTGTAGCAGAAGCATTGTTGATTCCGTTACATTGCTAACTAAACAGTAGTTGAAGCTGTCTGTTATGCTTAGTGAATACTTTTGGTTATATCTGAATAATGAGTAAGTTTGAGTAAGATAATGAGTAAGTTTGTATACAGATGATTACAATCAAGTTTAATCTATGTTAAACCTAATATTTCTCAAGAAAACTTGCAAAATTTTAGGGTTTGAAAAAAAAAAAAATACAGAATAATCTAGTTTTTCTATTTAAAAAAAAATCTAGATCAACTTGACAAATTAAAAATAATCGAATAAGTAGTAGTGCAAAAATAATAAGATATTCAAAAAATTCTTCACTTACACTGAATTAGCAGACTCTATTAATTCCATTTAAAATAATTAAACAAACCTCAGGTTTTCTTTTAACTCCTTTAAACTCAGTATCTACTTTCCTGTTTTGCAGAGTTTTATCAATTTCTTTGGCTTGTTGGTATCTAAAAGGGGGAAGGAAAAAAAACTATTGTTAGAAAAAAAAAAAAATTTCTTTATTTTTATTTATAAATTCAGTATTTAGAAGCCTGTGTAAACAAAACTAAATAAATATTTCTTATTTTATTTTAGAAAATCAAAATAGGAGATTTATATAAAAAAAAGAAAATTTTAACATTATTCAAATTCTTTTTACCAGCTGTTGCCAAACTTTATTAATTGAGGAATATTTTTCCAACTCAATTCAATGGCAAAGCTCCTTAACCCTAATCAATGTTTATGTTGCTTTAATATCCAATCTTAGTGACTATTAAAGAAAACATCTTTAATATTTAATTGATGTTATGTTTAAATAAAACATTAATTTTAGATATCACAAATATGCTAAAAAAATATACAGTGTGCAAAAAAAAAAAATAAACAGACTCCCTGAATAACTCTTGATTTAATGATTGGATCATCACATTCTAGGACTCAATGGTTCATGGAGATGACTTCAAATATATTAATTAATTAGTGCACCTAATATCTTAAACTATGGAAATCAGAAACAAAAACGTACTATCTCTGAATAACATGTGTTTTTTTTTTTTTTATGAATTCAGATTTCTGACTCCTAAAATATTGATGGTAACTGCAATTATGATCACCATAGTTTGGTCAGGAGAGTAATTCTAAGTTTTGATCTCTTAATGCTAATTTTACTTTTTGCATATTTCGTCATATATAAGAACTTCTTAAGCGAATTGAAACATTTTTGTAGACATGCAAATTTGTTTATCCAGAGAAAATTCGATGCTAAAAAAAAAAAAAAACTTTTAGCAAATATTCATTATTATTTTATTTTATAATAGCTAGAAAATAATTTGTATGGGGAATACAATTTTTTACACTTAAATAATGTTATTTTACATGGCAAAATACAAAAGTTCATGAAATCAGGTGAATAATTCCTAAGAAACTGAATTTGAAATCTACAACTTCTTAAAAATTTGATTTCTCAGGAACTAGTCAACCAATTTTTTACATTTAAATAATGTTATTTTACATGGCAAAATACAAAAGTTCAGGGAAATCAGTCGAATAATTCCTGAGAAACTGAACTTTAAATCTATGACTTCTTACAAATTTTATTTCTCAGGAACTAGTCAACCAATTTCTTTTAGATTATTTTATTTTAACATGTAAAATTACGCTCTTCAAAATGATATAAAATATTACATGCCTTGACTATTATTAAATGAAATAAGAAATATTTAATAAAAATTAATTTTTGGCACGAAATTGTCATTGAAAATATTTGGAATTGAAAATCAAAAATGGAATTGAAAATATTCTAAAATTGTGTGCAATAAATTTTTAATTTGCATAAACGTTCTTGAGATATGTGGCAAAATACAAAAAAAATAAAATTAACATTAAGGGGTCTAAACTTTGGATTGTGCTCCTGACCAAAATATGGGGACCATATTTCCCAGATAGCGACTACCTCTTTTATTTTGCGAGGCAGAAAAACCAATCCATCAAAAAGAAAATATAAGTTTATTCCCAGAACATATATTTTAATGTTTTTTATGTCTGATTTAGTAATTTAAAATATCATTTGCACTAATTCATAAGGAAATTTTAGTCGAATCCCCTGAACCATTATGGTTGTGTCCTAAAAGAAGCATGAAGATCTAATCAAAAGTTATTTAGGGTATATTTTTACACACTTTACAGCAAAATTGATTGTGAATAAGGAAACTAACATGATTTCAAATTTTGAGGAACATATTGTAATACTTGTTTTAAATGTTCACTCTCATTATGTTTATACAAAAACACAGACATATTATTATTTATGGAAAGTAATTTGCTATTACAGTATAAAAATTTTATTATGCAAACCTTCAAATGTTCAGCTTTTTGCTAGATAGAATTTGGAGTTATATAGATCATTTTACCTATCCAGGGTGCACAGCCAGATTTTTCAACAAAAATAAGCACCTATTAAATACTTTTAAAGGACTCAAAAAATATTTTTAATCACTTTCCAAAAAAAATCACAATTAGGAACTGTGCAGCAATAAAAATAATTTATTTTGATCATTTAAAGTTTATAAACATTAAATCAATAAAATTAAAAAACTTTACATAATTATAAAATAACACTTTATGAAAAATATTGCAGAAAAAATTTTGAAAATTATGTGAAACGACAATCAATACGACAAAGAAAAAAATCTCTTTTTAAAAGATAGAAAATTAAGCATATTTTACCCCGAATAAAAAAAAACCAACCTTCAAGGGTTTTTAAAAAACGTAAATTAAAATAAGCACCTTTAAGCACTTTTTAAAAATGCTACACACCCTGCTATCATTACTACAAAAACATGTATTTTTTCTTATTTACAGAAGAAGAAAGAATTCATCAAAATTTGTTTGCTTTAGGAATTTTAACCTTTAAGCAAATTATTTTTTCTTGCAGCCTGTGTTCAGTTAATGTTTCTCAATTACACTTTTACACTAGCAAAACAGAGAATTGTGGTTTATAGAATTGCATAACAAAGATCTTCAACTTTATTATAAATTAAAAATAAGATCTTAAAGAAAAATTTGAAAAACAAAAAAGAATAAGAACTTCACAAACCAGTGAAAAACATTGGCATTAAAAAAAGTAACAAATGAAATGTCAAATGTACGTGAATAAGATTAAGACATTCTTGTGAACAAGATAAATAAGCATTGAAATAATCCTAGAAGTAATGAGTTCATAAAATATGTTATGCCAAAAATTTAGATTAAAATTATAAACAATTTTATTGTCAGAGCAGATTGACTAAACAACAGGCAATATAAAACAATATTCCCAAAATATCAATAAACACATTATGATGGCATATTTGGCGTGGTTATAGTTATATGGTAGAATTGAAGATTATGATGAAATCAGGATCATCATCATAATAAATTTTTAATCAGAAACAGTTGTAGAGCTCAAGAAACAAAATTAAAGAATATTTTTTAACAAAAGACTCTTCAAGAGAAATAATAAATTTTGTAAATTAATATCAGTAAGGACAGATCATGGGAGATAAATCCCCCATTACCAGCCTAATAAAAAGCTAAAAAGTGATTGAATTGTTCCCAACAGACAGTTAGAAACACGGGAAGAGATCCATGGTTGACGATTTATCAAGATAAAATAGCCTAAAACGAAGCCAACCACCTGTAATCAATATTAAATTTGAAAAATAGTTTGGCAAAAGCGAATTGCCAAGAATACTGTGAGAATTAGTATAATCATGTAACTAAAAATTTTTTGTGGTTAGAAATAAAGAGTTATAAATATAGATTTTTGTTTTTAATTTAGTCCAGACAGTGAATTAATGAGATTTACATTTGAATTGAAATAAAAAGTTAGCCATTACATTGATCGTTAAGAAAATAATAAAATATTTTATAAAATATAATAAAAATTAAATAATTGGTTTAATTTAAATAAAATTCGGTTAAGAATGATTTTAAAAAATAAGTTTAAGATATTTTAAAAACTAGGAAATATGTAATGCCTATTGTGGGATCACTTACAACATACATTTTTTCTCGATATTCTTTCTTGCGTTTAGCAGATACACCAATGGACCACATTTTACTGTTTTTCCATCTATCTCTGTCAATTAAGGCATCAATATTAGTTTCAACATTTGGCAGAGGTGGAAGTTTTTCTAGACCAGGAACATTAGATCTCATCTTA
The DNA here is from genome assembly GCA_949128135.1 of Parasteatoda lunata. NCBI lineage: Eukaryota > Metazoa > Arthropoda > Arachnida > Araneae > Theridiidae > Parasteatoda > Parasteatoda lunata. The sequence goes on along the minus strand of OX421979.1, from coordinate 90,868,152 downwards.
CGACAGGTCACAGTTTTTTTGAGAGACATCTATAAGAGACAATAAATACTTTCTCAGTTCTCTATGTAGTGGTGTAAGCTACCGACAATGTCAACCATCATCTATCAAAAGGTATCTCAAGATAGAATCGAGTTAACATGTCCTACACTAGTGATTCAGGAATTGAATAGTTGTAGTGGTAGCTACACTACATTACTCACCCACCAAAATTTTATCTTATTTGTGATATTATAATTTGTAATAAAATTCAATGGATCAGAATTAATAATTTGTGATAAAATTCAATGGATGGATACCACTAGTTAATTAATTGCCATTTAGCGAGAGGCGTGAAGAGCTATATTAAGAACACCAAACTTTGCGTGCTGTTTGTGAGAGCTGTATTAAGAACACGGTTGTTTGTGTGGTCACTCCTGTGCTGCTATTAACAAATGAGTGTCGACAGGTACTCCTTTTTGTGTGTAATGCAGACTGAGCAGCAACAGCTCGTGGAGGACAATGTGTTAGCCACAAATAGCAAGTCAACTAACGGTTCACTGTGGAACATCCATTGAACTAGGTGTGTTCAAATTGAAATGGGCGTTTCAGTTGAGGAAGGAGTGTTGGTCAAAACAGGTGTGTTTAGTTCATGTTCGGTTAATAACCAATGTGGGTGTAACCTACCAAAAAGGTCAACCATCACTTGTCAAAAGGTCTCAAAATAAAATTGAGTTAACAGGTCTTATATGATAATGAATGGGAATTGAATAGTAGTATTGGTAGCTATGCTACAATGTACATAATGGGCAGGGTTTACAGAAATTAATTTAATGAGTTTGAATATTGATAATAAAGGAATTATATTGTTCTCTAAAAGTAAAGAAATGTCATGCAATTACAAGAAGAGCTCGTAACTTCCTAAAACGGAATCTAACTTAAAGTTCATATACAGCATAGCTAGTTTTTCAATAAAAAAATAAGCACCTTTTAAGTACTTTTCAAGCACTCAAAAAATATTTTTATCACCTTCCAAAAAAAAATCATAATTAGGATCTGTGAAATAATAAAAATGAATCAACTAGTGGTATTCATTCATCGAATTCTATCACAGATAAAATTCTGGAAGGGGAGTAATGTGGCGTAACTACCGTTATAAATACCAATTCACTAGTATATAAGACATGTTAACTTGATTCTATCTTGAGGTACCTTTTGATAGACGAAGGTTGACATAATCGATTTATAAAATCCCCTCAGTTTAAAGTACTTAATTTATAAACATAAAATCAATAAAACTCAATCGGAAACATTTTCAAAAACTTGACATAATCATAATGATATAACTAGTTTCTGATAAATATTGCAGAGAAAATTGTGAAAATAATGCATTTTTGTAGTTTTGAACCAACAATCGATACGGCAAAGAAAAAATCTCTTTTAAAAAGATTGAAAATTAAGCACTTTATACAAACACCAAATAAGAAAAGCACCTTTAAGGGCTTTTAAAAACGTAAATCAAAAATAAGCATCTTTAAGCACTTTTGAAAAACGCTAGGTACACACCCTGATGTAGTATTTGCCTATCTCTACTTCAGTGTTTACCTATATTGTCTGGAAATGCTTCTCAATTTAATACTCCTGGATACCGCACACAAGTCAAAACTCGTTTTTATATCTCTAAACATAATATTACTTTAAAAATGCTATTCTTGTCCATGAAAACTTTGAATTCAAAAAACTTGGCAAAAAAAAAAAAAAAAAACTACAAAAGCAGGCAATCCTGTTTAAAACAAGTAAGTTGTTTAAACTTACTTAACTTGCTAAACTTTCTTATTCTTCATAAAATTATACTTAAAAAGTATTTCTTTTCAATGCTGTTCAGCATATGTTTACTATGATGTGAATTATTATCTAAAAAATTGTAGTTTAGACAATTAAAACCAAAATGTATCACAAATCTGCAACATGGTTTAGCAGTCACCAAACAAAACAAAATAAATATTTTTAAGTAATATTTTGCTCCAAAACAAAATATTTATTTACACAAAAACATTATTTATTACATTAACACTATTCTAAAATTTTTATAAAAATTAAAAACTACCATGAAAGGAAGAAATGAGTACAACTTAAAATCTATTCATTTATTTCAATAACAAAATTAAATTTTTCAAACATATAAATAATTGGATTACCCTCTCGGAAAATATTTTATGAAGAATGTAATATGATTTTAAAATAATTAAACTTGATAATGAAAGTAAAGGACATTTTGAACACAAAAGACTTTAAAAAATTTCAATGACATTTAAGTATATATGTTTGGAAATAGCTTTTTTGGCTGTGGAATGACTTCTGTCCCAGACATTTACCCAGTGTTAAGAAAGTTTAGTCACTCGACCAGTGATTAAAAGATTTTTACGACAAAGATATTTATTAAAGGATTTATTGGTCAGTTTTTTTATCTCTATGTTTTTGGTTAAAAGGCAGTTAATAAGAGTAAATTTAAATGAAAAACTAAATAAAAAGAAACGAGTTTATGATGCTGAATTGGGATGAAATGAGTCATTTCGTGACAAAACAGAAGTAAAATAAATAAATAAACTAAAGCAGCATACCATTTATTTACATCGTTTATAAATTTTGGAGATCACTGACAGTCATTTTTCAGTGGTCCCAAATCAAAGACCCCTTTAATTTCAAGCCTTAAATTCACATAATAAATTTAAATAAAATATGGATCTAAATTTTCATAAATATATATGGTTACAACACTAATAAAGGCAATATTGATGTTTTGATCTAAATATGAACTGATTTAACTGTTGCAATCTATCTTATCCTCCTAACTCTGTCATAATTTGTAGCATTAAAGGCCGCAAAGACATAAATTAAATAATTTTTAAAGACGCCAACTTCAATTTAGTCAGTTCTATGATTTATAATTTCTTAATTTGAACAAAAACGTATAAATTTTGGAATTGTAAAGACTTTTGTTTTATAATCTAGGATATAACTAACATAAATAAATGCAAAAGCATATTGTTATTTACGTTGAAAGTTTTGTTTTATATGTCACTTCACAATAGACCAAAAATTACCTTTCCAACATAAAATTTTTACGAATAGTAACTTATTCTGCTGGATAATTAAAACGATAGTCATAAGAATAAAGTAACATTATTTTTAAATTTCGTTTCTATGATCTCTGACTTCCCTGCTCAGAAAGGTTGTTATGGCAACCAACAGTTACAGTCATGATTTTCGACAGTTTACATTTTATTCTTGCAGAGAAAAAGGTCAGGGCTACTTCAAGAGCCAATCTCACTGCAAGCACTTTTTTCATATTTGAATGAGAACGTGAATAGTGAGGTTTTCAAGGGTGAATATTTTTGACCAATTTGACTCTCACTTTGCCGGGCAAAATATGTATTTGACAATAATATCGAATCTCTAACTCGTTTTCTTTCTTTTTTTTTTCTTTCTGGAGCTTGCTTACACCTGCGCAACATTGGAACATCTACAAGCGACGCAGTGAGGGAACCTCGATCCTGATTGGTTGTTCAAACGTGGCATTTGCTTACGTTTACATCTGTCCTACCAGTGGCGTATCTCAGGGCTAAAGAGAAGATAAAGAAGGGCTGGTTCATTCCTTTCTCAAAACTGAAGTTGTGATTCCCCACCTCATGACGTCACGCCACACACAGATCTCAAAAATCACTACTAAAAGATTTGAAAACTTTGCTGTTTATATTTTCTGTAAGAGAGTTGAATGTTCGACACTTTTCTGATAGCTGTCAAAATTTACACTGCTAACAAATTATTTCTGTTAAAAAAATATAGTATACATTTGGTTGGTTTTCCTTTTAGTATTAAAAAATAACATTTTAAAGTTAGAATAATTTCTCAATGGTTGCCGTCAGTGGCCTTCTGAAATTTAAACATTCGAGAAAATGAAATAAAGTAAAATTCCGATTAAAAAATAGTAAGAAAGTAGAATTTTAGGAAAAGAAAACTTTTAATTGAACTTTATAGCAATTTTCCAAGTAGAAAACCACATTTTCTTCTGAAATTAAAGTAAGAGGTTAAAATAAATATAAAGGCAAGATATAAAACCAAGTAAATATTTTAGATAAAAACACTCTTTTTTTTAAATTTTTAAGCCATTTTTCTAAAATAAAAGGGCGTGTAATATGTTTCGAACCTCCTGAAATTTAGACATTTACAAAAATAAAGTCAATTAAAATTAGTAAACTTAAAAAGGGGGGGGGGACTTTTTTTTTCTACGTAAAAAAATTTATTTACCTCTGAAATTTAATTGAAGGGAGAATAGTGTCCTAGTTCTTCGCCCCTTATGAAATTTAGCCATTTCTTTTTCAACTTTAAAGTTACTTTCAAAATCGATAGTGTACTTCCCATATAGCACTCATCTTCCGAAACCATTCCCTAGGACCTCCCAAATGCGTCCCTTTCTTCCGAGGGAAGACGCGGATAAATGGGGGAACGCCGAGGGAATTTCCATTCTAACATTCCTACGGATAACGATACGTAGGAAGTCCTTCCGAAACATCGCCTACGGATATTCCTCCACCGGTCATCCGTTAGAAATTTATCCAATGGATTTTCCTCCCTGGTTATTCCATAGGAATATCATAATTAGTCTCATTTTTGCGCATGCGCTCTCGTACACTCGCTCCGCACTTACGATTACTGGATGCTACGCCAAAGAATATAAACAACGTTCAACATTGCTGGATTTTCATTAGCAAGTAAGTAAATATTAATTCTTACGTTTTTAATATGATGAGATAAATCTTTAAATTTTTTGTAAAAACAGCAACAACGTCTTTTAATTAAAAATATTGAGAAATTGCTGTTTATACGCGTTACTGAAAGTACACGAACACATTTCATTGCTCAATCACTAAGCCTACTAACTGTGATTCTGAAGTAAAGAAACGTTTATAAATAAGTTTTCTTAGATGATCCTATTACGGTAGGTCGTAACTTATATTAAATTTGGCTTTTCTGATAATTTCTGGCTAAAATTTCCATCAAATGATTTAAATCTGCCACAAGTGCACTTAAATACTTTACACGTGAAGTTCTTATAGAAATAATAAAATTATTCTGAGAACTATAATTGGCTAAGTATTCTAATGAAAAATATTTTTAAATATCTCTAAGTATTGTTTAAGTTTAGTTGTTTTGTTTTAAGTATCATTTGTTAATTAAGTTGTTTTGTTTTAAGTATTGCTTTTTTTTAAGTATAATTTTGATCAACTTAATTAATCCTTTAAATGAATTAATATGAAACATACTCCAAAACTTATGAAAACTAAGCTTGCTATTTATAGATTGAATCCAAATAAGTTAAATGTATACAACTGTTTTTAATATAAATTTCAGAAATATATAAACATTTTGTTTCTTTATATCTGAACCTACCATTATTCTTCCCAAAATAATAGATTCTTATCTATTGAGAGATGGTTTAAAATTTATATTATACTGATACAAATTCTTTCTTGGATATGCATATTATGTTCTTTCAAACATAAATCGAAATTTTATTTTTGTGATTATAACCCTTATTTGGAGAAATTTTATCTTGTGTAAGATATATGTAATATGTGTATAATTAGTAGAATTATTATGCTAGTTGAACTTTAACTGTTCTATAATTTTTATAAGTTTGAAATTATAAGCAAAATTTAAAAAATTAAAAAAAAATGTTATTTTAAAAATTATAAATTTTTTTTCCGTCCTCTATTAAAATTAAGTGACTGGCCATTTCATTTGCTATGCAACATCCTGTTGCTACTACAGAATCTAGAGTTTTGATTATTTTACTTAAATAGATATATTTTCCAGAGTAATTATTTCTATTCTTTTGTTTTTAGAATTGAAAAATGTTTTTAAAGAAGTGCAAACTTTACACTTTGTCTAAAAGACCACATTGTAGATTAGTGAGGCAAAATGCTATCCTAAGTAATAGATCTGACAATGAAGAAGTTGATCAAGGAGGGATATTCTAAAGGAAAGGTATTACTTTATTGTGAATTCTTGTACCCAGACTTTTTTTAATCTTGTTTTATATTTATGTGCAATTGCCAAGTATCTTTATCTCAATAATCAGAAAAATATTTTTTTTTTTTAAATTTCTCTGAGAGAGGGAAATTTTTTCAAAACGATTATTAGGGAAATTTAAGAAATTATCAGGGGAATTCAAAAAGAAAAATTATCAGGGAAATTTGGTACTGAAAATCAGTAGCCACCCTGATTCTATGTACAAAATAGTGCAGTTTTGTTTCATTTATTGAATGGCTTGATGTTATTCCGTAGATGATAAATAGTGTTAATAATTTTTCCTTTTAAAATGTTTTCTTTTCCTTCTAATCGTGTATTATCGGAATTATTTGGTATGTTTCGAAGAAAGTTTGAAAAGCTTTGAAGAAAATAATTTTTTTTTCTTCAAAAACTTAACGAAATTATATAGTTACTTATAATAAGATATACTTCTCATATACTGTAAAATCCTGAAAGTAAGCCCCTTCATTTTGAAAAGCAAAACAGGTTAATTTTAGATGGAGGGGTTAAAATAGAGTTTAAAAAATAATATAATTAGTTTTCACTTTCAACAATATTTAAAGGGGGGGGATTATATTCAACAGAGGGGTTACTTTCCGGATTTTACGGTAGTTGAAATAAATTATAAATTGCTAAAGGTTTTTTTTTTGTTTTTTTATTTTTTTTTTATTTTTAACTTTAGAAAAAAAATGAGTTTTCTGCTATTTTAAATTAGTTGAATGATCCCAATGCTTATTCTCCACGCTTTACTTTTATGGTCGTTTAGAGTGTTGAATTCTTTTTCTCCTATTGCTGACATTTTTATATATTATGTAGTGTTGCATATGTTGAAAAACCTTTACTCAGATTTCAATTTAAAGGCGGGGAGCTTTAATTAATTTATTATGGTGATTGAGTATGAGTATTAATATACCATTAAAATAATGTTAACTTCTATTATTGATAACTATCTGGTATTGTAGTTTTTAAATTTCTTTCTTTTTAAATATGTGTTCACTTAGTAACATGTGGACGATGTGAAAAAGAAGTAATTTTCAAAATTGATATTGTATTAGCTGGGTTTTTTTTTTAAAATCAAGTTTATATTAAAATTTCATTAGGTTTTTAATATTCATTAAGCATTAAGTCATTATAAAATAGAATTATGATTTATAATTCTTTTAGCGAAAGTTATTAGTATTGCCTTAAAAATGTTGTTAAATAGCCTTAAAAAGGTCTTATTTCTATTGGAAAGTAAAGAGTGGGAACCCTGTCCATTAACTAATAAAATCAGTTGTGCTATGCATTATTTTTTATGAAATATATTGGTAGTGTTTCGTATATTAATGAATTAAATTATGAATTGTAATATAAAGGTTTGCAACTATTCAATTGGAAAACATGGCTTTGAACAAAGTTAATACTAGGGTTTTTGTATTTTCCTCCAATTTAGGGGTTATTTACAATAATTTATCCTATTATAGAAGCTACCAATTCTCCAAACTTTTACTAAAACAGTACTTATTTACTTAAATTAACATTACATTTTTCTATGATTTTAAGAATGACTTTTCAATCATGTTTTTAAATAATTGGAAAGTATCCTTAAAACCATAGAAAGGAGTAAGGAATAAACTGTTGTAAAGTATTTGCTAACTTTAAATAAATTCGGTAGAATCTATCTGTGGCCTAGGAACAAAACTCTTATTTTATTTGACATGCAAATAAATTCAAGTGAGCAGTTATTATTCATAATGTATGTTTGATTGGTGATGAAAAATTCTAAAAAGTCATTTTGTTACCAAGCAGTGTTTGAAAATAATGTAACAATTTGTAAAGTTTTTATTATGGTAGTTTCTAGTACAGTAAATAATGGTGCTTAATGTATTGAGAATATTATTCTATTTTAGTGAAAAGAATCACAAATGTTTAATAATATTTTAGCAACCTAATATTCTTTTTTAATTTTCATATTTGTTGCATCTAAAACAATTATTTTTGTAGTCTTCCCCATTGTCAGGCCAGTAATGGATGTATGTGGGTGCATGTATAAAGATTTAATTATTTATGCCTAACCCTTTTTTAAAAATAGTATAGTTTGAAATATGCTTGTGAAAGGCCCTTTTTAACTTTGATGACTATAGTGCAGATAAAAAGACAAAAACTAAAAGTACACGAATGAATTGCCAGAAACGCTTCAGAATTGCTTTTTTGGTGTATATTCTCTTATAAAAAGAAGGGATTTATTTTGTTCTTCATGAATATACTTTAAAATATCCATATGAATATAGTCATTAAATACAATTAAAGTACATTTTTTATGAATTTTTGCAATAAATATTGAATTTATACAAAACTAAAAATTAAGCTTAAATTTGTTAGTTTCTATGGATGATTTTTCAGGATTAAAGCCTCAGTACATAAAATTTCAAAATATAATAAAAACAATGTGAAAAAAAGTTTTTTGAAAAAACATTAAATGCAAAAATTTCAAATGAAATTCAGCGCTTAATTTGCAGCTTAAATACCATTAGAAATTAATAAAAAAATACATATAAATTTTTCCTGTGCATAAAAAACATACATAAAGTTTTTATTCTACCCCTCAGTTGTGTATTTCTTTTTTCCTTTCAATTGTAATTAAAATATAAAATTTCTGTTTTTATATTTTAGATGTTGTACGAATTCATCATAGCGATGTTACAAATGCAAATATAAAGGAACCCATCCAGAGTTGGCTGCGCCATTGCGAAGAAAAATGTAGTAAATTGTAAAATTTTAAAAAAAAACTATTTCTTATTTGTAATAAATTTAAAAAATATTTCTTATTAACATTTGTTTTGTGTTTTTTTTTCAATTTAAGCTTTTTTTATTTTTATCCTAGAGTAAAAGTTAATGCAATGTTTACTGTGATATCTAAGATGTTAAGTTTATCTTTAAAAAGTAACATATGGGTGAAATAATGTTTCATATACTAAAAAATTATCAATTATAAATGCTTTCAATTGGAAAACAGGACTTAGAAGTGATTACTGGTATGATTTTATTTCTCTTTGAACTTTTTTATATTTTTAATCCTAGAGTAAATTTAAAAACATTTTAGATATTGCAGTAAACATTACGTTAAGTTTAATTTTTGAAAAGTGACAATTAGTTAAAATGAATAACATATGTCATAAGTGACAATAAATGTCACTTTTGTATATTAAACAATTTTTTAAGCAACATGTGCGCAAATTTTTCTTTTAACTGTCAGCAGCTCTATATTAAACACAGTATTCTTCATTTGAAATTTCCGTTGACTAATAAAATAAGTTGCAATGCACATTGTTTTTATTAAATATGTTACAGGCAGTGTTTTTTATGCTAATGAATTAAGTTTTCAATTGAGAAACATTGCTTTTAGTAGAAGTTTACTGCTACAATTTTTGTAGCAGTAATTTAAATTTTTTTTTTTTTTTTTCAATTTAAAAATCTATTTCCAAATAAAATATTTAAAGACAATAAAACTGAGGAGGTATGTAATAAAAATAATCAAAAGTTCTATATTATTTCATATGAGCATCAGTGTTACGTATGGGCTATAATTTGAAACACTGATAATTGATCCAAAGAGTAATTCATAATTGATTTATCTTATTGAAAGCAGAAATTATATAAATTTATCAAAAGAAATATAACTAAAAAGCTATATTAACTTGTGTAGCCGGGGTACGGATTAACTACAAATTTTGCCCTGTAACAGGGCTTAATTTTTACGAAATCCGTTTTAAGGCCTAAGGGAAAGCCATAAGATTCCAATCTACCTCAGCACTTCCTAAAGAGAGAACCCAAGGAAAGTTCCTCAGTACTTCCTTAGGAGACTGCCTGGGGAAAGCCATCGGAAAGTATGTGACCTTGAAACTTCCTCACCGTTCTTCCTCGGCTCCTCCTATGGAGTGACTTTTGGGAAGCCCGCCGGAGGGACTGAGGAATTGAAAAGTGCGGACATTTTGCATTACTGAGGAGCTCCGCGGGAGGAATTCGGGAAAAGTCGGGAGCTCCGGGGGAGGTTGAGCGATTCCTCCGTGGGAGCTACTACGGAAGAATTTTTGCTATATGGGTTAGCCCCTTCTGAAATTTAGACATTTATAAATGTCAAGTTAAGTCAAGTTAAATTGAAGTCAAGTTAAATTGGTAATTTTAGAAAGAAAAAAAAGAAACAATGTTTTCTCTACTTTAAAGCTACTTTCGAAATCAAAAATTTTATTTCTTTCTGAAATTTAGTGAAGGGTGGCGAATAATATGCTTTGCGTCTTCTGAAATTTAGCCATTCCTAAAGTGGATTCTAGCCTCAAACTTGAAAACTAGATGGCGCTGACAATCGCACCCCGCCTCAGGCTAAGATCTAGTTCAGCTTTTCCGAAAAAGATTCTAACTCCTAGCTGATTGGCTACCTCGAAAAGAGCTATTCTATCTTTTAGCAATTTCTGGAAGTAAATAAATCAATGCATCGCAATGATATATATTGATGTAAATATGCAAAGAAGAACTTCTAGTATCGCAAAACAAATCAATATTTTTGAATTAAAAATTGCATTTTACTAAACATTATAAATTATTAAGAAATCTTTATTCATGTTTACATGAACCAGTTTGTTATTCTAAAACATTTTTTTTTTTTTCGAATTCCTTCATTTAATCTTCAAATTTTATTCGCCAGCGAATATTTAGCTAAAAAAATGCTAGGAAGTTATCCAATATTTGCAATTTTAAGAATTTAAGTACATCGAAATATGCTCCTTTCTTTTGAAATTACTTCAATGTTTTTCACAAGTGTACATTCACGCGTGATTATATGTTCATATTGTTAAATTATCTATTATTCATAATGGCTAGTATAAATATTAGTTATATGTGATTCTAAATACATAATTCTTGTTAATGCTCAGCTGCAGCCACAGGGATATTTTCATTGCTATTGGACGGATTTGCGAAGATTTGCCCTCCTCAAATTTTAAAAAGTGGTCACGTTAGAACATTGTTGCAATTCTAAACTAACGTTAAAAGTAGTTGCTGGAATTTCTATAAACTACTAAGGATTTTTTTACTGCTCTACTCATTACACTATTTATTTATTTATTATTTTTTTTTTAAAAAAAAAGCACGTTACACTAAAAAAGAAAAAAATATTAGTTTTACTACTTGTAGTTTCGGTTGTACCAGTACTGGTTGTTGTTTCCTAACAAAAATTTGGTAAATACTGTTAACCCATGTTTATTGACAAGTAGTAGTTTGTTATTTACAGCTGATTCGAATGTATGTCAGCTGTTATTTGTATATATTATATATTTTATATATATTGGAATATATTTCTATATTATAGCTAATATTTAGAGTTATTAATAATTACAAAAACTTAAATTAGGAAATTTTTCTTTATTTCGAATGCATACATCATTAATAATCATAGATAAAAATATTTTTTTATACTTTTAACACATTTAAACACTTGATTATTTTACTAGAATTCAATGTAAAAAGTACATGCTAAGTGAAATAAATAGAATAACTTTTTTCTATGTTACTTTTATTGAATAAATAAGTACTCAATTTAACAGTAGGATTATTCAATATTTTACAGTATCCTTATTGCTATTGTAAATTTTTTAATGTTTATCTGTCTTTTGTGAAAAGGAAAAATTTTTCTTATTCAGTTTTTTTTTTTTATTAACTCCTAAAATTCTGCTTATTAAAACTTTCCTGTTATTTGAGTGTTTTTCTGTATATATGTGCAGCTGCAATAAAGTTATAGTGTCTAATGAGATGTTCACAAAAGTGGCATAAACAATAAGAATTTTTAATGAGGATGGTAAAAACCATGAAGAAATTATTTATTTTACAAAACAGCAAAAACTGAGGGAAATCTTTTTTTTTTTATAGAGTGAAGAAACTATAGGAAAACTTGTTTTTTCCCACGACCTTAAAAACTGCATATGGTAAATACTATGCCAAACCATGCATCTGCATAGAATCTTGCTTTTCCCTCCAACAATGCACAATAAATAAAATTACATCTTGCGAATAAAATTTTTGCGACGAAGAAAAAGATTTGTATTAATGTGTTTTTTCTTAATGTTTGTGTTAGGGCACCACATAAGGAATAAAATATGCTGATTATTTTAGTCTTTGGAAATTGTAAAATAGATTGTGTAGATAATTGTATATGCTTTCTTTCTTTTTAATGAAAATATGACCTTATGAACCGATAGATGCAATGCAATAAATATATATATATATTTTTTTTTGAACATTCGTTTTCATCTTGAAAAGTATTTTTTAGTCATAAACTCATGTCAAGTAAAGGAATATATTAAGTACTGAGTTTTCTAAAGAGTGTCTTTTAAATTTACAAAGTGTCTTTTTAAACTTTTTTAGGTTTACTGCTTTTAAGTATTGGGTGACAAATTTATGGCTTAAGAACCAAATGTCTGGCATTGGAGAAACAATTACCTTTAATTTCTTCAGGCAATCAAACGTATTTTGATATTTTTTATCAAACTTCCTTGTTAAATATCTTATAAATAGTATAAATTATTCACCTAGGTAACCTAATAAATTATAATTAAATATAAGAATATAATTAAAAACAGCCTTATAAAATGTATTTAAATATGAAATAAAAGCTATTAGGTGCTTTTGTAATAAATAAGTAAAACACAAATAATTTTGTTCATTTAATAGTTAAAATAAATAATATAATGTTATTTTTTGTAATTGTATATATGATCTAATGCTTTAATAGATTATTTTTGATAAATAGCTTGCATGCATAACTAACAAACGATGCATTTTTTCTAATTAAGCAAGTTAACATTAAATTTATATATAAAAAAAACTAATTTCATATGATAACTAGTCTCATTTCCTAAGATACAATATAGATTATTTAAGTAAAATTTTCAAGCCATATTCATATCAACAAAATGTAATGACATTCATCTTTATTTTGATGATAATATCTGAAAAAAAATTAATTATACAATCAATTAAAATTACATTACATTTGTGTAAAAAATTATTTAGAAGGTGAAAAAAAGCACATTTTTCATTTAGTTTTCCACTAAGTTGATTACAAAAGCTCAGCATCATAAGTGGTGAGATTATAATTTTTTTTTTTTCCTGTGGTCTTTTAAAAAAGGGTTTCATATTTAAATCTAAAATAATCGCCCTTTCAAAAACGAGTTATTGCGAAATGCACGATCTATTAAAAAAAAAAATTTTAAAACAAAAGCAAAAACTTCGAAAAATACATAACTTAACAATCAAACTGTATATGAGTCTCAAAATGCTTAAAATGTATTCAAATAATATAAAGTAAGAGGACACTGCTTCGGAAAATCATAAATTTTTTTCAACCATTAAAATTCAGTTTGGTAAATAAAACTAATACTTTCCATTCAGTGTCATTAACAAATCAAAGAGGCTGTTTCAGAGATTTCAATTAATCGATCTGTTTTAGAAGGGGATAAAAAAAATGTGATTTTTCCCATAAATCATTATTAACCATTCTAATTCCATAATATTTTATCTTCATGTTGATATAAAAGGAGAAAGAAATGTCTATTTTGACACTGATAATACGAGAAACTTAATTCCCACGCATATTATTAGAAATGTAGGTAACGTTCGTTGATGAAGTTTATCGAAAAAGGTGTGTTTGAGGGATTTTCGGTAGAAATCGAAATAATTTACGAAAGTGATACGTCCGATGATTTTTGTTTTTATGTGTACCAAAGATTGAATTATTTTCTCCTTTTAAAACGACTTAGAAAAAGTAAATTTTTTAAAAAATAGTTTATTCATTTGTAGTTTTTGTATTTGATAGTAAGTTCATGCAGGAAAGAGGTTATAATTTCAATTAACGACAAAATGTAGATTAATTGCGCTTGTGACATTTTGAAAGAATTATACAATATAGGCACTCTAGCTAGTCGGAAATGGTACGAAATTTCAATTTACGATAAATATCATTTGATAGGGGGATTCTGATAGTAGCGGTCGGGAAAAAAACCTATATCATCACCCAATAAAATTAATGAGCTCTAGCCAGTAGGAAAGTGATAGGAATTTCGATTGCGAGAAGCCATAAATAAGTTTTTAAGTTTTCAGATACGATAAATTTTCTGACAGATACAATATGCGAAAGCGGTCACAGGTTGTCAGTTCTTAAAAAGTTTTTTACATTTCATTATATTACATACATTTTTCATTTTTGATCTGATTAAATATCTTTTCTCCTTTTTCGTCTACTTGTTTTTAAGAAATTTATTTATTTTAAATAATCATTTGGATATTACTCTTAAACTCTTTAGTTTGATGGAAATATAGTTCAAAATCTAACTAAGTTCTGATTATCACAAAATATAAAGAAAATATTGATAAATTAGGCTAGGGTTGTAAGTAGAGATTAATCGCTTTGGCCTGAGATCCTAAAACTTAAAAGAACTTTAAGAATTAATAATTTTTTAATTGTTTTCTGGATAGTTTAGAGGAATCGCGTCCCCCACATGAATATTTGTTATTCACTCATCTAATTGTGAGACATAGTACCCTATAAGCACATTCAATTGCAACATGTTAAATAAATCACACGTTACATTTAAAATTAAATACAAATAAAACAAAAATAGGATAATTTGTTTCTTATTAAATTTATTGTGACAATAGGTTAAAAAAAGAATAATTTCCAGTTTTAGGGAAGGAGGGACACATTCACCCTGGGGCAAAGTCTATGAATGGAATTTAAATACACTTCTCCCCTTTGTTATTGTTCACTTTCGAAAAACAGGTTTTTTTACATTCTTCTCCACTTCCTCCGACCTCCAGGGAGCTATATGCCAAGAAATTTACGTCAAGCAAGCACATATTCTTTTCTTTCATGCATTGAACATAAAGCTAACTGAAAGTACCTATAACTTAGATTATTATCTTGAAAGTTTTCAACGTTTCAGTTTTCAGAAAACCAATGATTTTTTTACGCAATTTTTTTCCTATAAATCTGTAATAGGAAATCTAATTTTTTAAAAAACACTAATTAAATAAACTATTTAATGAATGGGGGAAGGGTTTTAATAAATTATGTACCAAATTTTTTGTAAACTTAATAATATTAAACTTGTAATATTTTTCGATAAATCGATAGAAAACTTGGTTAAAGTTTCTGTTTTTTTTTTTTTTTTTTTTTTAGTTTCAATAGTGATCAGCGTAACTAACTAGCAGATAGCGAGATGGGATTTCTATCCCTATGAGCCAAATTCTTGAAAAATAATCAAAATTAAATTCTAGACTAAAATGCTTTTTTCTTTTATATATTCAAAGTTTAATTTGCTACTTGTAGGCTCCATAACTTCTTCAAATTTCTATTTGCTTCACGAAAAAATTGAACGAGATGTTTATTATTATTGCTGTGTATGTAGGGCGTTTATTATATTTAACAAATTTAAAAAACAATTTTAAGTGCGTTTTATTTAAGTTATCAACCATATATGTAAGGAGAGCAAAAACTTAGTTTGTCCCCGGTTGCTGTAGATAATGAAAGTTCATAAGCTGGTATTTTTGTTACTTTTTCATTTTATTAGTTTCATAAAATCACATGATTCATTGAAACTAGTTTGTATGTACGTAATTTGGATTTTTCGGAATAATAGATGCAAAAATAAATGTTGCACTAACAGTAATTTCTATATGAATAAAATAAAAATATTATTTTTATTTTTGTTATTTAACTTGTTTTTTGATATTTTTAAAACGCAAAGAAAATATTTTCGTTCTTTTTTCTTGTACACGCTAAAAATGGTTTTAAATTTTTTGCTAGACGTGACATTATTTTATTAATAATATTATTAATGCTATTTACTGCTGTAAAAATTACAATATATATACATATAAATATTTTTTTTCCTTAAATAGTAATTAAAGTAAATTTAAAAAATAAATTTGTACACTGCCAAATTAAACGTTTTTTACAAAGTATCTGTTATGGGAATTGATTTTTCAAATAACTTTTTGAAGAGTTTTCAATTGCAATCACATATTATGTGATCTTAGAACCGAATAAAAAATTATTTTCACAATTCTAGTGATTTAATTTTTTTTAAAAAATTTCCTGGGCCACAAGTTATTTTTTTCAAACTTTCTGGGTGTTCCGTAATGCTTTCAAATATACTTATTAAATTTTTACTAAAAACTAAGTGAAAAAAATATTCTTATTATGGATTCCAAGTTAATATTCATGTAAAAAAATATTCGAATTTTAAATAATTATTATAGAAAATACAAAAAACGTACGAAATCTCAATCTAGTATAAAAACGGAATTAATTATGAATGAAAATAACAAACAACTCTTTTTATCTCTGAAAGGTTGAGAAACCTGTAACAATCTTCATGAATTTATAAAAGTTTTCTTATTACCTACAGCATTTATTATTATTAATAACTTAATTAACTTGCAATCGAAATTTCCACTTCTTTCCGTCTAGCTAGAGTACTCGTTTCTCTTCTGCGGCTCTGTGCTTATTGACAATACAAGTCGTTTCCTGATCAGTGATCACAACAAAGTTTATTACCAATTTGCAAAGGAGACCGTATAAATATTTTGAACTCATTATAAGTAGCCGAAGTGCGCCAAATTTAACCATTATTCTATTGACAAAAGAAGTTGCGTTATCTCCGAGATAATTAAGTTTATCATTAATTTATCGCTAAATGAATTTTTTGATAAACAGAACTTTTTCGCCCTATAAGTAAAAGTTATTGGCAATCGAAGTTTCAAGAAACGGAGAGGAAGGTTAATTAATGTTGGTAATAGGATTCTCCAGGGCCGGATTTAAGTTTGGCGAAGCCCCAAGCTACTGAAAAAGATAGGGCCCTTATAAATTCAATTCTATTTATATACACATGAGGAAAACTGTCATTTTTATTGTTGAGTATTAACATTAAATTATTAAAAAAATTTCTTTACGTTGCATTTTGCTTTGCTGCTCAAAATCCATAGACTTGGAAACATGAAATTATGAAGGTGTGTAGAAAGTATGCAAGGAGTTAGAAAGAAATACAATTTGATTATTAGTTTTATTCTTTTTATGACCACCGTTGAAACACTAACTCAATTTTGAGTTTACAACTACCCATGCTTCACTACGTAGCCTTGTAATTTTGAACTCAATGCAGAAGACAACGGAACTTCTAGATCAGTACCCAGAGGTATTGGTTTGTTATGAGAACTTAGTGGGCTTTGTGACCCAGACAGATTTAGCATGCACCAGTCACCATTCTATACAGCTGGATTCGAACTCCCATTCTCGTGAATACAAGTCCATAGTCCTCAACCAGGCTATTACAGCCAAATTATTCGATTATTTTATAACAGTCATTGAACAGCCCACCCAATTTCGAGTTTCGACTACTAATGTTCAACTCCGTAGCCTTGTAATTTTGAACCCAATCCAGCAAACAAGAGAACTCCAGGATCAAGTATTTGATGAAATTTTTCCCTTCGTGGAGGACGTTTTGATGGAACCAACCCGCATTTGAGTTACATGGAGAGGAAAACCACGAAAGCCTCCGTCGGTTAGTCTGACAGCAAGGGGGCTCTAACTCATGATCCGTCTACCACTGAGTATATTTTACGTCAGCACTGTGGTCGATGCAAGTCGGGTGTAGAATTCATATCGACCAGCAGCCAGCACTGGCATTCGAACTCGGTTCACCTCATTCGAAGGCAAATGCTCTATCCCTCGAGTTCATCTTCACTGAGTAATAAATTTGCGGGGAGAACCAATTTTATTGATTTGCTTAAATTTATTCATCTTTAAAATGTAAATGACAATCGTAATTTTTGTGTAAAAAAAATGAGAATAGCCGTTTTTCCTCATATCTGCAATGATTAATGAAAAGCAACCACGAGGGTTAGTGAGCAAAGAGAACAATGGGCGGAGCTTTCTAGTTTTTTAAATAATTGTTAAATTATTAGTTTTACATGCACACTTTAAAAAAAAAAAAGAAAAACATTTTTCAGTATAAAGAAATAAAATAAAAAACTGTCATCAGCTGGAATAGAAGTCACGATCTCACAGTTTCGTGTTAGATTTCATAATCTTCAGCCCCAAATATGCATACCTGCCTTGCGAATTTTCTTTATAATTTTTTTTTTTAAATTTAATAAATTAAGTCATTTGAATACTTGACGTTCTTGATGTAAAACTTTTAGACTCGTGTTTTTTTTCCCTTCAATTTTGCGAAAAAATAATTTTTTTTAAAAAATTTGAGAAAAAATATCTGTTTGCATGCGACAATACAGTACCTTTTACGAAATGCAAATCATGGGACTGACCACACTGAGAAAAAAAAAGTATGGTCAAAACTATTAGAATATAGTAAAATTTACGGTATTTATGGGAACACCAAAATACAGGATAGTTTTTTTCAATATTGATCTGGTTATGACTTCTCATGAAATTAACATAATAAAAATATAGTTTTTTGCCATGCTGTTCGGTAGTAAATGTGTTAAATTTTTTAATTTTATCATGATACCTTAGGAAAGTAGTTCCAAACTGTCTTCTATGGAACTTTATGGTTTTAGGGCGAATTAGTACTTTTTACAACCGGGGATGAATACTTTTATAACTTCTAGTTAGTTCTTTTATAATCTCTGATTATATTTTGATCCAACAATTAAATCATATCATATATAATCTTTCTGTTTCCTTTATTAAATTATTTGAAGTAAAATACCAATTAAATAGAAATGGCATTTTTTAAATGAAAATATATTTCTAAAAACATAAAGTGTTTAATGTTGATCAAATTAGGAAAAAAATAAGCATTTATAAAATATTACATTAATATTTTTTACCGCACTTTTCAAATCAATATAAAATAACTAAATTCTTTTATAAATAATAATGCTTTCTAAATTATCATTAGCTAGAAATAAACTATAATTCGGCTTATCTTATTCATTTTCAGCTTTTGTATAGACACCAAAAAACAATTCGCATTTCCTTGTGCTCAACTAGATATAGCACAAGGATTGCAAATTTAACTATCGGCTATAAAACCTTATTTAAGATTGTTAATGATAAAACAATGAAAACTCTTCATTCCTTTAATTAAATATTTTTAAAATAGTCTTTTTTTAGGTTATAACGTTCACAATTACCTTAATAAACTTTAATCGTAATATCGGGTTCCGTAGAGGGAAGCCTAAATAATAATTGGGAACAGCTGTCTTGGAGTATGGCATAATAATCACTAATTCGGTTCATTTTATTTTTGACTTTTTATTAAATGTGTGGTAATAAGAGCTATAATTTTAAAAACCTGAATTTTCGATAAACTGCTGCATTGTGAACAGAAAAATTACCAAATGGATGATTTAAATACCATATATTTTGGTTTTGTTACCAAAATTGTTTTTTTTTTTTTCTTCTTTTTTGCGAGATGAGTGTCGTAATTTTTTCTCCGTGAGTTATTTTGTGTTCTAAAACTTTCGCACTATTTATTTAGACATATATACTAAAAATGGCCTTTAGCATTGAAATGTCAAATCCAATCATGGAAATAGGGCTATTTTTTCCCACTAGGACTTCTACACTTATTTTAAATATTAATATTGCAGATAAATTATTTTTATAAAACAATACAATTAAACTAAGTATACCAAATTCATTTAGAAATAGTATAAGGAATAAGAAATTAATACCTTACTTTTTATTTACATAAAAAGTGTGTATAACCAACAATTATTTTATACACTTCGATTAGATTTTGAAAAGCATCCGAAAATGTAAAAAGAAAACAAATTATAATGGGCTTCATAGGGCCCCAGCTCCGAATAGAACTTTAAAAAAAGAAGAAAAAAAGTGGGATCTCGGGCCCCAAGCTACAGCTTATACGTAAATCCGGCCACGGGATTGTCTCCCCCCCCCTTTCCGTCGCTAGAAAGTGACGCGTCTAACATTTTTTTTTTTTTCAGGAGTGACAAAATTTAACAATTTCTTTTTTCCCCAATGACTTGAAAAACACGTGTAAAATTTTATTTTACATTATTTTATTTATTACAACCAATCAAAAACATTCTATACATTTAATATGTTGAACATACAGTAAAAGTTTTGAATTAATAATAAGTATTAAATTTATAATTCAAACATTATATGTTACTTCACTTTGATTTCTCTTCTGTGATAATTAATAACAGAAAGTGAGTTTTGTATATAATTGATATACTGATAGAGCGATTACTTCAAAACACACAATAGCTTGAACTCTTAATTTTATTGTAAATTCTCAAAAAGTTAGAGAAGTAGCATGACAAAAAAAAAAAATAATCTGAATTTCATATATTTATATTTTGTTTACATAATCTATTATCTGTATCCTATTTTCTTCATACGTTTTTTACTATTCAGAGAGTATTTTGTATTGTTTACATAGTCTTTCAACCGTTGAAAATGTTTGTTATTTAAAAATTAAGATAGATAAGTTTCTTAATTTTTAGTTATGCTATTAAATTGATAATTGATTTTCCGCTTCATGTAACAGTCACCTATATTACTAACCAAATTGTATTTACCTATTCATTGCTACACTTTCAAATTTCTTTTTCTTAAAAGAAAAGAAGTGTTTGAAGATTAGCTATTTGTATCTTTATCTCTCAATTTCAGATGAAACTGGCACATACGCATTCGGGAATGGGAGCTCTATGAGGAGCGATTAACAAATTTGCGTTTCAGAGTAAGGAGGGGATTATATTTAAATTGAGATGTAGATATCTGATACGATACTTGTGCATATTTTTGTTCATCAAAAAAGTTTAAAAAAAGGTTTAATACTCAATAATTTCATTCTGTTTCATACATAAAAAATGGGAACATAAAATTTCATAAATATACAGAATGGCCAAGCAAAATTTGCAGAATGATAGAAATCCTACGGAGGAAACAGAAGAAAAGAAAATACTGGTTGATTGTTGCAAGAACAGTTTAGTAAAGCATATCAGGTCATCACAATTTAACACAAGAGTAACTTAGCCAAACAGTAGGTTACTCATCTACAGCAGGTTGTAACTCAAGTCTCACGATAACTGACAAAGAAATTACTAAACTGGTTGGGCAGAAGCTATAATAGCATCAATGAGATTTATTCAGAGACAACTATTTTGCACAAGGAAGAATTGGGTCCTTACTTTAACTACACGCACAAAGCTAACCACTACTCACTGGTGGGAAAAAAAAATTATATATTGAAGGGAAATCAACAGATTATACAGTTTGTTAAGGGCTCGATAGAGAGCTACGGCTTGAGTGCCTCAGACAAGACGGATTTATTTAGTGTGCAATGTCAATGTGAAAAATATTCAGGATTGTCAGAAAGTTCTTTGTAAAGCTTTGGACTCATTTTAAGGGATAATTTCTATTGCCAATGTTGAAGAGCGAGTCTTTATATTTTTCAAAACTGTTTGAGAATTTCTAAAAGTCTTAGCTTGAATTTCTAAAGCAGTATAAAGCATAGAACAGTGGGAAGAAGTTTGAGGGCTCTGTTCACCGCATTGCCATAGCAATGAGCAGCTGAGGTAAGAAGATCATCTTCATGATCCAAGACACAATGAAGTGCTTAATAAATAATCTTCGATTCAAGGCACCTATTTATATCTTCAAAAGAAGAATCTTCCTCTTCTGATTTTTCTGTTGCTGCAGAGGATGAAACACTATTTAATCATAAGGTCTTTGGATTTAAAAAAGTGAGACTGATGATGCGTTTGCATTCTCATTTTAAGGGGTAATTTCTATTGCCAATGCTGAAGAGTAATGCTCAAGGTAATTATTCTGAATCATAGAAGGAAAACCATAATTAATTTAAAATAAATAATATTAATAACCATTATTTCGTAAATCTGCAAGAAACATAAGTTCAAGTATAGATGAGTAAAAAAAAGAGAATTCAGTTCAAAAAATTTAGCAAATCACAAACAGGTATATTTGATATTTTATATCCATAATAGTCAATTTTATTTACTGGTGTTTCTGATCAGATATTGAAGTTCATATAATGGCTAATATGTGCTTGCAGTTAATACGATGGCAGATATGTGCTTGCAGTTAATACGATGGCAGATATGTGCTTACAGCTTGCTTACTGCAACATTTACTAAATGTGTTTCTCTTTGTCTGGCACCTCATTACAGACCAATTCGGCAAGGGTGACCCTACCAATAGCAAATGCTATAGCCGACATAGCTCTATAAATCATTGGTGCTCACAAGCCTCTACACCTCGACAAGGTGGAAACATCTTTGTAGAGGAATTTTAATTATTATAATAAAATGTATGGCAAATTTAATATGTATGGCTAAGAATTTAATATGAAACATAAGACTTTTAATTGAAATTAAGGTTGTTATAATCTTTATAAATCAAAAATTGATTTAGGCTTTCGAATTCTTTTTTCTTTTAATTCTGGTTTCTCGGGTTGGACAGAAATTGCCGTTGCTGGTTTTAGATGTAAAATTACAGGTGCGTTACTTGTTTCTGTTGAAGTAGCATCAGAACTGAAAAGATAAAATATATCACATTAACAAATTTAGCAGTTATGACCACATAAGGGTTACCTAAACTATTACATGTATGCGCGAAAAGTAATGTATAGAAGACTCATTTTAATTCATTTTGAGTAATGAACATACATTGTCTGATTATGAGAATGCTAATTTTTAAATTTGATTTTAACATATTGTAATTGAAATTATTGATTATACAATTTTATAAATGAACATTCTATATTACGTAAAAGTTACATATGTGCTTAGACCTTGCTTTAAAATTAAAAATGCAATATAATAAATTATAACAACATACGTAAGGCATACTTTTAATTTTTTATGCAAATTCAACCAATTTTACCACAAATTGAGTATATGAAGCCTTTAAAATATACTGTTAATTTTTTTTATTTTTGAAAATACTATACCTAACAATAGCAAAGTTAATATTTTAATAATTAATTTTTGTTAATTATGCTTAATTTAAAATGATTAAAATCCTCAAAATTAAATTAGTATAGTAATGTAGTGATTTTTTAAAGTAAAACGTTCTGATTAACTTAATTACAACTAAAAAAACTTCTTCAAAACAAAAAAAACTTCACAACTCACTTGGATATAACAGGTGTTAATTTTCCATTCAGTAACTTCTCTGGTGCACAGGAATTTGATAAAAAATCACTAGTATTTCTTCCAAATCTATAAAAATTCAATTAATGAGAATAAGCAATGTTCAAAATATCAGTCGTTTTGAAGCATCATAATGGCTAATTTTCATTTAATACATTAACCTACAAGATTGGTATTTGCAAGGATCTTACCTAGAAACTGGAGACTGCATAATTTCTCCTACTAATGATGATGATGATTCCAAAGAAATCTCATGGCAGACAGATCTGAGGGGAGAAAAAATGCTACTTTGTAATAGATTCATTCAAGAACTCTAGATTCATTTCAAAGATAAAACTCTACTTAATGATTTATAAAAATAAAAAAAAATAAATAAAAAAGTAATCAAGTGATTTTTCTTTAAATTTAGTAAATTCTGATCAATTTATACAAAATAATTCATAAAATACCATTATGGGTCTTTTGATGTATGAAATTTAAAGTTGCAGTTTTTATTTAAGAAAATAAATATTAATGAAATCAGCAATCTTAATGACAATGCTGTCATAGGGAGTTGGCATAATAAAGCAAGACAGTCTTTTTCAAAAGACCTAAATAGGGATGGTTATATGATGATAAAAAAATTCTTTTTTAAAAAATATCATGAAAATTACAAATTGGAATTTTAAGCCTGAGAACAAGAGAGTTTGGAACAAGATTGTTCAGCCAGACAAGGCCAAAAATACACGGTAGCGCACTAAGAAAAATAGAGACTTTTTAATAACTTTTTTTTTAAAGTCTGTCATTAAACACACAAAAATAAAATTAATAATTTTAGCTTCAAATGCATAACTTAAGATAAAAATATAAATATAGACAGTGGGAAAATACCTAGATATGGGAGAAAAGGGAAGAGTTTCCTGATATAGTGAAGATTCCATAGAGACAGGATATCCATCAAAGCTGAAAAATAATCATTTTACGGAAAAAAAAAAAAAAAAATCAATCAATTAAAGTATCTGAAATTAATTTAAATTTTTACAATTTTCATTTAGAGATAAACAAACTGCATCGTAAGAAATATGGTTTTTATAACTATAAAACAGATATTTTTGGTTTCAATTCATTTAAGGAAAACTCTTCAATTTAATTTACCATCTTGGGTAAATATTTTGAGTAAGTGTTAAAAACAATCTTCAATGGCAAATAATTTTAATAAAATGTTTTCGACGGTCTATGAAGTTAATGCAACAAAATTTAAAGTAAATTTCTGGAATGATTTAATTAGTGGTGCTTTTGTTAAATTTAAAAAAAGTAAAGTTTTTTTAATCAAAAAATTTTTTTTCAAAGGAAACCAAAATTTTAAATGATATGAAAACAGCTAGACTAAAAAAGAATTTTGTAGTTCGCACACAAAACTTAACCTTTGTCACTATTTTTTTAAGATTTACACTCATTTTATTAAACTAGGTCACTATCTAAAATTAATATAAAACAAATAATAAAAAAATATAAAAAGTATTTGCAGAATTCTAATGTAAAGAGTGCTAATTTAAACCTCTTAGGCTTTGACTGAACTGCTTCAGAATAAGAAAATATTATAAGTAAAGTAGCACAAGCATCAATACTACAAAAATCAAAACATTATGTTCACATTAAAAATACATTTTGAAACATGAGAAGCTTGAAAAATGCAAAAATTATAATCACCTAATACTTGAATTTGGCTTAACAGCATCATTTAATTCAGGCAATAATCCAGCAGTGAGCATAAAACTTTGAAAGCACAAATCATTGAAATAAATTATATGTATGATTTACTTATAGATCAATAATTTTACAAAAACTAAGAAGTTAACAATAATAATTTTGAGTTCATTATTAGAATAAAGAAAACAAAAAAAATTACATTTAACTTGTTATTAGTAGAATACACTTATTAAAATACATTAAAAACTTAAATCCTCGAGTCCCTAATTTTGGGAGTTTTTAAAGTTTTTGCAATTAAATAAACATAACACTATTTTAAACATAACAAAATTTTAAGAACTTCACAACCCTAAGAATATAGGAATAAATTCTGCAGTAAAAAAGTTTTTTTTTTTCTACTGAAATAGATGTCCAAAAAAAAAAAAAGAAAGAAAAACATGTGATTTATATCATGTCAACCCTGGATAAAATTGGATTAGACTGAAGTTTGATTCGAAAACAGATAAATTAAAAAACTTTTTTGACATTTTCTTTATCAGTTGAAATTTAAAAAAAAATCTGACAAAAAGTAATGTGCAAAAGCACTAATAATAAAATTTTAGACTATGATTTAAAAAATTTATAAAAGATCATTCATAATTAGACAATTTTGTTTCTGATAAAAATGATGTCCTACATTCAAAGCAATAATCCTTATTTATAAACAGCTCGTTAAAAAAAAAAAAACACAAGTTTTAATATTAAATTATAAAACAAATGCTTTCAAACCTAGTAGACGAAGAGGCTGTATTTAGCAAAACAGTTGAATCACTTGAAATCAAGAAATCATTAGGCCTATAAAATAAAATATATACATGTATGAGTTTTACGGCGATAATAAATATTAACTTTAAATATATGACTATATGAATTTTTCCTTGCAATTCAAGTTATATAAATTATAATTTGATGTAATTAAATTTAATCTGTCTTAAATAAATAGTTTTTAATAATCTTAGTTGGATAAATAACTCAAATAAGTATGCAGATTAAATAATTCTTACATCTCTGAAGTTTCAACACAATTAACATCAGAAAAACGATCCTTCAACACCTTTGTTTTTCTTTTTCTAGATTTACGACGATTTTTATTTGGTTGACCTTTCATGTTTATTTCGAATTTAAAAGCAAAGAAGCAAATTTAAATGGAAATTGCGCGCTATCAATGTAACCACTAAAATTGCCGATGCTAGTCGCTAAATCCTGAATAGCTCTTTTTCTCGCGCGTTCGTAAACAACGAGAAAAACGAAATATTCTGATTTTCGATGTTGGAAAAATTAAAACGTAGTGACCGTTCTCCCGAACAGTTACACGAATTAAATACTGATTAAAATGTCTTAGAACTGCTTTTGGAATAAAGCCAACAATCTGTATTAATACCTAAAACAAAAAGAATCTACAATTAATGAGAATATAAATATGTATTTTATGCTTTCTTTTGCAAACTGCTCTCGCAAACAGTAAACACGCACTTTTTGTAGCATTATAGCGCCATCTGATTTCTAGAAAAAGAACTACTATATCAAATGTTACAAATTATTTCTATGCTTTTAAAAAAATTTCAAAGCCTAATTTTCCAAAAATAAACATTTTAGGTTATGGTTAACAAGATTCTTGAACGTCGTGAAAAATTTCGAGACCCTTAGTACGCTATTTAATCTGTGTAACTGTTCGGCGATTTTTAACATTACAGGTATAGGGCTTTAGGACCACCTTAATAAACTAATGCTCACATTGTTCCTTGCCCACCATTCCGACTTCAGCCACGGTTGAGAGAGGTTGCCTAGACGGGTCTGCAGGCGAAGGACAGTCCGAGTGTCGCGGGGGCTAGACCCCCGGGCGGTCGGGCACCCCGCCTGTAGATTCTAAGTATCTTGCGTCCACCCTTTCACCCCAGCTCTTATCAGAGCTCGTAGTCAGGGAAAAGGGGGACTTGGCTATGTCACAGCCGCGAGATACGGGGCTTCCTTGCACCGACGGGAAAGGCTACGCCGGAACCGCACGGACCGTCTGGGAGCTTGGTAGTTCCCAACATGGTTAGGTGTGACAATGAATTATCACTTACCACTGGAAACAACATAGATAGTCAAGAAGTAGTGACAGTCCTAAACCCCTTCGATGAAAGCCATTCGATCGAACAGCTAAAAGAAAGCAGCGATAGGATAAAATTATACATCGCACCTAAGATAGAGGATAGGGACATCCAAAATGCTATCCTGGTTCAAAATGGATATATTGAAAGATTCTTGAAAGAAATTTCTAAATTAGGAGATGAGATCAATATACAGAGACAAGAGGTTTCATGGCTCAGGGGAGAGAATAAATCAGATAATGATTGGATTAAACCTAAAAATAAAACTAATCATACTAAAAATTACAAACCCCCGTTTCAAAACAATACGAATTCCCATATGAGAGAATTAGAAATTCCAGTCAAAAATAGCTTCAGTCCCCTAAATGACGAAAACCTAGATAATGATAATAATGATAATATAAATATGGAGATAGTAAATCTTACTAATAACAAAGGTAAAAGGAAAGCATCTCCTGAAAAAACTTGCCCTAGCGAAAGTATACGCATAGCCACACAAGAAAATCTACCAAAACAAATAGCTGAAAACAATTTAAATAGCGTAAATGATTCTGAGCTAGATGAGAATAACTTAAATAACGAAAATGATATTGAGATAGATGATGTTAACTTCATCGCCCCAAAGAAAACGATCAGAAACCCACCCCTTATCATAAGAGATAAGAATTTTGATTATGAGGCATTCAAAGAAAATATGAAAAATAAAGATGCCACAGATTTCGATTGCAAATATAGTCACGACAGCATGATTATTAAACCAAAAAGTATAAACACTGCCAGAAAAATTAGAAACTATGTAGAAACTAATAACATAGCACACTATACATACCGACTACCAAATGAGAGACATCTCAGAGTGGTAATAAAGCAAATACCCCCAAATCTAAACAAAGATTTCCTAATCAAACAGCTAACATCCCACCAATTTGAGGTCGTAGACGCAGTGCAAATGACCAGAAAATTTAGAGGGGAGGTCACTTACCTAAATATGTACTTAGTTACAATTAAGAAAATAGGAAACTTTAAAGATATTTTCAGCCTTACTGAAATAGATAGACTACAAATAAAAGTAGAAAGCTATAAAAGCAGACCTGGCCCTGCGCAATGCCACAGGTGCCAAGGCTTCTACCATTCGGCAGCAATGTGTCACCTACCACCTAAATGCGTGAAATGCGAGAAGGACCACCTGACCTCCCAATGCACAAAATCCAAAGATGAGAAACCAACATGTTGCAATTGCGGCTTAGCCCATACAGCAAATTATAAAGGCTGTGAAAAATTCCCCGCTACAAAAGGAAAACCCAGAAACAACAGACCGAGTGGCAAAACATATCATAATAAAAGTTATGCGGATGCCCTTAAAAATCAAAACGACTCAGATATGCGAAGCACAATAAATGAGGCCAAAAACATCTTTCAAAAACTGAATGATATGGTCAGTGTGTTAAATGCATTAAATGCCATACCCCAGCTTAGCAAAGCGGTCAAAATTTTAGAACAAGAGGAAAATAAATCATATCATAATGAATAGTAAACCTATTAGTATCATGCTGTGGAATGCGGCTAATCTTAGCACAAAATTCCACGAACTCAGTAATTTCATCTTAGAACACGACATTGATATAGCTTTAATTACCGAGACCCATGCAAATGCAAGTACTAAATTAACTCTTGCAAATTAAAATACATATAGAACAGATAGGACCAGCTGCAGAGGCGGTGGGACCGCAATCTTTGCAAAGAGAAGTCTCAACACAATACAATACAGTAATTACAACTGTGACGGTTATGAAGAAACGTCTATACTACTTTACAAAAGTAACAAAGATCATTACAAAATTACGTCCATATACAATAAGCCGAATCACATATTAAGGGTACAGGGGACCTTCAAATTTGAAAAAAGTGACAAAAATTTTGATTTTGAGATTTTTATTTTTTCAGAAAATAGACGTTGTAAGCTTTCAAACAAAAAAAAAATTTTGGAAATCGAACCCTTTTTTACTGAGATATGAGGATTTTAATTAGGCCACGCCCCTTTGTTTACATTCAGAAAACAGAAGTCAGCAGTCATTTTCTCAAAATGAAATTTTGACGGATTTTTGTGTTCTCGAAATGCTCCATTTTTCTCAATTTTTAGTTTTTTTGGTTGAAACTTTTTTTATGTGTACTATGTATGTATGTGATTAACACTTACTATGTTTCGTTACCTAGAACATTGACAAAATTTGTTTATAGTAAAAAAAGTTTAAGATTTTTAAAATTTTTCCAGAAATTTTCATGAGATACAAAAAAAGTGCGTTTTTTTTGAGCTAGAGATATAATTAGCCACTGGTAACTAAGTAACTTTTATTTGGAAATAAAAAACGAGTCATATAAAAAAAAAAGTATGATTCTGCGGTGAATTTTAAGCTTTGTGGAGTGTTTTGATTTTATGCTATTTTAAAATTTTAAAAGTTCAATAACTTTAAAAATTATAAATCAAATTACATGAAATTTTGTATACAGCTTTTTAAAGATATTATAAGTAAATACTGTGAGTTTCATAAATGTAGCATAAAAACTCTGAAAGTTGGTTTTTAAGGTCCCCTGTACCCTTAACCCAAGATATGCTAAAAACACTACTACCAGATGGAGTAAATTGTATTATTGGCGGTGACTTCAACGCAAAAAACACTATCTGGGGATGCAGAGTGAACAATAAGCACGGAAAAGAACTCCATAAACACATACAAGATCTAAATCTCACAGCCATATCACCAATGGAACCCACATATTTTCCATACACCCCGCACAAACAGCCAGATCTACTTGACTTTTTTATAGTAAACAACAACAGTACAATGTGCTGCCACACCCTCACTGAATTAAGCAGTGATCACGTACCGGTCATAGCTACCATCGGCACAACCATCGAACATACCCCAACCTTCACCAAAAGAACTAATTGGGAATTATACTCAAACATCCTAACCATAAACAATAGCTCCACAGCCCTCAACACAATAGAGGACATTAACATGGCCATTAGTAACCTAACCAATGATATACAACAAGCCTACAAAGACGCTACTGAAACAAAAGTCAACAAACACAACTATATGGCACTCCCCCACGACCTGAGAGAGCTCATAGGCTACAAGAACTATATTAGAAAAAAGTGGCAGGCAAATAGAGATCCCAGGGATAAGGCTGAATTAAACAGGCTAACCAAAAATATTAAGAAAAAATGTAAACAATATAGAAATGAAAGCTGGGAAGATAAAATCTCAAGCCTTTGCACAGCAGACCAGTCGGTCTGGAAAATGTCCAAAACACTCAAAAACACAAAGACGGTTAATAAACCGATCATACATGATAACCAAAATATATACAAGGATGAGGACAAATTAAATGTCTTCGCGGATACCATGCAAAACCAATTCCAACTAAACATAACACCATCAGATGATGATGAAGATAAGGCCATAGACAAAATCTATAACGACTATTTTTATAACCAAAACGGGTGCAACGATTCAGATGAGCTCCCCTACGCGGAGATGATTAGTATAATTAAAAAACTAAATAATAGAAAAGCCCCGGGCATGGACAGCATTAACAATATCATGGTAAAATACATGCCAGAAAACAAACTTAACGAATTATGTAGCATCTATAATGCTTGCTTAAAGAACAATATTTTTCCGGATAACTGGAAAAACGCAACAATAATACTATTTCCCAAACCGGGAAAAGATACACGTATCGCCACAAACTTCAGGCCAATCAGCTTGCTACCAACCTTTGGCAAGATCTTTGAAAGAATAATACTAAACAGACTACAACCACATATAAACTTCATACCCAAGGAACAGTATGGATTTAGAAAAGATCTGTCCACCACGAAACAACTCACCCGACTTCATAAGCGATGGCCTATATAAAAATGAAGCGACGGCACTGCTTATGCTAGACGTGGCGAAAGCTTTCGACCGCGTCTGGCATAAGGCATTAATATCCAAACTAATAAAAAATTCACTACCATATGGCATTATTCAAATAATAGACTCCTATCTGAAAAAACGCACATTTCAGGTTAGAATAAACAACAAACTCTCTAACAAACGCCCTATAAACGCCGGAGTACCGCAGGGCAGTATTCTAGGCCCGGTGCTCTACCTTGTGTACACCAGCGACTTTCCAATTGTCACGGATAATGCTAACTACATGATAGCCTTCTACGCCGATGACACGGCCATCGCATATAGATCCCTAAATCCAGACCAAGCAGTTAAAAAACTAAATGACTTCATGCCACCCATTGAAGATTGGTGTGCTAAAAATAAAATCTCCATTAACGCAGATAAGTCGAAACTAATGATAATTAGGAAAAAGAAGAGGAAGAAACGTGTTACTAGCAAAGTTTCACTCTTCGAAAGTAATGTACCTATTGTACAAAAAGCCGACTACCTAGGCCTCACCATAAACGATAGGTTAAACTGGAATGATCATGTAGATAAAATCAAGAACAAGTCCTATGCAGCATTCTCATGCCTTAGATCACTTCTCAACGCGAACTCAAAGTTACCATTAAACATAAAAAGACTATTGTACATCTCCTGTGTTCGACCAATCATTACTTACGCCTGCCCGGCCTGGAGATGCCTTAACAAAACACAAATAAACACACTAGAGATCATACAAAACAAAATAATGCGAAGAATCACAGGTGCACCCTGGCACATCAGCAATAAAGCACTTAGAAGGGACCTCGAGCTAGAAACAATCAGTGAATATATGAACAAACTAAGCGCTAAATTCTATAGCGCAGCCATGAACAGCACTACAGCTGACTTCAACCAAATTTTCGAAAAAGAACTCATACACGACATCAAAAAACATAACCCAATCACAAACTTCTTATTATCAGACATGATATTATCTAAACACTTTAAGATACAAACAAACAAATAACATACACAAACACACACAGATATGACTATAGGCCTACAGCGAACCCGGTGAAGGAGCAACCTTACTCTGTAGGGTCCGATCTGGGCAAGCTGTAGGCCATTAAAACTAGTACGACGAGCAACCCGGCACGAGCGGTAATCACCGGGACGGCCGGGTCGTCGTTTTAACAGAGACTAACTCCAAACACATGCAACACCCATACCCATAAATATGATTGTATAAATTTTTTAGTTTTAATTATATTATATTGTTAGTATACCCAAATATGTAAATAATGTAAATATATGATTTCTATATGACACCAATCACTGTAAATAGATTAGCAGAGATCAACTCTAGATAACGCAAACATCTTGCTGTATGACTAGTTTAAAATTACTTTAAACGATAATTTGTAAATAATGTAAATATATGTTTTTTTTTAAATTTCCAACTGTTATAATTTATCTTAATACTTGCTTATATATAATATGGACTAATGGGACCTCCCCTGTAACTTAATATATAGATAGCTAACATATGTTAGTAAATACTACTCTTCCCTCCCTCCCCCTGAACCACTGCCATAAGTCTCAGTCGCCCAAGGGCCAGATACCAGACGAAGTAGTGAGGTGCCCGCATCCGCGGGCAGGTACTACAGAAAATCTCATATCAAGTCAAGTCAAAAAGTTCCTTGCCCGATGTGAATGACCATGGAACAGTCTAAGTAACACTCTATTATAAATCACTGCCCCTCCCTGAAGGAGACTTACCACTGATTTTGCCAATTCGGATTTTTTCTCTGGGTAAGGCGCTCCCTTAAGAGAGCTGCTGTTTAATGGCGTTGAATATTCGTTTAAGAGTGTGTGATGATTAAATCTTGTTATTCACACAAAACAAGTACTTTTCGAATTACATTGATTGAATGAATGTGAATCGCTGAAGCAATTATAGCACAGCTCATTTTTCTTCACCAAATCAATAAATAACCCTTATTTTTATTTGTTCCGATAATTTCCCTTTTTAAAATTCATTACATTGATATAATGCATGTGATGGAGATTTACAAACGAAACATAATTTTTGAAATTTATTGGATTTAACTAAAAAAGATTTCGACTGATCAGAATTATATTTACATGGGATGTTAGCATTAATACCATTTAAAATTTCGTATCTTCTTTCTAAAAATTCCAAAACGGTATCAAAATTCGGCACTTCATTATCTTTAAGAGTTAATTTAAATTGTTTACAAGTTTCGTGGTCTAATTTATCCAGAATGATATTTAATAATAATACATTAAAAAGTTTATCTCTAGCAAATTCTAGTATTTTTAATGATCTAAGATTTTTCTTGATATTGTCCAAAATGTTTCAAAACTACCCTAGCAGATTCTTTGTTTAATAGATTGCAATTTAAGAATGTTTTTGACACCATAGTCAACAATGAGTCTTTTGCTTTCATATCGCTGTGCTCTTGGCGAACAAAGTATCCATTTTTCTTGTTTAAGAATCGGAGTGATCAATTTTAAAAAAATACTAATAATTTTTTCAATCTTTCCTATCCACGAAAATGTAGGTCAATTTTTTTTTATCTTTATTACTTTTTGTAATATTGCCTTTGAAACTCAAGTCACTTTCTACCTTTGAGTAAGGGAGGAAGGCAATTTCCACCCCCAAGTTCATTCTCCAAGAGACGATTGCGGTCTAATCTTCTCCGTATGTGGTCTTGGTCTTGCTCCCTCCCTCCCAAATACTTTTACTCTGTTCTACTCTTTTTGAAAATCCTTTTCTCTCTCTGTCCTTTTGAAGAACTGATATGGGGAGCTTTTATAAGCTTGTAATTTATTATGGAAATTATATTCGCTGATAATTCGTTCATTCTACATACATTTTATTTATTTAGTAGTAATACTTTTTCTTGTTTTTATTCATTTTGAGAGTGGAATTTATTTTTTAAATACATTATTCCCCCTTTTTTTTAAACTTTTTTCCTTGTTTTTTAAAGATGTTTCAGAATTAAAGAATTTAGCTTCTGAATAAAGTGAGATTAATTAAAATCGAGACAATGACGTAAAGATATTCCAATATACTATAAAGCATCACAAAACTGCAGTTTTCCTTTTTAATATATATATATATATATATATATATATATATATATCGAACATTCATTTGTAGGTTTAAAAAAACATTTACATTATAAAAATTTAAAAAGTTGCGATTTTTTCATTCCATAAATAGTTTTAATTACTCCAATAGCTGTGATAGTTTGTTTTTCCACGGTAAGGAAAAAAAATTAGCTAGTACACAAGAGCACACATCATCCAAACGTGAACAAGCACTTAGCCCTGTGTTTAGGGCTTTAATGTACATACACAAGAACACTAAGTATTATGAAAATTTTATTTAAATCAGTGAATGAAGAAAAATGTGAAAATATACGCATGTATTGTAAAATTCCTAAAAAAAAGGAAGTCAAAGAACATTAGTGGACATAATTAATATTCACGAGAGAAAAATAAAAACGGTATCAAAATATAATGAACCGCTGCTTAGGAACGCAACACTGAAAATATTGAAACCAGTTTGATTGCCAGATGAAATAGAAAGAATGAGGAATGTGAATATTATAAACACCACGAAATTTCATCACGATATATTAAAAAATAAAAATACGTTGTAATACTTAGAGTTAAGCTTCTCTTTGTTACTTCAGACAGTCAAACTGGTTTTGATGTTTTCAGACCTGATTCCTTAGTTGATTCACTAGATTTTGATACCATTAGTCTTTTTTTATTGCTTTAACATTAATCTGTAATTCCTAATTAATACACTTTTTGAAACTTTTTTTAGCAATATTCTAAAAATATATATTAAAACTACTAATTATGCAATATCTTATGTATTTAATAACGAGAAATTTTTCGAATTCCTATTAAAAGTGTGTAATGTAATTTTAATTCACAATTTTTCGCTCTTTTATATTGATAGAACAAAGTATGTAATCAATGTGTTATTTTAATTTCTCTTCCCTGACCCTCTTTTGCCATTCATGGAGAAGAGTTTTCTGAGTAGAAATTTCTGCACTGCAAACTTTAATTAGTGTAGTTATAGTTAATTAAAATCCGCATTAGCATTACATGGAGAGGAAAAACACGAAAACCTCCCAGGGTTAGTGATAAAATTTTGTAAAGTAAACTTGTCTCAATCGTTATGTTGTAAGTTTTAATGAAAATCAATAAATGCCTTTTCTTTCAAAAATTTCGGTATTGTACTTTTTTATAAATTAATTTCGATTTTTTTGATAAATCTTTATATTAATTACAGTGAGCAGCTTCACAAATCTATATATTAAAATTTAAAATAACATAGAATTGTTTTAGTTTGTTGTTTTTAATGATCCATCGAAATGATCTATTAGAAAAATGGTACAATCTTTAAAAAAATTGAAAAAAATTAATTAAAATTAAAAAAAAAGGTTGTGAAAAATATATGTATTTAAATTGTAATTGAAAGAAACAAATTAAAAAAGTAATAAAAAAATAAAATCTTGAACTCAAGGTTTTACTTTAACATAAAAAGTTTTACAAGTTAGCAAATCAATTTTTAAAAAAAATTAACAAACTTTATTTGATTTATAGAGCAAATATAAATTTATTTTTAATGTAGTTAATTTATATGAATTACTTTCATATGACTACATAGTAAAATTTTATAAATTTAAATACTCTGGTTATTATTAGTTCTCTAAATAATCAAATCAAAATAATAAATAATTCAAGATATAATTAGAAAAAGTGCATGTTAAATAAAATGATAAAACCATTTTGAAAATAAATAAAGCCGTTTTAGAGTTTAAAAAAATTATTTTTTAAGTTTTTCTTAGAAGGAGAAAAAGCATAATGTAGAGTGAGTCTCTTCTGAAAGCTAGTTGACCCCCGTAGGTTGCAATTCTCCCTTTTCTCTGACAGTGGTTAGTCGATTAGTTTCGGATTACTTAACACCCCAGGAAGTACGCGCACCCCCACCAAAAATGTAGGGGAGGCAGTGGAACGGGTTTTGGAGGTGCTATATTTTTCGTCCCTATTCGGGACTAACTCTTACTGAAGGTTAGAAGGGAAATGGAGAGGCCTTCTCACAGTATCCTTTGGCCAAGGCTGTGCTAATGCCTTGAACAACGGTGCAAAATTATCGTCTGATATTTCGATTAATTTAACTTCCCTTAAGGATCCACGTAGGTAATAAAGTTTTTCATTTTCTGAAAGTTCCGGATCTTCATTTATTATAATAGTGAATTGGCATTTAAATAAATTCCACTCTTCTATTTCACCGCTAAAAATGCGAAGAGGAATTTTCGGTAACTTTATAGAAGCTCTTCTACCCAAGTAGCACTCAATATCGATTGATCTCGAAAAAACTTCGCTTACGTCGTCGATCGATGTTCTTCCGAAACATCGATCTATGTAAAAACGTCAGATTTTTTTTATATTGTACGACATTGTAAAATTTATATAGATCGATATCTCAATAACGCCGTAGAATGTCGAGTTTGAAAAAACCATATTCCACGGCATTTACAGATACAGTAGAATGTCGATGAATATTTTTATCACATTATTCGTACAACAAATATTAATAAGCATTTAAAGATGTGGCAGAACGCCGATCGATAATTTTAATACGTTATTCAAGAAATTTTTTTCACTGGATATTATAGGATATAGGTACATGTCTGTTAATTATTTTATATGGTTTTGCACTTCAGATTTCATTTCGCTAATTATATTCCAGGCTGTACAGTTGCAGATTTAATTAATTTGATTTATAATGAGTAAAAAAAATCCTTCATTTTTTGTCCAGGATAATTTGAAAAGAACTGATGCTCTGCTCAGTCTATGCCTATTTAGCAGAAAATTAATCATTTCCTTGCATGCTAGACAATAAGCATTCTGCAAACTAGTGAGCACAGATTTAATATTGCCTTAGAATAAAATATCTGCAAGTATTTAAGTCATACTTTCAAAATTCAAGGTGTGTAGCCAGATTTTTCAAAAAAAAAAAAAAAAAAAACAAATAATAATAATAATAAGCACCCAAAAATATTTTTAATCAGTTTCCAAACAATAAAAATATATATATAATTAGGATTTGAGCAGTAATAAGCTTAAAAATTAATTAAGCATAAAATAGGTGAAAAGGAATAAGTAAGCACTGTAGATGGAACGTAAGAAGTGAATATTAATTTAAGGCATGATAATTATTTCCAGCTCAACCATGATTTATAAATCAAAGACAACTCGCTTGTTTAAAAATTACCACATTTAACATGTATGTAAATTAGTTTTCTTATTTTTTAGCATTTGCAAGGTACATTTGATCTTCAGACAGGATTCAGTCACTGAAAATTAATAATTTAATATATTGCACAATAGCACTAAAAACTCAAAAAATATTAAAATATTATGGGTTCAATAAAATTTACACTTCTGATATGAACGTGCTTTGCAATATAGAAGGTGTGAATGCAGAGGAATAAAACAAAAAGTAGCTATGAATATTTTATTTGAATAAACATTTCAAAATTTATTAAAACAAATTGGCACATTCTAAGGTCTCCAAATCCAAAGAATTGATCACGTCAATTATCTTAGGTTTTCGTCCTTCCCAATCAGTGGCTGAAGCAGACCTTCCCAAATTTTTCCGCAAGCTCTTGGTCTCAAAGCGTTCGAGAACTGTAGCTGGAAGCAAAACATTGAGTAATATTATAACATTTAAAAAATAAAAACTGAAAGACTAACAAAACACAATTTATTAATGAGTATATAACGAAACTTATTGAACTAAATTGAATAAGGGCTTTGAGCAATGATTCTCAACATTTTTTTTTTTTGTTGTTGTTACGGCACACTTTTAACCATTTCGAAATTTGACGGCACACAATGAAAAAAATTAGATTTAAAGTTGTTTACTTACCTACAACACACTGTGTTAAATAGTTTGTGATA
The DNA here is from genome assembly GCA_949128135.1 of Parasteatoda lunata. NCBI lineage: Eukaryota > Metazoa > Arthropoda > Arachnida > Araneae > Theridiidae > Parasteatoda > Parasteatoda lunata. Next base: position 90,830,123 of record OX421979.1, on the reverse strand, counting down.
ATAATAAGTACTACAAAAGCCCGTTTATTAAGGGATTAATTATTTCTTTTGACTGATTTTTTATTAGTTAGTAACAGTTATTTTTTCTTCTTCTTTTTGCAAGTTATTAATTGTTAGCTTGTTTTCTATAGTTATTAACTGTTATTTTTTGTGATTTCTTGTTTACTAGTTTTTTGCTAATTATTAATTGTTAGCTTTTTTTTTTTTAGTTATCCTTTCCTAATTTGTTTTTTTATATAGGGGAGAGTCGGGTACCCCCGCCCAATGTCAATTTCATATGTATAGAATATTTTTTCAAGTCAATGGGCCATCAGTCAATAATTGTTATATTAAAAAAAGATTATTTTCCAAGTTTCAAGTATTTATGCAGCTGGTAACATGGTAAACAATAGTTTTGAAAATATGTTGAATACAGTTGTCATGATATTAAGAAAAATTGGTTGAATGTTTCGATTAAACTTCATTTTAATATTAAAAAAATAATTTTTTCTATACATAAAGCATTAAAGTATGTAGTCTTAAGTTTAGTTTGCACAAAGAACGAAGTTTATTTGTGAAAAATTGTTCGAGTAATTACAAATTTACAAAAAAATTGGATTTCGGGTAGCCCCGCTCACATGAATGTTAGGTATCACAGCCCACTTTTATTTCGTCGATAAAAGTACGGTTCCAAAGATTTACTTAAATTAAATTATTTTCTTTAAATATTTAATATAAGTATATATTAATATTATAATATATTAATATACATTAATAATAATAAAAAATATGACATTTGTTGTTAATAAATGATAGAATTCACTAAAAGTATATAAATATGTAATAAAAAAAATGATTTTGTGATAAAAATTATAAATAAGGTTTATCTATTGTCAATACATTGGTCATTTTCATTTACACCTGAAAAAACAATCAAAAAACATAATTTTTGTAACTGGGCGGGGCTACCCGACACATTTTAAAAAGAGCTGAAAAACATGTTTTTTAAATTTCAATTTTTTTAAGTTAAACTATTCTTTTTTTGGTCTATTCTTTTTGTATTATTTAATTAAATGATAAAACAATAGAAACATACAAAAATCTTGATTATTACTCAATATTATACAGAAATATAAGCAATAGTCCTTAAGTGGGCGGGGCTACCCGACTCTCCCCTATTTGGTTTTTTTTTAGTTAGCCTTTGTTAATTTGTTTATTGATTGCATAGCTTACTTTAATGATCAAGTTTTATTTCCATCTGTAAGTTAATATTTAGCTTGCTTTCCTTAGTTAATTAATCATTTTAATAGTCATTAAATTTCCTACTTATTTCAAAAATTGTTTAAAACTATGTGTCAAAGACAATTTTAATTCTCTCATCTATTTTAAGATTGTCAGAGACAAGGCAATCCCCGACAAAGATGCTCACACGGTTAAAGCTTAGAAAAATTATAAAAAGTATATATATATATATATATACTTTTTATGAACATTTCAAGAATTTGGCAGTACAAAAAAGTACCGCGGCACAGCGGTAGAGAATCACTGGCTTAGAGAATCAACACACGGATCAAAAAAGGGCATGCTGCATTAGACACTGTTTTGTAAAACTGTCTGAATATTCAAGCGGCAATGCTGTTTTTTTGATTAAGTAATAAATCTTTAACAACAAAAAATACTATAATAAAAAGCTTATCAGTTCAGCTTTAATTGTATTTCTTAATACTCAATTTTACTTCTATGTATTAAAGAAAATTCTCTTAAACTATTGTGAATACACAAAAAGTACTGAAGTTGAAAATAAGATTTATTTTTAAAATTTAGATCTGATATTGATTACTTATGATTGCATATACTTAGAAGTATAATTAAACAAAAGCTCAAACTTATTATAAATACACTGCACTTCCAAATGCATTCTATTCCTTAATGTAATCGTTTTTTTCTTCTTTTTCCTTCTACAAAATTACTTTTTTTTTGTGATCAGATCCAAAAACTATTGACTTACAACTGTGTTAGACTTAGAAAATTAAGTTTTTCAAGCCTCTCTCTCTCACTCACTCTTTTAGTTCGGATTTCTGAAACTTTTTTGCAATATTTGGTTTCCTTTACATGGGAACAAATTTTTATTTTGTATTTTTCAAATAGAGAGAATCTCTTCCTAGCATTATTTTTAAATTAAATTTAATTATAATGCTGCCTTTAACTACAGCTTGCAAAGATAAAAATCGACTGATGATATATATCTATACATATTAAAAAATTGTGAGTATACACAAAAAATCCTGAATAAACTTAGAAATGTTAAGGATTAACTGCAGATTAATGTTTGTAAAATTTAATACAAAAAGAGAGGAATTCTAAATATTTTTATTTATTATTAGCAATTGGAATTGTTATTCAGATTAAAAATTGTTTAAATTTTTTTTTTCTTAAAGCATTTAAAAACTGGAAGGAAAAAAATATCACATATATATATTAATAAAAATAAATAATATTTTAATCAACAATTTTACCCAAATGACAATAGTGATGACAGGCACTCTTTCAAATGACTTTCTTTTCGCCTCAGTCAAAATACCGGCATATGCTGTCAAAATACCGAATCTGAAAACAAAAGTTTGTTAATTTATTCAAACAACTACAAGACAATACAAATTATGTTAAAATTTAATCTAAAAGAGTATTAAAATCTTTATATCAGCTAGCCCACTTTCAAGTATTATTTATATGTACACTTGTTAAAAATAAGTAAAATAGATGCTATCAACAACTCCGCAGCTGATACATTGCTTAAAATGAAAGTCACTATCAGTTGCTTAAATCAGATTTCTGATGCATCATCTAAAACAAAAGTCATTATATCGGCTTGCCGATATATGTGTTATATAGATATTTTGAGATACATAGATTTATTGCCCAGTCCTATATAGAATAATCATTTAAACTCTATAGAATAATCATTAACTATATAGAATTATCATAAGATTAGACATTACAAAATTAATTTCTACACATTAATTTTAGAATGAATCAATCACAGCTAAGTTATAATCTTATTTAATAAGAATCACACATAGACCTGTTGTGTTATATATATATATATATATATATATATATATATATATATATATATATATATATATATATATATATATATATATATATATATATATATATATATATATATACCTGGTCTGTCTAGGTTTTTCTGTGAGGTACCCCTTTTGTGAAAAATTTAGACATAATATGTGAAAATTAAAAAATCAACACAAAAATATGGATTTATCATTTCTTACGAGACACAAAAATAAAATCTTAAGAAAAAGTATTTTCTGAAACTATATCTAATTTTATTCAATTATATGTCATTTTAATTTCATTTTCTATTAATTTTATTATAAAAACATGGAAGACCATTGAGTATTTATTTCAGTTTTTTATTAAAGTCAAATGAAATTTTAGTTTTTTCTGATTATAAATATTTACTGATTATAACTTTACAATAGGTAAGATATATATATTTATATATGTTTAGTAAATATATGTGTGTGAAAACGAAAAAATTAATAAACTTGTTACTTTTATATTACTGTATTTATACTTTATAATGCTTGGGTTAAAAATTGTGAAACATTACGTATTTAACAGTAAAGAAGATTCAAATATGTATTAGTGATAATGTGTTATTTAAACATAATAAAAAATACATATAATAAAATTAAAATAACTTTTTAGATTTATTTCTATTTTTAAGCTTATACAACACTTTTTAATAAATAAAAATATTTATACAGTGAAACTTAAAGTTTATGACCACAAAATGAAAAAACCCAAATTCCCCCGGGTTTTTTCAATAAAACCCAGACGGGTTGGGTTTTTTCAAAGCGTGAAAAACAATCAAATATTTAATTAGAAAAGCTTTGATCAATATTTTCTAATCATTATCTTAGAAACTTATAAGTTTTAGTTGTTGCGCTCTTATCCAAATTATACTTCAGTTTTTAAAGTTATTTTAAAAATTAACACATTTTGATATTATTTTTGACAATCAAATTTTCCTTTTTTATCTATAAATTTTTTTTATAATTTTCAGCAAACAAAAAATTCTTTAAAGAAGTTTTAATAAACATATAAATCTCTATTTTGATTTTGAGCCTTTAGTGTCTATTTTAATTTTCCTTTAGTATATTCTTGTTACATAACAAACACATATCATACTTTATACATAACACATATCTTACTTGATATCTGACAAATTTAAAAATTGTAGAAGTAACGAATAACAATCATTCCTGTACCATAAACTAAATCTTATATTAAGAACTTTTATATAGAGAATTATATTACAAGACTGGATTAAATGTAGGTAAATAGAATATCATTGTTTTCAGAAATTGAAAAGTTAAACTTATTTCTTTTTTTAAAATTGTTTAAAATTTTCATACTGCTTATTTTACTTTTAGACGTAATTTTAAAGTCTATATAACCTTTTACAATTCGCTTACATTAATATTTTGATAAATTATGTATACTTATATCATTTTGAGCACAATTTTTAATGTTTTAAAACGAATTAACTGTTAATAAGCACACAGAATTAACGTTGACAGACTTAATTTTTATGAAAAGTATTTATACACTCATAACTACAATGCTATGAACCTTGTTCACACAATAAATGACATTAGAAAGATTTCATCTTACATAAAATTATTTACGAACCTAGTGAATTTATTTAATAAAAATTAGATAGATTGTAAAACATAACATTTAACATCCCAGCAAACAAGAAGTAAACAATTCAGAACAAACAACTTTGACAATAAATTTACGACATTAATTAGAAATTATTCCGATAATAACATTTAAAATTAGCGAAAAGTTAAAAACTACTTACTTAATTATAATTCAAAACCAGCTAGATATGATTTTTTATAATGGAATGTTCTTTCGGTAATGTAGGCTTAACCTAAATATAAAAGTGAAACATTGCAATTAGAAATGAAGACCTGACACAATATTAATAGAGTTTATATAAGTAAATAGAAGATGAATAAACTTTGCTTACCTAAATTAAATCAGTAAGGTGACTTTTGACGACAATATTAGGAGATATAACACGCGAAAAATTCATATGTCGTTATTCATGGATCATGGTAAAAACATGGATCGTAAAGGGTGACGTTAGAGCTGAGGATCACGTGACAAGCGGATAAACTTTGTTGATAACATTATTGAGATCGCTTCACCTTCCAATCCCGTTCCATATCGTTATCATGGCATTCTATTTTTTACTTTCACTAATATGAGCAAGTATAAAGAAATTTTACTCATTTTTATCTTTCTAGCAAATATTTTGAACTATGGAACTAAAATATATTTAATATAGAGTGTTTTAAGAAAAATACTTTTAAAGTTTTATTGACGGAATTCATTCAATAACTTGCTCACAGTATCTATATTCCTCCGCTTTCAAAATATTGATAGGAACGGCCACGGCATAGATCGATATTTCTGTGCTACTTGGGTAGTTTGATCACTTAATATAGGACGATTTTCATACATTGAACTTTCAATGTTTTGATTTGTAACACATACAGTTTTAAATGTGAGTTTATTAACCTTTTGCTTACTGCTGGTACAGCATGTGGACCACATGTGATGGCACAACATGGAATACCATAAGCAAAGGATTAATAGAGATTTTTAGGCTTACCTCTTGTTTTTGAATCTCCTCATTAATTTGAGACAGCAGTAACTACTCCTTTTCTTCTAGCTCATCCTCATTGAGCATTTTATAATACTCATTTTTTAGAACATCGAATTTCTCGTGGATATCAGTCACAATATAAAGGAAGACTTCAAGTTCGAAAATATCCAGTTCAGATTGTTGGGCTGCTTCCATATGAGAGCATTTGATATTTCTGCCAGTTGTCCTCTTAAATTATCACGATTACGATTTAAAGAGGCAATGCCCCTACTTCTATGAAACGATGATTCGCTGTCATTGTTTGACATTACAGTAGATATTGTTTGGCTTGGGCTTGTAGTGATCAATTATTATGATTTGACCTCCGGGTCTCTAGGACCAAAAACATGGAGGGGTTTTATGAGAGGCTGCAGCAGTGGACTATAAGATATAAACAAAATTTTTATTTAATATAAGAAAAAGCAAAGCGTCCTTGGCGGACTGGGACGGAACAGCTGACCCGCGTTATTCTCTGTGCAGAGAGAGAATAAAATGATAATTTCCCGTGGAGCGTGATGAACGGCACCTCCACCCACTCATGATCTTTTAGAAGATCGTGTGTGGGTGTCAGTATTTTTCTCCGAATCGAACATATCTTATTTAGCGTTAACAAATGTTAAAGAATGTAAAGATTTCAACATTGATAAAAGTAAACAAACAAAAAAAAAAAAAAAAAAAAAAAAAGAAAAAAAAATAAGCAACGTCACCGAATTAATATTTTGAAAGCTGTCTGAAATCACGTGTTTATTTTGTTTATCGATATAAATAAAAAAAGTGTTTCCATAATTTTAAAGAATGCTAAGATTTCAACAGTGATAAAAAAAAATAATGTAGAAGCAACATCACTGAATTATTATTTTGAAAACTGTCTGAAATGACGTGTTTATCCATAAAAATTAAAAATGTGTTTCAAATATTTCGACAGTGATTAAAATAAAGAAAGAAATAATAGAAAATAATAAAACTATTATAAAATGTTTAAAAAGATTTTGTAAAATGTATTGTTGCTATAACATAAAAAAAATGTTGTATCAATTAACAGCATTATAATTTAAATGTAACCGATAAATGCTTAAAATTTTCTGCTGTACAATTTTCCGAGAAATAACATTCTAAAGAACTTCTTTTTAATTAAAATAAAAAAAGTTTTTTGTATGAAGAAATATTTTAATGGTTATTTCATAATTTGGATCTTTGGTAGTTGGGTGGTTCTTTGGAAACATGACAATTCAGACCAAAACACTTCTTCAAATTTAAGGTCTTTAAAATATTCTATAAATTTTTTTTGTATACTTATTTAGTTATATTTATTAACATCTTACAGACAACAGTGTAGTTTATTGATATTTGCTCAAGAAAAAAATAAAATAGAAATTCACCAAATCTGGAATGCCAAGAAAAGGACATATTAGCTTAGAAGTTTAAAAAACACGAAAACCTTCCGCGGTTAGCCTGATGGCAAGGGGACTCTAACCCAGGATCCGCCTACCACTGAGAATATTTTTCATCAGCACTGTGGTCGAAGCGACTCGGGTGCGGAATTCATATCGACCAACCATCGCTTTGATACGAACCCGGTTCACCTCATTGGAAAGCGAACGCTCTATTCCCTAAGCCACCGACAACCAGTCTTAAAATGTTTCTCAAAAGTTAACCAAAATCTTAGCACTGAAGAGGTCTTCTTACTGCACGTAAGGCTTCACTACTTAAAATAACTACGCGCAGTTTCAAGGGGACACAATTTCTTGAACAAATAGTTATCAAATCAAAGAAATAGTCTTTTTTAGTATCTTATGATTTGAAATTGCCTATATCACGTATCTCAATAACCAACTTCAAGCAAAACATTATTCAAGGATTGACAATGCATCAAATTACTCGATATCGTCATACATAACATTTATTCTCTCTCTCTCCCTCTGTATATATATATATATATATATATATATATATACAGTAAAACCTCTCTACAACAATATTTTGGGGTTCAAATAAATATATTGCTGTAGAGGGATATATTATTATATCGAGGGCCTACATACTTTGGGGACACAATAAGATTTTTTAAAATTTTAATGTTATATATGTATTAACTATAAAAATACTTACATGTTATATAAAAATTTAATTTGAAGAGTGGTAATTATGGTTAAATATGAAATCAGGTAGGAATGTTACATCTGTGACTTCTTAAGAGATAAGGGAGGCAATTCTAAGAATGGAAGGTTTTGGGGTGGTGTATGTACATCAAGGATGGGGTATTGAAATCTAAATACAAAAGACATTTACTGTGATAAAAAGAAATAAGATAAGTACATAATCAGCAGTGAGACGTCTCTAGTCAGAAAAAGACCAAAAAGAGGGCAAAATATGATAAAATAAGATTTTTTACATTATTTAAAAACCAATAATAAAGGGAGAAAATAAGGTTGAAATTTTTTAAAAAATTCGTTTTACAGGGGTTTATTGCTTTAGAGAATATCGCAATATTGAGAGGTGGATAACATTAATTCATATGCAAGTTTGTCGGGACTACGTAACATTATTGTAATAGAGGGAGTTATTGTTGTATCGGATATCGTTGTAGCGAGAGTTCACTGTATATATAAATATAGCAAGTTAGAATTAAACATCTCTTCTTCAATTGATAACAGGTGTACATCTCGTTGGCGAGGAATGGAATTCATTTCGGTCACAAGCATATTTTGCATTTCATGTTTCACACCTTACAGTGGTTTCGAAAGAAGAGAAAGAAATGACAGGAAACCATGTTGTTTGCCGTACATGTGGTCTGATAATATCTGATAACATTGTCACCACGAGAGTCGCGATAATCTCACCAGACGAGATCTTAAACAAATATTTAATTGTTAAGCGATTGACCAAGAGCTAATGTCGTGACTCAAATGCATGCTTATATATCTTTGATTCTTTTAGTTTTACCTCAGCATAAGTAAACACTATGTATGTGGAGGCAACGTCGACAAATATATATATATATATATATATATATATATATATATATATATATATATATATTTCATATATATATATATATATATATATATATATGAAATATATATATATATATATATATATATATATATATATATATATATATATATATATGAAATATATATATATATATATATATATATATATATATATATATATATATATATATATTTATATATATATATTTATATATATATATTATATATATATATTTCATATATATATGAAATTTGGTATGGATATAGCGTATTCCATGATAATAAAGTATGCAAAACAAAAATGAAAGTGCCATTCACTGGCAAGATCTATTGCCAATAAATCCAATGTAGTCTGAACTTAAGGATAAAAGATGACAATAAAAGTGAAGCTTGTACAGTGTGTGTTGCCTCTAGTATGGTGTATGGTCACCCCTGACAGACAGACAGCATGCACAACGAGTATGCATGCTGTTAATAAGGGAGTTAAGGAGGACTTGTGGAAGATCCTCCCATTCTTCCTCCAGAGCAATTTTTAACTCCAGAATGGTTCTGGGGGGAGGTTGGCGTATCGCAATAGCTCTCCTAAGAGCATCCCAAGCATGTTCAATAGGATTCAGGTCAGGGGATTTGGCTGGCCATTCCATTCGTTGATTATCCCCGCTCTCCAGATACTCATCAACCATGAGAGCCCTATGTGGTCGCGCATTGTCGTCCATAAAAATGAACTCAGGGCCAACAGCGCCCCTGAAAAGATGCCCATAGGGCTTTAGGACCTCCTGCCTGTGCCTCTGGGCATTCACGGAACCACTAATAAACACATGGAGCGGTGTGCGGGATATATATATATATATATATATATATATATATATATATATATATATATATATATATATATATATATATATATATATATATATATATATATATATATATATATATATATAATCTGTTTCACCGCCGCTCTTCTTTTTTTAGCATGGAGTAAAAAAAAAAACGATTATTATGTTGAGAATTATCAACTGTTACTTGAAGTAAAAATTAATCATGTGAGCCGATCCGCAACCTACTAAAATGCAACAACGTGTTTAATTTCGACGTGTAGGAAAGTTGTTAATTTTCTGGTATGAACATAAAACAAGATTTCTTTCAAAGCTAAAGAGAGATTTTCTTTAAATAATAATTTGTTGTAGTTTGTAATTTACTCTCTCGATTCTACATTTTATAAGCGCGTGCCTGAATTGATGCCAAAAGTGGCAACAAAACTGTATAAATGTAACATGAGACGAAAGTATTAATAATAATATATATATTTATCTGTTTCGAATTTTGACTATTATTTCTTTAAGATGATCGTTACATATTATTAGCAAGTAAAATACAATACTAAAATAAACAGAAAACGTAAAAAGGATATATTCAATAAACAATAGAATTTTTTCATTAAATTTTAAGGAAAAAATCGTTGATGTTTTAGAAGAAAAGGCGAAATACAAAATTTTAATATAATTTATAGTAGTATAATGTGTAGTAATTGGAATATAAGTATATGAATATATAGTTTCTAATAAGAAATTTAATTCGAAGGAAGTGGTATATTTAAAATTTGATTTCTATTTTGTTATTTGACCAATTTTATTCAAATTGTGTTTTTTTGTCTCATGAAATTATGCAGTTTGAAACGGTGTACAAATTTGTACTATATCTTGAATTCAGAATATTTTGACTATTAAAAAATAAAATTATAAATAATTATCAAAAATTATTTTTTGTTTGGAATTATCTTTGGATAAATGAATTTTATAATTGTGGATAAAATTTTTTGATTTCGTTTGATTAGTCTTTGAGACATGACGAAATACGCAAAAATAAAAATTAACATTAAGGGGACAAAAGTATTGACCGCTGTCCTTACTAACTATTGGGACCATATTTTTCAGATTGCAGCTATCATATATTTTTGGGGTAAAGAAAAAAAGGTAAGGAAAAAAAGACATGTTTATTCAATGTAAGTATTTTTTTGTGCCTGATTTTGTAACTTAAAATATCGCGCATATATATCTTTGTTTTATATATTTTTTTAACTTGGGCTAAATTGTTTTGAGTGATTAATCAAGATAATCTAATTTCCCAGTAAAACACATAATTTTACATGTTTTTCTGTAAAAACTTTAGTAAGATAGAAAATATTTTTGTTCTATAAATTAAGAAGGTAAAATATTCAACGGAAAAAATTCTCGAATGAAAACTGCCAATAGTTATAATTTAAAAATTAATTTTATTCAAGGTAACACACATAACAAAAAGTTACGCGTGTTACTGTTACATAGGTTAGAGTAGAGCCCCTGAATAAGATAGGATAGTATAGGATCCTTATAGTATAGGAGCCTTAGGTTAGAGGTACTTATACACGTTATTTATTTATTTTTTTGAAAATAAAAAATTGAAATCATGTTCGTACATTTTTCATAACCGCCAAAAATCACAAATAAGGAATTGTAAGATTCAGGCTTTTTTTAAAACCAGGTCTGTATAAGCATTAATAAGAAAGCAGCATAATAAGACGATAATTTTGAAACTTTTGGGAGTTGTTTTCCTAAACTTTTATTTGTTTTATGTTTAAGTGGAATATTTCGACTGCATTTGCTGAATTATTCTAAAATGGATAAGTCTAAAATAGTCTCATTATCTGGAGCTAAAACAATAAGAAGTTGGAGAAAAAAGCATCGGATCCTGCACTTCAATGGCAAGAAAATAATATGATTGAATTCTTACAGAAAGAAAAAGTAAATAAAATTAGTGCTCTTGAGAAAAAACAGCATAGGGCCAAAGGTGCAAGAAAGGTACGAAAATACAAACACAAGATAAAAGAATAGAAGAGGAACGTAAGTTGTATAATAAACAGTATATTGAATTCCAAAACTCTGTAAAATAAGCTCTATTTAGTCATTAAGAAAAGTATTTCGCAAATCGTTTAAGAGTTAACATACTTTGCCGAGAAAGAAAATTACTGAAGTATTTGTGTTAGCTAAGAGAGTTAGACTTGGACTTTCAAAACAGATTGACAATGATGTAAATGGTTCATCACTAAGTATTTCAGAGGAACTTAATTATTAATAAATAATTTTTTCATACTATGCTTGTATTGAAACAAGAGTTGGTAGTCTGGATTAATAAGGAAAAAACCTGGCAATAAAACGAAAGAACTATCTAACAATGTTTCTAAAAGAAGCTTATACAGCTTTTTGTCCTGAACATGGTTTAGTTTTCAAAATTTTGTGCCTTACGACCAAAAAATGTATTGCTATTGTAACACTTAGAATCAATGCAAATATCATGAAATTTTTATTCCTTTACTGAAAGGCTAAAATCAAGTTTATGGCAATACATGGTGATGGTAAAAGTATTTGTGTAAATCAAGTGAATGAAATCTTGAATCTAATTGTTGGAAGGGTGCATGTGATACTTACAAAAATTTCTCATTGTTTGTTATATGTTTCTAACCATCTTCTATTGTAGTTTGGCAAGGACGGGAAAAAAATAACAATTGTTACATAATAAAAAAAATATATTTGGGCAAATGTGCAGGAAGAAATTTTTGAAATTACTCTTAAAAATTTGAATAACTTTCAAAAATACATAACAGTGAAAATAATCCAAGCTAATGTTTTCAAAAAGGAGCAGTAAAATCAGGATAGTTATAGTGCGATGATTTTGTAATGACATATTCTTGTAAATATCAAAGTTCAATCAACATTATGCTATTGAGCCTCTGTTTAATGACTCACAGCAGCTGTTTTCTTAGACGATACTTGTTCTTCATTTACAATACATATTTCTCTGATATCGAAGTCAAAGGTAAAAATAGTGTCTGCACTTTTATTTTAAGACTAATTGAGAAGCTGTTTCAAAATGATTTTACTTCAGAAGATAAACTAACAAAAACTTCTTATAGTGATGAGTCAAGTTTGGAAATATATGGTTGAATTATTTCATCTCTTGTCAATCAAAATATTAAAAAAAAATCTTTTGGAAATATTTTACGATATCACATGACAAAAGTGATTTGTATAAGATAGGTGTGTAGTACAAAATCTTGAAAGCAAAGCAAAAGGCAAAATCATTTAACAATAGTGCAAAGCTTACCAATCAACTCGTGCCTAACACAACATATTAGCCAAAAGGAAATAAAGATATTAATTGAAAAGACCAGTCCGTGGCAATGGTAATACAAAGCATAAAATCTATGCACAAGTATCTCTAAACTCTGTGGCGTGACAGCCCATAGCGGGCCAAAGCCTACTGTGCCCATCTCAGTTTTCTTGACCTTTGGGCTCTGGGGTACAGAAGCAGATGTTCCGGTTAGGTGGTCAGCCGAACGCAAAACCCCCAGTGTTTAGTTCCCAAGCATGCTTGGTACTCATTCATCGACCCACTGAAGGGACGAGAAGCTGAGTCAACCTTGCCCGGCTCGAGGATTGAACCCAGGACCTGTGCCACGGGAGCGCGAAGCGCTACCGTTCAGCCACCGGGCGTCGCACAAGTATCTCTAGATACTTGAATAGCATGCATAGATGCACAGATTGTGGCACATAAATAGTCAGTTAGTCAATTTCTGTTCCCTCCTGTTATATAGTAATCAGTAGAGAGCCCATAACTGAAATTAAAACGAGATATACTCTATCTCGGGCACATTATTGATGCAAATGCACCTGCTTATAAACTTAAAATACAATATTTGCTGAAAATAATTGGAAAAGATGCATATTTTTTGTTTCCTGACAGAAATGATTTTGAAGAAATGGAATTGCTATGAAATGATTTTGAAGGAATAGATTGCCCTTGGCGAACAAAGAGCACGGGGCGAGCTCATATGATCAGAAGGTCGGGTCCCCAATCGTGGTTGCCGGGAGAAAAGTGTTGAACCAAGCAGACTCCTCAATTCTGCTTTTAACATGTAAAGTCTATGGCGGGCTTGTCATACTTTGAATCCATTTTTCTTGTTTAAGAATCGGAGTGATCAATTTTAAAAAAATACTAATAATTTTTTCAATCTTTCCTATCCACGAAAATGTAGGTCAATTTTTTTTTATCTTTATTACTTTTTGTAATATTGCCTTTGAAACTCAAGTCACTTTCTACCTTTGAGTAAGGGAGGAAGGCAACTCCCACCCCCAAGTTCATTCTCTAAGAGATGATTGCGGTCTCATCTTCTCCGTAGGTGGTCTTGGTCTTGCTCCCTCCCTCCCAAATACTTTTACTCTGTTCAACTCTTTTTGAAAATCTTTTTCTCTCTCTGTCCTTTTGAAGAACTGATATGGGAAGCTTTTATAAGCTTGTAATTTATTATGGAAATTATATTCGCTGATAATTCGTTCATTCTACATACATTTTATTTATTTAGTAGTAATACTTTTTCTTGTTTTTATTCATTTTGAGAGTGGAATTTATTTTTTAAATACATTATTCCCCCTTTTTTTTAAACTTTTTTCCTTGTTTTTTAAAGATGTTTCAGAATTAAAAAATTTACCTTCTGAATAAAGTGAGATTAGTTAAAATCGAGACAATGACGTAAAGATATTCCAATATACTATAAAGCATCACGAAACTGCAGTTTTCCTTTTTAAAAATATATATATATATATCGTACACTCATTTGTAGGTTTAAAAAAACATTTACATTATAAAAATTTAAAAGGTTGCAATTTTTCCATTCCATAAATAGTTTTAATTACTCCAATAGCTGGGATAGTTTGTTTTTCCACGGTAAGGAAAAAACAATAGCTAGTACACAAGAGCACACATCATCCAAACGTGAACAAGCACCTGTGTTCAGGACTTTAATGTACATACACAAGAACACTAAGTATTATGAAAATTTTATTTAAATCAGTAAATGAAGAAAAATATGAAAATATACGCATGTATTGTAAAATTCTTAAAAAAAAGGAAGTAAAAGAACATTAGTGGACATAATTAATATTCACGAGAGAAAAATAAAAACGGTATCAAAATATAATGAACCGCTGCTTAGGAACACAACACTGAAAATATTGAAACCAGTTTGATTGCCAGATGAAATAGAAAGAATGAGGAATGTGAATATTATAAACACCACGAAATTTCATCACGATATATTAAAAAATAAAAATAAGTTGTAATACTTAGAGTTAAGCTTCTCTTTGTTACTTCAGACAGTCAAACTGGTTTTGATGTTTTCAGACCTGATTCCTTAGTTGATTTACTAGATTTTGAAACTATTAGTCTTTTTTTATTGCTTTAACATTAATCTGTAATTCCTAATTAATACACTTTTTGAAACTTTTTTTAGCAATATTCTAAAAATATATATTAAAACTAGTAATTATGCAATATCTTATGTATTTAATAACGAGAAATTTTTCGAATTCCTATTAAAAGTGTGTAATGTCATTTTTATTCAAAATTTTTCGCTCTTTTATATTGATAGAACAAAGTATGTAATCAATGTGTCATTTTAATTTCTCTTCCCTGACCCTCTTTTGCCATTCATGGAGAAGAGTTTTCTGAGTAGAAATTTCTGCACTGCAAACTCTAATTAGTGTAGTTATAGTTAATTAAAATCCGCATTAGCATTACATGGAGAGGAAAAACACGAAAACCTCCCAGGGTTAGTGATAAAATTTTGTAAATTAAACTTGTCTCAATCAGTTATGTTGTAAGTTTTAATGAAAATCAATAAATGCCTTTTCTTTCAAAAATTTCGGTATCGTACTTTTTTATAAATTAATTTCGATTTTTTTGATAAATCTTTATATTAA
The DNA here is from genome assembly GCA_949128135.1 of Parasteatoda lunata. Taxonomy (NCBI): domain Eukaryota; kingdom Metazoa; phylum Arthropoda; class Arachnida; order Araneae; family Theridiidae; genus Parasteatoda; species Parasteatoda lunata. Next base: position 90,814,602 of record OX421979.1, on the reverse strand, counting down.
TTACAGTGAGCAGCTTCACAAATCTATATATTAAAATGTAAAATAACATAGAATTGTTTTAGTTTGTTGTTTTAATGATCCATCGAAATGATCTATTAGAAAAATGGTACAATCTTTAAAAAAATTGAAAAAAATTAATTAAAATTAAAAAAAAAAAGGGTTGTGAGAAATACATGTATTTAAATTGTAATTGAAAGAAACAAATTAAAAAAGTAATAAAAAAATAAAATCTTGAACTCAAGCTTTTACTTTAACATAAAAAGTTTTACAAGTTAGCAAATCAATTTTTAAAAAAAATTAACAAACTTTATTTGATTTATAGAGAAAATATAAATTTATTTTTAAAGTAGTTACTTTATATGAATTACTTTCATATGACTACATAGTAAAATTTTATAAATTTAAATACTCTGGTTATTATTAGTTCTCTAAATAATCAAATCAAAATAATAAATAATTCAAGATATAATTAGAAAAAGTGCATGTTAAATCAAATGATAACACCATTTTGAAAATAAATAAAGCCGTTTTAGAGTTTAAAAAAATTATTTTTTAAGTTTTTCTTAGAAGGAAAAAAATCATAGTGTAGAGTGAGTCTCTTCTGATATCTTTTGAAAGCTAGTTGACCCCCGCAGGTTGCAATTCCCCCTTTTCTGTGACAGTGGTTAGTCGATTAGTTTCGGATTACTTAACACCCCAGGAAATACGCGCACCCCCACCAAAAATGTAGGGGAGACAGTAGAACGGGTTTTTGAGGTGCTATATTTTTCGTCCCTATTCGGGACTAACTCTTACTGAAGGTTAGAAGGGAAATGGAAAGGCCTTCTCACAGTATCCTTTGGCCAAGAGATTGCCAAAGATTTGCTATATTTTAACCATTAACTATTTCATTTGTTAAAATGAATTGTTTTTCTTCTGTTAATTTAAAATAAATAAATGTTTTAGTGCAACATTTATGACTTTTCAGTTGAAATATTCACAGAGGGCAATACACGTAACGTTCAGTTAACACACGTAACGCACCAGTTTCACCAAAATAAAGAAGTTTTTACTGTTGGAAAATTTTTTAAAAAATCACTAAACACAGCTTCGATATTTTATCTCTCTATAAAAGAAAATTTACACCTTTATTAAATGAATTATATAACACCAGAATTAAATGAATATATTCAAAGTTTCAAATATTCATTATAAAGGGTAACACACGTAACAAAATTTCAGATTTTTTTTTCAACATCAAATTAATTTGCACTTTTAATCTTCTTTTTGAAAACTTAAAACACATATAGATTTAACAACAAATTAAGAAAAACATAAAAAAATATCTAACAAGTTTATTATAATGAGTGTTAAAGTTGAAATATGTCGTGTAAAAGTAACACACGTAACAAAAGAATCGCCCATTAAAGAACTACGCTATTAAATAATACGCTATTAAAGTGTTATGCGTATTAAAGAACTTATAATGAATGATTTTTGCATTATTTATTTACCTTTTGTTTCCGTTAGAATATGAATGAAATGCTGTCTGTCAGATGCTTTTTCATTCTTTCTACTATTATTTTCATTTTCTGCAATGTTCTGGAACTTATATGCAACATACGGCAATATACAATAACAATATGCAATGTACAATAAATGCGATGTACATATCTTTCTTTAAAATTCAATATTTTATTGAATGCATATTTCTTTTCTACTAGTACGCTACCCACGTTCAAAACCCTTATTTCAAAAAAAAAAAAAAATAAAATAAAAAAAATAAATAAATAAATAAAATGTTGTGTTAATGGGTGCATTTAAAAAAGAAAAACTGAAATCAAATTGTGGGGAAAACCTTTTAAAAGTTATATCATTATTTTGCTTCGTGAATGTCTGACTATTACTTGTGGAATTCATATATTAAGAATCATTCATAATTTATTCGTTCAAACTAATAAAAATAGTAGCCTAGATGAATAACACAGAATAAATACTATCATATCCAATCAGGGTTTATTCTGTGAACTGTTGTCTGATAACACAAAGCAATAAAACAGCAATTAAATTAGTAGCATGCTATTGGATAAAGAGTCGTTACGACAGATAGAGAAATCTTTTCTGTTTGGCAATTAGACGGGAAAAGTAGGGGCCGGTCATAAATTACGTATAAATTTTTTTATCGATAATGTTAATCTCTTTTCCTCAATCTCATTAAGTGTTACACTTCATCTAACCCCCTTTGTCACGTGTCACGCCAGATTACATAAATATTTAGCAGCAGTGTAAAAACAGAACAAGTCATAAACCACACAGGAAACTTTTAATTTTTAAATTTTTTTATTGTGTTTAAAAATGAAATTTTAGTTTTCATAAAATTTAAATTTTAATAAATTTGGATTTTAATAAAATTGTAGTTTTATTAAAATTGTTGTTCTAATAAAACTGTAACTTTAAAAATAAAATTAACAATGTTTCAATCACATTTGTGACCATAGTAAGTTGTCCCGTCTGTTCTTATTTTGAAAAAAAGAAAAAAAAGAATATGAAAATATTTAACCAGCTGATTTTGAATGTTTTTACTTTATTCAAAATGTGTCACTTTGCACTTCCTGTTACCTTTCTCATCCCTTTGTCACACGCTGTCACAATTTCAATGACCCCTCCCTCCCTCCCTTCCAAGCGGGACGTCATTTGTGGACATCCCCTTAGTGGATAAGCTTTTTTATAAGAAAAGCAGCCGAAGAAAATAAACAATTATAAATTTGTTTTATTTAAATTAAATTGAGAGGCTTGTATAAAAATTTTTTTTTTATAGAGAAATAGTACTAAATCGTTTTGGAGAAGCGTAAGAAACTGCCATATTATTAGTAACACCAACCATACTTAGTAAATTTTAGTAATTGGCACCACTGGTATTATGGTAGTTGGTGTAGTTCTAATAGGCATAAAATATACTAATATGGGTACTATGCATTACATTAGTATATTTTGTACCTATTAAAACTGCAACGATACTGTGTCTTTTTAAAATAGATAATGTAGAGTGAGGTTTCTATATACCCCTGAAATGGATAAATATCAAAATAGACAGCTTGATTGTGGTAAATTTTGAGAACCATGAGTAGGTTTCGAGCAACAGCATCCTATCAAATGATTCTAAATAAATTTAATTGTCTTTTATTTTTTATTTCATTGGATGAACTATTGACTATTTACTTTTCTTTACTCCGTGCAAAGCCCAGAGTAAAGAAAAGTAAGATATTCAGCAAGTTTAGAATAATTCAATCCGGCGCCAAAATAAAATAAAATTAAATTAAAAATTATCACATGTATATCGAATAATTTTAGAAAAAATTATTTATCTCACCTGATGAAAGCAAAACACGTTATTTTTAATTATTATGTAATACATATACACAAACGATATTTTTATCGGAAAGCTAGTTCCAATCAAACTGAAATTCGCGATCGCAACGAACTATAGGGGGCGTTGTTGTATGTGCCGAATCCCTGCGATTTCCACATGAACAGTCATTCAGTTACACTGGAGACGTCTTTAATGCAGCATGTAGCATTGTAACGTTCCATCTTTATTGTGGCTGATTAAATTTAAAAAAGAAAAATGCTTGTTTTCTTTCTTATGCAAACGAAAACAAAATGGTATCTCCTTTTTTTTTAGAGAAGGAACATTCAGAACACATCGGAAAAATATTTGTAAATAAAGAGGAAAAAATAGGTATATTCTTATAAAAGTTCAAACCTAATGCCTGAGAAATAGTTTTACTAAATTTAATGGTATAAGATGAAAGGCCCATTTAAATTTTAACGTAAAATAAAGAATGCTTACGAAACAAAAAAAGAACTATTCTTTTTTTGTCGCCATTTTTAGTGTTATGAAAATGCGTCTTTGGGACTTGCCAAAAACAAAACAGGATGCAATTTTATTTTTTTAAGAGCGAAATATTTTATGGAGTGAAATATAACGAAAATGTACCAATACCCATAACATGAAACTTTATCTTAGTAAAAGTCCGTTTTGGAAATGTTATTTCATTTTGAATCTTATTTCTTAGAGTTCATAATGGCTATAGAATCAGGTGAGAGAAAAGTTAGTTTTGAATCTATGCTAAACTCTATATCGGCCCATTTTCCACCGAAATCCGATTGACTACTTTGATTTTAAACAAAGTGTTTCATTTTAAGATTTTTTCCAAAAATTTTAAGTGTAGATTGGCGGCACTTAAAAATCTGCCAAATCTGTAGCTGTGGTTAATACGTAAGTACCGAATTTTTCTTCCATACTTTTCTGAATCATATTACTTCAAATATTAGAATATGCAAGAAGTATACATAAACACATAATTTAATACCATTTAATTTTTCAAAAAAAGTATTTTCACAACAATTTTATCAAAAAATGATAAACTAAAAAACGTAAAATAAAGAATTCTTAGGATAAAAACGATTTTAAAAATTCCTCATTTTTCAATAAAAACTTTCGTTTTGTTTCTTTTTTTAAATTCTTATAGTATTTAATCAGGCGTAAAAAAACCATTTTGTAGAGAACGATCAAGAAAGCAAGAAAAAAAATTATTTACAAGCAAATTTTTTATTATAAAAATCATAACACTTACCTGATTTATAAGTCCGGAGAATTCCAAAATGATATGTTCTTTGTTTGAAAACTTTATTCTCAAATAATATATACATAGTTTATCCCTTCATTACTTTTAGGTAACATACCACACATCAAAATTTTATAATTGTAAGATCTCGATATGAATTTTAATATGTAGCTTAAAAACAGAATAGCTGAAATCTAGTTGAAATTCCTTCAAAACTAAAGAACACTTACCAGGAAAACGATAAAAAATTTATTTATAATCAGCACAAAAGATACTTTTTCAAGTAATTCGGATTATTTTTTATTGTTGTTTTCTGAATTATGTAGATACAGAAATATATACTATTCTATGAAGAAGAAGAATATTCTATAACTATTACAGTTCTGTATGGAATTCATTGGAACACATTTATTCATTGGAATGACGAAAGCAATGTTGATTTCATTTTAATTTGTAATGAATTGAAGACAGAAAAATTATTTTACCGCAATACACACATCTGTAACAGCAAGTGATCATGAAATCATGTTATGTTGTTGGTAATAGAAAGGTAAAAAATATTGAGAAGTTGTTCTTCAAATGCTTGGCGTGTTCTGCTTCAATGTTTGGCATGTTCTGATTAGTTTTTTCAAGAAGTTTTACCTTTTCTTTAGGGAAATTTTATGCTTTTTTTATGCTAAGAAAATGGCGTCCGTCATTGCCAATGGTTATGTGGGAACTAATGCACGATATTTACAGTCTCCCGCTAGATGGCGTATCGAGTGTTGCGATCGCGAATAAAAGCTTAAAATGTGCCTTTTTTTTTCTTTTAAAGAAGTTATTGCTAGAAAGAAAATATATATCGAATAATTTTAGAAAAATTTTTTTATCTCACATGATGAAAGTAAAATACGTTATTTTTAAAGTAGTATCTAATGCATATACGCAAACGATATTTTTGTCGGAAAACTATTTCCAATCAAACTATAATAATAGCTTGAAATTTACTTTTTTTTCTTCAAAAAAAGACAATCATTAAAATAAATTATTGCTAAATGTCAAAATATTAGAATATATATTTTAATCGGTTCAAAATTTTTAATAAAATATATGACGATAATATTTTATTTTAATAATTTTGCACTAACAAAATATTTATGAAAATTTTATATTTATTGCTGGCAATTATCTTAAAAATACTTCTTTTCTGTCTGCTTGGAGTTTGTTCTATAATAAGAGGTTTATAAGAAATTCCTGCATCATTAAAAGTACGAGTTAATGACCTACATTAAAAAGATAAAAAACATCAATGCTATTTGAATTGTTCTCAGTGAAGCGTTTGCAGTATTTTATAACGGTATCGGAAGAATAGTGATTTAAAAATATGGAAAATCGTTGCAATGGCTGCCAAAATTCGAAAACTTCGGCTAGAGATGATAGAAAACTGAACAGCTAGAGATAAAAATATCCATTCAGAAATGTAGTAGATTCGCATCGGAAATGGAAAAAAAGGAGTTAATGTTTTTAAACCGACAACATAAAGTCGTCTTCATAGAATTAAGTTTCAATTTGTGTAAAAACAATTTGTTCAATTTGTGTTCCAAACTTGTGACTATAAAACAAAAGTTTGCAAGAATTAGAAGATTCAAATCAAGTCTTTATGAGGCTCAATCAAGCAATGTTTCGAGCTATCCATTTTTAGTGCTTGAAAGTTAACGGCAAAATTTAAAGCTAGTTTGTTGGAGTTCCATGTACACGGACCTATAATTTATGCATTCACAAAAAAAGGTTAATTCAGAAATGTATTAAGATAATCTCGAGCACTACATGATTCCATTGTCAGAAGACTTGCTTGAGAATGATTTTATTTTCCGACAATATTTAGAATGTACCCAAATCAACTAAAATTTGGCTGGAGCAACGCAAAATTTCAGTGCTACCGTGACCAGTTAATTCACCAGACCCAATTGAAAATTTCAGAGGATAGTAAAGAAAAAACTATATAAGTTGCTCCTAGAAACAAAACTGAGCTTGTGGAAAACATTAAAACTGTTTGGGTTAATAAAGACAAAAATAACTGGCAAAAACTTGTTATATGCATTGATCAAGGCTAAAGGTGGTGTTACAAAATAGTAAGTAACTTTTTTTCTCTCTATTTATAATTAATAGAATTTTAGTGCGTTTAATGAAATATTATAATATTTTGGATCACTTGAAATGTTATTCGAATGTTTTTTAAATAAATTGTATAATTAATTTAATTTTTATATTAATTTTTTAATGTTTAAAAATATTGTGAAATATCTAAAATCTAGATTTGATGCCTTAAATTAGCATTTTAATTCTTGTAAGTAAAATACAAATAAGTACTGTGAAAGACTTTAATATCGAATTGTTCATTTATTCTAATATTTTTGAAACAAAGTGCTGAGATGTCGCCACAAAATTTCGAAGATATGAAATGATTTCCATGAATAACTTTTATATGCATGAATTTTTTTCTTTTTTTCATAAAAAATGTTCTCCGTCAACGAATTCAATTAAAATGCACACAAAATTAAGATAGAAAAGAAATGTTAGGCCTTTTTTCATAAGCGAGATTCGGAAAAAGGGAAAACTTGCGACAGGGAGAAACGACTAGACTTTTCCCTCGAGAGACGAACAGAAACTTATTCTTTCTTTTCAGATTGGTAGAGGAGTGCATAGGTACTCGCATTTAAATGTCGTGTTCGTGATGGTTACTTTTGTATTTATTTTTGTTTTATTAAATTTGAAGTGTTACTGAAAAAGTATATTCAATTATCCATTTTAGTTATAAATACATCAAAATCCTTATTTCATTAAAGTTCTTTGAAAGAAATATTAACCTTGTTTTTAGAACAACTAAAAAATTATTAATACTTGATCGGCAGCCTTGTGCATGAAATTGCAAAGCTAATGCTGTTATAAATGTATTACATACGGCGGCAAGACATATGATGCTTTTGTAAACGAAATTAATAATTACTGTAAGCCAGTAACGTACGTAGAGTGGGGAATGTCCCCAGTCATGCAGTCCTAAGCCAATCAATATACTAGGTTCGAATACCGAAGTCAAGCATAACTGGCAGCGGTCAGTGAGTGAGTAGGTGTCCCTTTGACCATCCTGCGAAGGGATTGAAGTTGGGCGGTAACAGTTCTCGTTACACCTTTTATCGAAAAGGGCTGATTTCCGGAGCAAATCTTTGGACTACCAAAATTGGAGAGTCCTCAAGAGAGAATCAAAGTTGTGAAGGCGTATATCAGGGATGTGCTATTGGCGAGACAGCCTGGGAAATATCACTTTTCCGAAGACTTGTTATCATAATTTTTATACTCTGCACAGGAAATGGCTCCCATGATTTGGTCAACCGACAACCTGTTTGCGAAATCGTGCATTTCACACTAGAAAAGTTTAACGAGGACCGTTACCGTACAGTCAGCAAAAAAAAAAAAGATATCACCCTGAATAATTTTCGTTCTAATGATCCGATTTTCACGAACTAAGTGTCAATCTTAATGGTTCCTGGGGGTGACCTCAAATATGCTAATTAGTTAGTGCTAACTATTAATTAAGTTACGAAACCAGACACAAAAACGTACTTTCTCTGAATAAACATATATTTTTTTTTACATCCTCAGTTCCTTCGCAGGCTGATCAAAGTGGTCACCCAGCAGCTCACTGACAGCTGCTAGAGACGCTTTACTGCGGTGATTTATTGAGATTGTCTTACCATCAGTCAACTGCAGGACTGTGTAAAAATGAAGTGTAAATAAGCATTTCTTGAAGTATATATATTAAAATGCTATTTTAGAGCGAATTCTGTAATTTTTTTTAACTGAAAAATGTTTAATTTCATTTTTAAATTGGAATGCATGATTTTTTAAAAGAAACAATTATCTACTAATTAAAAAATTTTTATGAAATTTTTAAAAAAAATAATAACGAGTTGTTTTTCTGAAGAAATTTTTTTTTCCATTGAAACAAATAAATATTTAAGAAAAATATTTATACATTTTATAAAATACTTTAACTTTGTTTCATTAGAAGAAACTTCACTATAATTTAAAAGAACAAATAAATATTTGAAATAGACCTTTTTATTAAAATAAAATTTAAAAAAAAATATTCTTCTTTAATTTTCTGAAATTAAACTATTTGTTTATTTGTGTAAGCATTGTGGTTTTAAAAGAAATTTAATTCTTTAATAACTAATATTTATAAATAACGTCTCTTTATCTAAAGAAAATAAAATAACATTAAATAAAATTAATAATATTTTTTAAATAGTTGTCAAGCTAATGGAGAAGTTTTTAATATATATATATACATCATATTTGTTCGATTTGGCTTTTTAATTTCCTTTAATTGGAATTTTATAGATGTGTACGTCTCTCAATAGCGAGTTAACTAAAAAAGGGAATATTTATCATGGAAATTTTGTTTAAATACTTGATGTAACTAACAAATTTAACATTTCTTAACTTACATTACAAAATGCGATATCTCGCTAAAATAATTTCAAAAAATTATGTTTTTCTTAGAAATTGTTTACGATAAGTTGCAAAAACTCTAGTTTATATTGTATACTATCCGCTTAAGGCGGCCATCTGTCCGCCACGCTAAAGGTTTTCACAAATAAAGTTTTTTAAAACATAGCAGGAAATCTGAAGATTAGTGGACAATTCTTCTTCTGCGTTCTTCAGATGTTTCTTGGGCCCTAGCACTGCTAGTGGAGACACGATCCTCTTCCAATCTTCTTTGACGTTCTTCAAGTGTTTCTCGGGCCCTAACACTGCTAGTTGAGACACGATCCTCTTCCAATCTTCTTTGACGTTCCTCAGGTGTTTCTCGGGCCCTAGCACTGCTAGTTGAGACACGATCCTCTTCTAATCTTCTTTGACGTTTCTCTGATACTTCTTGGGCTCTAGAATTGCTTGTCGAAATTCGGTCATGTTCCATCCTTCTTTGACGTTCCACAGACGTTTCTTGGGCCCTTCTTCTTCTTTGAGAATCTCTTAGTATCTTTTTCTTTGACAAAATACAAAGTTTTTTGAAAGGCGGTTCTGCCATGTCAGTAATCGGGTTTTTAAGAAGTCAACGAATACTTTAGAACAACAATTACTATGAAAGCAAATCATGAAAGTTCAATATTAAAATCTAAGTGCTTACCTGCAAACTGAAACTTTCTGAAAATAACTAATTACATTTAATAAAAACTGTTAAAATAAGGAATAGAAAAACCAAAGAGATCCAAGGTAAGTGTGATCGTTCCTTCAAAAACAATTAAATTCCTATTTTATATATTATATAGCTACAACGCTTAAGAAAAAAAAACTAAAATGCTAAATACATGAAAAGAACACGAAAACGAATTAATTTTGGTAAAAATATACTTGAGGGTGCCCCTTGGCGAAATTGGCGACTTATGTTTGGCGCCATTCCTGTTAGCGCGGAACACTGTGGTAACTGGAATGGCGGCCAAAACTGTATAAAATTGTAATGAACCCAATATAAGCAAAATTAATTAACGCAATAAAGTGAATTTTGAATCGAAACAAAAAATAATTGAGTAAGTACAGAAAGAAAAGGAAAAAAAAAAAACTTACTTCTTCATTAAGCTTGAATATTCTCAGATTTAGGGGTACAGAATTCTCTAATAGCAGTTAGATACTGTCTAAATTTATTAGGAATGGAATTTGTGTACCTCTATCGCCAAATAAGTTCAGCGAAATACGAATCGAAAATGGCGTCCGTGGTACTGTACTCGGGGCTCGGGGAACAAAGGCCAACAAGCAAAATAATACATAAAATTTACAATGAAAATTGAAGACTTGAGAACAAATCTCCTGCAAATCATAATTAAAGTAACAAAGCATTAAAAAGTATGAAAAACACATTTCATTTTACATCAATTGGCATCCAATTATGAGTATTGTATAACGTATACACCTTCTATTAACTAGTATGAGCTAGTTCTAGTAACTAGTATGAAATAAGCTTTGGCATCTTCTGTAGAAAAGGACATAATATTTCAGCGCCAACAGTTAGGAAAAAAAAAAAAAAAACAACTGGCATCAACCCTCAGTTTTTAGTAATTGGTTTAAAAAATGAAATAATAATTATAATTGTTCTAAAAATCTGAAAACAGTGTAAAATCAAGACAAAATGTTGAAAAATAAAAATTCAATTTAAAAATAGTTCTAACTTGCATTAGAGCATAATCAAGTTAAAATGATCCTATAAATCTTAAATAAAAAATGCAATATGAAAACATAATTTGAAATAAATGAAAATTTAAGTGAAAATGCAATATGAAAATATAAATGAAAATATAATTATTTTATTTTTTAACTAATTTTAAGCCAAGACAATTTGAAAGAAAAAGGATTAAGAATCATTGCGTGCAATAATATAGTATAAAAAAAATCATGTAAAGATGAAAGTAAAATTAGGTTAAAACATGAAAATCTAAAATGAAACATAGATTTAATTTAATATATAAGGATCGATACGATAATATACAGAGCATTTTTTGAAAAATAAAATAATAAAATAGAATGGTTTCATAAAGTTCATCATATAAAAGGGAAATTGAAATATCAATTTAAATTATACAGGAAACACAGATGAATTGAATAATTTTTTGACATTTGAATTGAATAATTTTTTTTATCGTTTTCTATTTGAATATTTGTAAAACAATGTTTTAAAGTTTTATTTAAACAAGCAAGTTTCTTCGCAGTTGAATTGGGCCTCGTGAAATAAGCAAAGTTATATTTCCACAAATACTTTCGCTTTGCTTTAATATTGTAAGCAAAACACTCGGTACCGATCAACAAAATTTTGGACATTATAAAAGTGTTTTTCGTCAAAGCTAATTTGTTGAAAATGAATTCTAAAAGCAGTTAATCTGCATATAGTGTCAGTAAATTCTCGTCTGAATATAGTGTCATATACAGTAGTATACTTTCGATATCTCAAAGTTGAAGGGACACGAAAAAAAGATTTGAGATAGCTAGTTTTTGCGATAACAAGTTCTGAACTAAATATGTTCAAAGAAGCAGAAAAATTAAAATAGGCGTAGAATAAGAATAGCTATTAATAATTATGCATATAATTATAGTTGCCTATAAATCTAAATAAAGCAATCAATTTTATTTTTATGAGTAAGATTAAAATAATTATGAGTTAAATAGAATAAAATTGGCTTACAATAAACTTACATTATGGTTTTCCCGAAAAAATTCACTTTCTATTTCAAAGAAAAAAAAAAAAAAGAAAAAAAAATTCATCATAACAAAGTTTTAAGAAAAAGCTCTTTGACATAGGAATTCAAATAAACATTAGGTGGATATATAATGCCAAGGGGAAAATATTTTCTGACATAAAACAAGATTTTCGAGACATAGAGAGTATGCGTTATTTTCATTTATTTTATTTGTTTCTAAATTATGATTATAGAAGAATCCTTAAATGATAATAAACTATTTTAAACTAATCTATAATCAAGGTCATTACTTTGAAGAAATAATAAAATTTTTGGTTGAGAAATAACATTTTTTTTTGGAATTGTTATCAAATTGAAAAACAACTAAAATCTAATTTTAAAAAAATGTTTTAGAAAGAAATTTTGCATTATATCTGTGGACAACTTTTACAAAAACTTAATGTATTCAGAATCCCTCAAAACCCCCAGAAAGAGTGCTAATTATTAAGAGTGCTAATTATTAAGTTATTTTAAACGCTTACTTTCGTTTTCATCTGAAACTTGGAGTCACGTGATTATTTACGAACTTACGTCACTATGCCCATCTACTGTTCCTTTACAATTGCTGTGCTGTGTAAGCCATTGCGTTTTTGTTTTCGTTTGAATTTTCATAATTAAATCCAACAATTTTAGATGATAAATAACTATGTGAGAACAAAAGATAAGTATAATAAATTGTACCCTAATGTATCTTAATAAAAATGTGGCTTAAAATAATGAATTTTTATAATATTTCCTAATAAAAATGAGGTATAATAATTTATATGGTACTCACTGAAACATTATTGATAGTTGATGGTTCTGAATATTCTTATGTTTCTGAAGATTTTTTAGTTCAGTGAAAAAGGGGTTAGAATGAGTTATGGATGCCTTATATTACTTAGTAAAGTGCTGTGTTATAATTACAAAATAATTTTTTTTTTTTTTTAAACTTTTTTTAAACCATGTTGTTCATAGTTTTAAGTATAATTCTAATTTTTTTCATTTTAAGTGAAAAAAATGTTGAAATTTTTTTTTATATTGAATAGTTTTAGATTTTAAAAATGTAAAAAAGCTAAAATTATTGATTTTTTTTATTTCTTTATTCTAGCTAGAACTTAACGCCAGGAATTATTTTCAGTATAGTAGTAGCCTTTTTAGAAATTAGGATCCCATAAAAGCTTTTAATAAATTCTTTAAAAAAAATAAGTTAAACGAAAAAAAAGAAATTAATATTTTCTAGTATATGTTATTAACTTTATTTTAATTGCGTTAATATATGTTATAAGAGTATTGGAATGAATTTATTTAGTTTTGCATTGGAAAAACAGAAATTAAGTTTTATAAATACCTAAAATTATTTTTCACCATAGCAACATTTCTATTTACTCAAAGAATATAAATGGTAAGAAATGATTTAACAGTACAGTATATTTAATGTGTAAGTTCTTTTTTCCAATTCTTAAGCTTTAGTGAAACAAAAACTTCTAGCTTCAGAAAATTATGTGACTAAATTAAATTACATTAATTGAAACTTTTTGTATAAGCACATAGACTGTGGCGTTGATAATGGGCAGATATATTTCAATAGACTAGAGTCTTGAAAGTGTTGTTTCGTTTTCGGTGATGCCGAAAGCTTAATCTGAGATTTCTTCGATTATTTAAATCAGTTTCTTTTCATTAAAAATGCATAATGCATTAATTTTACTATTTTACAATTCTTCTTTGCAAGCACTAGCAAATAGTTTGCGGAAATGAGGAGAAAAATTAAAAATAACCATATAAGGTAAATACTATATTGCAGAAAAAGGAATTAAAATTTAGAAGTAAAAATAATTTTCTCACTATATTGAAACTCTTTACTCAAATAATATTGAGAATAAATATGAGCCTTTATGTGTAACTAACTATTTAATGCATAGTGAAAAAAAGAAGAAGAAATAAACTGTATTAATAAATATTTTCTTAAAAAGAAAATTCTTCAGCTCTAGTAAAAAAAAAAAGGCCAAAATTAAATTATATTTCCCAAATATTTAGCACACAGATTGTAACGATGATGGATAGATATTTTTCAATGAACTTCATTTATGAAAACACTGATTTTTACTGATTTCCACTGATTTATGAAACACTGACAATACCGAATAATAAAATCATCCACCTTTTATGTAAATGTATACTATTTCTATCCAATCTGCGATTGATTTTGATTAATTAATTAGTCTGTAATTGAGCATATTATTTTAACTTAAAAATAAGTGTAATAAAATAATATTTTCTATGAACATCACTGGTTTTAGCCGAAAAGAAAAGTTGATTCCTTGTGAAGAGCTACATAATCATTTCTTCAGTTATTTTAGGTACAAATATATTTTAGGTTTATAAATATATTTTAGGTTTTAAAACTCTTTCTTCCATTTTGCACACACTCTCAGAGCTGTAAATTTAATTAACAAAAATTTTACTAATAATGTAAAAAGGATCTTCATTTGATATAAGTTATATCAAAACTAAAAGAGCATTGAGGACGGAGGCTGCACAATTCTATTCAGCACATGCGACGTCATAACCAATCAGGGATCGTTTTTCATTGCATCACCTACGGAGGACTTTGGGGGCAATTTAAATGTTTAATAATTAAATAAATACAAATTTGGGGGAAAAACAATTAGATTTTCGGATTCAGGGGGGAATTTTCAATAAGTTAGGATTGAAATTTTTTAAAAAGTAATAAGAGAAATTGTCCATTGGAAACAGAAAATTAATTTTTACAAATTAATATTTGCTTACCAAAAACCTATTCATTTTATCAAAACTATAATCAAAACACACGAAAAATTTGATTTTTCTGTTAGTAATTTAAGAAAAGCTTTTACTTTTTTTTAAATGTTTAATTTTCAGTTGTAATGCATGAATATAATGAATACTTTTTAACATTATTAAACTGGGCTGGAATTAAAAAAGGAGAGCTTAAATTTGGGAATATGTTTTCACTATATGAATCTAAACATAATCTAAGCAATTTATTTCAGTATCTTGTTTTTATGAGCTATGAACTTATTAAATTCAAGTAAATCATCAAGTTCGATCATTCTGTCAATAAATAAAGACAAAATTCTAATAATTTACAATACAGTTTAGCGATATTCAAATTGTGATAGCAATAAAAAAAAAGATAGTTTAAATTTGATGACATATTTTTTATTTATTTTTTAGTGTTGCGCATTGTGCGAGTTATGATATATTTTCTATGAGGAAAGAAACTTACTTGAGAGAGATTCGTTATAGTTTATGTCTATTCTTGAACGTTTAAAAAGCTAAGCATTTTGATTCTACTGTTAAATTTCAAAATGCGTCAAGAACTGCTATAGAACTAAAAACGTAAAAATCTATTTATCATAAGAAATAATAGAATTAATTTTTGCATACCTGTATTTGTGAGGATTTTTACTTACTTAAGATCAATTATTACCATTGACAACAGAATTACTCCTGAAATAAAAAACCGACTCTATCTGGCAAATATGGGCTGAGAAGATTTATTAAATCTAGGTGTCTTTCTAGAAAAACAAAGTTCTTAATCTACAAAACTCTTGTCCGGCCAATCTTGATATACGCTTCTGAAGCTTGGACAATAACAAAACTGGAGGAAAATTGTATCGCAATATTTGAGAGAAAGATTTTGCGGAGTATACTTGGTGGTGCATGAAAATAAAAACTGGTGGAAATGAAAACAATAACTGGAGAAGGAGATTTAACTTTGACCTGTACAAGATTTATAATCAACCTGACATAATTAAATACATAAAAATAAATAGAATGAATTAGATCTCCCACGTGATTCGAATGAGTGATGACTACACAATAAAAAAGATACTGCTTTTTAGACCCACTGGAAAAAGAAAGCGGGGAAGGCCGCGGCTGAGATGGGCTGACTCAGTGGAGTCTGATTTTCTCGCAATTAATGAAAAGAATTGGATATCAAAGATAAATCGGAAGTCGTTATGGAGAAATCTTCAGAGGAAGGCATTGGCTCACATTGGGCTGTATGGCCAACTATGATGATATGATGATGATTAACTAAATTTGTAAATAGAAAAAAAAAATATTTTTTAGAATTAATAATTGTATACATGGAACTTGTTAATTTTAAAAAATTCTGCAGATTATCGATTTCCTGCAGATTATCGATTTCCTAGTAAATAAAAAAAAATCAATTCCTGTTTCAGTGCGTGAACAGAAGGAATATATTTTAACATTATTCCAATCGAACTTGAAGTAAAAAAAAATTGTTTTGTTTTGATAAGTACTATCATTGTATAAGTTAAACTTTATAAGCTATGCTTACACGTAGATAAGGTTTTTAACAAAAGTTGCATAAAACCTGAATGAAGTTACAGACAAATATTCTAAAGTGTTGGTTCAACTTCTAATGGTTAAAAAATTGTCTTGGAGTTGTAACAGCTTAATTAGACAAAATTAAGCAAATTTGTTTTGAAGTACGAAAAAATTTAAGTAAAACTATATTTAACTAGAATCACTCAGAATAAATTTTTAATCTTATCTTGTCTGCATTTGAAAACAGAAAATTATTTTCAGGAACTAATGATTACCTTCATGGAAGATTATTATTAATATATTAAAAATGAATCATAAAGCTTGTTTATTCAGCTTATAAATTAAAAAAAATATTTGTGCAGTATTGTAAATTATAACTTAGTTCTAACTTAATGGATGAACAAAAGAGTTTTATTTATAAAAATTTCAATAGAATTAATAAAAATAGTTTAAATTTATTGTATTGTTTTTTTTATTTTTTACTTTCCTTTTATGCATCATCTAGAGCTAAGTACATTTAGTATGTGATAATAAAAGATGATTAATTAGTATTAAGGATTAATTCTTAAAAATAGGAAAAAATAAAAGTAAAAATACATTTATTAAAGACCTAGAGAATTAATTTTTCCATTATATTTGTCTATATTTGGAAATAAAAAATAAAATAAAAATTATTTTAATGAATTACTACTTGGTTATAAGCTATCAAATTTTTTAAATATTATGTTAAATGGTAATATCGCTCATAGTGTTAATAAATTCAAAAAATAAATAAATAATGAAAGCATTTTATTATTATTCAAATGAGAATTAATAAAAATGATAATTTGAATTAGATGGCATTTTTTTTACTTTTTTTTTAGCTGAGTAATGCAGTTATTCAAATTATGAGACATAGTTTTTAGTGTAAGAAAGCGAAACGTTAGAAATTTTTTATTCAGAAAAGTGCTGTTATCAAATAACTTAAACTATTCTAAGTTAAATAATTTTTGTATATAAGTAAATTATATTTACAATAAGAAAAAGAAACTTACTCAAGAGCTTCGTTGAAAATAAATTTTTTTCAAAGATTTTAGAAAGCTGGCGAGTTTATACATAAAAATTTCTCAGTGGCGGTCAAAAATTGTATTGTAATACGACAATTATTATTTGACATTTTTTTTTTTGAAATCGTAAACAAATGGAAAAATATTGAATAGGCTTATAAAAAATGTTTTCGAATAAATATTTTACCCTGCTACCCTGCAATTTGAAAATTTAAAAAAAAAAAAAAATTTAAAACGAATCTATAATTGCGTTTATAGATAATACATTTGATAAAATGGTAACATTCGCTCATTCTGTTAAAAAATTTAGAAAAAGAATTTCGAATACATAATATTTTTATTTCAAGATTTAATGCCCATACAATGAATATATTTTAGCATAAATCAATTTGTGCGAGAAATAAAAACTATCATTTAAATTTGATTTCAACCTTTTTTTATAGTATGTTTAGTCATAGAAAGATCTGATTTTAAAAATACTTTTGTGTTAAAACGCGAAACTGAAAATTCATCTCATAAGTCTATTTGAAAGTTTTAGAGAAGTGTGTTTATTTAGATAAATAATTCCGAAGTTATACCTCATAATGTTTTTAAATTTTTTATTAAGGGGACTTCAAATATAAGACTATTAAAGAATTTCGTTTTTAAATATAAATAAAGGTTCGTAATTAAAATATATCAATCAAAAATAATTTAGAATTAATTTTTATCTAATCTAGTCACTGTTGGAAAATCGAAAATAGATTAAAATAGTTTTTGTGAATTAATTGCCTAGTTAGAAATTATTTCAGTAGCTAGAAGAAAATTAAACAGCATTTTTTATTATCAACATTGAGTAAATGTAATGACAATGTTTTTCTTAAGGCTTAAATTTAACAACAATTTTAATTTTGCTATAGTTCCATTTCATGTAAGAAAGTTAATTTACACAATGTTTTTGTTTAAAACCATGCATTTAAATATTCTTGAATGATGGTTAAACATAAGAAAGTTTTTAATCAACTGTCGTCTAACAGGAACCTTTCTAAAAAATTATTAGCACATTGAAAAATTAAAATCTTTTATTAAAAATATGTTAAAATTGGTTATTACATCATATCTACTTGTTTTTGGAAATGAATGTAAAAACGTGAAATTTTCATTAAGAAATTAATAATTGCTTACATAAATAATTACATCATTAATTGTTCAATGATATGATAAAAAATCATAAAATTTTCTTGTTCCGCAAGTCTAAATTAAGAAAACAATGTTTTTAATAAATATTGTTTTAATTCCTGTTGTAATTCACATGAATAGATGAAATGTCAGATGGAATTAAAGAAAGAGAGTTAATGTTGGAGATTTTTCTTAACTCAGCCAAGTGTCATGTCAGTTGAACATCTGATCTTAAACTAGAGTTAAGATTTAATTATTAATTATAGTTAATTATTAATTTGCAGTAAGGAAGATGCATAATAATTTTTTTTTAAAAATAAAAATACATTTTAAATTTGTAGGAGACTTTAATTATTTTACAGCTGTACAATTGCTGTGTTTAAGCTTCCGAATAGTTCGAAAACTGTCGTAGAACAGTTATTAACTCTTTTTATTAAATTGAAACAAAAATTCAAAAAATGTAATATCTATTCATTAAAAATGCTTTAAAAGTAACTTTTGCATTATGTCTATCTACATTTGAAAACAGAATTTTATTCCTAAAAATTTATGATTTCTTACAAAATAATGATTTAGGAATACAAATTAATAGAGATTTTTTTTTTTATAATAATTAAATGATTTTTTAAAAATATGATAAAAAAAGATCATCAAATTCACTTGTTCAATTTAATAAAAAGACCTCTTTTAATAAATAATGTTTTAAAACATGTTGTAAATAAATGAATAGATGATACACAATTGTAAAATTAATCGAATCGAGATTGAAGAAATAAAGATGAAACTTTTTTGTTTGACTAAGTGCAATCGTTGGATTAGATAAGCATTCTGAAGTCATTGTTCTTCAGAATGCCGCAGACTATCGCAAGAACATTATCTTTTTTCTAAATGAAAATCTAAAATCTATTTATAAAAAGAAAATTTCAGAATTATTATTTTTTTTATTATATCTGTCTCTGCATAGAAACAAAAAGGAAATTAAGTTCATTTTTAAGAACTAATGGAAATTGCTAAATCCATCAATAATATGGTGAATAAAACATCTTCAAATTTACTCGTTTAATTAGTAAATTCAGAACTTTTTTATAATGAAAAATATTTCAAATTCCATGTTAATGCTGAGTAAAATAAATATCTTTTAATTTTTTTTAACAATAAGGCAGGAATAAAAAAATATAGTTTAAATTTTACGACGTTTTTCTTTCTTTTTAATTGCCATCTTTCTTTACGGTAAGCTACATTTTCACCTGACAAAGCGAAGCCGACTTTTCCAAATAATGAACAGTTTAAAATTGTGAAAAAACTTGATTTATTGTGTAGCTTAACATTTTGAAGTGATGATTAAACTTCAGAATATTTCATAATTTGATGACAAACATTATGGTTTTTTAAATTTTTTTTTTAATTTAATCAAACAATAAAAAATTAAAAATCTCTCTGCCTCAAAAGTTATTTAAATTTAATTTATGCATCTTGTATTATGCATCTAAATTATTTATCTTGTCTGTATTTGGATATAGGAAAAAAATGCGACTTACATATAGAAATTACAGAATTTATTTATAGTATATTAAAAACAGATCATCAATTTTGCCTGATATGAAGTTATTATGAAAAGAGTTTGTTTATGAAATAGTTTTTTTTCCAGCTTTTTGAAAAACGAAATTACAAGGGATTTATTTTAGCTTCATTCAAATTGTGATAGAATTAGGAAAGATAATTTAAATTTATTAATCTAAGTTAACTCTCTTTTCTTTGTTTATCTAAGTCGTAGTATCATCCGAGTTACACTACAATGCTTATGTAAGTAAAATAATTTAAAAATTGTTACTCTTCATTCTAAATTTGTAGAAAACCTGTAAGGTGTTGTAATTAAACAATATATTAGTGGCTAAACTTAAAAAAGCTTTTTTTTCTCCATATATCTTGTTTTTTGTTAAGTACAATGTATTTTCTTTGATGAATGAAAAAACTGCTGAGCGTTTATATTTCATTATCAACGTTATCATTTTAGTCAAAAAAAAAAAACAAAAAAAAAAAAAAAAAATTAAAATCTAAAAAAAAAATTATCAAATTGCTTATCGAATGTTATATGTATATTTATGATTTATTATTTAGTTAAATAAAGAACTTGAAATCTTTTTTTTTTCTTCTATAAAACGTTAAATCGGTTTCGTTTTTACACTACATCAATAGAAATAATTATTTATTACTTATTGTTTTATACGGTAATTTCTCAGTATTTCTATTTTATTTTAAAAACTAATCGTGAAATATTGAATAAATTTCTCAATTTTGTTTGTTGCATTACTTGTTATTGCATCACTTGTTAATGCATTCTACAATGTGGGAAAAATTCAACAAGTGCATGCAATATTTTATTCAATTCAATCTAATTGTAGGAAAATTATGCAACTAAAAAAAAAAAAAAAACCGCGTAAAATTTTATTTTTAACAATGAATTATTGAAACATAGAAGAAAAATAGTTACCATTTTTTCAGAGTTTATACAAACCTAAACTGCTTTCTTCAAACTGCTGTTAAAAACGATTTCATGCGTTATTATTTAGAATAAAAAAATATATCATTCTGTTTTTTTACAGCTTGTATCTCGATATCACATAACAGAAAAAAAACGTGAGAGAAAAGGTGAAAAGTAAATGAATTCTTGTGAATTATTCATAAAACACGAAATCATTCTCTCATTGGTTGTGTCGCCATCATGTCTGTGATTATATTATGTTTGGGGGGGGGGAAAGTTGGATCCACTCACTTCATGAAAGGAAAAAAATCCCTAAATTCGAAGAAAAAAAATCCCTGAATTTTTTAAGAAATCGGAAAACGTTAATGTAGAAAATGTCATTATTTTTTAATTTATATATCTGTGTATTGTCATTATCATGTATACGAATATATTATTGTTCTGGATGTATAGAAATCTAGATTAATACTTCAGAATAATTTTGTAGTTAGGAGATAAAAAAAAAAGATAACTGGATTTCTTTACAAATTAGAAAGAAAAAAAAATTCTCCAACCACCGCTGTAAACTTATTATCATGTAAATTTATATCGTTATAAATTATCTCTATTATATCAGTGAATATATTTTGGTTAGGGAAAAAAACTGAAGCATTTATTCGCTTCTTGTTAATAATACTATGTTACTAGAAAAAAAGTCCCTAGAATTCAGAAAAATATCAGAAAATCAGAAAAATACTTTTAGTTTTCCTGGTAAGATGTAATTATTTATACATGTTTAGTTCCTTTCATTATTTATTTAATTCTATTGTTTAAAAATAAACAAGATATATTTATTGGTAAGTAATCAGAGCTAACACTTGACTTAACAGGGAGGAGAATGGATAGGTTAAAATTCCCCTTTAAACTTTTGCCAAAGATGTTAAAATCAATAATACGATCTTCGACGATTTCGCAGTATAGTGCTTGTTGCGCACATGACATTTACAAAGTTTGACTACTCATAATTAAATAACAAATTGAGTTAGGTGATTTTTTGCATTATAATATCAGGAGACGTGTCTTCTTTTGACCCAATGCATGTTTAAAAATTAAAATGAATTTAAAAACCTTTGAAATAAAATAAAAAAATTGAAGTGTTGTGGACATGACGCTGAAAAATATGGTTTTTAGAAAGTTTTTGTACATTCACCAAAATCTCTGAATTTTATGAAATAAATTAAAACCTTTTTTTAGGTAAGATTTCAGTGTGCATTTGTATAAAAGAAATCACAAGACTCTTGAAGAAATAAAATTTATTTAATTAAAAATGACCGAATTAAAAATAACGTGTATGTTGCTGATATGACGTTGCAGAAATGACAAAAAATTTCTTTTCTTTGTCAATTTCTTTTGTTAAATAAAATATTGAGTAAATTATTAATGTTCAATAATTTTTCTTTTTAATATTTTAAATTTTTAAACTTAGATTTTATTATAAAATTAATTATTCTTAATTACTTTTATTTTAGATCCCAGGCAAAAGATGTGTAAAGAATTACATTAAAATTTATTTATTATATTATTTATCGTTTAGGTAAGTTCTGAATTGTATGAATAAAACCGTGCAGGTGAATGATCAGGTGAAGAATCACATGGCAAAAGGCATGAGTCAATTGAAATTGTTTCAAGTGGCAGTTTTTCCAAATACTTAAACTTGCTTACAATTAGGGGCATGATGTGGTGTTTAAGTGTCATATCTGTCTTGATTGTAGAAATTATTTGGCCAAACCACCAATAGTTATCAAACAATATGGCTATCCACTGACCTTCTTCTAAAACTGTAGCTGATGTTAAAGCTTAATGTTCTGAAGCTACAGAAAATTTTGAAGGCAGTTTAGTAAATAATACAACTCGTTGCATAATTTCGGGACTAGAGAAAGAAGAATTCAAAGAAAATTCAACTGAAGTAAGTGGTATAAGCGAGATGAAATGTAATAATCTGTATTTGGGATTGATTTACTGTGACTATAATGTTCTTTATACATTGATGCCTCACGTTCGACAGATTTTTTGCTTACAAACATTATTTTTATGTTTCCTTAAGAAATTTTACAAGACACTTCAAAAAAAGATTTTGCATCAACGATAATTTTTCTACCTTGCAATACAAGCTCTCCAAACTACGTTTCTGATGATGCCATCTATTTCAACGATGGTGCCTTTCCCGTGAGATGTTTAAAAGAATGACCAGTCAGCATCAGTGTCGAATTCTTTTTTGTGAAGAGCTAAATTTGCGAATAAAAATCGATTTTTGAACTGGCTGGGAGTTCTATCATACCAGTAATGTACTTTTTTAGTTGTACTTAGTTACTTTAGTTGTATTGTACTTTTATAGTTTTAGTTGAGATAAATTTCCTTTATTAAACATTTTCACGATATCTTTAATGTGTGATAGGTCATCAGAGATAACGGCATACGACTGATGGTTTAACGAATTATTTCTGCTATCCTTGAAATATGCAACACAATTGAACACTATCCCAGTGTGCACTCATGATTTCCCGATCATGTTTTACAGTATAGTTTTCAGCAAAGTCGATATGCATAATGATTTCATTCTCTGAAAGATCTTCTTTCTATTGACGAAACGTTGTTTATAAGCATTATAAATATGTCTTTCAAATGATCGTGTAACAATTTCCTTTTTAACAGTGAAACCTTATTAATTTTGTTGCCATATTTTGCAATGTTGTCTAAATTTTGCTCTGGTATTTTTGCATCTAAGTATTTTTCCATGCTGCATTCTTGACAGGATCTTTCTGTGAATGTTTCTCATCAAAGTTACAAACACTTTCCTTTGAATTGTTTCAGTATTTTTTGGAAGATCAGGACAGAGAGCTCCGATTCCAAGAAGAATCATGGCATATGTATGTGCACATACAGAATTCCTTGTCCTTCTTTTCAGATGGATTACGATGGAGCTCGTGAAATTTAGTTTTCCCTATTTAAATCAGAAGTTTCTCAAAAAAATGAAAAAAAAAAAAAAAAAACAACTCATATGCTTCTTCAATGCTCATCACTAAATAACGCTTTTGGTGCCTTTCTCTTCATTTAGGTGTTTTTATGGATATAACTTTCTTCCTTTCTGGGCACATACAACTAATATCATCTGTAATAAAAAATTGTTTTACTTTTATTCCAGCTTCCTCTGGTAATTTATCACTCCTTGTTTTTCGGCTACTAATTTCAGAATGTGTTCTTAAAATATGCGCCTGTTGCCTTTTCTTTTAAATGGCATTTTAAATAATCCGCTTTCGCTTTAATGGAGACATTTTTGATATCATATTTGTCAAAACATTAAGTTTCTTTTAAGGAGATTTTGGAGAAGCATTATTAATTTTCTTTACCGCTTTTCCCAAAGACTGTCTGCTAGTGTAGCCAGATATATTCAAGCTTGATTTTTCACCTGCCGCTTTTTTCATAACACATTTCCTTTGTGTTTTTTTATTTTTTTGTTCTTATGTGCTCTTTTTGTTCTTCAGTAAGAACCTTAAAATGTCGATATTCTTTTTTTCTCTTTTTTTTCTTTTCTTTTTTTTTTCTTTCTGTTTTGATAGTCTTACATTTCACTGCGACTGCTTTCAATTTCTGTCTTCTCAGAGACCTTTCTGCACTTGCCAATGGGATGAGGAATTTTATAGTTTTACTGAATTTCGTTTAGAATTATATAATCTGTTTCAAGTTTTATAAACTTTAATTAATTATATGATAAATAAATCAACTAGCAAAGATTAAATACTTTCAAAACTCTAAGAAAAATTTAATTCAATAGAAAAACATCTGCAAAAAAACATGGGCATAAACTAAAAAGTTTTAAAAAAAATGTTCTATTCTAAACAATGTTCTGTTCTAATTAATGTTCTATTAACTGATTTCTTGCAATTATTTCTAGCATTATTTAGAACAAATACACATGTTGCCATAAATTCAGATGTTCCTTAATTTTAAAATATGCGTATTTTTTTAATAAATGAAGAATTTAGACATGTTTTATTATTTAGTACAAATACACATGTTACCATAAATGCAGATGTTCCTTAATTTTAAAATATGTATATTTTTTTAATAAATGAAGAATTTAGTCATGTTTTAAACAAAGTAATTTGTTAATGTAATTGGTCACTAAGAAAATGAAAAGTATCAGTGCAAATTTTATAAATTTAATAATTTGCGATACAAGTTTATTGAAAGGGATTTTTTATCAAGCTCAAATGTTTATTAAAAGTTAGTGAAATTGTATTTTGAAACTTGTCCGTTCTGTAACGTTGCGGACAAGACCAATTTAAAAATTCCTTAAAAAATATTAAATAAAAAAAATTATAATTTTTTAAAAATCATAATAATAAAACACTGCAAAAAGTTGAAAGAAATATAATTTTTAAGAAAGTAAATCTTTTAACTGCTTTGTTTTAATAAAAGTTTAAAAAAAATCTTTAAAAAGCAAGTACATCTTCTGTTATAAGTACCCCATACTTAAATACTAAAAATAAAAATGACGTTTTTTCAGTCTTTAATTATGCAAATACAAAATATATTTTTTAAAATATCATATTTAATTACAAATATTAAATGTTGCAATTGCGGAATTTTTTTTTTCTCTCTATCATGTCCGCAACTTTTAAATTCTATTTTTTACATTTTATGCAATTTAAAGAATTTACATCAGCTTTTTAAAAAAACTAATTTAATATTCATCAAATACATATAATGACATTTAATTTGATATGTGGTTTATTAAATTTAGAGAAAAAAGTTTCTTAAGTATGCCATGCTACAAATAGTGTGGTATCACCCTCTTGTTTACAAATTTCATTCCTAAGAGCAGACAGCTTATACATATTTTGTATTACCATCATTCTATTCACTTATAAAATATCTGTTTAAATAATCACCTAAAATTGTTTATTCTAGTTTAGTAATTTTTTAAAAATTTTTATTAATTTCAATAGAAACATGAAAACTTATAATAATATTGGTAAGTATGGTGAGTATAAAGTTAATACACATATCTATATGATAGAGATAGAAAACAAAACTTCCCAACATGCTCTCAATATGAAAATCAATTTAAAAATAAAATAAATAAATAAATTTTTAAAAGTTAACAGAAAAAAATCGCTGACACCAGAGCTTCCTACAGTATTAAAAAGATAAAGTCTTAATCTGAGAAAAAAAAGTAAAGTACATAATTATCAAAATATGATAAAATTTACCGCGTTTTTGGCTCTATAAGAACACCAAAAAGCTCGGTAATTTTTACCAAAATGTTTTTGTAATGATTTTGATAAAATTACCAGTAAATTATGGTTTTAAAGTACGTGATAAAATTTGATAAATGTCGTGAAATTTGCAAACTTTAACACGATACCTTTGAGCATGAAATAAAACATTATTTTTCCGGTTAAACTTATTTTTCAGTTTTGCTATTTTTACTAAATGCGTGGTAATAAGAACTATAATTTTGAAAACCAGTATTTTCAGTAAACCGTTGTCAAATAAATGGTTTAGACACCATATATTTTGGTTACATTAATCAAAATTGTTTTTATTTAAACCAGAAATGTAATTACTAAGGTGGACGGTAATTTTACCAAAATATTTATCACCGTGTGCCGACCCCTAACTTACGAAAGCTCTGTAAATAATAATTATTGTAATCATCATAGTCAAGGGGTGGAAAGAGCAATATCCCCCAGAAATGTATCAACACTGAGTTGTGAAAATTTTCTTTAATTTATTATTGTTTATAAATATTTGTAGATTGATTTTTTTTTTAAATTCTATAGTAGTATGTAAACCCATTTGTTTGGCGTTTTAGTATTTAAGTATTTTCTATTTAATTTATTTTTGTACCTTTTGGATAAGATTACTTCTCAAAACCAAATTGGTTACGCTCTGAGATGCATGAGAGCCGTTAA
This sequence comes from Parasteatoda lunata, assembly GCA_949128135.1. NCBI lineage: Eukaryota > Metazoa > Arthropoda > Arachnida > Araneae > Theridiidae > Parasteatoda > Parasteatoda lunata. Next base: position 90,787,767 of record OX421979.1, on the reverse strand, counting down.
TGGAGAAGTTTGTTGAAACCTTTCTTAGCGTGTCCTGCAAAAATTAACTTTATTTAGATTTTTGTTTCCGTAAAAGACTGCAGTATTCAGCAATTTTCCAAACTCTTGCAGATTATGTAGGGTCGCAAGTAAAAAAAGAGAGAGAGAGAGAGAGAAAGAAATAAACAACAATTGTTAGAATTCCAGAGTTCACGAACAATTTCAGAGGGGGTTACTATCATTTCCAGCAGCTCTATTGCGTTCAATTTTACTTATGATAAGCTTTAGTTATAGCATTTTGAATTCCGGTTTCTGTTTTTTATTGTTACCATGATTTACGAACCATTGAGAAATATTATTTCATAGTGTTTCTTATAAATTTTTCGAAAATTCGTAGTGCTATTGCTTTTTATTATGGTTAGATAGTATTAGCAATGCTGTTCTTTTAAATCTCATCTCTCTTTGCAATTATGCAAGACCTACCGAAAATATTACAGCGAGCAATATTCTCAAGAAACTATGTTCATCGATTTCTATTGTCTATCCACCAACATTTCTCTATTTCTATTGTCTTTCGCTACTTTTAAAATTTTTCTTACACACGTTAACACTTTGACTGTTAACTTTCTGCATAAATACACCTAAAATTCAGCTGTTGTTGATCCCTTCAGGATTATTATTGCCCATGATCTTTACAAAGTATTTTTCCATATTTTTGCTGGTAAATAAATAAACCGTAATAAATATTTATTGACCTCGAATCAAAGACTAAATGTTCCTTGTTGACTGAGCAAGACAATAATCTCTACACAGGATTAAAAAAATCCTAAAAAAGTTACTGTACTGTTTAATAATATTTTTGCTTTTCTTTTATTAAAAAAAAACATAATTCTGGTAACAAAACTGAAACACACGGTATGCATTCATTTGGTAATTTTTCCATTCCTATGATAACTGTTCTGGTTTTTAAAATTATAGTTCTTATTACCACACATTTAGTGAAAAATATAAAACCGAACAAAGAATTATACCGAATAAATGGTTTTTATGCCATGCTCTAAGGTATCGTGATAAAATTAGCAAATTTTATCATTTATTATAAAATCGTATTTTCTTTTGTTAATTTTACCAAAATCATAGCCATAGCACTTCGGTAAGAATTGCATCGATTTTTGTTGTTCCCATGGAGCCAGAAACACGGCGAATTTTGCCATATTCTGGTAGTCTTGACCATGCTTTTTTCTCGGTGTAAGTAATACTTTCCCCCAATGTTAGTGCATATCCATCTATCTATATCTTAACTATATGCTTAATCTTAACTATCTAATTATTTGCATCATCTTAACTTAATCTAATTTCTGATTGTTTATAACTGCTATGTTTCATGATTGGTTCTTAATAACTTGAGCTCTAAAATATTATTAACAAGATTCTCTGAATAACTGCTCGGTTTAAAGTAAAATAGATTAACTTATTTTCAGTTAGGGCAGCTTGATCGCTCTATTGGATTTTTCTTTACTGATCCCAATTTTGCCAATTATGGTGGGCTTCAAACTTTGGTTCGTGCGAAAGTTTTCTTCAATTTCTCCATCAAACTTTGACTCTTCCTGGCACTATATCAGTAGTCTAGTCACTAGAATAGTCTAAAGTTTTGACCTCTTATTGTTAATTAATTTCACATTTTGCTCTGTAAGTCTTAAAATGAATTTGTTCTTTTTGACACACAATTCATTTATCCCAAAATTATTCGACGTAAAAACTGGTTTTTAATATTTTTTTAGTTATTTAATATCATAGGAGTCGAAAAAATGTATTATTGTTATGTATCCAAATTTGATACCATTTTAAACTACGCAATTTTAGATTCAAAATTTAAGAGAAATTGAATAAATATTTTTTTGCAGAATAGTGTAAAAAATTTACATGCCTAATAACAGAAAAACTTTCCAAGCCTTGTTAAATAAAAGGATAAAAGAATAATAAACGGTTATTAAAATCTATTTTTATTTTAACTTATATTTGGAAAAATGTATTTTATAATTGTGTGCAAAAATTTTTTCGATTGAATTTAAGTGAAAGTGAAATTATTATTTTTAAAAGGGCTCAAAATTTTAACCAATCATCTGTTATTAGGATTATTATTATCCAGTTATTAGGATTATTATTTTTAATTATTGGGACTACATTTTCGAGATACCAACATATTTTGTCAGTCTAAAATCTAAACCCGTCAAAAAAAGTAGGTTCGGAAAAATTATGCCTGATTCTGAAACTAAACTAATAATCATTAGCAAATTTTTGGTCACTTCTTTAAAGAATTAAGATTGGCTAATCAATTTAACAAACGGTTTTTAGGGTGATATCTATTTTTATTTAGTGAACTTTTTTACATTTCTTAATAGTAATTTTTCACATTTCAATAAAATTTTCATTTTTTTCTCGCTAATTTGCGCCTTTTAATGTAACGAAAGTAATTTGCAGCGGCATTTTTTGAATTAAAAAAAGCAAAAAAGTTACAAACTTTTACTACCACAAACGAAAATTAAAGACTTTTGGGACAGACACGGTTGGCGTTTCATCTCGGAAGTTTAGACTTTTTAGCATATGAGACCAGTAAAAATTTTAAACAAACACTTTTGAAAAAAAGTTCAAAAACTAAATGTTTTTAATAATTTTTGATCTAAAGATTGGATTTTAAGGCACTACGGTGCTATCTTAATGATGACTTAAGAGGCAAACTTAAAAATTGAGGTAGTTAAATGCTGCAGGTGATATAGTATATATATATTGGGAAAATATATTTTTCTGCTTTTCAATAAGGAATGCTTGTTTAAAACTTTGGACATACACTTTTTATTGACCAACTCTATCATGCTCCCTTATTTCTCTAAAATACAAATTAACATTAAAATTAACATTCACTGTTATCAATGACGTCAAAAGATATTGCACGTTTTTCGTTTTGGAATCTTGTTCAAACATTTTTGTTTTAGAAATTTCTGTATTTTATAAAGTACAAAGGTTTGTTATTCAGTTTACAATTATAAAAAAAATCAATCAGTAGACAAAAACAATCATTCCAGATAAGTATTTTAAGTCACAAGAATTGTCCGATTTTAAAGAAAAAGAGGTTCGTTATAACTGACTTTCACTGTTCTTTCTATACTCAGTATTTTTTCACACATTTTTTTTTTAAGACGGATTCATATTTTTGAATCAAACTTTTAAGAGTAGTCGCAAAAATGTGGTCCAAATAGTGCAACTAGGAAAGCAGTGTTATTTTTTCTTTTTGCATTTTACATCTATCGTATTTTTTCTACACTAAATTGAATGAAACCAATCTTGAGATTATCTGTCGAATAGTTTTGTAGGTATAAGGGTTTTATTTAGGAAAAGTATAACTGAGCTATCTAAACAAGTGAGTCATTGATTCATATGTACATTTTTACGTTGAATCAAATCTATACGTTAGTCAAATTTTTTGTGCATAAAAAGTACTTCTTTTGGCTCTGTACTTTTACATTGTTATTTGAACATGTCAGATACGTTTTTCGATGTAATTTTTTTATGTTGGATGAAACATGTTAAAATAAGAATTAATAAGTTATAAGAGTTCGTGTACAAAAAATACAATCTATTACTTGCACTTATATACGCATCCCATTTTGCTATGCAGACAAGTGAAACAAAATTAAATTTGTATTTTTTCTCGTTTATTCGAATGAAAACAATCTCAAATCAAAAGAACTAATATTTCAAAAGTTGCAATTGTTTTTTTATTTTATTTATTGAAAAATACTATTTTTTGAACTGTATTTTGTATCAAGAAATTTCTTGTAATTTTCTAAGTGTTTTATCTTATTGACTTGAAGCTTATTTCATTCAATTCAGCATAAGAAAATTACATCGAACATCACACGTTCAGATAGCGTCTAAATAGCATTGCAAAAAGTGTACACAAGTACATATCAATAAAAGTGCTTTTTATACATAAAGCGCTTTTAAACTGTTGAATCCCCTATCGCCCCTTTCGAATCAACGTAAGAAACTACATAGGAGAACATGCTTCATTGAATGGATAACAATGTTAGGTGCATAAATAGGTTTCAATTTGTATTTTTTATGTATAAAACCCAAATATAACTTCGTAACTATTTGTCCGATCATCTATTAATTAGTTTCATATTATTTACCGTAAAAAAATACATCGGATATAATGCCTCACTCGGCTGTTTGGTAGAAATTCAATTCACCCTCTCGAATGATTTCTCTGAAGAAAAACTTTTTTATTGCTATAATTACTGGACTAAAATGTATTTCATTTAACACGTAACAAGTGCCCATTTCGAATGGTCGCTACTACGAGCAGGGGCGTACGCAAGGGGGGTGTTTAGGGGTTTAAACTCACCCCTTGAGCTCACACAAAATGGCGAAAATAAAAATTTTACTAGAAATTTTGCGGGCTATTATTTTTTAAGACTATATATCTTTATTTGCCATATGCCAACTTATTTTTTCTTACGGTATTTCTCAGAATACTGTAAAAAACATTTACTATAATAGGGTTGTACTTTTGAAACCGAATTCACGTGATACTGTTACGGGCGAGCCCTGATCGCTGGTTTCTTTCTGTCCTGCCAGTCGCGATAGTTTTCGTGACTGGCTGGCATTCGCGAGGTCTTTACACGATGATTTTGGAATCCTAAACGTTCTGTCGTCTTTGAGACAATCTGAGAATTTTGGAGATGTGGTGAAAAGTTATATAAAAGGGGGAACGGAGTACAGTGGAGTTAGTTAGTCAGACTAAGAGTTATCTCTGCCGCTTGTCTTTCGGAGCTCATCACTAAATTTGTTTTGTTTTGTCTTAAAAAGTCCATTCAATCGTCGAACCCATCGTCGCCACTATTTCGACTAGTGAAGAAATCAGTAACCATTGGATATACTGTGCTCGTTGAAGTTATTCATTCCAGCTCGAAACTTTGAGATCGTAGCATAGCGGATATTTCTGTACCAATATATATATATATATATATATACATATATATTGAACAGAAATGTGATACTTCCGTTGAAGAAAACGTGTCTAGCATAACAAAATCTGTTGAATGTGAAAGTGGCCCTCAAAATGTTACTTCCCACCCATTTGACATTGAACTTTTTTCAAAAGATAGTACATGCGAGGATAAAAAATTGGATACACTAAAAAATATTTGGGAACCCAATCTAGCATTTGTTTTTCCTGAATAAGGAAAAATAAAATTGAATGAAATAGAAATGGCTTGCATATTCAGAGGTTAAGGGTGGTGCTTTTTGCAAATTTTGTGTACTTTTCACCACAAGTGGTGCCGGTTCTGGCAAGCAGCCTTTAGGCCAACTGTGCAATGTAAAATTTGACAACTGGAAAAAAGAAGTAGGGCGATTTTCTGAACAAGGGAAATGTCTTTCTTACAAAAAATCGATCGAAACTGTTGGGACATTAAACATTTTTTACTTGGAAAGATGAAACCTGTGGATGAACAAGTTGACAGTGCAGCAAGCAGATGAAAATTAGAAAATCGAAAAAATATTACTCCAATCATTGAAACCATCTTATTTTGAGGAAATCAAGGTCTCGCTCTAAGAGGTAATAAGGATTCGGGAATAATTGCTGAACAGCCAGGTGAAGAGAACGTCGGAAAGTTTCGGACATTGCTTCGTTTCCGGAGTAAGAACGATTCGACTCTTAGGAACATTTTAGATTCAAGCAGAAAAAATGCTCAGTATACCAGCCCTCGATTTCAAAACGAAGTTATTGAGGTTTGTAATATTTTAATCCTGCAAAAACTAGTCAGCAAGATTAATGATGCAACTTGCTTTTCCATACTTGCAGATAAAACAACTGATATTGCAGGTATGGAACAATTATCGTTTTGCATTCGATATGTCGATAAAGAAAATTTTAACATCTCCTAACAGTTTTTGCAATTCATTCCATTGCATGACATAACCGGAAAAGCAATAGCAACAACAATATTAGATCGATTACAGTCTATGAAAGTTGATATAAAAGAGTTACGTGGAGAGGGGTACGATGGTGTTGTATCGATGAGTGGAAAAATTAATGGTGTACAAGCCCATGTAAGAAGTATTGCCCCACAGCACTCTATGTACATTGCTCTGCTCATAGTCTCATTTTGGCCGTATCAAATGCATGCGAAATAACTGGCATTAGAAATTGCTTAGGGACAATTAAGACATTATACGACTTTTTAAATACGCCAAAAAGACAGTTTGTTCTATCTTCAGCAATAGAGGAGATGGAAACCAGCTCTAAGAGGGAGAAAATTAAACAGCTATGTGCAACCCGTTGGATGGAAAGGTACGACTCAGTAACCGCTGTGGTGGAACTTTTCGAGCCTATCGTTGAAACTCTTCAAAAAATATCAGAATATGAGGATAAGGAATTAGCTACTCCAGCTAATTCTTTACTGTGCAGAGTATCTAATTGCCAGTTCGTAATATCTCTTTTGTGCAATTACAAAGTTTTCACCATAACAATCCATCTTTGTAGATACCTACAAAAAACAAGCATAGATTTGATAGAGGCAGTGAGTCTTGCAAAAGATGTTTTTATAGAACTAAAACTAATGCGTGAAAATGCCACTGAAACATTCTCTGAAATATTCAGCTCTTCTTCTCTTATGCTAACAAGCATTGGATCTTCCATACAAATCCCTAGAATAACGGGAAGACAGAAAAATCGAGCTAATTTTCCCTCATCGACACCCGAAACATTAACAAAACAGAGTTAGAGTATTTATTCCATTTATAGAAAACTTTATAACACAATTAGACTACAGATTTGCATCGCATCGTGATATTTTGAAAGGATTTCAGTGCCTTTTTCCTGCCGTTCCTTTCATTTGCCAACCTTCAAACATAAAGGCTTTTGAAGCACTAGTGGAATTTTTCGCTCAAGATTTGGATACCTGTAATGAAAGCCTTAAGTCTGAACTAAAACTCTGGTATAAAAGATTAAAAAGGATTAGTGAAGACGGTGGTAGTGTTCCAAAAGCTGCGGCGGATGCTCTTGGAATGTGCAATAAAGATGTAACACCAAACATTTTCAAACTCCTAGAAATATTGGTCGTTCTACCTGTTTCAACGAGTGCAAACGAAAGATCCTTTTCGACTTTATGCCGTTTAAAAACTTATTTACGCAATTCAACGGGTAATAATAGATTGAATGCATTGGCGCTCTTAAACATTCATAGAAAATTTAGTTGTAGAAAACATTTTAAACGAAATTGCAAAAAAAAAAAAAAAAAAAAAAAAAAACCCGTCGTTTGAATATTACTGTATAAATCAATAAATTTTTAGCGTGTTTATATACTGGTTTAATTTCCTATTTGTTGGTAAGTTATTTTTTTTTATTTTTTGGTCAAATTCATTGGTTTTCTATAGAATATTCACATTTATACGGTTATTATTTAGGTAACTGTTACATTATGAGTAGTTTTTTCTGGCTTGATTAATTCCTACTTTTTAATAAAAATAAAATATTTTACCTCTTATTATAAAAAAAAATATGTTCTTAAACTTAAAAAATCAAATCAAAATTTAACTAAAGAATGTTGTCTAAATGAAAAGTCAAAATTGTATAGCTGTCTAAATTAGGGAAATAATAGTACTTTATTACATACTCGAATCACTTTTAGTAGTTTCAGAAAATTATGAACACCCCCCTTGAAAAAACTCTGTTTACGCCACTGACTACGAGTAGTGTACATGACGAATAGTTCTCGTTACGAATTGTGCCTACGACGCATCGTTTTTGTGACGAATGGTGCTCACGTCACAATTGTGAACCCGACCGATTGTCCCACTATAAACTGCTCAGGACGAATTGACGTTCCAACTTCCGACCTTTTTCCCTTTTATAAGTAAAGGAATTAAGCGATAGTAAAATCAAGAGGTTGTTTTATTGCTGGAGAAGGGATTTATAATAGACAATGAACCACTCCTAGTGATTTATATTGGGCTTTGAAAACGAAATCTTGAATAAGAATAGTTAAACACAACAGTAATCGTTTGTGAAAATAATAAAAATGAAGGTAGGCTCAATAAATTCGTTTCTTCTAACGCATGACACTGAACTTCTCGTTTTTCGCCTTTGAAAGATACCGGAACTGGTGCTCATTTAACGTTATTCTATGGGCGCCCCTGAACCCAAGTCACAGAGGCGAGTAAAATTACCCACGCTTTAGACTCGATTATAGTGTAGACACACATCAAACAACAGAGGAAAACACTCAGGGAGGAACATCCATACTCTGAGCTGGATTCGTATCCCCAAACCATTGGCTTTGCTGTCAGACACATTGACCACCCGGTCACCTGGCCGGTAGAGTCAATAAAATGGGTCATTTTAAAAAAATAATGTTTCCCATCACTAAAGATTCCAATTTTTCTTCAGTGATTTAAAATGGACTTAAATTGGTGTTAGTTAACGATGTGTTGATAATAATAAAAATAAAATATCAAGATAATAAGGTTCAAGTAGTTAGTCAATAAGGAGATTTCGCACTTTTACGTTAACTTCCGTACGTAAGATTGCAGTATACTATGGTTGCTCACGTTTATTTTAGATGCTACGTATCTTTACGTTATGTTGGCGTGATTTACGCTACAAAAACAAAGCTACAATTACGCGTTTTATAGCTGTTAGATGTTGATTTTGTTTAACTGTTTCTGTTAACCTTCGAACTAAACATATGGACATGGAATGTGAATTTGAAGAAATGTATTTATTGATGAAATTTAGAAATGAATCGTGTGATCTTGCAACTATTTGTTCAATATATAATAATTTGATTGGTGTTTGTTTAACATTATGGTTGTCGATTCGCCCTAGTTCCGTAAGAAACTAGATATATTTTCGCTATTTCAAAATTATAAATTATATTTATTAACTATACAATTGAGTTAAAAGAAGTTAAATAATCAATAGAAGTTCAATAATATTCTTTTTAAATATTAATAATAACAAAAATAAGCTGTATTCTTTATCGCTGAATCCATCAAAATCTATAATCTTTTAAATTTTCTGCTCACAGAATCACAGTTTTACGTAGAGTAAAGCATCTTGAATTGTATGCAGCAGCTTCAAAGAAATAGTCTACATCCGTTGTAAATGTTTGTTTTGATTTTGTGGTCAAAGTTAAAACGATATTTCACTACGTTATCGTTTTTAACTTACGGATTTTTGGAAAATCTCTTATTTTCATTTAAAGTTTGATATTTTTTCACGGGTGCATGTACCTTTAACTAGAAAACTGACGCACTAGAATGCGCATTTACGGAAGAGTACGAAAGCTAGCGTAAATTTGCGAAATCTCCCTATTAGTGAAAGTCACTTATCAAAATAATATAAAAAGTGTCTTTGTAACAGCATTCATTATCAGGTAGTAAATAGGTTGATAATAAAATATGCGTTGTAGAGTCAAAACTATGTAATAAGATCAGTCCACACATTACCAGTATTAAGAATTTAATGATTATCAAAGGATTATCGGGGTTTTCTTTTATTATTTGGTTGTACAACTTGGTTCTTTAAAGGACTTGATTAAAATGATAAAACAATATCCCTTTATAAATTGTTTGGCTTTAAATTTGAAATCTATGAAAAAAGGAATAAATCTTCCAAAATTGTGTAAAAATATGTAATAATGAAAAAATTCAGCAACTTTCTCACGTATCTCAAGCCTCCACAGAGAATCTTTGTCATAAAATTTTATCTGCGAGGGCGGAACAGAAATATCGACACGAGGATAAATTTTTGCTTGAATTTTGTTTCATGTTTTCACAAATAATAATTTAAAAAAATTTAAATTTTTTCCCCAGAATTACGCGTTCTGATGCATTCACCCCACAAATAAAGCAAATAAGCAAATCTACTGTTATTGCGGAGAAGCAAAAATTGTAGGATCTCATAAGCATTCAATGATTAGCATCAGCTCTCCCATTTTAATTTAGTATCACACATTACAACAGTTATAATACAAGTGTTCACAAAAAAACTTTTTTTTAAAAAAATATTTCGTAAAATTATGCGTTTTTATACGAAAAAAGCACTGATTCACAAAAAAGCAAAGCAACTGTTATAATCATATGAAGTAGATTAATGTGTAAAGTTCACAAAAAGATTTTGCTCCCTTTTTTAATTTTCTTCCGCAAAACTATACGTTTTGATTCAATTACACTACAAAAAAAAGCAAAGCTACAGTTACAATCATTACATGAAGCAGATTAATATCTGTCGTTCAAAAAAAGATATTTTTGTCTTTGAAATTTTGTTTTGCAAAATTATAAATTTTAATGCACTCACAAAAACAATCAAAGTAACTGTTATAATCCTTACATGAAGTAGATTAATGTCTAACGTTTTCAAAAAATCTTTTTATGATTTTTTTTTTCCTGCAAAATTTTCATGTATTCTCATTTGCACATAAAAATAAAAGCAACTATTTTAGTAATTTTATGAAGTAGATTTAAGTCTAGCTTTCACAAAAGTAAATAAATAAACAATTAATTTAAAAATAAAAAAAATTTGGGAATTTTTCTACTAAAATTATGCATTGTGATGCAATCATACTGCAAAGAAAAACAAAGCAACAATTACTATCTTTTTAAGAATCTGATTAATATCTGACGTTAACAAAAAATATATATATATATATATTTGTGAATCTTTTTTTGCAAAATTATGCATTCTGATGCACTTGCACAAAAAAAAAAGTGAAAGTCGTAATAATTGTATGAAGCTGATTAATATCTAACATTTAGGAAAATTTAATACAAATTAGTCACGTGAAACAAAATAAACGAGGAAACTAGAAGAATATATGTTATGGAGATGAAAATATAACATTTTAACAAAACAAAAATAACGCAAATTTCAAAATTCACGGATGATGTAAATCATTTAATATCTATAAAAACTATTTTAATGATAAAATTATCAAAATCCAACAGCAAATATAATTTTTTTAACAAGACAAAATTATTCTTTAGAAAATTTTATTATTTTTAGAATCCCGTTTTTCTTCTTTCGTTTATATATATATATATATATATATATATATATATATATATATATATATATATATATATATATATATATATATAAACATTTGCAGGCTTTAGTTTGAAGTGTGTTTAATTCTAACTAAACCGCATGTACGCGTTAATTTCCCTTGGAAATACTCTTAACTCATCTTCAATAGAATATGAGAAATAGAAGGCTAAACAGCATTCCGTGACTTGAAATGATAAAACTAACTCAACAATTTAGTTGGACTAGAGATATAATTTAATTTGATTAAAGTCTATTAACTAAGAGAAATTTTTTTTTTATATAGAGTTTTTAATCACATATAAAAATGTTAAAAGACGTTGCGATGTTTCAGATTTCTTGATACACTGTTCCAGTATCCATGACTCATGAAATTGAAGTGACATCTTTCGCATAAGATAAATCAACACCTGCTACACAAAGCTAACATTTCTTCAAGCTCTTTACACAGAGTTTTCCATTTTGTTTACTTCATATCACACATTGGCGTCTTGTTTTCGACTTTTTCGGTATATATTATCATATTGAGCGCAAAATGCATTTAAAGTAACAGCTATTCAATTATTTTCAAATTCCAAGCTTTCGGAAAATAACAAATTTTGTTTGAAAAACTGCTGGATCTTTCGAATCTCATTACGGTATTGGTGTCAGAGCTGTAATGGTGTGATGAATCATATTCCACGTGTTGTTCTAGAAAATGCGCAGTTAGAGCGTTAACTCAAAGGTGACCCTAATCTTAAATTAATATGCACATTTTGATACTTTACTACTGGTTAGAAAGAATAATTTGCATTTTATATTCAAAAGAACAATTATTCAGTTATAATTTTAAAGTTACAAAATATTTTATTTAAAAGGGAATAAGTGGGTTTTGACGCTTTGATATTTTGAGCAAATAATCCATAACAGCATATTCTCTGAAACACATTGTTTTTGTTTAAGCATTGTCTGAAACTGTTTGACGGTACTCGGATTATTATTACTCACAGTAGTTAAAATAAATATTCGTATTGTTGGGACAAGTTTTGTCAATAATTGAATAAAAATTAACAATTTGACACTAATAATCGGTGATTATAGGGAAGAGTGGGGCGAAACTGGGAACCTCGATTTTGGCGAAATTAATTCTGATTTCTAGAGAACAAACTCTGAATTTCATTTTAATGGACAAACGGAAGCTATATTGTTGTTAATTAATTCACGGTGTCTATGCAGATAAGCTTGTTTTACTATGTAAACTCTCTAATGTTTTCTTATTTTTAAGCTTTTATTATCCAATGGTCAATACAGTTAAATTTTTTTATTTTAGACTAGCTTGTTATACGTTTACTACAATTCATACCCAATCTAAGAATAAGGATTTAGTTCGATAGTAGCCCTGTTTTTCCTTTATCGTTTCGATAACTTTTACTCGATAGGTAAGACCGGGGACCCAGTCGGGTACCCCTCCCCTTGATTTTTGTGTCTCTGATGAGCCCCCTCCTCGCAAAAACTTCAGTACTTCTCAGGAAGATGACTACATCTAAAGCTGAACAAAGGCTTCTTGACAAAATTTATTGTGGGCCTCTTTCCAAAAAACTAAAATTTTATTTTCATTTTTTATAGAATTTTTAAAGAACCTTTATACGAAAATGCAGTTTTTATTTAGATACATTATTTAAAAGTATTATATATTATAAAAGTATATATTATTTAAAAAACAGTAATAAACACAAAATTTTTATAAGGAATTTTGGTCTAAATCTCATCAATTTCGTGACCTGGTAACAATATTCCCTGTCTCAACCCTCTTCCTACTTCAGTACGGCTTTTGTTACATCACATTAAAACTTCAATTGATTCATAAAATTATTAAATTGTCGATGAAACTCTAGTATTTGTAAATTCCCCATAGTGTTAACTTGTGTACCCGTTTTTCTTTTCTCCAGTAACGACATGGTTTGTCATTTTCTAGGAAAAAAAACATCCTTTATAAATATAAGTAGTACATTTATAATTTTTTGAAAATGATATATAGTACATAACTAAATAATGAATATTTTGGTTCAATCTGACAGTTCTTAGATTGTATAGTTTAGATGCTACAGGCCTTCGAATCTTAACTACCTGTTATTACCCAACCTTGCATAAATAGATTATATAAATAGACCTTATATAGTAATATTTTTAAGGAGAAAGTATAACAATAGGAAATAAAAGTAAAACTAGCTTTAATCATGTTTTCAAACGCGTTTTCGGAAAATCAATTAGAAAAGAAAAATATTCCTTTTCTGGTAATAAGAGCAACCACTCTCTAGCTCAATAATAATAACAATATCCTTTTGATTGATAATAATATTTAATATTTTATTGATTGTACCATATTATAATATTCATTTTTATAACATTTGGTATTAAGGCATGTATTTGGAATTAGGTCGAGTGTTTTTTTTTTTTTGAAGAAGTACAAAATGTTAACTAACTTTAAAAAATTGTATAAAATTTTAAAAAAAAAATATAGATATTGGTTTATAGTCATATATATATATATTACATTAGAGCCAAACTCGAAAAAAAAGTTTTTTTTTTATCAAAAACAAATTATTCAATAATTTAAAGAGTGATACAGAATATTTCATCCCTCATAGTTAACATTTCTACCATGTTCTACATTTAGTGATCACTTATCATTAAGAGCCACCAAAATTTAAAGTAAACAAGAATATCGCGGTTAAAGTATGATGTATATGTTATTCTAAGACTGAAAATATTAGTGTTATTTAAATTCAAAATGGATATACAGGTTAAAAATTGAATTTTAAAATCACACTCATAAATTTAGAAAAGAAAAAACTTTAAAGTATACATATACAGAAATTTGTAGAGTTTAAAATTTTTGTAACCTATATTTCAGTATTTTATATGGATATGACGCATTCGAAATGTAAGTAAAAAAAACATTAGGAAAAATAATTTCTTAATTAATGATTAGGAAGAATAATTCGCAATTAATGATATCTGTGCATATATCAAATTTAATTATATGCGCTTTGAGATGCAGTCGAAAAGATATTCACAAGGAGAATAGAAATTCGAGCAGGTGTGTTTGTTCCTGTAGGTGGAATTTGCGTCATCGTTTACGAAAATGACAGATCATGTGATCGAAAGATCTCAACTTTATTGACAAACCTGCGTTGTTTCACGAAATTTTCGGTATAAAAAGGGGTCGGAAATTTTGAAAAAGTATTCAGTCGAGCTTTTCCAAAGACTAATATGACTTGGTTCAGTCGACTTTCTCTAGCGATTTTGCTAGCGTTGTGCGTTCACAGCAAGTTTGCTGCAGGACAAGATTCGCCGTGGTTAAGCGTATCTACGGGAGAGTCATTTATGACGTGTTTCATGGAAGAAGTCCGCCAAAGTAGAGTTTTTACACAAGACCAAATGGAAGATATGGATTCTATTTCGGCTATGATGATGAGTGCAATGAACAATATGAAAGGAAAACCATCGCCCCACAAAATACAAGCTATGAATACGGCCTTCGCGTCCGGTGTAGCTGAAATAGCTGTAGCTGATGCATATGGGCAGAATATTCCAGGTATAATTAACGCAATATCAAATGCTTTAAATGCGGCATTTATTCAAGTAACTGGAAGAGGTAATGATGCTTTTGTAAATGAAATCCGTACTTTACTCAATATGTTTGCTGCACAATCAGGAAATTATGTTGAAACTGGAGGTTCATCGTCTGCAGCAGCTGCATCCGCAGCAGCTGGAGGATCAGGTGGATATGGGGCTGGTCCTAGACCATCATATTCAGCACCTTCAACAACTACAACATACGTACAAGGCCCATCACAATCAGTGACATCATATAGACCATCTCAATCAATTGTATCTTACTCTCCTGGTCAATCAGGACCTGGAGGATCATCAGCAGTGGCTTCCGCAGCTTCAGGTGGTTCTGGTGGTGGAAACCAAGGTGGATATGGCCCCGGTAGTTATGGACCAGGAGGATCAGGACCCGCTTCAGCCTCAGCAGCAGCAGCAGCTGGAACTTCTGGTCCAGGTGGTTATGGACCCAGAGGCAATGGCCCAGGAGGATATGGACCAGGAACATCAGGACCCGGAGAGGCTTCAGCAGCAGCAGCTGTAGCTTCGAGCTCTGGAGGATCAGGTCCCAGAGGCGCAGGACCAGGAGGATATGGACCCGGTAGTGCTTCCGCAGCAGCAGCTAGTAGTGGTGGACCAGGAGGATCAGGCCCCGGTGGATATGGACCAGGAAGTTCAGGTCCAAGTGGTTCTGGCCCAGGACAATATGGACCCGGTGGTAATGGACCAGGAGGATCAGGACCCGGTGGTGCTTCAGCAGCAGCTGCAGCAGCAGCTGGAGGATCAGGTCCCGGAAGTTCTGGCCCAGGAGGGTACGGACCTGGAAGTTCTGGCCCAGGAGGGTATGGACCAGGAAGCTCTGGCCCAGGAGGCTATGGACCAGGACGATCAGGACCCGGTGGCTATGGACCAGGAGGATCAGGACCAGGTGGTGCTTCAGCAGCAGCTGCAGCAGCAGCAGCTGGAGGATCAGGTCCAGGAAGCTCTGGCCCAGGAGGTTACGGACCAGGAGGATCAGGACCCGGTGGAGCCTCAGCAGCAGCTGCAGCAGCTAGTAGTGGTGGACCTGAAGGATCAGGCCCCGGTGGATATGGACCAGGCAGTTCAGGTCCCGGTGGTGCTTCAGCAGCAGCTGCAGCAGCAGCAGCTGGAGGATCAGGTCCAGGAAGCTCTGGCCCTGGAGGTTATGGACCAGGAAGATCAGGCCCCGGTGAATATGGACCAGGAAGTTCAGGTCCAGGCGGTTCTGGCCCAGGACAATATGGACCTGGTGGCTATGGACCAGGAGGATCAGGACCCGGTGGTGCTTCAGCAGCAGCTGCAGCAACAGCAGCTGGAGGATCAGGTCCAGGAAGCTCTGGCCCAGGAGGTTATGGACCAGGAAGATCAGGCCCCGGTGAATATGGACCAGGAAGTTCAGGTCCAGGTGGTTCTGGCCCAGGACAATATGGACCCGGTGGCTATGGACCAGGAGGATCAGGACCCGGTGGAGCCTCAGCAGCAGCTGCAGCGGCAGCAGGAGGATCAGGTCCAGGAAGCTCTGGCCCAGGAGGTTATGGACCAGGAGGATCAGGACCCGGTGGAGCCTCAGCAGCAGCTGCAGCGGCAGCAGGAGGATCAGGTCCAGGAAGCTCTGGCCCAGGAGGTTATGGACCAGGAGGATCAGGCCCCAGTGGATATGGACCAGGAAGTTCAGGTCCCGGTGGTTCTGGGCCAGGACAATATGGACCCGGTGGTTATGGACCAGGAGGTGCAGGACCAGGATCAGCTTCAGCAGCCGCAGCTGCCTCTGCAGCCGGAGGTGGTGGAGGAGGCCAAGGTGGATATGAAGAAATAATATATGAAAGCAGCTCTGGTCCGGGAGGGTATGGACCTGGAAGTTCTGGCCCAGGACAATATGGACCCGGTGGCTATGGACCAGGAGGATCAGGACCCGGTGGCTATGGACCAGGAGGATCAGGTCCCGGCGGTGCTTCAGCAGCAGCTGCAGCAGCAGCAGCTGGAGGATCAGGCCCAGGAAGCTCTGGCCCAGGAGGTTATGGACCAGGAGGATCAGGACCCGGTGGAGCCTCAGCAGCGGCAGCAGCAGCTAGTAGTGGTGGACCAGGAGGATCAGGCCCTGGTGAATATGGACCAGGAAGTTCAGGTCCCAGTGGTTCTGGCCCAGGACAATATGGACCCGGTGGTTATGGACCAGGAGGTGCAGGACCAGGATCTGGAACCGGTGGTGCATCATCAGCTGCTGCAGCAGCAGCAGCTGGAGGATCAGGTCCCGGAAGTTCTGGCCCAGGAGGGTACGGACCTGGAAGTTCTGGCCCAGGACAATATGGACCCAGTGGCTATGGACCGAGAGGATCAGGACCCGGTGGTGCTTCAGCAGCAGCTGCAGCAGCAGCAGCAGCTGGAGGATCAGGTCCAGGAGGTTATGGACCAGGAGGACCAGGAGCCGGTGGAGCCTCAGCAGCAGCTGCAGCAGCTAGTAGTGGTGGACCAGGAGGATCAGGCCCCGGTGGATATGGACCAGGCACTTCTGGTCCCGGTGGTGCTTCAGCAGCAGCTGCAGCAGCAGCTGGAGGATCAGGTCCCGGAAGTTCTGGCCCAGGAGGGTACGGACCTGGAAGTTCTGGCCCAGGACAATATGGACCCGGTGGCTATGGACCGGGAGGATCAGGACCCGGTGGTGCTTCAGCAGCAGCTGCAGCAGCAGCAGCTGGAGGATCAGGTCCAGGAGGTTATGGACCAGGAGGACCAGGAGCCGGTGGAGCCTCAGCAGCAGCTGCAGCAGCTAGTAGTGGTGGACCAGGAGGATCAGGCCCAGGTGGATATGGACCAGGCAGTTCTGGTCCCGGTGGTGCTTCAGCAGCAGCTGCAGCAGCAGCTGGAGGATCAGGTCCAGGAAGCTCTGGCCCAGGAGGTTATGGACCAGGAAGATCAGGCCCCGGTGGATATGGACCAGGAAGTTCAGGTCCAGGTGGTTCTGGCCCAGGACAATATGGACCCGGTGGCTATGGACCAGGAGGATCAGGACCCGGTGGAGACTCAGCAGCAGCTGCAGCAGCAGCAGGAGGATCAGGTCCAGGAAGCTATGGCCCAGGAGGTTATGGACCAGGAGGATCAGGACCCGGTGGAGCCTCAGCAGCAGCTGCAGCAGCTACCACTGGTGGACCAGGAGGATCAGGCCCCGGTGGATATGGACCAGGAAGTTCAGGTCCCGGTGGTTCTGGCCCAGGACAATATGGACCCGGTGGTTATGGACCAGGAGGTGCAGGACCAGGATCAGCTTCAGCAGCCGCAGCTGCCTCTGCAGCCGGAGGTGGTGGAGGAGGCCAAGGTGGATATGAAGAAATAATATATGAAAGCAGCTCTGGCCCAGGAGGGTACGGACCTGGAAGTTCTGGCCCAGGACAATATGGACCCGGTGGCTATGGACCTGGAGGGTCAGGACCCAGTGGCTATGGACCAGGAGGATCAGGACCCGGTGGTGCTTCAGCTGCAGCAGCAGCAGCAGCTGGAGGATCAGGTCCAGGAAGCTCTGGCCCAGGAGGTTATGGACCAGGAGGATCAGGACCCGGTGGAGCCTCAGCAGCAGCTGCAGCAGCTAGTAGTGGTGGACCAGGAGGATCAGGTCCCGGTGGATATGGACCAGGAAGTTCAGGTCCCGGTGGTTCTGGCCCAGGACAATATGGACCCGGTGGTTATGGACCAGGAGGTGCAGGACCAGGATCAGCTTCAGCAGCCGCAGCTGCCTCTGCAGCCGGAAGTGGTGGAGGAGGCCAAGGTGGATATGAAGAAATAATATATGAAAGCAGCTCTGGTCCAGGAGGGTATGGACCTGGAAGTTCTGGCCCAGGACAATATGGACCTGGTGGTTATGGACCAGGAGGATCAGGACCCGGTGGTGCTTCAGCTGCAGCAGCAGCAGCTGGAAGATCAGGTCCAGGAAGCTCTGGCCCAGGAGGTTATGGACCAGGAGGATCAGGACCCGGTGGAGCCTCAGCAGCAGCTGCAGCAGCTAGTAGTGGTGGACCAGGAGGATCAGGTCCCGGTGGATATGGACCAGGAAGTTCAGGTCCCGGTGGTTCTGCCCCAGGACAATATGGACCCGGTGGTTATGGACCAGGAGGTGCAGGACCAGGATCAGCTTCAGCAGCCGCAGCTGCCTCTGCAGCCGGAAGTGGTGGAGGAGGCCAAGGTGGATATGAAGAAATAATATATGAAAGCAGCTCTGGTCCAGGAGGGTATGGACCTGGAATTTCTGGCCCAGGACAATATGGACCCGGTGGCTATGGACCAGGAGGATCAGGACCCGGTGGAGCTTCAGCAGCAGCTGCAGCAGCAGCAGCTGGAGGATCAGGTCCAGGAAGTTCTGGCCCAGGAGGGTACGGTCCTGGAAGTTCTGGCCCAGGACAATATGGACCCGGTGGCTATGGACCAGGAGGATCAGGACCCGGTGGAGCTTCAGCAGCAGCTGCAGCAGCAGCAGCTGGAGGATCAGGTCCAGGAAGTTCTGGCCCAGGAGGGTACGGTCCAGGAAGTTCTGGCCCAGGAGGGTACGGTCCTGGAAGTTCTGGCCCAGGACAATATGGACCCGGTGGCTATGGACCAGGAGGATCAGGACCCGGTGGTGCTTCAGCAGCAGCTGCAGCAGCAGCAGCTGGAGGATCAGGACCAGGAAGTTCAGGTCCCGGTGGTTCTGGCCCAGGACAATATGGACCCGGTGGTTATGGACCAGGAGGTGCAGGACCAGGATCAGCTTCAGCAGCCGCAGCTGCCACTGCAGCCGGAGGTGTTGGAGGAGGCCAAGGTGGATATGAAGAAATAATATATGAAAGCAGCTCTGGCCCAGGAGAGTACGGACCTGGAAGTTCTGGTCCAGGACAATATGGACCCGGAGGCTATGGACCAGGAGGATCAGGACCCGGTGGTGCTTCAGCTGCAGCTGCAGCAGCTGGAGGATCAGGTCCAGGAAGCTCTGGCCCAGGAGGTTATGGACCAGGAGGATCAGGACCCGGTGGAGCCTCAGCAGCAGCTGCAGCGGCAGCAGGAGGATCAGGTCCCGGTGGTTCTGGCCCAGGACAATATGGACCCGGTGGCTATGGACCAGGAGGATCAGGACCCGGTGGTGCTTCAGCAGCAGCTGCAGCAGCAGCAGCTGGAGGATCAGGTCCAGGAAGTTCTGGCCCAGGAGGGTACGGATCTGGAAGTTCTGGCCCAGGACAATATGGACCCGGTGGCTATGGACCAGGAGGATCAGGACCCGGTGGCTATGGACCAGGAGGATCAGGACCCGGTGGTGCTTCAGCAGCAGCTGCAGCAGCAGCAGCTGGAGGATCAGGTCCAGGAAGTTCCGGCCCTGGTGGGTACGGACCTGGAAGTTCTGGCCCAGGACAATATGGACCCGGTGGCTATGGACCAGGAGGATCAGGTCCCGGTGATGCTTCAGCAGCAGCTGCAGCATCTGGAGGATCAGGTCCAGGAAGCTCTGGCCCAGGAGGTTATGGGCCAGGAGGATCAGGACCCGGTGGAGCCTCAGCAGCAGCTGCAGCAGCTAGTAGTGGTGGACCAGGAGGATCTGGTCCCGGTGGATATGGACCAGGAAGTTCAGGTCCCGGTGGTTCTGGCCCAGGACAATATGGACCCGGTGGTTATGGACCAGGAGGTGCAGGACCAGAATCAGCTTCAGCAGCCGCAGCTGCCTCTGCAGCCGGAGGTGGTGGAGGAGGCCAAGGTGGATATGAAGAAATAATATATGAAAGCAGCTCTGGTCCAGGAGGGTATGGACCTGGAAGTTCTGGCCCAGGACAATATGGACCCGGTGGTTATGGACCAGGAGGATCAGGACCCGGTGGTGCTTCAGCAGCAGCTGCAGCAGCAGCAGCAGCTGGAGGATCAGGTCCAGGAAGTTCTGGCCCAGGAGGGTACGGACCTGGAAGTTCTGGCCCAGGACAATATGGACCCGTTGGCTATGGACCAGGAGGATCAGGACCCGGTGGCTATGGACCAGGAGGATCAGGACCCGGTGGTGCTTCAGCAGCAGCTGCAGCAGCAGCAGCTGGAGGATCAGGACCAGGAAGTTCAGGTCCCGGTGGTTCTGGCCCAGGACAATATGGACCCGGTGGTTATGGACCAGTAGGTGCAGGACCAGGATCAGCTTCAGCAGCCGCAGCTGCCGCTGCAGCCGGAGGTGTTGGAGGAGGCCAAGGTGGATATGAAGAAATAATATATGAAAGCAGCTCTGGCCCAGGAGAGTACGGACCTGGAAGTTCTGGTCCAGGACAATATGGACCCGGAGGCTATGGACCAGGAGGATCAGGACCCGGTGGTGCTTCAGCTGCAGCTGCAGCAGCTGGAGGATCAGGTCCAGGAAGCTCTGGCCCAGGAGGTTATGGACCAGGAGGATCAGGACCCAATGGAGCCTCAGCAGCAGCTGCAGCAGCTAGTAGTGGTGGACCAGGAGGATCAGGTCCCGGTGGATATGGACCAGGAAGTTCAGGTCCCGGTGGTTCTGGCCCTGGACAATATGGACCCGGTGGCTATGGACCAGGAGGATCAGGACCCGGTGGTGCTTCAGCAGCAGCTGCAGCAGCAGCAGCTGGAGGATCAGGTCCAGGAAGTTCTGGCCCAGGAGGGTACGGATCTGGAAGTTCTGGCCCAGGACAATATGGACCCGGTGGCTATGGACCAGGAGGATCAGGACCCGGTGGCTATGGACCAGGAGGATCAGGACCCGGTGGTGCTTCAGCAGCAGCTGCAGCAGCAGCAGCTGGAGGATCAGGTCCAGGAAGTTCCGGCCCTGGTGGGTACGGACCTGGAAGTTCTGGCCCAGGACAATATGGACCCGGTGGCTATGGACCAGGAGGATCAGGTCCCGGTGATGCTTCAGCAGCAGCTGCAGCATCTGGAGGATCAGGTCCAGGAAGCTCTGGCCCAGGAGGTTATGGGCCAGGAGGATCAGGACCCGGTGGAGCCTCAGCAGCAGCTGCAGCAGCTAGTAGTGGTGGACCAGGAGGATCTGGTCCCGGTGGATATGGACCAGGAAGTTCAGGTCCCGGTGGTTCTGGCCCAGGACAATATGGACCCGGTGGTTACGGACCAGGAGGTATAGGACCAGAATCAGCTTCAGCAGCCGCAGCTGCCTCTGCAGCCGGAGGTGGTGGAGGAGGCCAAGGTGGATATGAAGAAATAATATATGAAAGCAGCTCTGGTCCAGGAGGGTATGGACCTGGAAGTTCTGGCCCAGGACAATATGGACCCGGTGGTTATGGACCAGGAGGATCAGGACCCGGTGGTGCTTCAGCAGCAGCTGCAGCAGCAGCAGCTGGAGGATCAGGTCCAGGAAGTTCTGGCCAAGGAGGGTACGGACCTGGAAGTTCTGGCCCAGGACAATATGGACCCGGTGGCTATGGACCAGGAGGATCAGGACCCGGTGGCTATGGACCAGGAGGATCAGGACCCGGTGGTGCTTCAGCAGCAGCTGCAGCAGCAGCAGCTGGAGGATCAGGACCAGGAAGTTCAGGTCCCAGTGGTTCTGGCCCAGGACAATATGGACCCGGTGGTTATGGACCAGTAGGTGCAGGACCAGGATCAGCTTCAGCAGCCGCAGCTGCCTCTGCAGCCGGAGGTGGTGGAGGAGGCCAAGGTGGATATGAAGAAATAATATATGAAAGCAGCTCTGGCCCAGGAGAGTACGGACCTGGAAGTTCTGGCCCAGGACAATATGGACCCGGAGGCTATGGACCAGGAGGATCAGGACCCGGTGGTGCTTCAGCTGCAGCTGCAGCAGCTGGAGGATCAGGTCCAGGAAGCTCTGGCCCAGGAGGTTATGGACCAGGAGGATCAGGACCCGGTGGAGCCTCAGCAGCAGCTGCAGCAGCTAGTAGTGGTGGACCAGGAGGATCAGGTCCCGGTGGATATGGACCAGGAAGTTCAGGTCCCGGTGGTTCTGGCCCAGGACAATATGGACCCGGTGGCTACGGACCAGGAGGATCAGGACCCGGTGGTGCTT
Organism: Parasteatoda lunata; assembly: GCA_949128135.1. Lineage (NCBI taxonomy): Eukaryota > Metazoa > Arthropoda > Arachnida > Araneae > Theridiidae > Parasteatoda > Parasteatoda lunata. The sequence goes on along the minus strand of OX421979.1, from coordinate 90,765,079 downwards.
CAGCAGCAGCTGCAGCAGCAGCAGCTGGAGGATCAGGTCCAGGAAGTTCTGGCCCAGGAGTGTACGGACCTGGAAGTTCTGGCCCAGGACAATATGGACCCGGTGGCTATGGACCAGGAGGATCAGGACCCGGTGGTGCTTCAGCAGCAGCTGCAGCAGCAGCAGCTGGAGGATCAGGTCCAGGAAGTTCCGGCCCTGGAGGGTACGGACCTGGAAGTTCTGGCCCAGGACAATATGGACCCGGTGGTTATGGACCAGGAGGATCAGGACCCGTTGGTGCTTCAGCAGCAGCTGGAGGATTAGGTCCAGGAAGCTCTGGCCCAGGAGGTTATGGGCCAGGAGGATCAGGACCCGGTGGAGCCTCAGCAGCAGCTGCAGCAGCTAGTAGTGGTGGACCAGGAGGATCAGGTCCCGGTGGATATGGACCAGGAAGTTCAGGTCCCGGTGGTTCTGGCCCAGGACAATATGGACCCGGTGGTTATGGACCAGGAGGATCAGGACCCGGTGGCTATGGACCAGGAGGATCAGGTCCCGGTGGTGCTTCAGCAGCAGCTGCAGCAGCAGCTGGAGGATCAGGCCCAGGAAGCTCTGGCCCAGGAGGTTATGGACCTGGAGGAGAAGGACCCGGTGGAGCCTCAGCAGCGGCAGCAGCAGCTAGTAGTGGTGGACCAGGAGGATCAGGCCCTGGTGAATATGGACCAGGAAGTTCAGGTCCCAGTGGTTCTGGCCCAGGACAATATGGACCCGGTAGTGCTTCATCAGCAGCTGCAGCAGCAGCAGCTGGAGGATCAGGTCCCGGAAGCTCTGGCCCAGGAGGGTACGGACCTGGAAGTTCTGGCCCAGGACAATATGGACCCGGTGGGTATGGACCAGGAGGATCAGGACCCGGTGGTGCTTCAGCAGCAGCTGCAGCAGCTGGAGGATCAGGTCCCGGAAGTTCTGGCCCAGGAGGGTATGGGCCAGGAAGCTCTGGCCCAGGAGGTTATGGACCAGGAAGATCAGGACCCGTTGGTTCATCAGCAGCAGCGTCGGCAGCAGCAGCTATCTCTTCTCCTGCCTCTACTTCCAGAATTTCTTCCGTTGCATCTAGGTTAGTTTCTGGAGGACCAGTTAATGTTTCTAATCTATCTAACACAATAGGAAGTGTTGTTTCGCAAGTGCAATCGGCCAATCCCGGTGCTTCTGGATGCGATGTCCTTGTTCAAGCTCTTCTTGAAGTAGTAACTGCTTTGTTGCATGTCCTCGGATCTGCTAATGTTGGAAATGTTAACTATGATGCTGCAGGTCGATATTCTTCTATGGTTTCACAAGCTCTAAGCCAACTTTATGGTTGAAATCTTAAAGCAAAATATATTATAAAAAAAATTATTTTAAAACTGTGAAATAAAATTCTGCATTTAAAATTGTCTCTTATTTGTGTTTTTATGCTTAGATCAAAAGTAATTTTTGAAATTATGAATATATGCTAGCTGTATGCCCGTTCTTCGCACTGGGTGATTAAGAAAAAAGTAAAGAATGAATAAATCAGTGTACAGAAATACTACGAAATCATGCTCATAACTGAAACGCATATATCGACTCAATTAAAGAGCTTGAGGGAAGGGACATTTTCGGGGAATTAATGAATCATTGGTTTTGCTTTCCTTTAAATCTTTACGCAACTAATCACTATTATTACTATCGACATATTATTACTGACACAAATGCTCTATTAATGTTGATAATATGTATAAATTGAAATAAAATAATATACGCTATATGCTAAAAAGCAAAGTTAAAGGAGAATATGAGCATTTGTGTCAGTAATAATATGTCGATTCAAAATGAATAAGTATCCTTTCTGTAATATTTTTGCTATACTTTTGATCAGTTTATGTCAATTAAGAAATAATCTTCAATAATTAAGCACTATTTTCATTATTGATAATATGACAATTTCTTACTTTTCTTCTAGGTAAATTCATTTACTCCATTACTTTTAACTTCTAGTGGAAAGTTTATTTATTTTATTTCAATATGCATATATTACCTAAATTAATTAAACGTCATTATCGTGAATAATAATTTGGCGATATTTTTTGTATCTTCTACAAAAAATATCAATATTATTACTTACATTATAATATTGATATTTAGTACCAGTTACCAGTTTTATATTAGTACCAGTTTTTCATTAAATTTGCCTTTAAATACATAAATATTTTATAAATTATTTATGTATTTAATTCAAAAACAATTAAATTTGGAAATTAAATTAATTAAGGATAGATACCCCTTACCTCTTATTGAAGATGTGTTAGACCAATTACAGGTTTCTAAAATTTGTAGCAAAATTGATCTCCGAAATGGGTTTTTCCATATAGACGTAGACGAGGATAGTAAAAAGTACACCTCATTTGTAACACCTGATGGGCAGTATGAGTTTAATAAAGTGCCATTTGGGTTGTGTAATAGCCCTAGTACATTCCAGAGGTACATTAATTATGTGTTTCGTGATCTTCTTAGAGAAGGTGTTGTTGTCATCTTCATGGATGATAATTTTATACCAGCAGAAAATGAAATAGACGCACTAAACAGGTTAACGAGAGTATTACAAACTGCATCCGAATATGGACTAGAACTTAATTTAAAGAAATGCCAATGTTTGACGTCTAAAATTAACTTTTTGGGTTACATTATTGAGAACGGTACCATTAAACCCTCTTCCGAAAAAACATTAGCTGTTCAAAATTTTCCTGTACCTAAATCTACTAAACAGATGCAGAGCTTTCTTGGATTAACCGGATATTTTAGGAAGTTTATTCTTAACTATGCTTTAATTGCTAAACCATTAAGTGAATTACTTCAAGATAACAGTGTATTTTATTTTGGCCCAGAACAAAAAACAGCTTTTCTAACTTTAAAACAAAAACTTTCTGAAAACCCAGTACTACACATTTTTAAACAAGGAGCACAGCTTGAATTGCATACCGATGCAAGAAAATTTGGGTATGGTGCTATTCTTTTTCAGCAATCTGATAATAATAAATTACACCCAATACACTATATGAGTAAAAAAACGACTCCTCAAGAGGAGAATTATTCAAGTTATGAACTTGAAGTATTGGCTATAACTGAGGCTTTTAAAAAATTTCGAAATTATTTGGTGGGAAATAAATTTAAACTTGTAACAGACTGTTCAGCTTTTCAAAAGACTATGAGTAAAAAACAATTAACTCTTAAAATTGCTAGGTGGGCTTTATTTTTGGAAGACTTTGACTATGAAATTGTACATCGCCCAGGTAAACAAATGAAACATGTTGATTGTTTAAGTAGATATCCTATTATGCATATTACTTGTGACGAATTAACCTCTAAAATTGTAACTAACCAGGTAAATGACGAATATATTAACTCTATTAAACAACTTTTGGAAAATAAATCAATTGACGATTTTGTGTTAAAAAATAATGTTTTATATAAACTTGAGAATGATAATTATTTATTAGTGGTTCCACAACAAATGCAAACTGACATTATCAAATCTACACATTCTAATGGTCATTTTGGTTTAGGTAAAACCCTTGATGCACTTAAACAAAACTATTATTTTCCAGAGATGAAGAAATGTGTTGAAAATGTTGTAAATAATTGTGTAGAATGTATATTAGTAAATAGGAAGGCAGGAAAAAAAGAAGGGTTTTTGAACCCGATTCCCAAAAATAATATTCCTTTAGATACTTACCATATTGATTTCATTGGTCCTATGCCTTCAACTAATAAGAATTATAAACATATTTTCACCGTGGTAGATGCGTTTACCAAGTTTGTTTGGTTCTACCCAACTAAATCAACGTCAAGTCAAGATGCAATTGATAGGTTAAAAGCTCAACAAATAACTTTTGGGAATCCTTCACGAATAATTACTGACAGAGGTACAGCGTTTACTTCAACAGATTTTGAGACTTATTGCCAAGATGAAGGTATCGAACATGTGAAAATAACAACAGGCATTCCTCGTGGTAACGGACAAGTGGAAATAATGCATAAGATCCTTATACCGATACTAGCAAAACTTGCGAAAGAAGATCCTACTAAGTGGTACAAATTTTTTCCAGCAGTACAGCGTACCATTAATTCGACAGTTTCTCGGAGCACTCAGAAAACACCCTTTCAACTTTTAACCGGAGTGAAAATGAAATCAAAAGAGGACTTACAAATTCTGCAAATGTTGGAGGAAGAGCACATAGAATCCTTTATCCAAGATAGAGAGGACATTCGAGAAGAAGCCAAAAAGAATATTTTGAAAATATAAGAAGAGAACCGCAGACAATACAATAAAAGAAGGAAAGAAGCCAACGAATATCGAGAAGGAGACTTAGTCGCAATACAGAGAACTCAGTTTGGATCTGGTCTCAAATTAAGACCAAAGTTCTTCGGTCCATACAAAATCACAAAAGTGAAGAAGAATGACCGATACGATGTGCTGAAAGTGGGGAATCATGATGGACCAATAAACACTTCATCTTCAGCTGACCACATGAAACCGTGGTCAGTAAATTAAAAAAAATGTTTTTATATTTTTATACTTTGCTTTCTCGTTTTTTTTTCTTTTTTTTCAGGTAACAGTGTCTGAAAGCTGTTGAAAAATGCGGACATTTTACTGCAGGATGGCCGAATTATGTAGAGCTGTTGTTTCAATACCACAGTGTAATAGCTGAGAACATTGCATCATCCTCTTTGTTGTTGAGAGGCGCCAGCCAGACCTGACGGGGAAGTCCCGATGGGAAATTACCGAATTTATAACTAAATCTGAACTTCTTCCATAGAACATTTTAAAATCTTATTCACATGCGATTTGGAGACCACTGCGTGAAGGCAGCCCTCCCGTATCATGTCACTCACTGTTAAATATCTATTTCCTTTTATTTCTATTAAATGTTAAGTTTCAATGTTATATCATCGTCGTTATTTCAACTTATGCTGCACAAACCCCTACATATATATATATATATATATATATATATATATATATATATATATGAGTTGTTACTCATTTCGCGTTACCCAGTGGGCACCTATGATGGAGGCGAGAAACATTGCCCACGCCATACTGCCGCGAGCCCGTTCGTAGGGTGAGCCACATTCACACAATCACTGAAAGGACATAGAACACGGAGAGAAAGAAACATCCATGCCTAGAGCGGGATTCGAACTCGCAGCTATTGGCTTCACAGTCAGACGCGCGAACCGCTTGGCCACCTGACCGGCATGAGTTCTTTAATGTATTACATGATGACTGACGGTTTACACAATCTGCTGAGATATAACACCATGTCGCTGATATATATATATATATATATATAATGCGTTACTAATTGTAAGTCTTCTATGATTGGCTATTTGTTATTACGTTAACCCGTTGTAGAATTTTCATCAAAAACTCGCCATTTACCATAAAACCAGCAATACATGAGTCATTCCACGTCAGATCAATCACTTTTGGACCGACCCACCTCCGATTTTAATGCAATTTGGTGGTATCAACACTCACTATAAAGTAAGCTATTCTACCAATTTTTAGATTTTTAATTTAAAAATTGTCCAAATTATGGATATTTGAAAAAATAAAATTTTCATAAAAAACGACAAACTTGCTTACATATAAGTGGCTGTAACTTTTTTCTAATTGTATCAGAAAAAAATTTCAAAACCCATTGCAAAGCTAAAACATAGAGCTTTCATTTGATACCTTATATGACCTTCTAAGACTAGGTCAAACTTTTAAAGTGACCTGATTTGACCTTTGACCTAAAATATCTCAAAACAAGTGGTCTCAAAAAATTACGAAAAAAAAATATTTTGTTACTACGACATTCTTCTACACATTTGAAAATTTGTAGCCTCGAGTCTCAACAGGAAGTATATAAAGAATTTGTAAAAGCGGTATGGTGAACAACTTTTTTTCCATCTAAGACATTCAAAAAAGTGAGTGAAAAACGTAAAACAATCCATGGAAAAACCTAAAACTCCTAAACCAATATATAAAAATATGTAAAATGGCACAAAGGGCTATTTTTTACAGCCCAATCATAAACCTTCAGCGGTGTCATGATTTGATTATTGTAATAACATTGAAGGCTGGAACGTGCAGCTTGTCTTTCCATGATACCTGCAACACCATCACATGGCCTTTTTCCACGGGCCGTAGGAACGAAATGCCAATCAGCTGTGAGACCAAAGTTTTTATCATGATAGCAAAAATTTATAAAGTTCCTTCGATTTTTTTACTGTGAAGCTGCACCATCTGAGAAGTAATTAATATGTTTTATTTTGTTGTTAAAATGTAAGGTTATAAACTGCAACAATTGGGTCTGAAAAAGGTGATCACTGGCAGTATCATGCTTGAGACATTTCAAAATGGCAACAAAGGAAACATGATCCAATTTAAGTGTTTCTGAATTCATATAGTAAATGAAAATAGGGTGAATAGTGCACTGGGAATTATTCCAATGGTATCCTTAGACTGCATCTTTCAATACAAAAGAACAATTTTCAGCAAAATCACAGATCCCTATACAGTCATTATCATCGAGGCCTTCTTTCAGATTGGATAAAAGGCATGACTGTTGATTAGCAATGAAAGAATGTGGTAGAATTCTCAGTTTGTTCAAGATGTTTCAGTATGTTTCAAGATTGCTCAGTATGTTTCAAGAAAATCATCTACATTGTTGTTAACTATCATAAGCGTTGTGAGGTCAGTTGTAGCCCACAGTTTATAGATAATCTCGTCTATTCCGTTCAAGAGAAACACGTTGTTTATTTGCTCTAGTATGTGTGTAATTCCAGAGTAATAATCACAATTGAAAAAAAGCATTCTTTAAGAGGATGATTGCAAACCATTTTTGATAAACAATCTTTGTATGTTTTAAATGGAGATTATTCATAGCGAGTTAAATGCTGTAATTTGCAACCAGCTAGCATAAGTTTTCCATTTTCATGAATCAAACAGACATCGACACAATAGGCTCCACTCCAACTGCCAGTACACAATTTTTCAGACGCAAATCACAGAACTTGGAGATTCCAACTCCAAAATAGGAATTGTCATCTTTAAACCCTTTTAAAAATTTCTTTAAGATTTCCTAAAACCAGACGCTTTTGTTTCTGTATTTTTAAACCTGATTCAATCAATGCGACAAATTTTTTTCTTCCAGTCAAACAACGGCTCACTTCATCACTGTTTTAATATGCAATGATATTATCAATTGTGCTGTCAGTAAGAGTTTTTCCAGGATTTGAACTTGTTAAAATACCCTGGTCTTCAACTAGCAGTTTTGATTTTCGTGCTATATAAAATGTTGCTTTAAATTCTTCCTGCATTTTACGAATACTCCAGGTTTTAGGCAATATTGTTAGTAATTGGTGCTTGAGTCTGTTTCTTGAAATTTTTCTTTCAGCTGCAGTGAAACCATAATAGATTCATCGGACATTGTTGCGGAATTCATGCATTTTCGATTGCTATAATTGTCTTTTAAAACTTCTCCAATTTTTTCACTATATTGCCCAAAACCTAATCTTTTTGTTTTTACAGGAGATTCATCTAAAACGCGTAATGTATTGTTCAAACTTCCCAATTCTGCTTCTTTATCATTTCCCTCTGAACATCCTTTTCTGAATGACTTTCACTGAACAACCTAGGGTTTGCCTCTGTTTCATTTATAACCGTGAAATCTGGCAAATTCGGAGAGATATTCGGCAAAAAAACAACATATTTTTTGTTGCAAAGCTATTTTTGTGCATTAATTAATCATCTAAGGTGGTACTTTTCTCTAATTCCTTTTTACATAGGTGTAGTCATTTTAACCAAAAGATTAACACAAAAAATTTGACTTCCAAAATCCCTTTCGTGAAATGAAACTTTTCATTATAGAAAGTGGATAAATTATCTTAAACAGCAAAATTTACCTTAAGCTCGCAAAATCGTAATCTAAATGACAGAAATCTAAAAGAGTCTTTCGAAAATCCTTATTGGTTATAAAAAAATAAATGAACAAAAAATAAAAACAACGTTGAAAAACAAAGAAGAAGAAACACACAGAAGATTACTTACAGCAGATGATAATTTTGTATGATCAAAATATAATTAAAATTCACCTTTTTCAGATTCATGTTTTACTTTTTCTCTCTCTACAAAATATAGTTTTATTTCATTAAGTGCATTGGTCTTTTATTTTTTTTTCCATTCAGAATTGTTTACAATTACCTATTTAATAAAGAAACTTCATTGTTAGTTTTAAAACATCGATAAAGTTGTTATTAAGCTAGTAAATGTTAATGACTCACAGTGACTTAGGACAACAATATCTTATATTTTGAAAGGAAACTTAAAGAAAAGGAAGGACTCAAAACTTTATTTTTATTTTAGTTTTAAAAATTCTGAAAATGCTTAGAGAAATTCATAAAAACATAAAAATGAGAAGATTGAAAAAAAAGAATGATGTTTTCATAATTGTTTATTTAAAAGATTTATTATTTGTATATTAATTAGAAATTGTGGTGATCATGTTAAATTAGTCTTTAGTAGTATCCAATTGTGTGTCATAGGTATTATATCATTAAATATTGAACTCAAATTATTTCTGTCAAGAAAAGAAGGAAATATTTGTTGTGCGCATTGTACTGCATAACATTTTAAATTATACCGTATTTCACTTGTGTTAATTCTTTACACCCTTCCTGTTGAGATTCCAGGCTACAAATTTTGAAATGTGTAGAAGAATGTTGTAGTAAAAAAATATTTTTTTTCGTAATTTTTTGAGACCACATGTTTTGAGATATTTCAGGTCAAATGTCAAATCAGGTCACTTTGAAAGTTTGACCTAGTCTGAGGTCATATAAGGTATCAAATGAAAGCTCTATTTTTTAGCTTTACAATGATTTTTGAAATTTTTTTCTGATATAATTAGAAAAAAAGTTACAGCTATTTATATGTATGCAAGTTTGTCGTTTTTTATGAAAATTTTATTTTTTCAAATGTCCATAATTTAGACAATTTTCTAAATAAAAAATCTAAAAATTGGTAGAATTGCTTACTTTATAGTGAGTGTTTATACCACCAAATTTCATTTAAATCGGAGGGGGGTCGGTCCAAAAGTGATTTCTTAAATGAATTTCCCATTAATTTTTCCTTCCCGAGCTTGGCTTTTTAACACAACAACTTATTTTATTTTATTTCAAATATTACTCATTATCAATATTAATTGAACATCAGTGTCAATAATAATATGCAGAATATTTACGGTTACCCAAAACGCTTTTCTCCTTATTTTTACTTCTTATTTATTATTAAAAAGTTTTTTTTTCACTTTCAATAAGTACATATTACCAACATTAATTAAGCATCATTTGTTGTTATTTATGATTTAGTGGAATGATGATTCTTAAATGATTCATCTTGGTTAAATAAATAATATATTAAGCAAAGGAATTACACATTACATACTGCGATACATTTCGCCGTTCTATAAAGCAAGCGACAACAAAACAATACTGTTGCCACAGGGAAATGTAATCATACAAAATAACACCCTCCCCCCCTAGATTAGATTTCCCTTAGTCCTATATTAAGTGTTTGGTTGTGGAAAGACTTTCTTTGCACACTTTTAGTGAACATGTCTGCAACATTTGACCCAGAAGATACATAAATAAATGTCAATAGTTTTTCCTCAACCTTTTCAAGAAGAAAAAAATGTCTAAGCTCTATGTGCTTATTTTGCTCAGAAGTTACATGATTCTTGGCTAAAGAAATAGCACCCTGATAGTCAACATGTACATTCTGTGGAAACTGTTCACTTACTATTTCTTGTAAGAAATTTTGGAACCACAATACCTCCACAATTTCCTTTGTGTTTCTTTATTTTTTTGTTCTTATGTGCTCTTTTTGTTCTTCAGTAAGAACCTTAAAATGTCGATATTCTTTTTTTCTCTTTTTTTTCTTTTCTTTTTTTTTTTCTTTCTGTTTTGATAGTCTTACATTTCACTGCGACTGCTTTCAATTTCTGTCTTCTCAGAGACCTTTCTGCACTTGCCAATGGGATGAGGAATTTTATAGTTTTACTGAATTTCGTTTAGAATTATATAATCTGTTTCAAGTTTTATAAACTTTAATTAATTATATGATAAATAAATCAACTAGCAAAGATTAAATACTTTCAAAACTCTAAGAAAAATTTAATTCAATAGAAAAACATCTGCAAAAAAACATGGGCATAAACTAAAAAGTTTTAAAAAAAATGTTCTATTCTAAACAATGTTCTGTTCTAATTAATGTTCTATTAACTGATTTCTTGCAATTATTTCTAGCATTATTCAGAACAAATACACATGTTGCCATAAATTCAGATGTTCCTTAATTTTAAAATATGTATATTTTTTTAAGAAATGAAGAATTTAGACATGTTTTAAACAAAGTAAGTTGTTAATGTAATTGGTCACTAAGAAAATAAAAAGTATCAGTGCAAATTTTATAAATTTAATAATTTGCGATACAAGTTTATTGAAAGGGATTTTTTATCAAGCTCAAATGTTTATTAAAAGTTAGTGAAATTGTATTTTGAAACTTGTCCGTTCTGTAACGTTGCGGACAAGACCAATTTAAAAATTCGTTAAAAAATATTAAATAAAAAAAATTATAATTTTTTAAAAATCATAATAATAAAACACTGCAAAACGTTGAAAGAAATATAATTTTTAAGAAAGTAAATCTTTTAACTGCTTTGTTTTAATAAAAGTTTAAAAAAAATCTTTAAAAAGCAAGTACATGTTCTGTTATAAGTACCCCATACTTAAATACTAAAAATAAAAATGACGTTTTATCAGTCTTTAATTATGCAAATACAAAATATATTTTTTAAAATATCATATTTAATTACAAATATTAAATGTTGCAGTTGCAGAATTTTTTTTTTTTCTCTCTATCATGTCCGCAACTTTTAAATTCTATTTTTTACATTTTATGCAATTTAAAGAATTTACATCAGCTTTTTAAAAAAACTAATTTAATATTCATAAAATACATTTAATGATATTTAATTTGATATGTGGTTTATTAAATTTAGAGAAAAAAGTTTCTTAAGTATGCCATGCTACAAATAGTGTAGTATCACCCTCTTGTTTACAAATTTCATTCCTAAGAGCAGACAGCTTATACATATTTTGTATTACCATCATTCTATTCACTTATAAAATATCTGTTTAAATAATCACCTAAAATTGTTTATCTTAGTTTAGTAATTTTTTTAGAATTTTTATTAATTTCAATAGAAACATGAAAACTTATAATAATATGGGTAAGTATGGTGAGTATAAAGTTAATACACATATCTATATGATAGAGATAGAAAACAAAACTTCCCAACATGCTCTCAATATGAAAATCAATTTAAAAATAAAATAAATAAATAAATTTTTAAAAGTTAACAGAAAAAAATCGCTGACACCAGAGCTTCCTTCAGTATTAAAAAGATAAAGTCTTAATCTGAGAAAAAAAAGTAAAGTACATAGTTATCAAAATATGATAAAATTTACCGCGTTTTTGGCTCTATAAGAACACCAAAAAGCTCGGTAATTTTTACCAAATTGTTTTTGTAATGATTTTGATAAAATTACCAGTAAATTATGGTTTTAAAGTACGTGATAAAATTTGATAAATGTCGTGAAATTTGCAAACTTTAACACGATACCTTTGAGCATGAAATAAAACATTATTTTTCCGGTTAAACTTATTTTTCAGTTTTGCATTTTTTACTAAATGCGTGGTAATAAGAACTATAATTTTGAAAACCAGTATTCTCAGTAAACCGTTGTCAAATAAATGGTTTAAACACCATATATTTTGGTTACATTAATCAAAATTGTTTTTATTTAAACCAGAAATGTAATTACTAAGGTGGACGGTAATTTTACCAAAATATTTATCACCGTGTGCCGACCCCTAACTTACGAAAGCTCTGTAAATAGTAATTATTGTAATCATCATCGTCAAGGGGTGGAAAGAGCAATATCCCCCAGAAATGTATCAACACTGAGTTGTGAAAATTTTCTTTAATTTATTATTGTTTATAAATATTTGTAGATTGATTTTTTTTTTAAAATTCACCAGTAGTATGTAAACCCATTTGTTTGGCGTTTTAGTATTTAAGTATTTTCTATTTAATTTATTTTTGTACCTTTTGGATAAGATTACTTCTCAAAACCAAATTGGTTACGCTCTGAGATGCATGAGAGCCATTAATGGAGAAGTTTGTTGAAACCTTTCTTAGCGTGTCCTGCAAAAACTAACTTTATTTAGATTTTTGTTTCCGTAAAAGACTGCAGTATTCAGCAATTTTCCAAGCTCTTGCAGATTATGTAGGGTCGCAAGTAAAAAAAGAGAGAGAGAGAGAGAGAGAGAAAGAAATAAACAACAATTGTTAGAATTCCAGAGTTCACGAACAATTTCAGAGGGGGCTACTATCGTTTCCTGCAGCTCTATTGCGTTCAATTTTACTTATGATAAGCTTTAGTTATAGCATTTTGAATTCTGTTTCTGTTTTTTATTGTTACCATGATTTACGAACCATTGAGAAATATTATTTCATTGTGTTTCTTATAAATTTTTCGAAAATTCGTAGTGCTATTGCTTTTTATTATGGTTTGATAGTATTAGCAATGCTGTTCTTTTAAATCTCATCTCTCTTTGCAATTATGCAAGACCTACCGAAAATATTACAGCGAGCAATATTCTCAAGAAACTATGTTCATCGATTTCTATTGTCTATCCACCAAACATTTCTCTATTTCTATTGTCTTTCGCTACTTTTAAAATTTTTCTTACACACGTTAACACTTTGACTGTTAACTTTCTGCATAAATACACCTAAAATTCAGCTGTTGTTGATCCCTTCAGGATTATTATTGCCTATGATCTTTACAAAATATTTTTCCATATTTTTGCTGGTAAATAAATAAACCGTAATAAATATTTATTGACCTCGAATCAAAGACTAAATGTTCCTTGTTGACTGAGCAAGAGAATAATCTCTACACAGGATAAAAAAAATCCTAAAAAAGTTACTGTACTGTTTAATAATATTTTTGCTTTTCTTTTATAAAAAAAAAACATAATTCTGGTAACAAAACTGAAACACGCGGTATGCATTCATTTGGTAATTTTTCCATTCCTATGATAACTGTTCTGGTTTTTAAAATTGTAGTTCTTATTACGACACATTTAGTGAAAAATATAAAACTGAACAAAGAATTATACCGAATAAATGGTTTTTATGCCATGCTCTAAGGTATCGTGATAAAATTAGCAAATTTTATCATTTATTATAAAATCGTATTTTCTTTTGTTAATTTTACCAAAATCATAGCCATAGCACTTCGGTAAGAATTGCATCAATTTTTGTTGTTCCCATGGAGCCAGAAACACGGCGAATTTTGCCATATTCTGGTAGTCTTGACCATGCTTTTTTCTCGGTGTAAGTAATACTTTCCCCCAATGTTAGTGCATATCCATCTATCTATATCTTAACTATATGCTTAATCTTAACTATCTAATTATTTGCATCATCTTAACTTAATGTAATTTCTGATTGTTTATAACTGCTATGTTTCATGATTGGTTCTTATTAACTTGAGCTCTAAAATATTATTAACAAGGTTCTCTGAATAACTGCTCGGTTTAAAGTAAAATAGATTAACTTCTTTTCAGTTAGGGCAGCTTGATCGCTCTATTGGATTTTTCTTTACTGATCCCAATTTTGCCAATTATGGTGGGCTTCAAACTTTGGTTCCTGCGAAAGTTTTCTTCAATTTCTCCATCAAACTTTGACTCTTCCTGGCACTATATCAGTAGTCTAGTCACTAGAATAGTCTAAAGTTTTGACCTCTTAATGTTAATTAATTTCACATTTTGCTCTGTAAGTCTTAAAATGAATTTATTCTTTTTGACACCAATTCATTTATCCAAAAATTATTCGACGTAAAAACTGGTTTTTAATATTTTTTTAGTTATTTTATATCATAGGAGTCGAAAAAATGTATTATTGTTATGTATCCAAATTTGATACCATTTTAAACTACGCAATTTTAGATTCAAAATTTAAGAGAAATTGAATAAATATTTTTTTTGCAGAATAGTGTAAAAAATTTACATGCCATATAACAGAAAAACTTTCCAAGCCTTGTTAAATAAAAGGATAAAAGAATAATAAACGGTTATTAAAATCTATTTTTATTTTAACTTATATTTGGAAAAATGTATTTTATAATTGTGTGCAAAAATTTTTTCGATTGAATTTAAGTGAAAGTGAAATTATTATTTTTAAAAGGGCTCAAAATTTTAACCAATCATCTGTTATTAGGATTATTATTATCCAGTTATTAGGATAATTATTTTCAATTATTGGGACTACATTTTCGAGATACCAACATATTTTGTCAGTCTAAAATCTAAACCCGTCAAAAAAAGTAGGTTCGGAAAAATTATGCCTGATTCTGAAACTAAACTAATAATCATTAGCAAATTTTTGGTCACTTCTTTAAAGAATTAAGATTGGCTAATCAATTTAACAAACGGTTTTTAGGGTGATATCTATTTTTATTTAGTGAACTTTTTTACATTTCTTAATAGTAATTTTTCACATTTCAATAAAATTTTCATTTTTTTCTCGCTAATTTGCGCCTTTTAATGTAACGAAAGTAATTTGCAGCGGCATTTTTTGAATTAAAAAAAGCAAAAAAGTTACAAACTTTTACTACCACAAACGAAAATTAAAGACTTTTGGGACAGACACGGTTGGCGTTTCATCTCGGAAGTTTAGACTTTTTAGCATATGAGACCAGTAAAAATTTTAAACAAACACTTTTGAAAAAAAGTTCAAAAACTAAATGTTTTTAATAATTTTTGATCTAAAGATTGGATTTTAAGGCACTACGGTGCTATCTTAATGATGACTTAAGAGGCAAACTTAAAAATTGAGGTAGTTAAATGCTGCAGGTGATATAGTATATATATATTGGGAAAATATATTTTTCTGCTTTTCAATAAGGAATGCTTGTTTAAAACTTTGGACATACACTTTTTATTGACCAACTCTATCATGCTCCCTTATTCCTCTAAAATACAAATTAACATTAAAATTAACATTCACTGTTATCAATGACGTCAAAAGATATTGCACGTTTTTCGTTTTGGAATCTTGTTCAAACATTTTTGTTTAAGAAATTTCTGTATTTTATAAAGTACAAAGGTTTGTTATTCAGTTTACAATTATAAAAAAAATCAATCAGTAGACAAAAACAATCATTCCAGATAAGTATTTTAAGTCACAAGAATTGTCCGATTTTAAAGAAAAAGAGGTTCGTTATAACTGACTTTCACTGTTCTTTCTATACTCAGTATTTTTTCACACATCTATTTTTTAAGACGGATTCATATTTTTGAATCAAACTTTTAAGAGTAGCCGCAAAAATGTGGTCCAAATAGTGCAACTAGGAAAGCAGTGTTATTTTTTCTTTTTGCATTTTACATCTATCGTATTTTTTCTACACTAAATTGAATGAAACCAATCTTGAGATTATCTGTCGAATAGTTTTGTAGGTATAAGGGTTTTATTTAGGAAAAGTATAACTGAGCTATCTAAACAAGTGAGTCATTGATTCATATGTACATTTTTACGTTGAATCAAATCTATACGTTAGTCAAATTTTTTGTGCATAAAAAGTACTTCTTTTGGCTCTGTACTTTTACATTGTTATTTGAACATGTCAGATACGTTTTTCGATGTAATTTTTTTATGTTGGATGAAACATGTTAAAATAAGAATTAATAAGTTATAAGAGTTCGTGTACAAAAAATACAATCTATTACTTGCACTTATATACGCATCCCATTTTGCTATGCAGACAAGTGAAACAAAATTAAATTTGTATTTTTTCTCGTTTATTCGAATGAAAACAATCTCAAATCAAAAGATCTAATATTTCAAAAGTTGCAATTGTTTTTTTATTTTATTTATTGAAAAATACTATTTTTTGAACTGTATTTTGTATCAAGAAATTTCTTGTAATTTTCTAAGTGTTTTATCTTATTGACTTGAAGCTTATTTCATTCAATTCAGCATAAGAAAATTACATCGAACATCACACGTTCAGATAGCGTCTAAATGGCATTGCAAAAAGTGTACACAAGTACATATCAATAAAAGTGCTTTTTATACATAAAGCGCTTTTAAACTGTTGAATCCCCTATCGCCTCTTTCGAATCAACGTAAGAAACTACATAGGAGAACATGCTTCATTGAATGGATAACAATGTTAGGTGCATAAATAGGTTTCAATTTGTATTTTTTATGTATAAAACCCAAATATAACTTCGTAACTATTTGTCCGATCATCTATTAATTAGTTTCATATTATTTAGCGTAAAAAAATACATCGGATATAATGCCTCACTCGGCTGTTTGGTAGAAATTCAATTCACCCTCTCGAATGATTTCTCTGAAGAAAAACTTTTTTATTGCTATAATTACTGGACTAAAATGTATTTCATTTAACACGTAACAAGTGCCCATTTCGAATGGTCGCTACTACGAGCAGGGACGTACGCAAGGGGGGTGTTTAGGGGTTTAAACTCACCCCTTGAGCTCACACAAAATGGCGAAAATAAAAATTTTACTAGAAATTTTGCGGGCTATTATTTTTTAAGACTATATATCTTTATTTGCCATATGCCAACTTATTTTTTCTTACGGTATTTCTCAGAATACTGTAAAAAACATTTACTATAATAGGGTTGTACTTTTGAAACCGAATTCACGTGATACTGTTACGGGCGAGCCCTGATCGCTGGTTTCTTTCTGTCCTGCCAGTCGCGATAGTTTTCGAGACTGGCTGGCATTCGCGAGGTCTTTACACGATGATTTTGGAATCCTAAACGTTCTGTCGTCTTTGAGACAATCTGAGAATTTTGGAGATGTGGTGAAAAGTTATATAAAAGGGGGAACGGAGTACAGTGGAGTTAGTTAGTCAGACTAAGAGTTATCTCTGCCGCTTGTCTTTCGGAGCTCATCACTAAATTTGTTTTGTTTTGTCTTAAAAAGTCCATTCAATCGTCGAACCCATCGTCGCCACTATTTCGACTAGTGAAGAAATCAGTAACCATTGGATATACTGTGCTCGTTGAAGTTATTCATTCCAGCTCGAAACTTTGAGATCGTAGCATAGCGGATATTTCTGTACCAATATATATATATATATATATATATATATATATATATATATATATATATATATATATATATATATATATATATATATATATATATATATATATATATATATATATATATATATATATATATATATATATATATATATATATAATATATATATATACATATATATTGAACAGAAATGTGATACTTCCGTTGAAGAAAACGTGTCTAGCATAACAAAATCTGTTGAATGTGAAAGTGGCCCTCAAAATGTTACTTCCCACCCATTTGACATTGAACGTTTTTCAAAAGATAGTACATGCGAGGATAAAAAATTGGATACACTAAAAAATATTTGGGAACCCAATCTAGCATTTGTTTTTCCTGAATAAGGAAAAATAAAATTGAATGAAATAGAAATGGCTTGCATATTCAGAGGTTAAGGGTGGTGCTTTTTGCAAATTTTGTGTACTTTTCACCACAAGTGGTGCCGGTTCTGGCAAGCAGCCTTTAGGCCAACTGTGCAATGTAAAATTTGACAACTGGAAAAAAGAAGTAGGGCGATTTTCTGAACAAGGGAAATGTCTTTCTTACAAAAAATCGATCGAAACTGTTGGGACATTAAACATTTTTTACTTGGAAAGATGAAACCTGTGGATGAACAAGTTGACAGTGCAGCAAGCAGATGAAAATTAGAAAATCGAAAAAATATTACTCCAATCATTGAAACCATCTTATTTTGAGGAAATCAAGGTCTCGCTCTAAGAGGTAATAAGGATTCGGGAATAATTGCTGAACAGCCAGGTGAAGAGAACGTCGGAAAGTTTCGGACATTGCTTCGTTTCCGGAGTAAGAACGATTCGACTCTTAGGAACATTTTAGATTCAAGCAGAAAAAATGCTCAGTATACCAGCCCTCGATTTCAAAACGAAGTTATTGAGGTTTGTAATATTTTAATCCTGCAAAAACTAGTCAGCAAGATTAATGATGCAACTTGCTTTTCCATACTTGCAGATAAAACAACTGATATTGCAGGTATGGAACAATTATCGTTTTGCATTCGATATGTCGATAAAGAAAATTTTAACATCTCCTAACAGTTTTTGCAATTCATTCCATTGCATGACATAACCGGAAAAGCAATAGCAACAACAATATTAGATCGATTACAGTCTATGAAAGTTGATATAAAAGAGTTACGTGGAGAGGGGTACGATGGTGTTGTATCGATGAGTGGAAAAATTAATGGTGTACAAGCCCATGTAAGAAGTATTGCCCCACAGCACTCTATGTACATTGCTCTGCTCATAGTCTCATTTTGGCCGTATCAAATGCATGCGAAATAACTGGCATTAGAAATTGCTTAGGGACAATTAAGACATTATACGACTTTTTAAATACGCCAAAAAGACAGTTTGTTCTATCTTCAGCAATAGAGGAGATGGAAACCAGCTCTAAGAGGGAGAAAATTAAACAGCTATGTGCAACCCGTTGGATGGAAAGGTACGACTCAGTAACCGCTGTGGTGGAACTTTTCGAGCCTATCGTTGAAACTCTTCAAAAAATATCAGAATATGAGGATAAGGAATTAGCTACTCCAGCTAATTCTTTACTGTGCAGAGTATCTAATTGCCAGTTCGTAATATCTCTTTTGTGCAATTACAAAGTTTTCACCATAACAATCCATCTTTGTAGATACCTACAAAAAACAAGCATAGATTTGATAGAGGCAGTGAGTCTTGCAAAAGATGTTTTTATAGAACTAAAACTAATGCGTGAAAATGCCACTGAAACATTCTCTGAAATATTCAGCTCTTCTTCTCTTATGCTAACAAGCATTGGATCTTCCATACAAATCCCTAGAATAACGGGAAGACAGAAAAATCGAGCTAATTTTCCCTCATCGACACCCGAAACATTAACAAAACAGAGTTAGAGTATTTATTCCATTTATAGAAAACTTTATAACACAATTAGACTACAGATTTGCATCGCATCGTGATATTTTGAAAGGATTTCAGTGCCTTTTTCCTGCCGTTCCTTTCATTTGCCAACCTTCAAACATAAAGGCTTTTGAAGCACTAGTGGAATTTTTCGCTCAAGATTTGGATACCTGTAATGAAAGCCTTAAGTCTGAACTAAAACTCTGGTATAAAAGATTAAAAAGGATTAGTGAAGACGGTGGTAGTGTTCCAAAAGCTGCGGCGGATGCTCTTGGAATGTGCAATAAAGATGTAACACCAAACATTTTCAAACTCCTAGAAATATTGGTCGTTCTACCTGTTTCAACGAGTGCAAACGAAAGATCCTTTTCGACTTTATGCCGTTTAAAAACTTATTTACGCAATTCAACGGGTAATAATAGATTGAATGCATTGGCGCTCTTAAACATTCATAGAAAATTTAGTTGTAGAAAACATTTTAAACGAAATTGCAAAAAAAAAAAAAAAAAAAAAACCCGTCGTTTGAATATTACTGTATAAATCAATAAATTTTTAGCGTGTTTATATACTGGTTTAATTTCCTATTTGTTGGTAAGTTATTTTTTTTTATTTTTTGGTCAAATTCATTGGTTTTCTATAGAATATTCACATTTATACGGTTATTATTTAGGTAACTGTTACATTATGAGTAGTTTTTTCTGGCTTGATTAATTCCTACTTTTTAATAAAAATAAAATATTTTACCTCTTATTATAAAAAAAAATATGTTCTTAAACTTAAAAAATCAAATCAAAATTTAACTAAAGAATGTTGTCTAAATGAAAAGTCAAAATTGTATAGCTGTCTAAATTAGGGAAATAATAGTACTTTATTACATACTCGAATCACTTTTAGTAGTTTCAGAAAATTATGAACACCCCCCTTGAAAAAACTCTGTTTACGCCACTGACTACGAGTAGTGTACATGACGAATAGTTCTCGTTACGAATTGTGCCTACGACGCATCGTTTTTGTGACGAATGGTGCTCACGTCACAATTGTGAACCCGACCGATTGTCCCACTATAAACTGCTCAGGACGAATTGACGTTCCAACTTCCGACCTTTTTCCCTTTTATAAGTAAAGGAATTAAGCGATAGTAAAATCAAGAGGTTGTTTTATTGCTGGAGAAGGGATTTATAATAGACAATGAACCACTCCTAGTGATTTATATTGGGCTTTGAAAACGAAATCTTGAATAAGAATAGTTAAACACAACAGTAATCGTTTGTGAAAATAATAAAAATGAAGGTAGGCTCAATAAATTCGTTTCTTCTAACGCATGACACTGAACTTCTCGTTTTTCGCCTTTGAAAGATACCGGAACTGGTGCTCATTTAACGTTATTCTATGGGCGCCCCTGAACCCAAGTCACAGAGGCGAGTAAAATTACCCACGCTTTAGACTCGATTATAGTGTAGACACACATCAAACAACAGAGGAAAACACTCAGGGAGGAACATCCATACTCTGAGCTGGATTCGTATCCCCAAACCATTGGCTTTGCTGTCAGACACACTGACCACCCGGTCACCTGGCCGGTAGAGTCAATAAAATGGGTCATTTTAAAAAAATAATGTTTCCCATCACTAAAGATTCCAATTTTTCTTCATTGATTTAAAATGGACTTAAATTGGTGTTAGTTAACGATGTGTTGATAATAATAAAAATAAAATATCAAGATAATAAGGTTCAAGTAGTTAGTCAATAAGGAGATTTCGCACTTTTACGTTAACTTCCGTACGTAAGATTGCAGTATACTATGGTTGCTCACGTTTATTTTAGATGCTACGTATCTTTACGTTATGTTGGCGTGATTTACGCTACAAAAACAAAGCTACAATTACGCGTTTTATAGCTGTTAGATGTTGATTTTGTTTAACTGTTTCTGTTAACCTTCGAACTAAACATATGGACATGGAATGTGAATTTGAAGAAATGTATTTATTGATGAAATTTAGAAATGAATCGTGTGATCTTGCAACTATTTGTTCAATATATAATAATTTGATTGGTGTTTGTTTAACATTATGGTTGTCGATTCGCCCTAGTTCCGTAAGAAACTAGATATATTTTCGCTATTTCAAAATTATAAATTATATTTATTAACTATACAATTGAGTTAAAAGAAGTTAAATAATCAATAGAAGTTCAATAATATTCTTTTTAAATATTAATAATAACAAAAATAAGCTGTATTCTTTATCGCTGAATCCATCAAAATCTATAATCTTTTAAATTTTCTGCTCACAGAATCACAGTTTTACGTAGAGTAAAGCATCTTGAATTGTATGCAGCAGCTTCAAAGAAATAGTCTACATCCGTTGTAAATGTTTGTTTTGATTTTGTGGTCAAAGTTAAAACGATATTTCACTACGTTATCGTTTTTAACTTACGGATTTTTGGAAAATCTCTTATTTTCATTTAAAGTTTGATATTTTTTCACGGGTGCATGTACCTTTAACTAGAAAACTGACGCACTAGAATGCGCATTTACGGAAGAGTACGAAAGCTAGCGTAAATTTGCGAAATCTCCCTATTAGTGAAAGTCACTTATCAAAATAATATAAAAAGTGTCTTTGTAACAGCATTCATTATCAGGTAGTATTACACGGTACCATATATTACACCCACATATATCATGGTGGTTGCTTTATTATGGCATTGCATAATTAAATATTATCTATATTTATTTATCCATTGATATATAATACTCAATGATCAAATTTAAATATTAAAATTTAAGATCAAGACTGACTGGCCGAAAAATTAATCAGTAATCAGCACGTGTATAAAATTGAGAAAAAAAGATAAATAAAAAACCCAAGCATAGAAACTGTATAATGAGAATAAAGCTGCAATCAAAAACTACTCTTAAATTTTATGCTATAAAATCATTTATAGTGATGGTAACACGTGCTGCGAAATAAATTAAGATCATAGGGTTAGTACAAAACATGTGAAACGCTCAATTCTCTAGAATAAAAAAAAAAAGATTTTAGAATAAGATCAAATCAAAAAACTAATCAGAACAGAAACATCAAGGAGAATAGAATCAGAAT
Organism: Parasteatoda lunata; assembly: GCA_949128135.1. Taxonomy (NCBI): domain Eukaryota; kingdom Metazoa; phylum Arthropoda; class Arachnida; order Araneae; family Theridiidae; genus Parasteatoda; species Parasteatoda lunata. The sequence goes on along the minus strand of OX421979.1, from coordinate 90,742,792 downwards.
ATACTTACAAAACATTTTTATTTTCTTGGCTATAATAGATAAGTACTTTAAGTACTGTAATTTTACATCAATTTTATGATTTCAAAACACCAAAATAATTTGCCATCGTATATCCATACTGGCAATGAAATTTAGATTGCTAAAACAGCAAAAAATATTAGAAAAAGATTTTGAGATGAGAAGAGATTGTTCTCCTCATTGAAGAATTTACTCCCTAATACTGGAGCTGCATACTCTCACACTTTTTTTTGCTAAGGGGCCGAAGCCCCCTCGCCTCTCGAAGACAAACCACCAACTCTTTCTTGTTTCAAAGCTCGCGGCAAGGATGAAAATCAGACTGATGCCAACAAAAACGAAAAGTTTTTCTATTTTGTCTTCGGCTTATCAGCCTTACACCAAATCGCCTCATCTTAAGCGGAATTCCAAGAGTCTCATTCCTTCATCTGATTGGCTCCGCTGCCGTTCCATTGCCCAATAAGAGATGAGTGCATCCCGAAAGATTTGCTTTCTTCAGACACTGCTTTCCATGTTGTTTTGTTTACAAACTGAAACTAGAATGTCTTTGAAATATGTGAGAAAAGATTTGTGAGTTCTTGTGCAAAAGTGTGATAATATTATTAGCAACAGTTATTACACTAAATGTTAAATTCCTATTTAACATTATCACCTCTTTTTGAGAAAAAAAAGTGTAAAAAAAAAAAAATTGTTGTGCCAAGAATGTAATACTACTGGAAATAATTCACTTATAACATATATCATAATCATAACAATATAGTATTTCTGTTCATTTTCCTTGAGAATTTTTGCTCACTCTCTCTCTCTCAAGTCATACAAATATTTTAATGATGTGGAGCAAAAAAAAATTATATATACACATTTGATCCACATAGCTCACTCAAAGATTCGGTTTGTATAAAAACCATTTCTAATATACTTTGTTACTCGTACTTTCAATTTGTGATAATACCTTCAATATTATGTTTGTTTTTTACATTGTTGTTATTTCAAATTATCATACCTTTATATTATCAATTTTCTCATACTTATTATTTTCATTCACATTTATTATTCTTATTACCATATCAAATCTTTCTATTCATTATCACTATCTAAAATAAAAGTGATTGAAATGACAATATAACCAAAAATTTGCATCACAAGGATTGTAAAAATTCCTTAGTAGCTAAAAAAATAAAATGGTTATCAGAAAGAGAAAACCAAGAAAAAAATCTAGCTTAATTTTTGAATGGGATGTTTCCATATTTAATGATGATTGGGCCAGCCATTTATCATCAAATATAAAATTTTGAGCTCGAAGGAGAAAGATGCAATTCAAAAATCTAACCATGAAAAAAAAATATTGCTAACTAAATTTTTACATTAAATAAATTTCAAGCCAAAATTGTCAATATCAATACCTTATACAATACGTGATAAATGATTTACACTATCTCAGCTTAATATTCAAAACTCCCATCAAGCTCATTTATATTAGACATGTCATTACTCAATTTTTCTTTTAGCAACCTTTTTTTGAAAAGTTTACTTACATGATATTTTTTATAAATATCTCTTTTATCATCTTTAATGTGAATGAGGTAATTATTTCCTCTGAATTTTTTAGTGACCTTAAATGGTCCTTCATATTTAGGTTGAAAGGTATTTACATCAGTATTAATTTTTAAATATATCAAATCATTATTTTCAAAATTTGGGATTGCTCTCCCTTTTATTTGTTTACTGTGCTGCTCAAAGTATTTACTCTCATTTTTGGAAACTATATCTCTCGTCTCTGCAATATGTTCTTTTAAATTCTTGAGAAAATTAGTTGGTGTCTCTCCTTTCCTAGCCGAAACATGTATATTTAAAGGTATAGTTAAATTTCTGCCAAAAAATAATTCAGCTGGTGTATATCCAGTCACTGCATGAATAGAAGCATTATAATGAAGTTTAAAAAAAAGTAATTTCTTAGTCCAATCCCAGCTGTTGTTACACATAGATGCTAAAGATTCTTTGAGAACTCTATGTGACCTTTCTATTAGTCCATTAGCCATAGGATAGTAAAATGAGGTTTTACGATGTTCAATACTCAGTGCCCTAATAAAATTTTCAAACTCCTCCGAAGTAAAGTTAGTACCATTATCAGAAATAATGGATTGAGGCAAACCAAATTTGGAAAAATATTCATTTAAGTTATTGATAATTGTAGAAGATTTAATGTTAGTTAAGGGTATTGCCTCTAAATAACGTGAGTAGTTGTCAATTATGGTTAAAATAAAGAATTTATTATCAATTGATCTGGGTAATTTCCCTACAATATCTATTGATAAAATTTGTCCTACACCTAAATCACCTTTTTCAATTAATTTTGTCTGAGTTAATTTAGCCTTAGGCTTATTTGCCAAACATGCATCACAAGATTCTACAAAATTTTTAGTATCTGCTAACATTCCATACCAAGCATAATTTTTTTTTAATAAATTATAAGTTTTAAATACACCAAAATGTGCTGCATGAGCTGCCTTTAAAATTTCCCCTCTTAATGAGATGGGTATAAAAATTCTATTCAAAGTCTTATAAGGGTGTTTAGGTGGTCTCACCTTCATCATCAAAATACCATCATTATTTAAAAAAAATTTCTTAGAAGTTAGTTTGTCGTTATCATTTAGTTTTTTAAAGATTTCCTGAGTTTGTTTACAATTATGTTGAGAATTTTTTATATTCTCTATTTTAAGATTATCATTAACTTCAAAAATGTTTGCATTATTTACTACAGCATTATCATTAGTTACTCTAGATAGATAATCAGCAGGATTTTTAAAACCAGGAATATGTTGAATTGTGTAACTAAATTCCTGCATATACATTAACCATCGACTTACTATTTCAGGTTGTTTTTGTAAATTTATATGAAAAGTTAGAGCTTTAGCATCAGTAAAAATAACAAAATTTTTGCCATAAAGAAACTTATCAAAATACTTAATAGAATCTACAATGGCTAAGAGTTCCCTCCTGATAGATGGGTATTTAGATTCAGAATGGGTTAACTGCCTAGAATAAAACTCTATTGGGTCAAAATTGTCATTATTTTTTTGCATTAGAATTCCACACAGAGCATTGCTAGAAGCATCAGTTACCAAGTAAAATTTTTCTTCATCATTTATATTCTTTAAAGTAGGTTTAAGCAATAATTGTTCAGATATATTTTTAAAAGCATCCTGACAGTCTTTATTCCAATTAAAAGTAACATTCTTTTTCGTTAAATTTACAATAGGTTTAACAATCTCTGCGAAGTTATAAATTAAATGTCTGAAATAACCAATCATACCTAAAAAAGTTTGAACTTGTTTCACATCTTTTGGAATAGGAAATTTTAAAATCTTATTTACATTTTCAGATGCAGGTGAAAAACCATTTGAATTAACATCAAAACCTAAATATTTAATTTCAGACTTGCAAATTTGTATTTTAGCTGGATCAAGAGTTAAATTAAATTTCTTTAATCTGTCAAAAACCTTAACAAGTAACTGTGACATTTCTTCCATAGAATTTGCAGCAAGAACAATGTCGTCAAGGAAATATTGCAAATTAGGTCCCTTAATATCGTCTAAACATTTAGAAATTAAATTATGGAAAAAAGATGTACTGTTGCGAGAACCAAAAGGAAGGCGAGTAGGTTGAAAGTTGCCTATCTCACAACAAAATGCTAATTTGGATTTATCCTGTTCTTTTAATTTTATCTGGAAAAATGCACTCTTGAGATCTAATACACTATATAATGATTTTCCAGAAATGTTATGTAAGATATCATTGATTTTTGGAAGACAAATTTTGAAAGTCTCAGTAACTGAGTTAAGTAATCTATAATCTATTACCATCCTGAATTTTTGTAAGTTAGGATCATTTACATAAGGCTTTTTCTTGACAAAAATCACAGGAAAACAATAATTGGAAGAAGATGGTTCAATAATTCCTGCATTTAATAGATCATTAATCTCTTTTTTGGCAAAATTTTTTGCAATATTAGGAATCGGATATGGTTTTGTTTGTATAGAAAAATTATGCAATAAGTTAAATTCAGGTATTACTGCATCCGTAGATCCTAAAGTTGTATAAGATTGAGAGAAAACTTGATAATTGTTTAACAAAACTTGAAGTATCTTATCCGCATCTACCTTATTTAAATGACTCAAATCAAAATCAGAGGCATTAAGTTCTTTTTTTCTCAGTTGATGAATTTCATTTAGATTTAAATTGTTAATTTGGTAATTAGTATTTTCTTTAGGTTTAATTATATCATCATCTTTAATACCAATAACATTTCCTAATTTTGTACCTTTATTAATCACAATCTTATTATCTGTGTTATTTTCAATTAAAGTACTAAATTTTTGATCCTTAAATTCATTAACAGATTCATAGATAGTATAATTTAGTTTGTTCTTGGTTGGAGAAAAAAGCATTTGATTACTATCTTTCATATCTTTAGACATACATAATTGAATTAAAAATTGAGAATGGGGTTCTATCACAATCTTTTTTGGTGCAAAAGCAAAATTATTTACAATCTTTACATCACTTAAAACATTATTTACAATACGAGGAGTATCTTCGAGAAAATCAAAAGAATCATGGTTCACGATAAGTTTTTTGTTGGGTATATCTAAAACAATTTTATTCTGTTGAATGAAATCATACCCTAAAATTATTTTATATTTATAAGCCCAAGAATTCTTAGTTACAAAAAATATCCCTTGAAACCATTTAGTGTCAATTTTGAATTTAGAAGAAATTGCAGACATATAAGGAACAGTATTGTTGTCGATAGTATGAATTCTTACAGATCTAGATAAATAACTTATTTTAGTGTTTTCTTTAATTTCATTAAGAGTGATAGGATCAATTAAACTAAGATTTGCACCAGTATCTAGTAAAGCCGGAATGGTTAAGTTACCAAATCTTAACAAAATAATAGGTAGAGATTCTGAATCGTTACTGTTATTACAGGTCATTACATGTTTATTTACTTTTTCTACTTCTTCATTTGTATCTTTTATTTTACTATTTTTTTTAGTTATATCCTCTTCAGTTACCCGATTACTATTCTTATTGTTATTAGAAATTTTTGAATTATATTCCTTAACCTTATCATAATCTGAATTAAAATTTTTATCTTCAAGATTACTATTGACATATATTTTAGTTTTATATATTTTGTTCTTATCATTCGGAAATCTATCTTTTTTGCCAATATTTCTCTTTTTTAACCTTAAGTTACCAGTTAATTTTTGATCATTTGAATTTCTACTGGTTCTTGTAAGCTTTGTATTTTTCCACTTGTCACAAGAACCATTAACTAGTTTAAATTATTTTGTCTTCTGTCCGTACTGTTGTTACCCCTATTCCTAAAATTTCTATTGAATCCTCTTCTGAAAGAGCTGCGGCTTCTTTCATAAGGCCTAAATTTGTTGTTTACATTGGAATTTTTAGGATAATACCAACATTCTGTGGTGATATGATTTCTACTACATATATGACAAGTTATCTTTGGTTGATTCAATTTGTTCGATTGTGAGATGTTGTTGACCGATTTAGTTTTAGTTAAATCATTTATTTTTTGAGTCAATTCCTCAATTTTTTTGTTGCTTTCTATCTGGCTTCTTAATAAAATTTCAATTTCTGATGATTTTGTTACATTATTCAGATGGGCTTCATTCATTGAAATCGCATTTTCAATATCTATAGCAATTTTGCCTATTTCATTGAAATTTGAGGCTCCCCTTTTCATAACCTCGATTCTAATATCCGGACGCATGCTGTCAAGCAGCTTTTGTGATTTCATTTTCCTAGCTAGACTTAAAGTTTGCTCATTACTATCTCCATTGATTTCTAGATACTCATTAGTAGCCTTTTCTACCTCTTCAATTAAATTTCTTATGCTTTGATTTGGTTTTTGAATCAATGAGTTAAATTTACTTTGTAACTCTGCATAACTTAATTTCCTGGAAAATTTATCTTTTAATAATTTAACTATGCATTCGTATTCCATGTCAACATTTGTTTTGGCCTCACTAACTACTTTCAATGCTTCTCCTGCAAGATTTAACTTTAATATCAGACTTTTTTTTTTTGTTGTCCCATTTTTCTAACTGAGCGATTTGCTCTAAATTATTCAGAAAAAAATTTAAATTTGCATCTTTGCTGCCATTGAAAGCTTGTAGCGAACTCGCTAAAGAATGTGAAGATTTAGCCATAATGTTTCAATTTAGATTTAAATCACAGAAATATTTACAGAAGTAATAGCTACCATTAAAATATCAATGAAAAAATATATCAACAATTAATAAATAGCATCAATTTTTGAGAATTCTACTGTTACACTGAAATATATATATATATATCATAATCATCATTTCAAATATACACATAAAATACACCACTGTTTACTATATTCCCAAAAATTTTCAGTTTTCTATTTAATGAATTATTAATTTCATTCTAAATTTTGCAAACAAGAATGTTATCACTCAAAAAATATATATACAGATTAATAGGTATCACATGAAATACTTTGTCATAATACTGATATTTAGAAATATCAAAACATATGTCCAAGTTAAATTATATTTTCAAATATTAAAAACAATATTCCTTACAAGGAAATAAAGTATAAATTCACAGTAAATTTATCAATGATGTAATATGCAAAATATTTATCTGAGAGAGAGTGAGAAAATAAATCATTAAAATATCCTAGTGTAATCATCACTAGAGTAATAATATATAAAAAAAATTATTTTCACACATTGATTACGTTTAAATTTAGAGCCAAATATCTAGAGAATTGAAAAAAAAATTAAACTAATACCAGGTTCTGACCATAAACGGCGCCACATATTAACGTAGACATATATTACACCCACATATATCATGGTGGTTGCTTTATTATGGCATTGCATAATTAAATATTATCTATATTTATTTATCCATTGATATATAATACTCAATGATCAAATTTAAATATTAAAATTTAAGATCAAGACTGACTGGCCGAAAAATTAATCAGTAATCAGCACGTGTATAAAATTGAGAAAAAAAGATAAATAAAAAACCCAAGCATAGAAACTGTATAATGAGAATAAAGCTGCAATCAAAAACTACTCTTAAATTTTATGCTATAAAATCATTTATAGTGATGGTAACACGTGCTGCGAAATAAATTAAGATCATAGGGTTAGTACAAAACATGTGAAACGCTCAATTCTCTAGAATAAAAAAAAAAAGATTTTAGAATAAGATCAAATCAAAAAACTAATCAGAACAGAAACATCAAGGAGAATAGAATCAGAATATACTTACAAAACATTTTTATTTTCTTGGCTATAATAGATAAGTACTTTAAGTACTGTAATTTTACATCAATTTTATGATTTCAAAACACCAAAATAATTTGCCATCGTATATCCATACTGGCAATGAAATTTAGATTGCTAAAACAGCAAAAAATATTAGAAAAAGATTTTGAGATGAGAAGAGATTGTTCTCCTCATTGAAGAATTTACTCCCTAATACTGGAGCTGCATACTCTCACACTTTTTTTTGCTAAGGGGCCGAAGCCCCCTCGCCTCTCGAAGACAAACCACCAACTCTTTCTTGTTTCAAAGCTCGCGGCAAGGATGAAAATCAGACTGATGCCAACAAAAACGAAAAGTTTTTCTATTTTGTCTTCGGCTTATCAGCCTTACACCAAATCGCCTCATCTTAAGCGGAATTCCAAGAGTCTCATTCCTTCATCTGATTGGCTCCGCTGCCGTTCCATTGCCCAATAAGAGATGAGTGCATCCCGAAAGATTTGCTTTCTTCAGACACTGCTTTCCATGTTGTTTTGTTTACAAACTGAAACTAGAATGTCTTTGAAATATGTGAGAAAAGATTTGTGAGTTCTTGTGCAAAAGTGTGATAATATTATTAGCAACAGTTATTACACTAAATGTTAAATTCCTATTTAACAGGTAGTAAATAGGTTGATAATAAAATATGCGTTGTAGAGTCAAAACTATGTAATAAGATCAGTCCACACATTACCAGTATTAAGAATTTAATGATTATCAAAGGATTATCGGGGTTTTCTTTTATTATTTGGTTGTAAACTTGGTTCTTTAAAGGACTTGATTAAAATGATAAAACAATATCCCTTTATAAATTGTTTGGCTTTAAATTTGAAATCTATGAAAAAAGGAATAAATCTTCCAAAATTGTGTAAAAATATGTAATAATGAAAAAATTCAGCAACTTTCTCACGTATCTCAAGCCTCCACAGAGAATCTTTGTCATAAAATTTTATCTGCGAGGGCGGAACAGAAATATCGACACGAGGATAAATTTTTGCTTGAATTTTGTTTCATGTTTTCACAAATAATAATTTAAAAAAATTTAAATTTTTTCCCCAGAATTACGCGTTCTGATGCATTCACCCCACAAATAAAGCAAATAAGCAAATCTACTGTTATTGCGGAGAAGCAAAAATTGTAGGATCTCATAAGCATTCAATGATTAGCATCAGCTCTCCCATTTTAATTTAGTATCACACATTACAACAGTTATAATACAAGTGTTCACAAAAAAACTTTTTTTTAAAAAAATATTTCGTAAAATTATGCGTTTTTATACGAAAAAAGCACTGATTCACAAAAAAGCAAAGCAACTGTTATAATCATATGAAGTAGATTAATGTGTAAAGTTCACAAAAAGATTTTGCTCCCTTTTTTAATTTTCTTCCGCAAAACTATACGTTTTGATTCAATTACACTACAAAAAAAAGCAAAGCTACAGTTACAATCATTACATGAAGCAGATTAATATCTGTCGTTCAAAAAAAGATATTTTTGTCTTTGAAATTTTGTTTTGCAAAATTATAAATTTTAATGCACTCACAAAAACAATCAAAGTAACTGTTATAATCCTTACATGAAGTAGATTAATGTCTAACGTTTTCAAAAAATCTTTTTATGATTTTTTTTTTCCTGCAAAATTTTCATGTATTCTCATTTGCACATAAAAATAAAAGCAACTATTTTAGTAATTTTATGAAGTAGATTTAAGTCTAGCTTTCACAAAAGTAAATAAATAAACAATTAATTTAAAAATAAAAAAAATTTGGGAATTTTTCTACTAAAATTATGCATTGTGATGCAATCATACTGCAAAGAAAAACAAAGCAACAATTACTATCTTTTTAAGAATCTGATTAATATCTGACGTTAACAAAAAATATATATATATATATATTTGTGAATCTTTTTTTGCAAAATTATGCATTCTGATGCACTTGCACAAAAAAAAAGTGAAAGTCGTAATAATTGTATGAAGCTGATTAATATCTAACATTTAGGAAAATTTAATACAAATTAGTCACGTGAAACAAAATAAACGAGGAAACTAGAAGAATATATGTTATGGAGATGAAAATATAACATTTTAACAAAACAAAAATAACGCAAATTTCAAAATTCACGGATGATGTAAATCATTTAATATCTATAAAAACTATTTTAATGATAAAATTATCAAAATCCAACAGCAAATATAATTTTTTTAACAAGACAAAATTATTCTTTAGAAAATTTTATTATTTTTAGAATCCCGTTTTTCTTCTTTCGTTTATATATATATATATATATATATATATATATATATATATATATATATATATATATATATATATATATATATATATATAAACATTTGCAGGCTTTAGTTTGAAGTGTGTTTAATTCTAACTAAACCGCATGTACGCGTTAATTTCCCTTGGAAATACTCTTAACTCATCTTCAATAGAATATGAGAAATAGAAGGCTAAACAGCATTCCGTGACTTGAAATGATAAAACTAACTCAACAATTTAGTTGGACTAGAGATATAATTTAATTTGATTAAAGTCTATTAACTAAGAGAAATTTTTTTTTTATATAGAGTTTTTAATCACATATAAAAATGTTAAAAGACGTTGCGATGTTTCAGATTTCTTGATACACTGTTCCAGTATCCATGACTCATGAAATTGAAGTGACATCTTTCGCATAAGATAAATCAACACCTGCTACACAAAGCTAACATTTCTTCAAGCTCTTTACACAGAGTTTTCCATTTTGTTTACTTCATATCACACATTGGCGTCTTGTTTTCGACTTTTTCGGTATATATTATCATATTGAGCGCAAAATGCATTTAAAGTAACAGCTATTCAATTATTTTCAAATTCCAAGCTTTCGGAAAATAACAAATTTTGTTTGAAAAACTGCTGGATCTTTCGAATCTCATTACGGTATTGGTGTCAGAGCTGTAATGGTGTGATGAATCATATTCCACGTGTTGTTCTAGAAAATGCGCAGTTAGAGCGTTAACTCAAAGGTGACCCTAATCTTAAATTAATATGCACATTTTGATACTTTACTACTGGTTAGAAAGAATAATTTGCATTTTATATTCAAAAGAACAATTATTCAGTTATAATTTTAAAGTTACAAAATATTTTATTTAAAAGGGAATAAGTGGGTTTTGACGCTTTGATATTTTGAGCAAATAATCCATAACAGCATATTCTCTGAAACACATTGTTTTTGTTTAAGCATTGTCTGAAACTGTTTGACGGTACTCGGATTATTATTACTCACAGTAGTTAAAATAAATATTCGTATTGTTGGGACAAGTTTTGTCAATAATTGAATAAAAATTAACAATTTGACACTAATAATCGGTGATTATAGGGAAGAGTGGGGCGAAACTGGGAACCTCGATTTTGGCGAAATTAATTCTGATTTCTAGAGAACAAACTCTGAATTTCATTTTAATGGACAAACGGAAGCTATATTGTTGTTAATTAATTCACGGTGTCTATGCAGATAAGCTTGTTTTACTATGTAAACTCTCTAATGTTTTCTTATTTTTAAGCTTTTATTATCCAATGGTCAATACAGTTAAATTTTTTTATTTTAGACTAGCTTGTTATACGTTTACTACAATTCATACCCAATCTAAGAATAAGGATTTAGTTCGATAGTAGCCCTGTTTTTCCTTTATCGTTTCGATAACTTTTACTCGATAGGTAAGACCGGGGACCCAGTCGGGTACCCCTCCCCTTGATTTTTGTGTCTCTGATGAGCCCCCTCCTCGCAAAAACTTCAGTACTTCTCAGGAAGATGACTACATCTAAAGCTGAACAAAGGCTTCTTGACAAAATTTATTGTGGGCCTCTTTCCAAAAAACTAAAATTTTATTTTCATTTTTTATAGAATTTTTAAAGAACCTTTATACGAAAATGCAGTTTTTATTTAGATACATTATTTAAAAGTATTATATATTATAAAAGTATATATTATTTAAAAAACAGTAATAAACACAAAATTTTTATAAGGAATTTTGGTCTAAATCTCATCAATTTCGTGACCTGGTAACAATATTCCCTGTCTCAACCCTCTTCCTACTTCAGTACGGCTTTTGTTACATCACATTAAAACTTCAATTGATTCATAAAATTATTAAATTGTCGATGAAACTCTAGTATTTGTAAATTCCCCATAGTGTTAACTTGTGTACCCGTTTTTCTTTTCTCCAGTAACGACATGGTTTGTCATTTTCTAGGAAAAAAAACATCCTTTATAAATATAAGTAGTACATTTATAATTTTTTGAAAATGATATATAGTACATAACTAAATAATGAATATTTTGGTTCAATCTGACAGTTCTTAGATTGTATAGTTTAGATGCTACAGGCCTTCGAATCTTAACTACCTGTTATTACCCAACCTTGCATAAATAGATTATATAAATAGACCTTATATAGTAATATTTTTAAGGAGAAAGTATAACAATAGGAAATAAAAGTAAAACTAGCTTTAATCATGTTTTCAAACGCGTTTTCGGAAAATCAATTAGAAAAGAAAAATATTCCTTTTCTGGTAATAAGAGCAACCACTCTCTAGCTCAATAATAATAACAATATCCTTTTGATTGATAATAATATTTAATATTTTATTGATTGTACCATATTATAATATTCATTTTTATAACATTTGGTATTAAGGCATGTATTTGGAATTAGGTCGAGTGTTTTTTTTTTTTTGAAGAAGTACAAAATGTTAACTAACTTTAAAAAATTGTATAAAATTTTAAAAAAAAAATATAGATATTGGTTTATAGTCATATATATATATATTACATTAGAGCCAAACTCGAAAAAAAAGTTTTTTTTTTATCAAAAACAAATTATTCAATAATTTAAAGAGTGATACAGAATATTTCATCCCTCATAGTTAACATTTCTACCATGTTCTACATTTAGTGATCACTTATCATTAAGAGCCACCAAAATTTAAAGTAAACAAGAATATCGCGGTTAAAGTATGATGTATATGTTATTCTAAGACTGAAAATATTAGTGTTATTTAAATTCAAAATGGATATACAGGTTAAAAATTGAATTTTAAAATCACACTCATAAATTTAGAAAAGAAAAAACTTTAAAGTATACATATACAGAAATTTGTAGAGTTTAAAATTTTTGTAACCTATATTTCAGTATTTTATATGGATATGACGCATTCGAAATGTAAGTAAAAAAAACATTAGGAAAAATAATTTCTTAATTAATGATTAGGAAGAATAATTCGCAATTAATGATATCTGTGCATATATCAAATTTAATTATATGCGCTTTGAGATGCAGTCGAAAAGATATTCACAAGGAGAATAGAAATTCGAGCAGGTGTGTTTGTTCCTGTAGGTGGAATTTGCGTCATCGTTTACGAAAATGACAGATCATGTGATCGAAAGATCTCAACTTTATTGACAAACCTGCGTTGTTTCACGAAATTTTCGGTATAAAAAGGGGTCGGAAATTTTGAAAAAGTATTCAGTCGAGCTTTTCCAAAGACTAATATGACTTGGTTCAGTCGACTTTCTCTAGCGATTTTGCTAGCGTTGTGCGTTCACAGCAAGTTTGCTGCAGGACAAGATTCGCCGTGGTTAAGCGTATCTACGGGAGAGTCATTTATGACGTGTTTCATGGAAGAAGTCCGCCAAAGTAGAGTTTTTACACAAGACCAAATGGAAGATATGGATTCTATTTCGGCTATGATGATGAGTGCAATGAACAATATGAAAGGAAAACCATCGCCCCACAAAATACAAGCTATGAATACGGCCTTCGCGTCCGGTGTAGCTGAAATAGCTGTAGCTGATGCATATGGGCAGAATATTCCAGGTATAATTAACGCAATATCAAATGCTTTAAATGCGGCATTTATTCAAGTAACTGGAAGAGGTAATGATGCTTTTGTAAATGAAATCCGTACTTTACTCAATATGTTTGCTGCACAATCAGGAAATTATGTTGAAACTGGAGGTTCATCGTCTGCAGCAGCTGCATCCGCAGCAGCTGGAGGATCAGGTGGATATGGGGCTGGTCCTAGACCATCATATTCAGCACCTTCAACAACTACAACATACGTACAAGGCCCATCACAATCAGTGACATCATATAGACCATCTCAATCAATTGTATCTTACTCTCCTGGTCAATCAGGACCTGGAGGATCATCAGCAGTGGCTTCCGCAGCTTCAGGTGGTTCTGGTGGTGGAAACCAAGGTGGATATGGCCCCGGTAGTTATGGACCAGGAGGATCAGGACCCGCTTCAGCCTCAGCAGCAGCAGCAGCTGGAACTTCTGGTCCAGGTGGTTATGGACCCAGAGGCAATGGCCCAGGAGGATATGGACCAGGAACATCAGGACCCGGAGAGGCTTCAGCAGCAGCAGCTGTAGCTTCGAGCTCTGGAGGATCAGGTCCCAGAGGCGCAGGACCAGGAGGATATGGACCCGGTAGTGCTTCCGCAGCAGCAGCTAGTAGTGGTGGACCAGGAGGATCAGGCCCCGGTGGATATGGACCAGGAAGTTCAGGTCCAAGTGGTTCTGGCCCAGGACAATATGGACCCGGTGGTAATGGACCAGGAGGATCAGGACCCGGTGGTGCTTCAGCAGCAGCTGCAGCAGCAGCTGGAGGATCAGGTCCCGGAAGTTCTGGCCCAGGAGGGTACGGACCTGGAAGTTCTGGCCCAGGAGGGTATGGACCAGGAAGCTCTGGCCCAGGAGGCTATGGACCAGGACGATCAGGACCCGGTGGCTATGGACCAGGAGGATCAGGACCAGGTGGTGCTTCAGCAGCAGCTGGAGCAGCAGCAGCTGGAGGATCAGGTCCAGGAAGCTCTGGCCCAGGAGGTTACGGACCAGGAGGATCAGGACCCGGTGGAGCCTCAGCAGCAGCTGCAGCAGCTAGTAGTGGTGGACCTGAAGGATCAGGCCCCGGTGGATATGGACCAGGCAGTTCAGGTCCCGGTGGTGCTTCAGCAGCAGCTGCAGCAGCAGAAGCTGGAGGATCAGGTCCAGGAAGCTCTGGCCCTGGAGGTTATGGACCAGGAAGATCAGGCCCCGGTGAATATGGACCAGGAAGTTCAGGTCCAGGCGGTTCTGGCCCAGGACAATATGGACCTGGTGGCTATGGACCAGGAGGATCAGGACCCGGTGGTGCTTCAGCAGCAGCTGCAGCAACAGCAGCTGGAGGATCAGGTCCAGGAAGCTCTGGCCCAGGAGGTTATGGACCAGGAAGATCAGGCCCCGGTGAATATGGACCAGGAAGTTCAGGTCCAGGTGGTTCTGGCCCAGGACAATATGGACCCGGTGGCTATGGACCAGGAGGATCAGGACCCGGTGGAGCCTCAGCAGCAGCTGCAGCGGCAGCAGGAGGATCAGGTCCAGGAAGCTCTGGCCCAGGAGGTTATGGACCAGGAGGATCAGGACCCGGTGGAGCCTCAGCAGCAGCTGCAGCGGCAGCAGGAGGATCAGGTCCAGGAAGCTCTGGCCCAGGAGGTTATGGACCAGGAGGATCAGGCCCCAGTGGATATGGACCAGGAAGTTCAGGTCCCGGTGGTTCTGGACCAGGACAATATGGACCCGGTGGTTATGGACCAGGAGGTGCAGGACCAGGATCAGCTTCAGCAGCCGCAGCTGCCTCTGCAGCCGGAGGTGGTGGAGGAGGCCAAGGTGGATATGAAGAAATAATATATGAAAGCAGCTCTGGTCCGGGAGGGTATGGACCTGGAAGTTCTGGCCCAGGACAATATGGACCCGGTGGCTATGGACCAGGAGGATCAGGACCCGGTGGCTATGGACCAGGAGGATCAGGTCCCGGCGGTGCTTCAGCAGCAGCTGCAGCAGCAGCAGCTGGAGGATCAGGCCCAGGAAGCTCTGGCCCAGGAGGTTATGGACCAGGAGGATCAGGACCCGGTGGAGCCTCAGCAGCGGCAGCAGCAGCAGCTAGTAGTGGTGGACCAGGAGGATCAGGCCCTGGTGAATATGGACCAGGAAGTTCAGGTCCCAGTGGTTCTGGCCCAGGACAATATGGACCCGGTGGTTATGGACCAGGAGGTGCAGGACCAGGATCTGGACCCGGTGGTGCATCATCAGCTGCTGCAGCAGCAGCAGCTGGAGGATCAGGTCCCGGAAGTTCTGGCCCAGGAGGGTACGGACCTGGAAGTTCTGGCCCAGGACAATATGGACCCAGTGGCTATGGACCGAGAGGATCAGGACCCGGTGGTGCTTCAGCAGCAGCTGCAGCAGCAGCAGCTGGAGGATCAGGTCCAGGAGGTTATGGACCAGGAGGACCAGGAGCCGGTGGAGCCTCAGCAGCAGCTGCAGCAGCTAGTAGTGGTGGACCAGGAGGATCAGGCCCCGGTGGATATGGACCAGGCACTTCTGGTCCCGGTGGTGCTTCAGCAGCAGCTGCAGCAGCAGCTGGAGGATCAGGTCCCGGAAGTTCTGGCCCAGGAGGGTACGGACCTGGAAGTTCTGGCCCAGGACAATATGGACCCGGTGGCTATGGACCGGGAGGATCAGGACCCGGTGGTGCTTCAGCAGCAGCTGCAGCAGCAGCAGCTGGAGGATCAGGTCCAGGAGGTTATGGACCAGGAGGACCAGGAGCCGGTGGAGCCTCAGCAGCAGCTGCAGCAGCTAGTAGTGGTGGACCAGGAGGATCAGGCCCAGGTGGATATGGACCAGGCAGTTCTGGTCCCGGTGGTGCTTCAGCAGCAGCTGCAGCAGCAGCTGGAGGATCAGGTCCAGGAAGCTCTGGCCCAGGAGGTAATGGACCAGGAAGATCAGGCCCCGGTGGATATGGACCAGGAAGTTCAGGTCCAGGTGGTTCTGGCCCAGGACAATATGGACCCGGTGGCTATGGACCAGGAGGATCAGGAACCGGTGGAGACTCAGCAGCAGCAGCAGCAGCAGCAGGAGGATCAGGTCCAGGAAGCTATGGCCCAGGAGGTTATGGACCAGGAGGTTCAGGACCCGGTGGAGCCTCAGCAGCAGCTGCAGCAGCTACCACTGGTGGACCAGGAGGATCAGGCCCCGGTGGATATGGACCAGGAAGTTCAGGTCCCGGTGGTTCTGGCCCAGGACAATATGGACCCGGTGGTTATGGACCAGGAGGTGCAGGACCAGGATCAGCTTCAGCAGCCGCAGCTGCCTCTGCAGCCGGAGGTGGTGGAGGAGGCCAAGGTGGATATGAAGAAATAATATATGAAAGCAGCTCTGGCCCAGGAGGGTACGGACCTGGAAGTTCTGGCCCAGGACAATATGGACCCGGTGGCTATGGACCTGGAGGGTCAGGACCCAGTGGCTATGGACCAGGAGGATCAGGACCCGGTGGTGCTTCAGCTGCAGCAGCAGCAGCAGCTGGAGGATCAGGTCCAGGAAGCTCTGGCCCAGGAGGTTATGGACCAGGAGGATCAGGACCCGGTGGAGCCTCAGCAGCAGCTGCAGCAGCTAGTAGTGGTGGACCAGGAGGATCAGGTCCCGGTGGATATGGACCAGGAAGTTCAGGTCCCGGTGGTTCTGGCCCAGGACAATATGGACCCGGTGGTTATGGACCAGGAGGTGCAGGACCAGGATCAGCTTCAGCAGCCGCAGCTGCCTCTGCAGCCGGAAGTGGTGGAGGAGGCCAAGGTGGATATGAAGAAATAATATATGAAAGCAGCTCTGGTCCAGGAGGGTATGGACCTGGAAGTTCTGGCCCAGGACAATATGGACCTGGTGGTTATGGGCCAGGAGGATCAGGACCCGGTGGTGCTTCAGCTGCAGCAGCAGCAGCTGGAAGATCAGGTCCAGGAAGCTCTGGCCCAGGAGGTTATGGACCAGGAGGATCAGGACCCGG
This sequence comes from Parasteatoda lunata, assembly GCA_949128135.1. Lineage (NCBI taxonomy): Eukaryota > Metazoa > Arthropoda > Arachnida > Araneae > Theridiidae > Parasteatoda > Parasteatoda lunata. The sequence continues at coordinate 90,725,529 of OX421979.1, read as the reverse complement.
TGGAGCCTCAGCAGCAGCTGCAGCAGCTAGTAGTGGTGGACCAGGAGGATCAGGTCCCGGTGGATATGGACCAGGAAGTTCAGGTCCCGGTGGTTCTGCCCCAGGACAATATGGACCCGGTGGTTATGGACCAGGAGGTGCAGGACCAGGATCAGCTTCAGCAGCCGCAGCTGCCTCTGCAGCCGGAAGTGGTGGAGGAGGCCAAGGTGGATATGAAGAAATAATATATGAAAGCAGCTCTGGTCCAGGAGGGTATGGACCTGGAATTTCTGGCCCAGGACAATATGGACCCGGTGGCTATGGACCAGGAGGATCAGGACCCGGTGGAGCTTCAGCAGCAGCTGCAGCAGCAGCAGCTGGAGGATCAGGTCCAGTAAGTTCTGGCCCAGGAGGGTACGGTCCTGGAAGTTCTGGCCCAGGACAATATGGACCCGGTGGCTATGGACCAGGAGGATCAGGACCCGGTGGAGCTTCAGCAGCAGCTGCAGCAGCAGCAGCTGGAGGATCAGGTCCAGGAAGTTCTGGCCCAGGAGGGTACGGTCCAGGAAGTTCTGGCCCAGGAGGGTACGGTCCTGGAAGTTCTGGCCCAGGACAATATGGACCCGGTGGCTATGGACCAGGAGGATCAGGACCCGGTGGTGCTTCAGCAGCAGCTGCAGCAGCAGCAGCTGGAGGATCAGGACCAGGAAGTTCAGGTCCCGGTGGTTCTGGCCCAGGACAATATGGACCCGGTGGTTATGGACCAGGAGGTGCAGGACCAGGATCAGCTTCAGCAGCCGCAGCTGCCGCTGCAGCCGGAGGTGTTGGAGGAGGCCAAGGTGGATATGAAGAAATAATATATGAAAGCAGCTCTGGCCCAGGAGAGTACGGTCCTGGAAGTTCTGGTCCAGGACAATATGGACCCGGAGGCTATGGACCAGGAGGATCAGGACCCGGTGGTGCTTCAGCTGCAGCTGCAGCAGCTGGAGGATCAGGTCCAGGAAGCTCTGGCCCAGGAGGTTATGGACCAGGAGGATCAGGACCCGGTGGAGCCTCAGCAGCAGCTGCAGCGGCAGCAGGAGGATCAGGTCCCGGTGGTTCTGGCCCAGGACAATATGGACCCGGTGGCTATGGACCAGGAGGATCAGGACCCGGTGGTGCTTCAGCAGCAGCTGCAGCAGCAGCAGCTGGAGGATCAGGTCCAGGAAGTTCTGGCCCAGGAGGGTACGGATCTGGAAGTTCTGGCCCAGGACAATATGGACCCGGTGGCTATGGACCAGGAGGATCAGGACCCGGTGGCTATGGACCAGGAGGATCAGGACCCGGTGGTGCTTCAGCAGCAGCTGCAGCAGCAGCAGCTGGAGGATCAGGTCCAGGAAGTTCCGGCCCTGGTGGGTACGGACCTGGAAGTTCTGGCCCAGGACAATATGGACCCGGTGGCTATGGACCAGGAGGATCAGGTCCCGGTGATGCTTCAGCAGAAGCTGCAGCATCTGGAGGATCAGGTCCAGGAAGCTCTGGCCCAGGAGGTTATGGGCCAGGAGGATCAGGACCCGGTGGAGCCTCAGCAGCAGCTGCAGCAGCTAGTAGTGGTGGACCAGGAGGATCTGGTCCCGGTGGATATGGACCAGGAAGTTCAGGTCCCGGTGGTTCTGGCCCAGGACAATATGGACCCGGTGGTTATGGACCAGGAGGTGCAGGACCAGAATCAGCTTCAGCAGCCGCAGCTGCCTCTGCAGCCGGAGGTGGTGGAGGAGGCCAAGGTGGATATGAAGAAATAATATATGAAAGCAGCTCTGGTCCAGGAGGGTATGGACCTGGAAGTTCTGGCCCAGGACAATATGGACCCGGTGGTTATGGACCAGGAGGATCAGGACCCGGTGGTGCTTCAGCAGCAGCTGCAGCAGCAGCAGCAGCTGGAGGATCAGGTCCAGGAAGTTCTGGCCCAGGAGGGTACGGACCTGGAAGTTCTGGCCCAGGACAATATGGACCCGGTGGCTATGGACCAGGAGGATCAGGACCCGGTGGCTATGGACCAGGAGGATCAGGACCCGGTGGTGCTTCAGCAGCAGCTGCAGCAGCAGCAGCTGGAGGATCAGGACCAGGAAGTTCAGGTCCCGGTGGTTCTGGCCCAGGACAATATGGACCCGGTGGTTATGGACCAGTAGGTGCAGGACCAGGATCAGCTTCAGCAGCCGCAGCTGCCGCTGCAGCCGGAGGTGTTGGAGGAGGCCAAGGTGGATATGAAGAAATAATATATGAAAGCAGCTCTGGCCCAGGAGAGTACGGACCTGGAAGTTCTGGTCCAGGACAATATGGACCCGGAGGCTATGGACCAGGAGGATCAGGACCCGGTGGTGCTTCAGCTGCAGCTGCAGCAGCTGGAGGATCAGGTCCAGGAAGCTCTGGCCCAGGAGGTTATGGACCAGGAGGATCAGGACCCAATGGAGCCTCAGCAGCAGCTGCAGCAGCTAGTAGTGGTGGACCAGGAGGATCAGGTCCCGGTGGATATGGACCAGGAAGTTCAGGTCCCGGTGGTTCTGGCCCTGGACAATATGGACCCGGTGGCTATGGACCAGGAGGATCAGGACCCGGTGGTGCTTCAGCAGCAGCTGCAGCAGCAGCAGCTGTAGGATCAGGTCCAGGAAGTTCTGGCCCAGGAGGGTACGGATCTGGAAGTTCTGGCCCAGGACAATATGGACCCGGTGGCTATGGACCAGGAGGATCAGGACCCGGTGGCTATGGACCAGGAGGATCAGGACCCGGTGGTGCTTCAGCAGCAGCTGCAGCAGCAGCAGCTGGAGGATCAGGTCCAGGAAGTTCCGGCCCTGGTGGGTACGGACCTGGAAGTTCTGGCCCAGGACAATATGGACCCGGTGGCTATGGACCAGGAGGATCAGGTCCCGGTGATGCTTCAGCAGCAGCTGCAGCATCTGGAGGATCAGGTCCAGGAAGCTCTGGCCCAGGAGGTTATGGGCCAGGAGGATCAGGACCCGGTGGAGCCTCAGCAGCAGCTGCAGCAGCTAGTAGTGGTGGACCAGGAGGATCTGGTCCCGGTGGATATGGACCAGGAAGTTCAGGTCCCGGTGGTTCTGGCCCAGGACAATATGGACCCGGTGGTTACGGACCAGGAGGTATAGGACCAGAATCAGCTTCAGCAGCCGCAGCTGCCTCTGCAGCCGGAGGTGGTGGAGGAGGCCAAGGTGGATATGAAGAAATAATATATGAAAGCAGCTCTGGTCCAGGAGGGTATGGACCTGGAAGTTCTGGCCCAGGACAATATGGACCCGGTGGTTATGGACCAGGAGGATCAGGACCCGGTGGTGCTTCAGCAGCAGCTGCAGCAGCAGCAGCTGGAGGATCAGGTCCAGGAAGTTCTGGCCAAGGAGGGTACGGACCTGGAAGTTCTGGCCCAGGACAATATGGACCCGGTGGCTATGGACCAGGAGGATCAGGACCCGGTGGCTATGGACCAGGAGGATCAGGACCCGGTGGTGCTTCAGCAGCAGCTGCAGCAGCAGCAGCTGGAGGATCAGGACCAGGAAGTTCAGGTCCCAGTGGTTCTGGCCCAGGACAATATGGACCCGGTGGTTATGGACCAGTAGGTGCAGGACCAGGATCAGCTGCAGCTGCAGCAGCTGGAGGATCAGGTCCAGGAAGCTCTGGCCCAGGAGGTTATGGACCAGGAGGATCAGGACCCGGTGGAGCCTCAGCAGCAGCTGCAGCAGCTAGTAGTGGTGGACCAGGAGGATCAGGTCCCGGTGGATATGGACCAGGAAGTTCAGGTCCCGGTGGTTCTGGCCCAGGACAATATGGACCCGGTGGCTACGGACCAGGAGGATCAGGACCCGGTGGTGCTTCAGCAGCAGCTGCAGCAGCAGCAGCTGGAGGATCAGGTCCAGGAAGTTCTGGCCCAGGAGTGTACGGACCTGGAAGTTCTGGCCCAGGACAATATGGACCCGGTGGCTATGGACCAGGAGGATCAGGACCCGGTGGTGCTTCAGCAGCTGCAGCAGCAGCAGCTGGAGGATCAGGTCCAGGAAGTTCCGGCCCTGGAGGGTACGGACCTGGAAGTTCTGGCCCAGGACAATATGGACCCGGTGGTTATGGACCAGGAGGATCAGGACCCGGTGGTGCTTCAGCAGCAGCTGGAGGATCAGGTCCAGGAAGCTCTGGCCCAGGAGGTTATGGGCCAGGAGGATCAGGACCCGGTGGAGCCTCAGCAGCAGCTGCAGCAGCTAGTAGTGGTGGACCAGGAGGATCAGGTCCCGGTGGATATGGACCAGGAAGTTCAGGTCCCGGTGGTTCTGGCCCAGGACAATATGGACCCGGTGGTTATGGACCAGGAGGATCAGGACCCGGTGGCTATGGACCAGGAGGATCAGGTCCCGGTGGTGCTTCAGCAGCAGCTGCAGCAGCAGCTGGAGGATCAGGCCCAGGAAGCTCTGGCCCAGGAGGTTATGGACCAGGAGGAGAAGGACCCGGTGGAGCCTCAGCAGCGGCAGCAGCAGCTAGTAGTGGTGGACCAGGAGGATCAGGCCCTGGTGAATATGGACCAGGAAGTTCAGGTCCCAGTGGTTCTGGCCCAGGACAATATGGACCCGGTAGTGCTTCATCAGCAGTTGCAGCAGCAGCAGCTGGAGGATCAGGTCCCGGAAGCTCTGGCCCAGGAGGGTACGGACCTGGAAGTTCTGGCCCAGGACAATATGGACCCGGTGGGTATGGACCAGGAGGATCAGGACCCGGTGGTGCTTCAGCAGCAGCTGCAGCAGCTGGAGGATCAGGTCCCGGAAGTTCTGGCCCAGGAGGGTATGGGCCAGGAAGCTCTGGCCCAGGAGGTTATGGACCAGGAAGATCAGGACCCGTTGGTTCATCAGCAGCAGCGTCGGCAGCAGCAGCTATCTCTTCTCCTGCCTCTACTTCCAGAATTTCTTCCGTTGCATCTAGGTTAGTTTCTGGAGGACCAGTTAATGTTTCTAATCTATCTAACACAATAGGAAGTGTTGTTTCGCAAGTGCAATCGGCCAATCCCGGTGCTTCTGGATGCGATGTCCTTGTTCAAGCTCTTCTTGAAGTAGTAACTGCTTTGTTGCATGTCCTCGGATCTGCTAATGTTGGAAATGTTAACTATGATGCTGCAGGTCGATATTCTTCTATGGTTTCACAAGCTCTAAGCCAACTTTATGGTTGAAATCTTAAAGCAAAATATATTATAAAAAAAATTATTTTAAAACTGTGAAATAAAATTCTGCATTTAAAATTGTCTCTTATTTGTGTTTTTATGCTTAGATCAAAAGTAATTTTTGAAATTATGAATATATGCTAGCTGTATGCCCGTTCTTCGCACTGGGTGATTAAGAAAAAAGTAAAGAATGAATAAATCAGTGTACAGAAATACTACGAAATCATGCTCATAACTGAAACGCATATATCGACTCAATTAAAGAGCTTGAGGGAAGGGACATTTTCGGGGAATTAATGAATCATTGGTTTTGCTTTCCTTTAAATCTTTACGCAACTAATCACTATTATTACTATCGACATATTATTACTGACACAAATGCTCTATTAATGTTGATAATATGTATAAATTGAAATAAAATAATATACGCTATATGCTAAAAAGCAAAGTTAAAGGAGAATATGAGCATTTGTGTCAGTAATAATATGTCGATTCAAAATGAATAAGTATCCTTTCTGTAATATTTTTGCTATACTTTTGATCAGTTTATGTCAATTAAGAAATAATCTTCAATAATTAAGCACTATTTTCATTATTGATAATATGACAATTTCTTACTTTTCTTCTAGGTAAATTCATTTACTCCATTACTTTTAACTTCTAGTGGAAAGTTTATTTATTTTATTTCAATATGCATATATTACCTAAATTAATTAAACGTCATTATCGTGAATAATAATTTGGCGATATTTTTTGTATCTTCTACAAAAAATATCAATATTATTACTTACATTATAATATTGATATTTAGTACCAGTTACCAGTTTTATATTAGTACCAGTTTTTCATTAAATTTGCCTTTAAATACATAAATATTTTATAAATTATTTATGTATTTAATTCAAAAACAATTAAATTTGGAAATTAAATTAATTAAGGATAGATACCCCTTACCTCTTATTGAAGATGTGTTAGACCAATTACAGGTTTCTAAAATTTGTAGCAAAATTGATCTCCGAAATGGGTTTTTCCATATAGACGTAGACGAGGATAGTAAAAAGTACACCTCATTTGTAACACCTGATGGGCAGTATGAGTTTAATAAAGTGCCATTTGGGTTGTGTAATAGCCCTAGTACATTCCAGAGGTACATTAATTATGTGTTTCGTGATCTTCTTAGAGAAGGTGTTGTTGTCATCTTCATGGATGATAATTTTATACCAGCAGAAAATGAAATAGACGCACTAAACAGGTTAACGAGAGTATTACAAACTGCATCCGAATATGGACTAGAACTTAATTTAAAGAAATGCCAATGTTTGACGTCTAAAATTAACTTTTTGGGTTACATTATTGAGAACGGTACCATTAAACCCTCTTCCGAAAAAACATTAGCTGTTCAAAATTTTCCTGTACCTAAATCTACTAAACAGATGCAGAGCTTTCTTGGATTAACCGGATATTTTAGGAAGTTTATTCTTAACTATGCTTTAATTGCTAAACCATTAAGTGAATTACTTCAAGATAACAGTGTATTTTATTTTGGCCCAGAACAAAAAACAGCTTTTCTAACTTTAAAAACAAAAACTTTCTGAAAACCCAGTACTACACATTTTTAAACAAGGAGCACAGCTTGAATTGCATACCGATGCAAGAAAATTTGGGTATGGTGCTATTCTTTTTCAGCAATCTGATAATAATAAATTACACCCAATACACTATATGAGTAAAAAAACGACTCCTCAAGAGGAGAATTATTCAAGTTATGAACTTGAAGTATTGGCTATAACTGAGGCTTTTAAAAAATTTCGAAATTATTTGGTGGGAAATAAATTTAAACTTGTAACAGACTGTTCAGCTTTTCAAAAGACTATGAGTAAAAAACAATTAACTCTTAAAATTGCTAGGTGGGCTTTATTTTTGGAAGACTTTGACTATGAAATTGTACATCGCCCAGGTAAACAAATGAAACATGTTGATTGTTTAAGTAGATAACCTATTATGCATATTACTTGTGACGAATTAACCTCTAAAATTGTAACTAACCAGGTAAATGACGAATATATTAACTCTATTAAACAACTTTTGGAAAATAAATCAATTGACGATTTTGTGTTAAAAAATAATGTTTTATATAAACTTGAGAATGATAATTATTTATTAGTGGTTCCACAACAAATGCAAACTGACATTATCAAATCTACACATTCTAATGGTCATTTTGGTTTAGGTAAAACTCTTGATGCACTTAAACAAAACTATTATTTTCCAGAGATGAAGAAATGTGTTGAAAATGTTGTAAATAATTGTGTAGAATGTATATTAGTAAATAGGAAGGCAGGAAAAAAAGAAGGGTTTTTGAACCCGATTCCCAAAAATAATATTCCTTTAGATACTTACCATATTGATTTCATTGGTCCTATGCCTTCAACTAATAAGAATTATAAACATATTTTCACCGTGGTAGATGCGTTTACCAAGTTTGTTTGGTTCTACCCAACTAAATCAACGTCAAGTCAAGATGCAATTGATAGGTTAAAAGTTCAACAAATAACTTTTGGGAATCCTTCACGAATAATTACTGACAGAGGTACAGCGTTTACTTCAACAGATTTTGAGACTTATTGCCAAGATGAAGGTATCGAACATGTGAAAATAACAACAAGCATTCCTCGTGCTATGTGGAGCAGCTGGAGGATCAGGTCCAGGAAGTTCCGGCCCTGGAGGGTACGGACCTGGAAGTTCTGGCCCAGGACAATATGGACCCGGTGGTTATGGACCAGGAGGATCAGGACCCGGTGGTGCTTCAGCAGCAGCTGGAGGATCAGGTCCAGGAAGCTCTGGCCCAGGAGGTTATGGGCCAGGAGGATCAGGACCCGGTGGAGCCTCAGCAGCAGCTGCAGCAGCTAGTAGTGGTGGACCAGGAGGATCAGGTCCCGGTGGATATGGACCAGGAAGTTCAGGTCCCGGTGGTTCTGGCCCAGGACAATATGGACCCGGTGGTTATGGACCAGGAGGATCAGGACCCGGTGGCTATGGACCAGGAGGATCAGGTCCCGGTGGTGCTTCAGCAGCAGCTGCAGCAGCAGCTGGAGGATCAGGCCCAGGAAGCTCTGGCCCAGGAGGTTATGGACCAGGAGGAGAAGGACCCGGTGGAGCCTCAGCAGCGGCAGCAGCAGCTAGTAGTGGTGGACCAGGAGGATCAGGCCCTGGTGAATATGGACCAGGAAGTTCAGGTCCCAGTGGTTCTGGCCCAGGACAATATGGACCCGGTAGTGCTTCATCAGCAGTTGCAGCAGCAGCAGCTGGAGGATCAGGTCCCGGAAGCTCTGGCCCAGGAGGGTACGGACCTGGAAGTTCTGGCCCAGGACAATATGGACCCGGTGGGTATGGACCAGGAGGATCAGGACCCGGTGGTGCTTCAGCAGCAGCTGCAGCAGCTGGAGGATCAGGTCCCGGAAGTTCTGGCCCAGGAGGGTATGGGCCAGGAAGCTCTGGCCCAGGAGGTTATGGACCAGGAAGATCAGGACCCGTTGGTTCATCAGCAGCAGCGTCGGCAGCAGCAGCTATCTCTTCTCCTGCCTCTACTTCCAGAATTTCTTCCGTTGCATCTAGGTTAGTTTCTGGAGGACCAGTTAATGTTTCTAATCTATCTAACACAATAGGAAGTGTTGTTTCGCAAGTGCAATCGGCCAATCCCGGTGCTTCTGGATGCGATGTCCTTGTTCAAGCTCTTCTTGAAGTAGTAACTGCTTTGTTGCATGTCCTCGGATCTGCTAATGTTGGAAATGTTAACTATGATGCTGCAGGTCGATATTCTTCTATGGTTTCACAAGCTCTAAGCCAACTTTATGGTTGAAATCTTAAAGCAAAATATATTATAAAAAAAATTATTTTAAAACTGTGAAATAAAATTCTGCATTTAAAATTGTCTCTTATTTGTGTTTTTATGCTTAGATCAAAAGTAATTTTTGAAATTATGAATATATGCTAGCTGTATGCCCGTTCTTCGCACTGGGTGATTAAGAAAAAAGTAAAGAATGAATAAATCAGTGTACAGAAATACTACGAAATCATGCTCATAACTGAAACGCATATATCGACTCAATTAAAGAGCTTGAGGGAAGGGACATTTTCGGGGAATTAATGAATCATTGGTTTTGCTTTCCTTTAAATCTTTACGCAACTAATCACTATTATTACTATCGACATATTATTACTGACACAAATGCTCTATTAATGTTGATAATATGTATAAATTGAAATAAAATAATATACGCTATATGCTAAAAAGCAAAGTTAAAGGAGAATATGAGCATTTGTGTCAGTAATAATATGTCGATTCAAAATGAATAAGTATCCTTTCTGTAATATTTTTGCTATACTTTTGATCAGTTTATGTCAATTAAGAAATAATCTTCAATAATTAAGCACTATTTTCATTATTGATAATATGACAATTTCTTACTTTTCTTCTAGGTAAATTCATTTACTCCATTACTTTTAACTTCTAGTGGAAAGTTTATTTATTTTATTTCAATATGCATATATTACCTAAATTAATTAAACGTCATTATCGTGAATAATAATTTGGCGATATTTTTTGTATCTTCTACAAAAAATATCAATATTATTACTTACATTATAATATTGATATTTAGTACCAGTTACCAGTTTTATATTAGTACCAGTTTTTCATTAAATTTGCCTTTAAATACATAAATATTTTATAAATTATTTATGTATTTAATTCAAAAACAATTAAATTTGGAAATTAAATTAATTAAGGATAGATACCCCTTACCTCTTATTGAAGATGTGTTAGACCAATTACAGGTTTCTAAAATTTGTAGCAAAATTGATCTCCGAAATGGGTTTTTCCATATAGACGTAGACGAGGATAGTAAAAAGTACACCTCATTTGTAACACCTGATGGGCAGTATGAGTTTAATAAAGTGCCATTTGGGTTGTGTAATAGCCCTAGTACATTCCAGAGGTACATTAATTATGTGTTTCGTGATCTTCTTAGAGAAGGTGTTGTTGTCATCTTCATGGATGATAATTTTATACCAGCAGAAAATGAAATAGACGCACTAAACAGGTTAACGAGAGTATTACAAACTGCATCCGAATATGGACTAGAACTTAATTTAAAGAAATGCCAATGTTTGACGTCTAAAATTAACTTTTTGGGTTACATTATTGAGAACGGTACCATTAAACCCTCTTCCGAAAAAACATTAGCTGTTCAAAATTTTCCTGTACCTAAATCTACTAAACAGATGCAGAGCTTTCTTGGATTAACCGGATATTTTAGGAAGTTTATTCTTAACTATGCTTTAATTGCTAAACCATTAAGTGAATTACTTCAAGATAACAGTGTATTTTATTTTGGCCCAGAACAAAAAACAGCTTTTCTAACTTTAAAAACAAAAACTTTCTGAAAACCCAGTACTACACATTTTTAAACAAGGAGCACAGCTTGAATTGCATACCGATGCAAGAAAATTTGGGTATGGTGCTATTCTTTTTCAGCAATCTGATAATAATAAATTACACCCAATACACTATATGAGTAAAAAAACGACTCCTCAAGAGGAGAATTATTCAAGTTATGAACTTGAAGTATTGGCTATAACTGAGGCTTTTAAAAAATTTCGAAATTATTTGGTGGGAAATAAATTTAAACTTGTAACAGACTGTTCAGCTTTTCAAAAGACTATGAGTAAAAAACAATTAACTCTTAAAATTGCTAGGTGGGCTTTATTTTTGGAAGACTTTGACTATGAAATTGTACATCGCCCAGGTAAACAAATGAAACATGTTGATTGTTTAAGTAGATAACCTATTATGCATATTACTTGTGACGAATTAACCTCTAAAATTGTAACTAACCAGGTAAATGACGAATATATTAACTCTATTAAACAACTTTTGGAAAATAAATCAATTGACGATTTTGTGTTAAAAAATAATGTTTTATATAAACTTGAGAATGATAATTATTTATTAGTGGTTCCACAACAAATGCAAACTGACATTATCAAATCTACACATTCTAATGGTCATTTTGGTTTAGGTAAAACTCTTGATGCACTTAAACAAAACTATTATTTTCCAGAGATGAAGAAATGTGTTGAAAATGTTGTAAATAATTGTGTAGAATGTATATTAGTAAATAGGAAGGCAGGAAAAAAAGAAGGGTTTTTGAACCCGATTCCCAAAAATAATATTCCTTTAGATACTTACCATATTGATTTCATTGGTCCTATGCCTTCAACTAATAAGAATTATAAACATATTTTCACCGTGGTAGATGCGTTTACCAAGTTTGTTTGGTTCTACCCAACTAAATCAACGTCAAGTCAAGATGCAATTGATAGGTTAAAAGTTCAACAAATAACTTTTGGGAATCCTTCACGAATAATTACTGACAGAGGTACAGCGTTTACTTCAACAGATTTTGAGACTTATTGCCAAGATGAAGGTATCGAACATGTGAAAATAACAACAAGCATTCCTCGTGGTAACGGACAAGTGGAAATAATGCATAAGATCCTTATACCGATACTAGCAAAACTTGCGAAAGAAGATCCTACTAAGTGGTACAAATTTTTTCCAGCAGTACAGCGTACCATTAATTCGACAGTTTCTCGGAGCACTCAGAAAACACCCTTTCAACTTTTAACCGGAGTGAAAATGAAATCAAAAGAGGACTTACAAATTCTGCAAATGTTGGAGGAAGAGCACATAGAATCCTTTATCCAAGATAGAGAGGACATTCGAGAAGAAGCCAAAAAGAATATTTTGAAAATACAAGAAGAGAACCGCAGACAATACAATAAAAGAAGGAAAGAAGCCAACGAATATCGAGAAGGAGACTTAGTCGCAATACAGAGAACTCAGTTTGGATCTGGTCTCAAATTAAGACCAAAGTTCTTCGGTCCATACAAAATCACAAAAGTGAAGAAGAATGACCGATACGATGTGCTGAAAGTGGGGAATCATGACGGACCAATAAACACTTCATCTTCAGCTGACCACATGAAACCGTGGTCAGTAAATTAAAAAAAATGTTTTTATATTTTTATACTTTGCTTTCTCGTTTTTTTTTCTTTTTTTTCAGGTAACTGTGTCTGAAAGCTGTTGAAAAATGCGGACATTTTACTGCAGGATGGCCGAATTATGTAGAGCTGTTGTTTCAATACCACAGTGTAATAGCTGAGAACATTGCATCATCCTCTTTGTTGTTGAGAGGCGCCAGCCAGACCTGACGGGGAAGTCCCGATGGGAAATTACCGAATTTATAACTAAATCTGAACTTCTTCCATAGAACATTTTAAAATCTTATTCACATGCGATTTGGAGACCACTGCGTGAAGGCAGCCCTCCCGTATCATGTCACTCACTGTTAAATATCTATTTCCTTTTATTTATATTAAATGTTAAGTTTCAATGTTATATCATCGTCGTTATTTCAACTTATGCTGCACAAACCCCTACATATATATATATATATATATATATATATATATATATATATATATATATATATATATATATATATATATATATATATATATATGTATATATATATATATATATATATATATATATATATATATATATATATATATATATATGTATATATATATATATATATATATATATATATATATATATATATATATATATATATATATATATATATATATATATATGAGTTGTTACTCATTTCGCGTTACCCAGTGGGCACCTATGATGGAGGCGAGAAACATTGCCCACGCCATACTGCCGCGAGCCCGTTCGTAGGGTGAGCCACATTCACACAATCACTGAAAGGACATAGAACACGGAGAGAAAGAAACATCCATGCCTAGAGCGGGATTCGAACTCGCAGCTATTGGCTTCACAGTCAGACGCGCGAACCGCTTGGCCACCTGACCGGCATGAGTTCTTTAATGTATTACATGATGACTGACGGTTTACACAATCTGCTGAGATATAACACCATGTCGCTGATATATATATATATATATATATAATGCGTTACTAATTGTAAGTCTTCTATGATTGGCTATTTGTTATTACGTTAACCCGTTGTAGAATTTTCATACAAAACTCGCCATTTACCATAAAACCAGCAATACATGAGTCATTCCACGTCAGATCAATCACTTTTGGAGCGACCCACCTCCGATTTTAATGCAATTTGGTGGTATCAACACTCACTATAAAGTAAGCTATTCTACCAATTTTTAGATTTTTAATTTAAAAATTGTCCAAATTATGGACATTTGAAAAAATAAAATTTTCATAAAAAACGACAAACTTGCTTACATATAAATGGCTGTAACTTTTTTCTAATTGTATCAGAAAAAAATTTCAAAACCCATTGCAAAGCTAAAACATAGAGCTTTCATTTGATACCTTATATGACCTTCTAAGACTAGGTCAAACTTTTAAAGTGACCTGATTTGACCTTTGACCTAAAATATCTCAAAACAAGTGGTCTCAAAAAATTACGAAAAAAAAATATTTTGTTACTACGACATTCTTCTACACATTTGAAAATTTGTAGCCTCGAGTCTCAACAGGAAGTATATAAAGAATTTGTAAAAGCGGTATGGTGAACAACTTTTTTTCCATCTAAGACATTCAAAAAAGTGAGTGAAAAACGTAAAACAATCCATGGAAAAACCTAAAACTCCTAAACCAATATATAAAAATATGTAAAATGGCACAAAGGGCTATTTTTTACAGCCCAATCATAAACCTTCAGCGGTGTCATGATTTGATTATTGTAATAACATTGAAGGCTGGAACGTGCAGCTTGTCTTTCCATGATACCTGCAACACCATCACATGGCCTTTTTCCACGGGCCGTAGGAACGAAATGCCAATCAGCTGTGAGACCAAAGTTTTTATCATGATAGCAAAAATTTATAAAGTTCCTTCGATTTTTTTACTGTGAAGCTGCACCATCTGAGAAGTAATTAATATGTTTTATTTTGTTGTTAAAATGTAAGGTTATAAACTGCAACAATTGGGTCTGAAAAAGGTGATCACTGGCAGTATCATGCTTGAGACATTTCAAAATGGCAACAAAGGAAACATGATCCAATTTAAGTGTTTCTGAATTCATATAGTAAATGAAAATAGGGTGAATAGTGCACTGGGAATTATTCCAATGGTATCCTTAGACTGCATCTTTCAATACAAAAGAACAATTTTCAGCAAAATCACAGATCCCTATACAGTCATTATCATCGAGGCCTTCTTTCAGATTGGATAAAAGGCATGACTGTTGATTAGCAATGAAAGAATGTGGTAGAATTCTCAGTTTGTTCAAGATGTTTCAGTATGTTTCAAGATTGCTCAGTATGTTTCAAGAAAATCATCTACATTGTTGTTAACTATCATAAGCGTTGTGAGGTCAGTTGTAGCCCACAGTTTATAGATAATCTCGTCTATTCCGTTCAAGAGAAACACGTTGTTTATTTGCTCTAGTATGTGTGTAATTCCAGAGTAATAATCACAATTGAAAAAAAGCATTCTTTAAGAGGATGATTGCAAACCATTTTTGATAAACAATCTTTGTATGTTTTAAATGGAAATTATTCATAGCGAGTTAAATGCTGTAATTTGCAACCAGCTAGCATAAGTTTTCCATTTTCATGAATCAAACAGACATCGACACAATAGGCTCCACTCCAACTGCCAGTACACAATTTTTCAGACGCAAATCACAGAACTTGGAGATTCCAACTCCAAAATAGGAATTGTCATCTTTAAACCCTTTTAAAAATTTCTTTAAGATTTCCTAAAACCAGACGCTTTTGTTTCTGTATTTTTAAACCTGATTCAATCAATGCGACAAATTTTTTTCTTCCAGTCAAACAACGGCTCACTTCATCACTGTTTTAATATGCAATGATATTATCAATTGTGCTGTCAGTAAGAGTTTTTCCAGGATTTGAACTTGTTAAAATACCCTGGTCTTCAACTAGCAGTTTTGATTTTCGTGCTATATAAAATGTTGCTTTAAATTCTTCCTGCATTTTACGAATACTCCAGGTTTTAGGCAATATTGTTAGTAATTGGTGCTTGAGTCTGTTTCTTGAAATTTTTCTTTCAGCTGCAGTGAAACCATAATAGATTCATCGGACATTGTTGCGGAATTCATGCATTTTCGATTACTATAATTGTCTTTTAAAACTTCTCCAATTTTTTCACTATATTGCCCAAAACCTAATCTTTTTGTTTTTACAGGAGATTCATCTAAAACGCGTAATGTATTGTTCAAACTTCCCAATTCTGCTTCTTTATCATTTCCCTCTGAACATCCTTTTCTGAATGACTTTCACTGAACAACCTAGGGTTTGCCTCTGTTTCATTTATAACCGTGAAATCTGGCAAATTCGGAGAGATATTCGGCAAAAAAACAACATATTTTTTGTTGCAAAGCTATTTTTGTGCATTAATTAATCATCTAAGGTGGTACTTTTCTCTAATTCCTTTTTACATAGGTGTAGTCATTTTAACCAAAAGATTAACACAAAAAATTTGACTTCCAAAATCCCTTTCGTGAAATGAAACTTTTCATTATAGAAAGTGGATAAATTATCTTAAACAGCAAAATTTACCTTAAGCTCGCAAAATCGTAATCTAAATGACAGAAATCTAAAAGAGTCTTTCGAAAATCCTTATTGGTTATAAAAAAATAAATGAACAAAAAATAAAAACAACGTTGAAAAACAAAGAAGAAGAAACACACAGAAGATTACTTACAGCAGATGATAATTTTGTATGATCAAAATATAATTAAAATTCACCTTTTTCAGATTCATGTTTTACTTTTTCTCTCTCTACAAAATATAGTTTTATTTCATTAAGTGCATTGGTCTTTTATTTTTTTTTTCCATTCAGAATTGTTTACAATTACCTATTTAATAAAGAAACTTCATTGTTAGTTTTAAAACATCGATAAAGTTGTTATTAAGCTAGTAAATGTTAATGACTCACAGTGACTTAGGACAACAATATCTTATATTTTGAAAGGAAACTTAAAGAAAAGGAAGGACTCAAAACTTTATTTTTATTTTAGTTTTAAAAATTCTGAAAATGCTTAGAGAAATTCATAAAAACATAAAAATGAGAAGATTGAAAAAAAAGAATGATGTTTTCATAATTGTTTATTTAAAAGATTTATTATTTGTATATTAATTAGAAATTGTGGTGATCATGTTAAATTAGTCTTTAGTAGTATCCAATTGTGTGTCATAGGTATTATATCATTAAATATTGAACTCAAATTATTTCTGTCAAGAAAAGAAGGAAATATTTGTTGTGCGCATTGTACTGCATAACATTTTAAATTATACCGTATTTCACTTGTGTTAATTCTTTACACCCTTCCTGTTGAGATTCCAGGCTACAAATTTTGAAATGTGTAGAAGAATGTTGTAGTAAAAAAATATTTTTTTTCGTAATTTTTTGAGACCACATGTTTTGAGATATTTCAGGTCAAATGTCAAATCAGGTCACTTTGAAAGTTTGACCTAGTCTGAGGTCATATAAGGTATCAAATGAAAGCTCTATTTTTTAGCTTTACAATGATTTTTGAAATTTTTTTCTGATATAATTAGAAAAAAAGTTACAGCTATTTATATGTATGCAAGTTTGTCGTTTTTTATGAAAATTTTATTTTTTCAAATGTCCATAATTTAGACAATTTTCTAAATAAAAAATCTAAAAATTGGTAGAATTGCTTACTTTATAGTGAGTGTTTATACCACCAAATTTCATTTAAATCGGAGGGGGGTCGGTCCAAAAGTGATTTCTTAAATGAATTTCCCATTAATTTTTCCTTCCCGAGCTTGGCTTTTTAACACAACAACTTATTTTATTTTATTTCAAATATTACTCATTATCAATTTTAATTGAACATCAGTGTCAATAATAATATGCAGAATATTTACGGTTACCCAAAACGCTTTTCTCCTTATTTTTACTTCTTATTTATTATTAAAAAGTTTTTTTTTCACTTTCAATAAGTACATATTACCAACATTAATTAAGCATCATTTGTTGTTATTTATGATTTAGTGGAATGATGAATCTTAAATGATTCATCTTGGTTAAATAAATAATATATTAAGCAAAGGAATTACACATTACATACTGCGATACATTTCGCCGTTCTATAAAGCAAGCGACAACAAAACAATACTGTTGCCACAGGGAAATGTAATCATACAAAATAACACCCTCCCCCCCTAGATTAGATTTCCCTTAGTCCTATATTAAGTGTTTGGTTGTGGAAAGACTTTCTTTGCACACTTTTAGTGAACATGTCTGCAACATTTGACCCAGAAGATACATAAATAAATGTCAATAGTTTTTCCTCAACCTTTTCAAGAAGAAAAAAATGTCTAAGCTCTATGTGCTTATTTTGCTCAGAAGTTACATGATTCTTGGCTAAAGAAATAGCACCCTGATAGTCAACATGTACATTCTGTGGAAACTGTTCACTTACTATTTCTTGTAAGAAATTTTGGAACCACAATACCTCCACAATTTCCTTTGTGTTTCTTTATTTTTTTGTTCTTATGTGCTCTTTTTGTTCTTCAGTAAGAACCTTAAAATGTCGATATTCTTTTTTTCTCTTTTTTTTCTTTTCTTTTTTTTTTCTTTCTGTTTTGATAGTCTTACATTTCACTGCGACTGCTTTCAATTTCTGTCTTCTCAGAGACCTTTCTGCACTTGCCAATGGGATGAGGAATTTTATAGTTTTACTGAATTTCGTTTAGAATTATATAATCTGTTTCAAGTTTTATAAACTTTAATTAATTATATGATAAATAAATCAACTAGCAAAGATTAAATACTTTCAAAACTCTAAGAAAAATTTAATTCAATAGAAAAACATCTGCAAAAAAACATGGGCATAAACTAAAAAGTTTTAAAAAAAATGTTCTATTCTAAACAATGTTCTGTTCTAATTAATGTTCTATTAACTGATTTCTTGCAATTATTTCTAGCATTATTCAGAACAAATACACATGTTGCCATAAATTCAAATGTTCCTTAATTTTAAAATATGTATATTTTTTTAAGAAATGAAGAATTTAGACATGTTTTAAACAAAGTAAGTTGTTAATGTAATTGGTCACTAAGAAAATAAAAAGTATCAGTGCAAATTTTATAAATTTAATAATTTGCGATACAAGTTTATTGAAAGGGATTTTTTATCAAGCTCAAATGTTTATTAAAAGTTAGTGAAATTGTATTTTGAAACTTGTCCGTTCTGTAACGTTGCGGACAAGACCAATTTAAAAATTCGTTAAAAAATATTAATTAAAAAAAATTATAATTTTTTAAAAATCATAATAATAAAACACTGCAAAACGTTGAAAGAAATATAATTTTTAAGAAAGTAAATCTTTTAACTGCTTTGTTTTAATAAAAGTTTAAAAAAAATCTTTAAAAAGCAAGTACATGTTCTGTTATAAGTACCCCATACTTAAATACTAAAAATAAAAATGACGTTTTATCAGTCTTTAATTATGCAAATACAAAATATATTTTTTAAAATATCATATTTAATTACAAATATTAAATGTTGCAGTTGCAGAATTTTTTTTTCTCTCTATCATGTCCGCAACTTTTAAATTCTATTTTTTACATTTTATGCAATTTAAAGAATTTACATCAGCTTTTTAAAAAAACTAATTTAATATTCATAAAATACATTTAATGATATTTAATTTGATATGTGGTTTATTAAATTTAGAGAAAAAAGTTTCTTAAGTATGCCATGCTACAAATAGTGTAGTATCACCCTCTTGTTTACAAATTTCATTCCTAAGAGCAGACAGCTTATACATATTTTGTATTACCATCATTCTATTCACTTATAAAATATCTGTTTAAATAATCACCTAAAATTGTTTATCTTAGTTTAGTAATTTTTTTAGAATTTTTATTAATTTCAATAGAAACATGAAAACTTATAATAATATGGGTAAGTATGGTGAGTATAAAGTTAATACACATATCTATATGATAGAGATAGAAAACAAAACTTCCCAACATGCTATCAATATGAAAATCAATTTAAAAATAAAATATGGTTTTAAAGTACGTGATAAAATTTGATAAATGTCGTGAAATTTGCAAACTTTAACACGATACCTTTGAGCATGAAATAAAACATTATTTTTCCGGTTAAACTTATTTTTCAGTTTTGCATTTTTTACTAAATGCGTGGTAATAAGAACTATAATTTTGAAAACCAGTATTCTCAGTAAACCGTTGTCAAATAAATGGTTTAAACACCATATATTTTGGTTACATTAATCAAAATTGTTTTTATTTAAACCAGAAATGTAATTACTAAGGTGGACGGTAATTTTACCAAAATATTTATCACCGTGTGCCGACCCCTAACTTACGAAAGCTCTGTAAATAGTAATTATTGTAATCATCATCGTCAAGGGGTGGAAAGAGCAATATCCCCCAGAAATGTATCAACACTGAGTTGTGAAAATTTTCTTTAATTTATTATTGTTTATAAATATTTGTAGATTGATTTTTTTTTTAAAATTCACCAGTAGTATGTAAACCCATTTGTTTGGCGTTTTAGTATTTAAGTATTTTCCATTTAATTTATTTTTGTACCTTTTGGATAAGATTACTTCTCAAAACCAAATTGGTTACGCTCTGAGATGCATGAGAGCCATTAATGGAGAAGTTTGTTGAAACCTTTCTTAGCGTGTCCTGCAAAAACTAACTTTATTTAGATTTTTGTTTCCGTAAAAGACTGCAGTATTCAGCAATTTTCCAAGCTCTTGCAGATTATGTAGGGTCGCAAGTAAAAAAAAAGAGAGAGAGAGAGAGAGAGAGAGAAAGAAATAAACAACAATTGTTAGAATTCCAGAGTTCACGAACAATTTCAGAGGGGGCTACTATCGTTTCCTGCAGCTCTATTGCGTTCAATTTTACTTATGATAAGCTTTAGTTATAGCATTTTGAATTCTGTTTCTGTTTTTTATTGTTACCATGATTTACGAACCATTGAGAAATATTATTTCATTGTGTTTCTTATAAATTTTTCGAAAATTCGTAGTGCTATTGCTTTTTATTATGGTTTGAGAGTATTAGCAATGCTGTTCTTTTAAATCTCATCTCTCTTTGCAATTATGCAAGACCTACCGAAAATATTACAGCGAGCAATATTCTCAAGAAACTATGTTCATCGATTTCTATTGTCTATCCACCAAACATTTCTCTATTTCTATTGTCTTTCGCTACTTTTAAAATTTTTCTTACACACGTTAACACTTTGACTGTTAACTTTCTGCATAAATACACCTAAAATTCAGCTGTTGTTGATCCCTTCAGGATTATTATTGCCTATGATCTTTACAAAATATTTTTCCATATTTTTGCTGGTAAATAAATAAACCGTAATAAATATTTATTGACCTCGAATCAAAGACTAAATGTTCCTTGTTGACTGAGCAAGAGAATAATCTCTACACAGGATAAAAAAAATCCTAAAAAAGTTACTGTACTGTTTAATAATATTTTTGCTTTTCTTTTATTAAAAAAAAAACATAATTCTGGTAACAAAACTGAAACACGCGGTATGCATTCATTTGGTAATTTTTCCATTCCTATGATAACTGTTCTGGTTTTTAAAATTGTAGTTCTTATTACGACACATTTAGTGAAAAATATAAAACTGAACAAAGAATTATACCGAATAAATGGTTTTTATGCCATGCTCTAAGGTATCGTGATAAAATTAGCAAATTTTATCATTTATTATAAAATCGTATTTTCTTTTGTTAATTTTACCAAAATCATAGCCATAGCACTTCGGTAAGAATTGCATCAATTTTTGTTGTTCCCATGGAGCCAGAAACACGGCGAATTTTGCCATATTCTGGTAGTCTTGACCATGCTTTTTTCTCGGTGTAAGTAATACTTTCCCCCAATGTTAGTGCATATCCATCTATCTATATCTTAACTATATGCTTAATCTTAACTATCTAATTATTTGCATCATCTTAACTTAATGTAATTTCTGATTGTTTATAACTGCTATGTTTCATGATTGGTTCTTATTAACTTGAGCTCTAAAATATTATTAACAAGGTTCTCTGAATAACTGCTCGGTTTAAAGTAAAATAGATTAACTTCTTTTCAGTTAGGGCAGCTTGATCGCTCTATTGGATTTTTCTTTACTGATCCCAATTTTGCCAATTATGGTGGGCTTCAAACTTTGGTTCGTGCGAAAGTTTTCTTCAATTTCTCCATCAAACTTTGACTCTTCCTGGCACTATATCAGTAGTCTAGTCACTAGAATAGTCTAAAGTTTTGACCTCTTAATGTTAATTAATTTCACATTTTGCTCTGTAAGTCTTAAAATGAATTTATTCTTTTTGACACCAATTCATTTATCCAAAAATTATTCGACGTAAAAACTGGTTTTTAATATTTTTTTAGTTATTTTATATCATAGGAGTCGAAAAAATGTATTATTGTTATGTATCCAAATTTGATACCATTTTAAACTACGCAATTTTAGATTCAAAATTTAAGAGAAATTGAATAAATATTTTTTTTGCAGAATAGTGTAAAAAATTTACATGCCATATAACAGAAAAACTTTCCAAGCCTTGTTAAATAAAAGGATAAAAGAATAATAAACGGTTATTAAAATCTATTTTTATTTTAACTTATATTTGGAAAAATGTATTTTATAATTGTGTGCAAAAATTTTTTCGATTGAATTTAAGTGAAAGTGAAATTATTATTTTTAAAAGGGCTCAAAATTTTAACCAATCATCTGTTATTAGGATTATTATTATCCAGTTATTAGGATAATTATTTTCAATTATTGGGACTACATTTTCGAGATACCAACATATTTTGTCAGTCTAAAATCTAAACCCGTCAAAAAAAGTAGGTTCGGAAAAATTATGCCTGATTCTGAAACTAAACTAATAATCATTAGCAAATTTTTGGTCACTTCTTTAAAGAATTAAGATTGGCTAATCAATTTAACAAACGGTTTTTAGGGTGATATCTATTTTTATTTAGTGAACTTTTTTACATTTCTTAATAGTAATTTTTCACATTTCAATAAAATTTTCATTTTTTTCTCGCTAATTTGCGCCTTTTAATGTAACGAAAGTAATTTGCAGCGGCATTTTTTGAATTAAAAAAAGCAAAAAAGTTACAAACTTTTACTACCACAAACGAAAATTAAAGACTTTTGGGACAGACACGGTTGGCGTTTCATCTCGGAAGTTTAGACTTTTTAGCATATGAGACCAGTAAAAATTTTAAACAAACACTTTTGAAAAAAAGTTCAAAAACTAAATGTTTTTAATAATTTTTGATCTAAAGATTGGATTTTAAGGCACTACGGTGCTATCTTAATGATGACTTAAGAGGCAAACTTAAAAATTGAGGTAGTTAAATGCTGCAGGTGATATAGTATATATATATTGGGAAAATATATTTTTCTGCTTTTCAATAAGGAATGCTTGTTTAAAACTTTGGACATACACTTTTTATTGACCAACTCTATCATGCTCCCTTATTTCTCTAAAATACAAATTAACATTAAAATTAACATTCACTGTTATCAATGACGTCAAAAGATATTGCACGTTTTTCGTTTTGGAATCTTGTTCAAACATTTTTGTTTTAGAAATTTCTGTATTTTATAAAGTACAAAGGTTTGTTATTCAGTTTACAATTATAAAAAAAATCAATCAGTAGACAAAAACAATCATTCCAGATAAGTATTTTAAGTCACAAGAATTGTCCGATTTTAAAGAAAAAGAGGTTCGTTATAACTGACTTTCACTGTTCTTTCTATACTCAGTATTTTTTCACACATCTATTTTTTAAGACGGATTCATATTTTTGAATCAAACTTTTAAGAGTAGCCGCAAAAATGTGGTCCAAATAGTGCAACTAGGAAAGCAGTGTTATTTTTTCTTTTTGCATTTTACATCTATCGTATTTTTTCTACACTAAATTGAATGAAACCAATCTTGAGATTATCTGTCGAATAGTTTTGTAGGTATAAGGGTTTTATTTAGGAAAAGTATAACTGAGCTATCTAAACAAGTGAGTCATTGATTCATATGTACATTTTTACGTTGAATCAAATCTATACGTTAGTCAAATTTTTTGTGCATAAAAAGTACTTCTTTTGGCTCTGTACTTTTACATTGTTATTTGAACATGTCAGATACGTTTTTCGATGTAATTTTTTTATGTTGGATGAAACATGTTAAAATAAGAATTAATAAGTTATAAGAGTTCGTGTACAAAAAATACAATCTATTACTTGCACTTATATACGCATCCCATTTTGCTATGCAGACAAGTGAAACAAAATTAAATTTGTATTTTTTCTCGTTTATTCGAATGAAAACAATCTCAAATCAAAAGAACTAATATTTCAAAAGTTGCAATTGTTTTTTTATTTTATTTATTGAAAAATACTATTTTTTGAACTGTATTTTGTATCAAGAAATTTCTTGTAATTTTCTAAGTGTTTTATCTTATTGACTTGAAGCTTATTTCATTCAATTCAGCATAAGAAAATTACATCGAACATCACACGTTCAGATAGCGTCTAAATGGCATTGCAAAAAGTGTACACAAGTACATATCAATAAAAGTGCTTTTTATACATAAAGCGCTTTTAAACTGTTGAATCCCCTATCGCCTCTTTCGAATCAACGTAAGAAACTACATAGGAGAACATGCTTCATTGAATGGATAACAATGTTAGGTGCATAAATAGGTTTCAATTTGTATTTTTTATGTATAAAACCCAAATATAACTTCGTAACTATTTGTCCGATCATCTATTAATTAGTTTCATATTATTTAGCGTAAAAAAATACATCGGATATAATGCCTCACTCGGCTGTTTGGTAGAAATTCAATTCACCCTCTCGAATGATTTCTCTGAAGAAAAACTTTTTTATTGCTATAATTACTGGACTAAAATGTATTTCATTTAACACGTAACAAGTGCCCATTTCGAATGGTCGCTACTACGAGCAGGGGCGTACGCAAGGGGGGTGTTTAGGGGTTTAAACTCACCCCTTGAGCTCACACAAAATGGCGAAAATAAAAATTTTACTAGAAATTTTGCGGGCTATTATTTTTTAAGACTATATATCTTTATTTGCCATATGCCAACTTATTTTTTCTTACGGTATTTCTCAGAATACTGTAAAAAACATTTACTATAATAGGGTTGTACTTTTGAAACCGAATTCACGTGATACTGTTACGGGCGAGCCCTGATCGCTGGTTTCTTTCTGTCCTGCCAGTCGCGATAGTTTTCGAGACTGGCTGGCATTCGCGAGGTCTTTACACGATGATTTTGGAATCCTAAACGTTCTGTCGTCTTTGAGACAATCTGAGAATTTTGGAGATGTGGTGAAAAGTTATATAAAAGGGGGAACGGAGTACAGTGGAGTTAGTTAGTCAGACTAAGAGTTATCTCTGCCGCTTGTCTTTCGGAGCTCATCACTAAATTTGTTTTGTTTTGTCTTAAAAAGTCCATTCAATCGTCGAACCCATCGTCGCCACTATTTCGACTAGTGAAGAAATCAGTAACCATTGGATATACTGTGCTCGTTGAAGTTATTCATTCCAGCTCGAAACTTTGAGATCGTAGCATAGCGGATATTTCTGTACCAATATATATATATATATATATATATATATATATATATATATATATATATATATATATATATATATATATATATATATATATATATATATATATATATATATATATATATATATCTATATATATATATATATATATATATAATATATATATATACATATATATTGAACAGAAATGTGATACTTCCGTTGAAGAAAACGTGTCTAGCATAACAAAATCTGTTGAATGTGAAAGTGGCCCTCAAAATGTTACTTCCCACCCATTTGACATTGAACGTTTTTCAAAAGATAGTACATGCGAGGATAAAAAATTGGATACACTAAAAAATATTTGGGAACCCAATCTAGCATTTGTTTTTCCTGAATAAGGAAAAATAAAATTGAATAAAATAGAAATGGCTTGCATATTCAGAGGTTAAGGGTGGTGCTTTTTGCAAATTTTGTGTACTTTTCACCACAAGTGGTGCCGGTTCTGGCAAGCAGCCTTTAGGCCAACTGTGCAATGTAAAATTTGACAACTGGAAAAAAGAAGTAGGGCGATTTTCTGAACAAGGGAAATGTCTTTCTTACAAAAAATCGATCGAAACTGTTGGGACATTAAACATTTTTTACTTGGAAAGATGAAACCTGTGGATGAACAAGTTGACAGTGCAGCAAGCAGATGAAAATTAGAAAATCGAAAAAATATTACTCCAATCATTGAAACCATCTTATTTTGAGGAAATCAAGGTCTCGCTCTAAGAGGTAATAAGGATTCGGGAATAATTGCTGAACAGCCAGGTGAAGAGAACGTCGGAAAGTTTCGGACATTGCTTCGTTTCCGGAGTAAGAACGATTCGACTCTTAGGAACATTTTAGATTCAAGCAGAAAAAATGCTCAGTATACCAGCCCTCGATTTCAAAACGAAGTTATTGAGGTTTGTAATATTTTAATCCTGCAAAAACTAGTCAGCAAGATTAATGATGCAACTTGCTTTTCCATACTTGCAGATAAAACAACTGATATTGCAGGTATGGAACAATTATCGTTTTGCATTCGATATGTCGATAAAGAAAATTTTAACATCTCCTAACAGTTTTTGCAATTCATTCCATTGCATGACATAACCGGAAAAGCAATAGCAACAACAATATTAGATCGATTACAGTCTATGAAAGTTGATATAAAAGAGTTACGTGGAGAGGGGTACGATGGTGTTGTATCGATGAGTGGAAAAATTAATGGTGTACAAGCCCATGTAAGAAGTATTGCCCCACAGCACTCTATGTACATTGCTCTGCTCATAGTCTCATTTTGGCCGTATCAAATGCATGCGAAATAACTGGCATTAGAAATTGCTTAGGGACAATTAAGACATTATACGACTTTTTAAATACGCCAAAAAGACAGTTTGTTCTATCTTCAGCAATAGAGGAGATGGAAACCAGCTCTAAGAGGGAGAAAATTAAACAGCTATGTGCAACCCGTTGGATGGAAAGGTACGACTCAGTAACCGCTGTGGTGGAACTTTTCGAGCCTATCGTTGAAACTCTTCAAAAAATATCAGAATATGAGGATATGGAATTAGCTACTCCAGCTAATTCTTTACTGTGCAGAGTATCTAATTGCCAGTTCGTAATATCTCTTTTGTGCAATTACAAAGTTTTCACCATAACAATCCATCTTTGTAGATACCTACAAAAAACAAGCATAGATTTGATAGAGGCAGTGAGTCTTGCAAAAGATGTTTTTATAGAACTAAAACTAATGCGTGAAAATGCCACTGAAACATTCTCTGAAATATTCAGCTCTTCTTCTCTTATGCTAACAAGCATTGGATCTTCCATACAAATCCCTAGAATAACGGGAAGACAGAAAAATCGAGCTAATTTTCCCTCATCGACACCCGAAACATTAACAAAACAGAGTTAGAGTATTTATTCCATTTATAGAAAACTTTATAACACAATTAGACTACAGATTTGCATCGCATCGTGATATTTTGAAAGGATTTCAGTGCCTTTTTCCTGCCGTTCCTTTCATTTGCCAACCTTCAAACATAAAGGCTTTTGAAGCACTAGTGGAATTTTTCGCTCAAGATTTGGATACCTGTAATGAAAGCCTTAAGTCTGAACTAAAACTCTGGTATAAAAGATTAAAAAGGATTAGTGAAGACGGTGGTAGTGTTCCAAAAGCTGCGGCGGATGCTCTTGGAATGTGCAATAAAGATGTAACACCAAACATTTTCAAACTCCTAGAAATATTGGTCGTTCTACCTGTTTCAACGAGTGCAAACGAAAGATCCTTTTCGACTTTATGCCGTTTAAAAACTTATTTACGCAATTCAACGGGTAATAATAGATTGAATGCATTGGCGCTCTTAAACATTCATAGAAAATTTAGTTGTAGAAAACATTTTAAACGAAATTGCAAAAAAAAAAAAAAAAAAAAACCCGTCGTTTGAATATTACTGTATAAATCAATAAATTTTTAGCGTGTTTATATACTGGTTTAATTTCCTATTTGTTGGTAAGTTATTTTTTTTTATTTTTTGGTCAAATTCATTGGTTTTCTATAGAATATTCACATTTATACGGTTATTATTTAGGTAACTGTTACATTATGAGTAGTTTTTTCTGGCTTGATTAATTCCTACTTTTTAATAAAAATAAAATATTTTACCTCTTATTATAAAAAAAAATATGTTCTTAAACTTAAAAAATCAAATCAAAATTTAACTAAAGAATGTTGTCTAAATGAAAAGTCAAAATTGTATAGCTGTCTAAATTAGGGAAATAATAGTACTTTATTACATACTCGAATCACTTTTAGTAGTTTCAGAAAATTATGAACACCCCCCTTGAAAAAACTCTGTTTACGCCACTGACTACGAGTAGTGTACATGACGAATAGTTCTCGTTACGAATTGTGCCTACGACGCATCGTTTTTGTGACGAATGGTGCTCACGTCACAATTGTGAACCCGACCGATTGTCCCACTATAAACTGCTCAGGACGAATTGACGTTCCAACTTCCGACCTTTTTCCCTTTTATAAGTAAAGGAATTAAGCGATAGTAAAATCAAGAGGTTGTTTTATTGCTGGAGAAGGGATTTATAATAGACAATGAACCACTCCTAGTGATTTATATTGGGCTTTGAAAACGAAATCTTGAATAAGAATAGTTAAACACAACAGTAATCGTTTGTGAAAATAATAAAAATGAAGGTAGGCTCAATAAATTCGTTTCTTCTAACGCATGACACTGAACTTCTCGTTTTTCGCCTTTGAAAGATACCGGAACTGGTGCTCATTTAACGTTATTCTATGGGCGCCCCTGAACCCAAGTCACAGAGGCGAGTAAAATTACCCACGCTTTAGACTCGATTATAGTGTAGACACACATCAAACAACAGAGGAAAACACTCAGGGAGGAACATCCATACTCTGAGCTGGATTCGTATCCCCAAACCATTGGCTTTGCTGTCAGACACACTGACCACCCGGTCACCTGGCCGGTAGAGTCAATAAAATGGGTCATTTTAAAAAAATAATGTTTCCCATCACTAAAGATTCCAATTTTTCTTCAGTGATTTAAAATGGACTTAAATTGGTGTTAGTTAACGATGTGTTGATAATAATAAAAATAAAATATCAAGATAATAAGGTTCAAGTAGTTAGTCAATAAGGAGATTTCGCACTTTTACGTTAACTTCCGTACGTAAGATTGCAGTATACTATGGTTGCTCACGTTTATTTTAGATGCTACGTATCTTTACGTTATGTTGGCGTGATTTACGCTACAAAAACAAAGCTACAATTACGCGTTTTATAGCTGTTAGATGTTGATTTTGTTTAACTGTTTCTGTTAACCTTCGAACTAAACATATGGACATGGAATGTGAATTTGAAGAAATGTATTTATTGATGAAATTTAGAAATGAATCGTGTGATCTTGCAACTATTTGTTCAATATATAATAATTTGATTGGTGTTTGTTTAACATTATGGTTGTCGATTCGCCCTAGTTCCGTAAGAAACTAGATATATTTTCGCTATTTCAAAATTATAAATTATATTTATTAACTATACAATTGAGTTAAAAGAAGTTAAATAATCAATAGAAGTTCAATAATATTCTTTTTAAATATTAATAATAACAAAAATAAGCTGTATTCTTTATCGCTGAATCCATCAAACTCTATAATCTTTTAAATTTTCTGCTCACAGAATCACAGTTTTACGTAGAGTAAAGCATCTTGAATTGTATGCAGCAGCTTCAAAGAAATAGTCTACATCCGTTGTAAATGTTTGTTTTGATTTTGTGGTCAAAGTTAAAACGATATTTCACTACGTTATCGTTTTTAACTTACGGATTTTTGGAAAATCTCTTATTTTCATTTAAAGTTTGATATTTTTTCACGGGTGCATGTACCTTTAACTAGAAAACTGACGCACTAGAATGCGCATTTACGGAAGAGTACGAAAGCTAGCGTAAATTTGCGAAATCTCCCTATTAGTGAAAGTCACTTATCAAAATAATATAAAAAGTGTCTTTGTAACAGCATTCATTATCAGGTAGTAAATAGGTTGATAATAAAATATGCGTTGTAGAGTCAAAATTATGTAATAAGATCAGTCCACACATTACCAGTATTAAGAATTTAATGATTATCAAAGGATTATCGGGGTTTTCTTTTATTATTTGGTTGTACAACTTGGTTCTTTAAAGGACTTGATTAAAATGATAAAACAATATCCCTTTATAAATTGTTTGGCTTTAAATTTGAAATCTATGAAAAAAGGAATAAATCTTCCAAAATTGTGTAAAAATATGTAATAATGAAAAAATTCAGCAACTTTCTCACGTATCTCAAGCCTCCACAGAGAATCTTTGTCATAAAATTTTATCTGCGAGGGCGGAACAGAAATATCGACACGAGGATAAATTTTTGCTTGAATTTTGTTTCATGTTTTCACAAATAATAATTTAAAAAAATTTAAATTTTTTCCCCAGAATTACGCGTTCTGATGCATTCACCCCACAAATAAAGCAAATAAGCAAATCTACTGTTATTGCGGAGAAGCAAAAATTGTAGGATCTCATAAGCATTCAATGATTAGCATCAGCTCTCCCATTTTAATTTAGTATCACACATTACAACAGTTATAATACAAGTGTTCACAAAAAAACTTTTTTTTTAAAAAATATTTCGTAAAATTATGCGTTTTTATACGAAAAAAGCACTGATTCACAAAAAAGCAAAGCAACTGTTATAATCATATGAAGTAGATTAATGTGTAAAGTTCACAAAAAGATTTTGCTCCCTTTTTTAATTTTCTTCCGCAAAACTATACGTTTTGATTCAATTACACTACAAAAAAAAGCAAAGCTACAGTTACAATCATTACATGAAGCAGATTAATATCTGTCGTTCAAAAAAAGATATTTTTGTCTTTGAAATTTTGTTTTGCAAAATTATAAATTTTAATGCACTCACAAAAACAATCAAAGTAACTGTTATAATCCTTACATGAAGTAGATTAATGTCTAACGTTTTCAAAAAATCTTTTTATGAATTTTTTTTTCCTGCAAAATTTTCATGTATTCTCATTTGCACATAAAAATAAAAGCAACTATTTTAGTAATTTTATGAAGTAGATTTAAGTCTAGCTTTCACAAAAGTAAATAAATAAACAATTAATTTAAAAATAAAAAAAATTTGGGAATTTTTCTACTAAAATTATGCATTGTGATGCAATCATACTGCAAAGAAAAACAAAGCAACAATTACTATCTTTTTAAGAATCTGATTAATATCTGACGTTAACAAAAAATATATATATATATATATTTGTGAATCTTTTTTTGCAAAATTATGCATTCTGATGCACTTGCACAAAAAAAAAGTGACAGTCGTAATAATTGTATGAAGCTGATTAATATCTAACATTTAGGAAAATTTAATACAAATTAGTCACGTGAAACAAAATAAACGAGGAAACTAGAAGAATATATGTTATGGAGATGAAAATATAACATTTTAACAAAACAAAAATAACGCAAATTTCAAAATTCACGGATGATGTAAATCATTTAATATCTATAAAAACTATTTTAATGATGAAATTAGCAAAATCCAACAGCAAATATAATTTTTTTAACAAGACAAAATTATTCTTTAGAAAATTTTATTATTTTTAGAATCCCGTTTTTCTTCTTTCGTTTATATATATATATATATATATATATATATATATATATATATATATATATATATATATATATATATATATATATATATATATATATATATATATATATATATATATATATATATAAACATTTGCAGGCTTTAGTTTGAAGTGTGTTTAATTCTAACTAAACCGCATGTACGCGTTAATTTCCCTTGGAAATACTCTTAACTCATCTTCAATTGAATATGAGAAATAGAAGGCTAAACAGCATTCCGTGTCTTGAAATGATAAAACTAACTCAACAATTTAGTTGGACTAGAGATATAATTTAATTTGATTAAAGACTATTAACTAAGAGAAATTTTTTTTTTATATAGAGTTTTTAATCACATATAAAAATGTTAAAAGACGTTGCGATGTTTCAGATTTCTTGATACACTGTTCCAGTATCCATGACTCATGAAATTGAAGTGACATCTTTCGCATAAGATAAATCAACACCTGCTACACAAAGCTAACATTTCTTCAAGCTCTTTACACAGAGTTTTCCATTTTGTTTACTTCATATCACACATTGGCGTCTTGTTTTCGACTTTTTCGGTATATATTATCATATTGAGCGCAAAATGCATTTAAAGTAACAGCTATTCAATTATTTTCAAATTCCAAGCTTTCGGAAAATAACAAATTTTGTTTGAAAAACTGCTGGATCTTTCGAATCTCATTACGGTATTGGTGTCAGAGCTGTAATGGTGTGATGAATCATATTCCACGTGTTGTTCTAGAAAATGCGCAGTTAGAGCGTTAACTCAAAGGTGACCCTAATCTTAAATTAATATGCACATTTTGATACTTTACTACTGGTTAGAAAGAATAATTTGCATTTTATATTCAAAAGAACAATTATTCAGTTATAATTTTAAAGTTACAAAATATTTTATTTAAAAGGGAATAAGTGGGTTTTGACGCTTTGATATTTTGAGCAAATAATCCATAACAGCATATTCTCTGAAACACATTGTTTTTGTTTAAGCATTGTCTGAAACTGTTTGACGGTACTCGGATTATTATTACTCACAGTAGTTAAAATAAATATTCGTATTGTTGGGACAAGTTTTGTCAATAATTGAATAAAAATTAACAATTTGACACTAATAATCGGTGATTATAGGGAAGAGTGGGGCGAAACTGGGAACCTCGATTTTGGCGAAATTAATTCTGATTTCTAGAGAACAAACTCTGAATTTCATTTTAATGGACAAACGGAAGCTATATTGTTGTTAATTAATTCACGGTGTCTATGCAGATAAGCTTGTTTTACTATGTAAACTCTCTAATGTTTTCTTATTTTTAAGCTTTTATTATCCAATGGTCAATACAGTTAAATTTTTTTATTTTAGACTAGCTTGTTATACGTTTACTACAATTCATACCCAATCTAAGAATAAGGATTTAGTTCGATAGTAGCCCTGTTTTTCCTTTATCGTTTCGATAACTTTTACTCGATAGGTAAGACCGGGGACCCAGTCGGGTACCCCTCCCCTTGATTTTTGTGTCTCTGATGAGCCCCCTCCTCGCAAAAACTTCAGTACTTCTCAGGAAGATGACTACATCTAAAGCTGAACAAAGGCTTCTTGACAAAATTTATTGTGGGCCTCTTTCCAAAAAACTAAAATTTTATTTTCATTTTTTATAGAATTTTTAAAGAACCTTTATACGAAAATGCAGTTTTTATTTAGATACATTATTTAAAAGTATTATATATTATAAAAGTATATATTATTTAAAAAACAGTAATAAACACAAAATTTTTATAAGGAATTTTGGTCTAAATCTCATCAATTTCGTGACCTGGTAACAATATTCCCTGTCTCAACCCTCTTCCTACTTCAGTACGGCTTTTGTTACATCACATTAAAACTTCAATTGATTCATAAAATTATTAAATTGTCGATGAAACTCTAGTATTTGTAAATTCCCCATAGTGTTAACTTGTGTACCCGTTTTTCTTTTCTCCAGTAACGACATGGTTTGTCATTTTCTAGGAAAAAAAACATCCTTTATAAATATAAGTAGTACATTTATAATTTTTTGAAAATGATATATAGTACATAACTAAATAATGAATATTTTGGTTCAATCTGACAGTTCTTAGATTGTATAGTTTAGATGCTACAGGCCTTCGAATCTTAACTACCTGTTATTACCCAACCTTGCATAAATAGATTATATAAATAGACCTTATATAGTAATATTTTTAAGGAGAAAGTATAACAATAGGAAATAAAAGTAAAACTAGCTTTAATCATGTTTTCAAACGCGTTTTCGGAAAATCAATTAGAAAAGAAAAATATTCCTTTTCTGGTAATAAGAGCAACCACTCTCTAGCTCAATAATAATAACAATATCCTTTTGATTGATAATAATATTTAATATTTTATTGATTGTACCATATTATAATGTTCATTTTTATAACATTTGGTATTAAGGCATGTATTTGGAATTAGGTCGAGTGTTTTTTTTTTTTGAAGAAGTACAAAATGTTAACTAACTTTAAAAAATTGTATAAAATTTAAAAAAAAAAAATAGATATTGGTTTATAGTCATATATATAAATATTACATTAGAGCCAAACTCGAAAAAAAAGTTTTTTTTTTATCAAAAACAAATTATTCAATAATTTAAAGAGTGATACAGAATATTTCATCCCTCATAGTTAACATTTCTACCATGTTCTACATTTAGTGATCACTTATCATTAAGAGCCACCAAAATTTAAAGTAAACAAGAATATCGCGGTTAAAGTATGATGTATATGTTATTCTAAGACTGAAAATATTAGTGTTATTTAAATTCAAAATGGATATACAGGTTAAAAATTGAATTTTAAAATCACACTCATAAATTTAGAAAAGAAAAAACTTTAAAGTATACATATACAGAAATTTGTAGAGTTTAAAATTTTTGTAACCTATATTTCAGTATTTTATATGGATATGACGCATTCGAAATGTAAGTAAAAAAAACATTAGGAAAAATAATTTCTTAATTAATGATTAGGAAGAATAATTCGCAATTAATGATATCTGTGCATATATCAAATTTAATTATATGCGCTTTGAGATGCAGTCGAAAAGATATTCACAAGGAGAATAGAAATTCGAGCAGGTGTGTTTGTTCCTGTAGGTGGAATTTGCGTCATCGTTTACGAAAATGACAGATCATGTGATCGAAAGATCTCAACTTTATTGACAAACCTGCGTTGTTTCACGAAATTTTCGGTATAAAAAGGGGTCGGAAATTTTGAAAAAGTATTCAGTCGAGCTTTTCCAAAGACTAATATGACTTGGTTCAGTCGACTTTCTCTAGCGATTTTGCTAGCGTTGTGCGTTCACAGCAAGTTTGCTGCAGGACAAGATTCGCCGTGGTTAAGCGTATCTACGGGAGAGTCATTTATGACGTGTTTCATGGAAGAAGTCCGCCAAAGTAGAGTTTTTACACAAGACCAAATGGAAGATATGGATTCTATTTCGGCTATGATGATGAGTGCAATGAACAATATGAAAGGAAAACCATCGCCCCACAAAATACAAGCTATGAATACGGCCTTCGCGTCCGGTGTAGCTGAAATAGCTGTAGCTGATGCATATGGGCAGAATATTCCAGGTATAATTAACGCAATATCAAATGCTTTAAATGCGGCATTTATTCAAGTAACTGGAAGAGGTAATGATGCTTTTGTAAATGAAATCCGTACTTTACTCAATATGTTTGCTGCACAATCAGGAAATTATGTTGAAACTGGAGGTTCATCGTCTGCAGCAGCTGCATCCGCAGCAGCTGGAGGATCAGGTGGATATGGGGCTGGTCCTAGACCATCATATTCAGCACCTTCAACAACTACAACATACGTACAAGGCCCATCACAATCAGTGACATCATATAGACCTTCTCAATCAATTGTATCTTACTCTCCTGGTCAATCAGGACCTGGAGGATCATCAGCAGTGGCTTCCGCAGCTTCAGGTGGTTCTGGTGGTGGAAACCAAGTTGGATATGGCCCCGGTAGTTATGGACCAGGAGGATCAGGACCCGCTTCAGCCTCAGCAGCAGCAGCAGCTGGAACTTCTGGTCCAGGTGGTTATGGACCCAGAGGCAATGGCCCAGGAGGATATGGACCAGGAACATCAGGACCCGGAGAGGCTTCAGCAGCAGCAGCTGTAGCTTCGAGCTCTGGAGGATCAGGTCCCAGAGGCGCAGGACCAGGAGGATATGGACCCGGTAGTGCTTCCGCAGCAGCAGCTAGTAGTGGTGGACCAGGAGGATCAGGCCCCGGTGGATATGGACCAGGAAGTTCAGGTCCAAGTGGTTCTGGCCCAGGACAATATGGACCCGGTGGTAATGGACCAGGAGGATCAGGACCCGGTGGTGCTTCAGCAGCAGCTGCAGCAGCAGCTGGAGGATCAGGTCCCGGAAGTTCTGGCCCAGGAGGGTACGGACCTGGAAGTTCTGGCCCAGGAGGGTATGGACCAGGAAGCTCTGGCCCAGGAGGCTATGGACCAGGACGATCAGGACCCGGTGGCTATGGACCAGGAGGATCAGGACCCGGTGGAGCCTCAGCAGCAGCTGCAGCGGTAGCAGGAGCATCAGGTCCAGGAAGCTCTGGCCCAGGAGGTTATGGACCAGGAGGATCAGGACCCGGTGGAGCCTCAGCAGCAGCTGCAGCGGCAGCAGGAAGATCAGGTCCAGGAAGCTCTGGCCCAGGAGGTTATGGACCAGGAGGATCAGGCCCCAGTGGATATGGACCAGGAAGTTCAGGTCCCGGTGGTTCTGGACCAGGACAATATGGACCCGGTGGTTATGGACCAGGAGGTGCAGGACCAGGATCAGCTTCAGCAGCCGCAGCTGCCTCTGCAGCCGGAGGTGGTGGAGGAGGCCAAGGTGGATATGAAGAAATAATATATGAAAGCAGCTCTGGTCCGGGAGGGTATGGACCTGGAAGTTCTGGCCCAGGACAATATGGACCCGGTGGCTATGGACCAGGAGGATCAGCACCCGGTGGCTATGGACCAGGAGGATCAGGTCCCGGCGGTGCTTCAGCAGCAGCAGCAGCAGCTGGAGGATCAGGCCCAGGAAGCTCTGGCCCAGGAGGTTATGGACCAGGAGGATCAGGACCCGGTGGAGCCTCAGCAGCGGCAGCAGCAGCTAGTAGTGGTGGACCAGGAGGATCAGGCCCTGGTGAATATGGACCAGGAAGTTCAGGTCCCAGTGGTTCTGGCCCAGGACAATATGGACCCGGTGGTTATGGACCAGGAGGTGCAGGACCAGGATCTGGACCCGGTGGTGCATCATCAGCAGCTGCAGCAGCAGCAGCTGGAGGATCAGGTCCCGGAAGTTCTGGCCCAGGAGGGTATGGACCTGGAAGTTCTGGCCCAGGACAATATGGACCCAGTGGCTATGGACCGAGAGGATCAGGACCCGGTGGTGCTTCAGCAGCAGCTGCAGCAGCAGCAGCAGCTGGAGGATCAGGTCCAGGAGGTTATGGACCAGGAGGACCAGGAGCCGGTGGAGCCTCAGCAGCAGCTGCAGCAGCTAGTAGTGGTGGACCAGGAGGATCAGGCCCCGGTGGATATGGACCAGGCACTTCTGGTCCCGGTGGTGCTTCAGCAGCAGCTGCAGCAGCAGCTGGAGGATCAGGTCCCGGAAGTTCTGGCCCAGGAGGGTACGGACCTGGAAGTTCTGGCCCAGGACAATATGGACCCGGTGGCTATGGACCGGGAGGATCAGGACCCGGTGGTGCTTCAGCAGCAGCTGCAGCAGCAGCAGCTGGAGGATCAGGTCCAGGAGGTTATGGACCAGGAGGACCAGGAGCCGGTGGAGCCTCAGCAGCAGCTGCAGCAGCTAGTAGTGGTGGACCAGGAGGATCAGGCCCAGGTGGATATGGACCAGGCAGTTCTGGTCCCGGTGGTGCTTCAGCAGCAGCTGCAGCAGCAGCTGGAGGATCAGGTCCAGGAAGCTCTGGCCCAGGAGGTTATGGACCAGGAAGATCAGGCCCCGGTGGATATGGACCAGGAAGTTCAGGTCCAGGTGGTTCTGGCCCAGGACAATATGGACCCGGTGGCTATGGACCAGGAGGATCAGGACCCGGTGGAGACTCAGCAGCAGCTACAGCAGCAGCAGGAGGATCAGGTCCAGGAAGCTATGGCCCAGGAGGTTATGGACCAGGACCCGGTGGAGCCTCAGCAGCAGCTGCAGCAGCTACCACTGGTGGACCAGGAGGATCAGGCCCCAGTGGATATGGACCAGGAAGTTCAGGTCCCGGTGGTTCTGGACCAGGACAATATGGACCCGGTGGTTATGGACCAGGAGGTGCAGGACCAGGATCAGCTTCAGCAGCCGCAGCTGCCTCTGCAGCCGGAGGTGGTGGAGGAGGCCAAGGTGGATATGAAGAAATAATATATGAAAGCAGCTCTGGTCCGGGAGGGTATGGACCTGGAAGTTCTGGCCCAGGACAATATGGACCCGGTGGCTATGGACCAGGAGGATCAGGACCCGGTGGCTATGGACCAGGAGGATCAGGTCCCGGCGGTGCTTCAGCAGCAGCTGCAGCAGCTGGAGGATCAGGCCCAGGAAGCTCTGGCCCAGGAGGTTATGGACCAGGAGGATCAGGACCCGGTGGAGCCTCAGCAGCGGCAGCAGCAGCTAGTAGTGGTGGACCAGGAGGATCAGGCCCTGGTGAATATGGACCAGGAAGTTCAGGTCCCAGTGGTTCTGGCCCAGGACAATATGGACCCGGTGGTTATGGACCAGGAGGTGCAGGACCAGGATCTGGACCCGGTGGTGCATCATCAGCAGCTGCAGCAGCAGCAGCTGGAGGATCAGGTCCCGGAAGTTCTGGCCCAGGAGGGTATGGACCTGGAAGTTCTGGCCCAGGACAATATGGACCCAGTGGCTATGGACCGAGAGGATCAGGACCCGGTGGTGCTTCAGCAGCAGCTGCAGCAGCAGCAGCAGCAGCAGCTGGAGGATCAGGTCCAGGAGGTTATGGACCAGGAGGACCAGGAGCCGGTGGAGCCTCAGCAGCAGCTGCAGCAGCTAGTAGTGGTGGACCAGGAGGATCAGGCCCCGGTGGATATGGACCAGGCACTTCTGGTCCCGGTGGTGCTTCAGCAGCAGCTGCAGCAGCAGCTGGAGGATCAGGTCCCGGAAGTTCTGGCCCAGGAGGGTACGGACCTGGAAGTTCTGGCCCAGGACAATATGGACCCGGTGGCTATGGACCGGGAGGATCAGGACCCGGTGGCGCTTCAGCAGCAGCTGCAGCAGCAGCAGCTGGAGGATCAGGTCCAGGAGGTTATGGACCAGGAGGACCAGGAGCCGGTGGAGCCTCAGCAGCAGCTGCAGCAGCTAGTAGTGGTGGACCAGGAGGATCAGGCCCAGGTGGATATGGACCAGGCAGTTCTGGTCCCGGCGGTGCTTCAGCAGCAGCTGCAGCAGCAGCTGGAGGATCAGGTCCAGGAAGCTCTGGCCCAGGAGGTTATGGACCAGGAAGATCAGGCCCCGGTGGATATGGACCAGGAAGTTCAGGTCCAGGTGGTTCTGGCCCAGGACAATATGGACCCGGTGGCTATGGACCAGGAGGATCAGGACCCGGTGGAGACTCAGCAGCAGCTGCAGCAGCAGCAGGAGGATCAGGTCCAGGAAGCTATGGCCCAGGAGGTTATGGACCAGGAGGATCAGGACCCGGTGGAGCCTCAGCAGCAGCTGCAGCAGCTACCACTGGTGGACCAGGAGGATCAGGCCCCAGTGGATATGGACCAGGAAGTTCAGGTCCCGGTGGTTCTGGCTCAGGACAATATGGACCCGGTGGTTATGGACCAGGAGGTGCAGGACCAGGATCAGCTTCAGCAGCCGCAGCTGCCTCTGCAGCCGGAGGTGGTGGAGGAGGCCAAGGTGGATATGAAGAAATAATATATGAAAGCAGCTCTGGCCCAGGAGGGTACGGACCTGGAAGTTCTGGCCCAGGACAATATGGACCCGGTGGCTATGGACCTGGAGGGTCAGGACCCAGTGGCTATGGACCAGGAGGATCAGGACCCGGTGGTGCTTCAGCTGCAGCTGCAGCAGCTAGTAGTGGTGGACCAGGAGGATCAGGTCCCGGTGGATATGGACCAGGAAGTTCAGGTCCCGGTGGTTCTGGCCCAGGACAATATGGACCCGGTGGTTATGGACCAGGAAGTTCAGGTCCCGGTGGTTCTGGCCCAGGACAATATGGACCCGGTGGTTATGGACCAGGAGGTGCAGGACCAGGATCAGCTTCAGCAGCCGCAGCTGCCTCTGCAGCCGGAAGTGGTGGAGGAGGCCAAGGTGGATATGAAGAAATAATATATGAAAGCAGCTCTGGTCCAGGAGGGTATGGACCTGGAAGTTCTGGTCCAGGACAATATGGACCCGGAGGCTATGGACCAGGAGGATCAGGACCCGGTGGTGCTTCAGCTGCAGCAGCAGCAGCAGCTGGAGGATCAGGTCCAGGAAGCTCTGGCCCAGGAGGTTATGGACCAGGAGGATCAGGACCCGGTGGAGCCTCAGCAGCAGCTGCAGCAGCTAGTAGTGGTGGACCAGGAGGATCAGGTCCCGGTGGATATGGACCAGGAAGTTCAGGTCCCGGTGGTTCTGGCCCAGGACAATATGGACCCGGTGGCTATGGACCAGGAGGATCAGGACCCGGTGGTGCTTCAGCAGCAGCTGCAGCAGCAGCAGCTGGAGGATCAGGTCCAGGAAGTTCTGGCCAATATGGACCCGGTGGCTATGGACCAGGAGGATCAGGACCCGGTGGTGCTTCAGCAGCAGCTGCAGCAGCAGCAGCTGGAGGATCAGGACCAGGAAGTTCAGGTCCCGGTGGTTCTGGCCCAGGACAATATGGACCCGGTGGTTATGGACCAGGAGGTGCAGGACCAGGATCAGGACCAGGAGGATCAGGACCCGGTGGTGCTTCAGCAGCAGCTGCAGCAGCAGCAGCTGGAGGATCAGGTCCAGGAAGTTCCGGCCCTGGTGGGTACGGACCTGGAAGTTCTGGCCCAGGACAATATGGACCCGGTGGCTATGGACCAGGAGGATCAGGTCCCGGTGATGCTTCAGCAGCAGCTGCAGCATCTGGAGGATCAGGTCCAGGAAGCTCTGGCCCAGGAGGTTATGGGCCAGGAGGATCAGGACCCGGTGGAGCCTCAGCAGCGGCT
Source organism: Parasteatoda lunata (assembly GCA_949128135.1). Taxonomy (NCBI): domain Eukaryota; kingdom Metazoa; phylum Arthropoda; class Arachnida; order Araneae; family Theridiidae; genus Parasteatoda; species Parasteatoda lunata. The sequence continues at coordinate 90,685,213 of OX421979.1, read as the reverse complement.
GCAGCAGCTAGTAGTGGTGGACCAGGAGGATCTGGTCCCGGTGGATATGGACCAGGAAGTTCAGGTCCCGGTGGTTCTGGCCCAGGACAATATGGACCCGGTGGTTATGGACCAGGAGGTGCAGGACCAGAATCAGCTTCAGCAGCCGCAGCTGCCTCTGCAGCCGGAGGTGGTGGAGGAGGCCAAGGTGGATATGAAGAAATAATATATGAAAGCAGCTCTGGTCCAGGAGGGTATGGACCTGGAAGTTCTGGCCCAGGACAATATGGACCCGGTGGTTATGGACCAGGAGGATCAGGACCTGGTGGTGCTTCAGCAGCAGCTGCAGCAGCAGCAGCTGGAGGATCAGGTCCAGGAAGTTCTGGCCCAGGAGGGTACGGACCTGGAAGTTCTGGCCCAGGACAATATGGACCCGGTGGCTATGGACCAGGAGGATCAGGACCCGGTGGCTATGGACCAGGAGGATCAGGACCCGGTGGTGCTTCAGCAGCAGCTGCAGCAGCAGCAGCTGGAGGATCAGGACCAGGAAGTTCAGGTCCCGGTAGTTCTGGCCCAGGACAATATGGACCCGGTGGTTATGGACCAGTAGGTGCAGGACCAGGATCAGCTTCAGCAGCCGCAGCTGCCGCTGCAGCCGGAGGTGTTGGAGGAGGCCAAGGTGGATATGAAGAAATAATATATGAAAGCAGCTCTGGCCCAGGAAAGTACGGACCTGGAAGTTCTGGTCCAGGACAATATGGACCCGGAGGCTATGGACCAGGAGGATCAGGACCCGGTGGCTATGGACCAGGAGGATCAGGACCCGGTGGTGCTTCAGCAGCAGCTGCAGCAGCAGCAGCTGGAAGATCAGGTCCAGGAAGTTCCGGCCCTGGTAGGTACGGACCTGGAAGTTCTGGCCCAGGACAATATGGACCCGGTGGCTATGGACCAGGAGGATCAGGTCCCGGTGATGCTTCAGCAGCAGCTGCAGCATCTGGAGGATCAGGTCCAGGAAGCTCTGGCCCAGGAGGTTATGGGCCAGGAGGATCAGGACCCGGTGGAGCCTCAGCAGCAGCTGCAGCAGCTAGTAGTGGTGGACCAGGAGGATCTGGTCCCGGTGGATATGGACCAGGAAGTTCAGGTCCCGGTGGTTCTGGCCCAGGACAATATGGACCCGGTGGTTATGGACCAGGAGGTGCAGGACCAGAATCAGCTTCAGCAGCCGCAGCTGCCTCTGCAGCCGGAGGTGGTGGAGGAGGCCAAGGTGGATATGAAGAAATAATATATGAAAGCAGCTCTGGTCCAGGAGGGTATGGACCTGGAAGTTCTGGCCCAGGACAATATGGACCCGGTGGTTATGGACCAGGAGGATCAGGACCCGGTGGTGCTTCAGCAGCAGCAGCTGGAGGATCAGGTCCAGGAAGTTCTGGCCCAGGAGGGTACGGACCTGGAAGTTCTGGCCCAGGACAATATGGACCCGGTGGCTATGGACCAGGAGGATCAGGACCCGGTGGCTATGGACCAGGAGGATCAGGACCCGGTGGTGCTTCAGCAGCAGCTGCAGCAGCAGCAGCTGGAGGATCAGGACCAGGAAGTTCAGGTCCCGGTGGTTCTGGCCCAGGACAATATGGACCCGGTGGTTATGGACCAGTAGGTGCAGGACCAGGATCAGCTTCAGCAGCCGCAGCTGCCGCTGCAGCCGGAGGTGTTGGAGGAGGCCAAGGTGGATATGAAGAAATAATATATGAAAGCAGCTCTGGCCCAGGAGAGTACGGACCTGGAAGTTCTGGCCCAGGACAATATGGACCCGGTGGCTTCGGACCAGGAGGATCAGGACCCGGTGGTGCTTCAGCAGCAGCTGCAGCAGCAGCAGCTGGAGGATCAGGTCCAGGAAGTTCTGGCCCAGGAGTGTACGGACCTGGAAGTTCTGGCCCAGGACAATATGGACCCGGTGGCTATGGACCAGGAGGATCAGGACCCGGTGGTGCTTCAGCAGCAGCTGCAGCAGCAGCAGCTGGAGGATCAGGTCCAGGAAGTTCCGGCCCTGGAGGGTACGGACCTGGAAGTTCTGGCTCAGGACAATATGGACCCGGTGGCTATGGACCAGGAGGATCAGGACCCGGTGGTGCTTCAGCAGCAGCTGCAGCAGCTAGTAGTGGTGGACCAGGAGGATCTGGTCCCGGTGGATATGGACCAGGAAGTTCAGGTCCCGGTGGTTCTGGCCCAGGACAATATGGACCCGGTGGTTATGGACCAGGAGGTGCCGGACCAGAATCAGTATCAGCAGCCGCAGCTGCCTCTGCAGCCGGAGGTGGTGGAGGAGGCCAAGGTGGATATGAAGAAATAATATATGAAAGCAGCTCTGGTCCAGGAGGGTATGGACCTGGAAGTTCTGGCCCAGGACAATATGGACCCGGTGGCTATGGACCAGGAGGATCAGGACCCGGTGGCTATGGACCAGGAGGATCAGGTCCCGGTGGTGCTTCAGCAGCAGCTGCAGCAGCAGCTGGAGGATCAGGCCCAGGAAGCTCTGGCCCAGGAGGTTATGGACCAGGAGGAGAAGGACCCGGTGGAGCCTCAGCAGCGGCAGCAGCAGCTAGTAGTGGTGGACCAGGAGGATCAGGCCCTGGTGAATATGGACCAGGAAGTTCAGGTCCCAGTGGTTCTGGCCCAGGACAATATGGACCCGGTGGTGCTTCATCAGCAGCTGCAGCAGCAGCAGCTGGAGGATCAGGTCCCGGAAGCTCTGGCCCAGGAGGGTACGGACCTGGAAGTTCTGGCCCAGGACAATATGGACCCGGTGGGTATGGACCAGGAGGATCTGGACCCGGTGGTGCTTCAGCAGCAGCTGCAGCAGCTGGAGGATCAGGTCCCGTAAGTTCTGGCCCAGGAGGGTATGGACCAGGAAGCTCTGGCCCAGGAGGTTATGGACCAGGAAGATCAGGACCCGTTGGTTCATCAGCAGCAGCGTCGGCAGCAGCAGCTATCTCTTCTCCTGCCTCTACTTCCAGAATTTCTTCCGTTGCATCTAGGTTAGTTTCTGGAGGACCAGTTAATGTTTCTAATCTATCTAACACAATAGGAAGTGTTGTTTCGCAAGTGCAATCGGCCAATCCCGGTGCTTCTGGATGCGATGTCCTTGTTCAAGCTCTTCTTGAAGTAGTAACTGCTTTGTTGCATGTCCTCGGATCTGCTAATGTTGGAAATGTTAACTATGATGCTGCAGGTCGATATTCTTCTATGGTTTCACAAGCTCTAAGCCAACTTTATGGTTGAAATCTTAAAGCAAAATATATTATAAAAAAAATTATTTTAAAACTGTGAAATAAAATTCTGCATTTAAAATTGTCTCTTATTTGTGTTTTTATGCTTAGATCAAAAGTAATTTTTGAAATTATGAATATATGCTAGCTGTATGCCCGTTCTTCGCACTGGGTGATTAAGAAAAAAGTAAAGAATGAATAAATCAGTGTACAGAAATACTACGAAATCATGCTCATAACTGAAACGCATATATCGACTCAATTAAAGAGCTTGAGGGAAGGGACATTTTCGGGGAATTAATGAATCATTGGTTTTGCTTTCCTTTAAATCTTTACGCAACTAATCACTATTATTACTATCGACATATTATTACTGACACAAATGCTCTATTAATGTTGATAATATGTATAAATTGAAATAAAATAATATACGCTATATGCTAAAAAGAAAAGTTAAAGGAGAATATGAGCATTTGAGTCAGTAATAATATGTCGATTCAAAATGAATAAGTATCCTTTCTGTAATATTTTTGCTATACTTTTGATCAGTTTATGTCAATTAAGAAATAATCTTCAATAATTAAGCACTATTTTCATTATTGATAATATGACAATTTCTTACTTTTCTTCTAGGTAAATTCATTTACTCCATTACTTTTAACTTCTAGTGGAAAGTTTATTTATTTTATTTCAATATGCATATATTACCTAAATTAATTAAACGTCATTATCGTGAATAATAATTTGGCGATATTTTTTGTATCTTCTACAAAAAATATCAATATTATTACTTACATTATAATATTGATATTTAGTACCAGTTACCAGTTTTATATTAGTACCAGTTTTTCATTAAATTTGCCTTTAAATACATAAATATTTTATAAATTATTTATGTATTTAATTCAAAAACAATTAAATTTGGAAATTAAATTAATTAAGGATAGATACCCCTTACCTCTTATTGAAGATGTGTTAGACCAATTACAGGTTTCTAAAATTTGTAGCAAAATTGATCTCCGAAATGGGTTTTTCCATATAGACGTAGACGAGGATAGTAAAAAGTACACCTCATTTGTAACACCTGATGGGCAGTATGAGTTTAATAAAGTGCCATTTGGATTGAGTAATAGCCCTAGTACATTCCAGAGGTACATTAATTATGTGTTTCGTGATCTTCTTAGAGAAGGTGTTGTTGTCATCTTCATGGATGATAATTTTATACCAGCAGAAAATGAAATAGACGCACTAAACAGGTTAACGAGAGTATTACAAACTGCATCCGAACATGGACTAGAACTTAATTTAAAGAAATGCCAATGTTTGACGTCTAAAATTAACTTTTTGGGTTACATTATTGAGAACGGTACCATTAAACCCTCTTCCGAAAAAACATTAGCTGTTCAAAATTTTCCTGTACCTAAATCTACTAAACAGATGCAGAGCTTTCTTGGATTAACCGGATATTTTAGGAAGTTTATTCTTAACTATGCTTTAATTGCTAAACCATTAAGTGATTTACTTCAAGATAACAGTGTATTTTATTTTGGCCCAGAACAAAAAACAGCTTTTCTAACTTTAAAACAAAAACTTTCTGAAAACCCAGTACTACACATTTTTAAACAAGGAGCACAGCTTGAATTGCATACCGATGCAAGAAAATTTGGGTATGGTGCTATTCTTTTTCAGCAATCTGATAATAATAAATTACACCCAATACACTATATGAGTAAAAAAACGACTCCTCAAGAGGAGAATTATTCAAGTTATGAACTTGAAGTATTGGCTATAACTGAGGCTTTTAAAAAATTTCGAAATTATTTGGTGGGAAATAAATTTAAACTTGTAACAGACTGTTCAGCTTTTCAAAAGACTATGAGTAAAAAACAATTAACTCCTAAAATTGCTAGGTGGGCTTTATTTTTGGAAGACTTTGACTATGAAATTGTACATCGCCCAGGTAAACAAATGAAACATGTTGATTGTTTAAGTAGATATCCTATTATGCATATTACTTGTGACGAATTAACCTCTAAAATTGTAACTAACCAGGTAAATGACGAATATATTAACTCTATTAAACAACTTTTGGAAAATAAATCAATTGACGATTTTGTGTTAAAAAATAATGTTTTATATAAACTTGAGAATGATAATTATTTATTAGTGGTTCCACAACAAATGCAAACTGACATTATCAAATCTACACATTCTAATGGTCATTTTGGTTTAGGTAAAACTCTTGATGTACTTAAACAAAACTATTATTTTCCAGAGATGAAGAAATGTGTTGAAAATGTTGTAAATAATTGTGTAGAATGTATATTAGTAAATAGGAAGGCAGGAAAAAAAGAAGGGTTTTTGAACCCGATTCCCAAAAATAATATTCCTTTAGATACTTACCATATTGATTTCATTGGTCCTATGCCTTCAACTAATAAGAATTATAAACATATTTTCACCGTGGTAGATGCGTTTACCAAGTTTGTTTGGTTCTACCCAACTAAATCAACGTCAAGTCAAGATGCAATTGATAGGTTAAAAGCTCAACAAATAACTTTTGGGAATCCTTCACGAATAATTACTGACAGAGGTACAGCGTTTACTTCAACAGATTTTGAGACTTATTGCCAAGATGAAGGTATCGAACATGTGAAAATAACAACAGGCATTCCTCGTGGTAACGGACAAGTGGAAATAATGCATAAGATCCTTATACCGATACTAGCAAAACTTGCGAAAGAAGATCCTACTAAGTGGTACAAATTTGTTCCAGCAGTACAGCGTACCATTAATTCGACAGTTTCTCGGAGCACTCAGAAAACACCCTTTCAACTTTTAACCGGAGTGAAAATGAAATCAAAAGAGGACTTACAAATTCTGCAAATGTTGGAGGAAGAGCACATAGAATCCTTTATCCAAGATAGAGAGGACATTCGAGAAGAAGCCAAAAAGAATATTTTGAAAATACAAGAAGAGAACCGCAGACAATACAATAAAAGAAGGAAAGAAGCCAACGAATATCGAGAAGGAGACTTAGTCTCAATACAGAGAACTCAGTTTGGATCTGGTCTCAAATTAAGACCAAAGTTCTTCGGTCCATACAAAATCACAAAAGTGAAGAAGAATGACCGATACGATGTGCTGAAAGTGGGGAATCATGATGGACCAATAAACACTTCATCTTCAGCTGACCACATGAAACCGTGGTCAGTAAATTAAAAAAAATGTTTTTATATTTTTATACTTTGCTTTCTCGTTTTTTTTTCTTTTTTTTCAGGTAACAGTGTCTGAAAGCTGTTGAAAAATGCGGACATTTTACTGCAGGATGGCCGAATTATGTAGAGCTGTTGTTTCAATACCACAGTGTAATAGCTGAGAACATTGCATCATCCTCTTTGTTGTTGAGAGGCGCCAGCCAGACCTGACGGGGAAGTCCCGATGGGAAATTACCGAATTTATAACTAAATCTGAACTTCTTCCATAGAACATTTTAAAATCTTATTCACATGCGATTTGGAGACCACTGCGTGAAGGCAGCCCTCCCGTATCATGTCACTCACTGTTAAATATCTATTTCCTTTTATTTCTATTAAATGTTAAGTTTCAATGTTATATCATCGTCGTTATTTCAACTTATGCTGCACAAACCCCTACATATATATATATATATATATATATATATATATATATATATATATATATATGAGTTGTTACTCATTTCGCGTTACCCAGTGGGCACCTATGATGGAGGCGAGAAACATTGCCCACGCCATACTGCCGCGAGCCCGTTCGTAGGGTGAGCCACATTCACACAATCACTGAAAGGACATAGAACACGGAGAGAAAGAAACATCCATGCCTAGAGCGGGATTCGAACTCGCAGCTATTGGCTTCACAGTCAGACGCGCGAACCGCTTGGCCACCTGACCGGCATGAGTTCTTTAATGTATTACATGATGACTGACGGTTTACACAATCTGCTGAGATATAACACCATGTCGCTGATATATATATATATATATATATAATGCGTTACTAATTGTAAGTCTTCTATGATTGGCTATTTGTTATTACGTTAACCCGTTGTAGAATTTTCATCAAAAACTCGCCATTTACCATAAAACCAGCAATACATGAGTCATTCCACGTCAGATCAATCACTTTTGGACCGACCCACCTCCGATTTTAATGCAATTTGGTGGTATCAACACTCACTATAAAGTAAGCTATTCTACCAATTTTTAGATTTTTAATTTAAAAATTGTCCAAATTATGGACATTTGAAAAAATAAAATTTTCATAAAAAACGACAAACTTGCTTACATATAAATGGCTGTAACTTTTTTCTAATTGTATCAGAAAAAAATTTCAAAACCCATTGCAAAGCTAAAACATAGAGCTTTCATTTGATACCTTATATGACCTTCTAAGACTAGGTCAAACTTTTAAAGTGACCTGATTTGACCTTTGACCTAAAATATCTCAAAACAAGTGGTCTCAAAAAATTACGAAAAAAAAATATTTTGTTACTACGAAATTCTTCTACACATTTGAAAATTTGCAGCCTCGAGTCTCAACAGGAAGTATATAAAGAATTTGTAAAAGCGGTATGGTGAACAACTTTTTTTCCATCTAAGACATTCAAAAAAGTGAGTGAAAAACGTAAAACAATCCATGGAAAAACCTAAAACTCCTAAACCAATATATAAAAATATGTAAAATGGCACAAAGGGCTATTTTTTACAGCCCAATCATAAACCTTCAGCGGTGTCATGATTTGATTATTGTAATAACATTGAAGGCTGGAACGTGCAGCTTGTCTTTCCATGATACCTGCAACACCATCACATGGCCTTTTTCCACGGGCCGTAGGAACGAAATGCCAATCAGCTGTGAGACCAAAGTTTTTATCATGATAGCAAAAATTTATAAAGTTCCTTCGATTTTTTTACTGTGAAGCTGCACCATCTGAGAAGTAATTAATATGTTTTATTTTGTTGTTAAAATGTAAGGTTATAAACTGCAACAATTGGGTCTGAAAAAGGTGATCACTGGCAGTATCATGCTTGAGACATTTCAAAATGGCAACAAAGGAAACATGATCCAATTTAAGTGTTTCTGAATTCATATAGTAAGTGAAAATAGGGTGAATTGTGCACTGGGAATTATTCCAATGGTATCCTTAGACTGCATCTTTCAATACAAAAGAACAATTTTCAGCAAAATCACAGATCCCTATACAGTCATTATCATCGAGGCCTTCTTTCAGATTGGATAAAAGGCATGACTGTTGATTAGCAATGAAAGTATGTGGTAGAATTCTCAGTTTGTTCAAGATGTTTCAGTATGTTTCAAGATTGCTCAGTATGTTTCAAGAAAATCATCTACATTGTTGTTAACTATCATAAGCGTTGTGAGGTCAGTTGTAGCCCACAGTTTATAGATAATCTCGTCTATTCCGTTCAAGAGAAACACGTTGTTTATTTGCTCTAGTATGTGTGTAATTCCAGAGTAATAATCACAATTGAAAAAAAGCATTCTTTAAGAGGATGATTGCAAACCATTTTTGATAAACAATCTTTGTATGTTTTAAATGGAAATTATTCATAGCGAGTTAAATGCTGTAATTTGCAACCAGCTAGCATAAGTTTTCCATTTTCATGAATCAAACAGACATCGACACAATAGGCTCCACTCCAACTGCCAGTACACAATTTTTCAGACGCAAATCACAGAACTTGGAGATTCCAACTCCAAAATAGGAATTGTCATCTTTAAACCCTTTTAAAAATTTCTTTAAGATTTCCTAAAACCAGACGCTTTTGTTTCTGTATTTTTAAACCTGATTCAATCAATGCGACAAATTTTTTTCTTCCAGTCAAACAACGGCTCACTTCATCACTGTTTTAATATGCAATGATATTATCAATTGTGCTGTCAGTAAGAGTTTTTCCAGGATTTGAACTTGTTAAAATACCCTGGTCTTCAACTAGCAGTTTTGATTTTCGTGCTATATAAAATGTTGCTTTAAATTCTTCCTGCATTTTACGAATACTCCAGGTTTTAGGCAATATTGTTAATAATTGGTGCTTGAGTCTGTTTCTTGAAATTTTTCTTTCAGCTGCAGTGAAACCATAATAGATTCATCGGACATTGTTGCGGAATTCATGCATTTTCGATTACTATAATTGTCTTTTAAAACTTCTCCAATTTTTTCACTATATTGCCCAAAACCTAATCTTTTTGTTTTTACAGGAGATTCATCTAAAACGCGTAATGTATTGTTCAAACTTCCCAATTCTGCTTCTTTATCATTTCCCTCTGAACATCCTTTTCTGAATGACTTTCACTGAACAACCTAGGGTTTGCCTCTGTTTCATTTATAACCGTGAAATCTGGCAAATTCGGAGAGATATTCGGCAAAAAAACAACATATTTTTTGTTGCAAAGCTATTTTTGTGCATTAATTAATCATCTAAGGTGGTACTTTTCTCTAATTCCTTTTTACATAGGTGTAGTCATTTTAACCAAAAGATTAACACAAAAAATTTGACTTCCAAAATCCCTTTTGTGAAATGAAACTTTTCATTATAGAAAGTGGATAAATTATCTTAAACAGCAAAATTTACCTTAAGCTCGCAAAATCGTAATCTAAATGACAGAAATCTAAAAGAGTCTTTCGAAAATCCTTATTGGTTATAAAAAAATAAATGAACAAAAAATAAAAACAACGTTGAAAAACAAAGAAGAAGAAACACACAGAAGATTACTTACAGCAGATGATAATTTTGTATGATCAAAATATAATTAAAATTCACCTTTTTCAGATTCATGTTTTACTTTTTCTCTCTCTACAAAATATAGTTTTATTTCATTAAGTGCATTGGTCTTTTAGTTTTTTTTTTTCCATTCAGAATTGTTTACAATTACCTATTTAATAAAGAAACTTCATTGTTAGTTTTAAAACATCGATAAAGTTGTTATTAAGCTAGTAAATGTTAATGACTCACAGTGACTTAGGACAACAATATCTTATATTTTGAAAGGAAACTTAAAGAAAAGGAAGGACTCAAAACTTTATTTTTATTTTAGTTTTAAAAATTCTGAAAATGCTTAGAGAAATTCATAAAAACATAAAAATGAGAAGATTGAAAAAAAAGAATGATGTTTTCATAATTGTTTATTTAAAAGATTTATTATTTGTATATTAATTAGAAATTGTGGTGATCATGTTAAATTAGTCTTTAGTAGTATCCAATTGTGTGTCATAGGTATTATATCATTAAATATTGAACTCAAATTATTTCTGTCAAGAAAAGAAGGAAATATTTGTTGTGCGCATTGTACTGCATAACATTTTAAATTATACCGTATTTCACTTGTGTTAATTCTTTACACCCTTCCTGTTGAGATTCCAGGCTACAAATTTTGAAATGTGTAGAAGAATGTTGTAGTAAAAAAATATTTTTTTTCGTAATTTTTTGAGACCACATGTTTTGAGATATTTCAGGTCAAATGTCAAATCAGGTCACTTTGAAAGTTTAACCTAGTCTGAGGTCATATAAGGTATCAAATGAAAGCTCTATTTTTTAGCTTTACAATGATTTTTGAAATTTTTTTCTGATATAATTAGAAAAAAAGTTACAGCTATTTATATGTATGCAAGTTTGTCGTTTTTTATGAAAATTTTATTTTTTCAAATGTCCATAATTTAGACAATTTTCTAAATAAAAAATCTAAAAATTGGTAGAATTGCTTACTTTATAGTGAGTGTTTATACCACCAAATTTCATTTAAATCGGAGGGGGGTCGGTCCAAAAGTGATTTCTTAAATGAATTTCCCATTAATTTTTCCTTCCCGAGCTTGGCTTTTTAACACAACAACTTATTTTATTTTATTTCAAATATTACTCATTATCAATATTAATTGAACATCAGTGTCAATAATAATATGCAGAATATTTACGGTTACCCAAAACGCTTTTCTCCTTATTTTTACTTCTTATTTATTATTAAAAAGTTTTTTTTTCACTTTCAATAAGTACATATTACCAACATTAATTAAGCATCATTTGTTGTTATTTATGATTTAGTGGAATGATGATTCTTAAATGATTCATCTTGGTTAAATAAATAATATATTAAGCAATGGAATTACACATTACATACTGCGATACATTTCGCCGTTCTATAAAGCAAGCGACAACAACACAATACTGTTGCCACAGGGAAATGTAATCATACAAAATAACACCCTCCCCCCCTAGATTAGATTTCCCTTAGTCCTATACTAAGTGTTTGGTTGTGGAAAGACTTTCTTTGCACACTTTTAGTGAACATGTCTGCAACATTTGACCCAGAAGATACATAAATAAATGTCAATAGTTTTTCCTCAACCTTTTCAAGAAGAAAAAAATGTCTAAGCTCTATGTGCTTATTTTGCTCAGAAGTTACATGATTCTTGGCTAAAGAAATAGCACCCTGATAGTCAACATGTACATTCTGTGGAAACTGTTCACTTACTATTTCTTGTAAGAAATTTTGGAACCACAATACCTCCACAATTTCCTTTGTGTTGTTTTATTTTTTTGTTCTTATGTGCTCTTTTTGTTCTTCAGTAAGAACCTTAAAATGTCGATATTCTTTTTTTCTCTTTTTTTTCTTTTCTTTTTTTTTTCTTTCTGTTTTGATAGTCTTACATTTCACTGCGACTGCTTTCAATTTCTGTCTTCTCAGAGACCTTTCTGCACTTGCCAATGGGATGAGGAATTTTATAGTTTTACTGAATTTCGTTTAGAATTATATAATCTGTTTCAAGTTTTATAAACTTTACAATACTAAGGAATACAAAATTTGCTGCATATTTCAAAAAGCGAAAATTTATAGGACAGTGGTACTAATTCGTTTAGGAGAAACATAAAAACTCGACCCCAATGAGGTTTAATTACGCCAATGATGTTTAATTAATTAAGGTAATGCATGCAAATCGAAAGAAAAGAAATAAGCTATATACTAGAATGAAAAAGAAATAGAGTAAAGGTATTTATTTGTCTAGAAGAACCGTAAGAAGTCGTCTTACTATCTTTGACGACAATGATGCTTAATTAATGTTGGTAATATGTATTAATTGAATTTAAAAAAAAGTAACTTCTGTACTAAAAAGCAAAAAAAAGGAGAAAAGCGTTTGGGTAATCGTAAAAAATCTGCATATTATTATTGACGCAAGTGCTTTATTAATATTGATAATGTGTATTAATTGAAATAATATAAAATAAGCTATGTGCTAAAAAGCCAAGCCTGTGGAAGAAAGATTAATGGGAAATTCGCTTAAGAAAAAATTAAAATATCGCCATTCGTAGATGACGCTTAATTCATATGTATCCCTGACGTATATATATATATATTATATATATATATATATATATATATATATATATATATATATATATGTATATATATATTATATGTACTACTGGTATTATGGTAATTGGCGATTTAGATTACAATGAGTTTTCCGTAGTTTCAGAATATATATATTTTTTCCAGTGGTATCCAAGATAGTGTTTTAATATTTTAACGAATATAATTAAAATAACTTTCTTCCATCAATACTTTTAATTATTTTAACGGTAAATTAAAGGTCAGATAGAGAATGGTCATGCTCCAAAATCCTTATAAAGTTCTTTTTTCTTTCTTTTTTTAATGAATTCGGCTTTAGTTGGCTGCCACAAATACGTATAAGCTCAAATGTTGAAGGTTTATGTGATAAGTACCAGATATACTTATATAGGTATAAAATATATTGATATATTTGGTGATTATTAAAATTGTACCAATCTGTTTTAATACCTATTCTTAGGAATTAAGTGTTTTTCGGCCCTTCGCTAGAGATATGTACAGTCCGCAAAAAAAAAAAAAAAAAAAAAAAAAAAAAAAAAAAAGATATCACCCTGAATAATTTTCGTTCTAATGATCGGATTTTCACGAACTAAGTGTCAATCTTTATGGTTCCTGTGGGTGACCTCAAATATGCTAATTAATAAGTGCTAACTATTAATTAAGTTAGGAAATTAGACACGAAAACGTACTTTCTCTGAATAAACACATATTTATTTATTTTTTACAAATTTGGAATCCAGACACTTGAATTAGACAAAATTTTGAAAAAATTGGGTGGTAAATAGGGTCGCAATAAAGGTTTATATATTTGGCGATACTACAGAAAACTGCCAAAAAAAGTCGCCAGTGCAAATAAATATTTTAAGATAACCAATTGACTAATTAAAAAAAATGCTTAATGCTAAAAAAAATGCTAAGCAATCAAGCTCTGACTGTAAAAAATAATTGAAATAATGTTCTGTGATTGCTCGGAGAGGTTAAATTAATGGTTAATAGAAAATATCTCGAAGTTTCTAGGCAATAGACAATTTTTAAGCTGATTTCTGTCCAAAAAGCAATTATTATTTTATTTTATTCTCCTTTGAAAAGAAAATTTGAATCGATTTATAAATTATTTAAGATTTTCTAAGTTTTTAGAATTTAAATACATGAACTTTTTATCTGATATGAATTTAGATTATGTTGGTTTTGCTATATTTATTCGAGGATTTCAAACTAAAATCAAATTAACATAATTTATTATGGCTATATACAAAATTTTAGGGATAATCATTTTTACAGCTTTAATCGAGTCTTCTAGGCAGGAAGGTTTTGAAGAAAAAAAAGTGCTTGAAAAATATTATTGTATAGTAATTCTAATGCATATTCACAAGTTTTTCTATAATTTACGATATTTCTTTTTTCTATAACTTAAGGAATTGATGAATGTTTAATGGTATTTTAAAAACATTGAAATATTTAACGTTTAAGAATAATATATTGAAATAATATGTTACATATTGTATGATTCATTGTTTAAAAAATCGCTTCATTCTGCTAGATATTTAGATTACAAGGTTTTCTTTGGATAAAGATGATTAGCAAATAGCATCCTCATACTTCGATACATTCAGAAACTTACGTTCGCAAATTCACCATAAAATATCGCACAGCATATGCTTCAATTACGATAAGCTACATTTACCACCAAATACTGCTACTATGATTATTTTTGTTTTCTTATATATATCTGATATGATACTCCCTTTTTAAACAGAGCTTGTAAGGTCCTTAAGATACTGAAATGGGGGCTCAAAAACTTAAAAGATAAAATATTTAATTTCATTAACTCAAAATATCTGGTCTCAAAATTTCAATTTTAAAATTAAATATAACTTTTACAGTACTGATGCTCTTACGTTTTTAGAGACTACATAAATCCTGTTAAAATATGAAAATGCATCTGCTTACTTTAACGAGTGTAAAATCCTTATCAAAATAATGATCAAGTCCCAAATATAAAACAGTATAATTGATGATAAAAACTCAACTGACTTCAAAAAATATGAAGGAAGTAAAAGTCGACATGTTTCGAGGGTTCAAATATAGTCGCCCACTCTCAAAACTTGCCAAGCTTGAATAACTTGTGACTTTTAATATTGGACGCTCAAAACATGTCTATTTTTGTTATCATCTATTATTTTTTAAATCAATGAGGTTTTTATATTTTCGATTCAGTTTCTTGAGATTATCTATTTAGTTACACAACATATTAAATTATTTCACTCCATATTAAAATAAGTTTTTCATAAGTTATAGGCACAGGTTCTTAGATTGAAAAAATAATAATGCAATACTTTGCAAAAAAATCAACGCAGTGCAATTTTTTTTCACTGCAAGCCTTAACAGTTTAATTTAAGAATATAAAAAAATTCCGTTTACAATTGAAATTTCAAAAGTCGAATGTAAAAATGGATTGTCCCCTAGCACCAGGAATCGAAATTAAATAGTTACAAGGACAACTATTTCAAACAAGTTAGCGTTTCCGTTCACTTGAAATTGTTTGAAAGGGTATTTTTTATATATCGATTCCAAAGTTTATTCTACACATATTTTAGGGTATACTTTCAGAATATTTTGATCGAGTTTAGTTTTACACCCTTATTTGCATAAAATTATTAAATAATATGCTTAAAATAAATTATTCAAGCTACATGATTTAATGCGTTTATAGTATAATAGTAAACAGGGCTTCCATCGCATATCCTTAACCTTGATACCGCTATCATTAAATAAATTGAACAAGCTTAGATAAATAATGAAAGTTCATTTTTTCCTCG
Organism: Parasteatoda lunata; assembly: GCA_949128135.1. Classification (NCBI taxonomy): domain Eukaryota; kingdom Metazoa; phylum Arthropoda; class Arachnida; order Araneae; family Theridiidae; genus Parasteatoda; species Parasteatoda lunata. The sequence goes on along the minus strand of OX421979.1, from coordinate 90,669,750 downwards.
TTTTTATTTTCAAAGAAATATGTTTCGATCAAACAGATTTCATTCTAGAAATAGCGAAATTATTGAGTAGGTCCCTTGGAGCAATATCATTCTTATCCTCTATTGACGAATAAACAAGAAACAAAAAAAAAAAAAAAAAAAAAAAAAAAAGACGAAGATTTATATTCTTTTTCGAAAAAAATAGTATGCTTAGTAAATATTTAGCTATTTTGCATTAAATAATTTTAAACAGCGGAATGTTTTTAATTTCTTAACCATATTTTATTCTTAGCTAGCAGACAATAATTCTTTTAAAAAAAACTTTAAGTTAAAAAGGAACTTTAAGGAAAACCTAAATTAAAGTACTAAAAAAATTGATTAGTATATTAATGAAGAAATAATAAACGTAGTAGGGTAAAGAATAAGATTTTTAAAAATGCTAACATTTAATTAAAAAGTTGGTAAAATAGTTCTGCGAAACACTTCCGGACAGGTGATTAAAAAAATTACTTTTAAGATTAAGACGATATATAAGATGTTGAGAAATTTGCGATGATGTGAGATATGCTTAACTATCTTTACTACGTATTTTTATTAATAAACTAAACTATACACAGTGGCGCGACAGCCCATAGAGGGCCAAGGCCTACTCTGCCCATCTCAGTTTTCTTGATCTTGGGCTCTGGGGTGCAGGAGCAGATGTTCCGGTCAGGTGGTCAGCCGAACGCGGAACACCCAGTGTTTAGCTCCCAAGCATGTTTAGTACTCATTTATCGACTCACTGAGTTCCAACCTTGCGAGGATCGAACTCAGGACCTGTGGCACGGGAGCGCGACGAGCTACCACTCAGCCACCGGGCGTCTTTATTAATATTTATAAAAAATATATTCAGGAAAGTGATAAATATTTTATTCCAAATCTATTCATACGTATGTATATTACAGATTGTTGTGTCAGTTATTGAGAAAAAAGACTAAAAAATAAAAACTAATCACATTAAATATTCACAATCTGGTGTATAATCATATTCTATCAACAGCATGTTTTTATAAAACTCGACATTCGTTGAATAAAATGTTTCATTCAAATTTCTTTCCTAAATTTCAAATAGATTTTTAGAGGACTAAAAAAGAAACATCGCATTTTATAATTTAAAAAAAATTAAAATAAAAAGATTAGCAAACCAATATTAAGCGAAATTCGGCTTTAGTTGGCTGTCACTGACAAATATATTTCTCACAAAACTTGAATATCGAAGGGTTATGTAATTAGTACCAAATATGCTAATATAAATATAAAATATTATAATGATATATTTCGTTATGATTTAAACAGAACCAATACTAAGTCGTTTAAATACCGATACTTTAGAACGGCCCCTCGAAAAGGATATATACCGGAGAAAATTATTTGATAATGATAAGTTTTGCATATTATGGTTTAGCTGCGAGTAATGGCATCATGCCAAGTGATGCTAAATACATTTTATCTTTATTCTAAAGGGATGAACTACAAAAAGCAAGTTTTACTTTCTTTAATAACGTAAAGTCACCGTAAAGAGCAACAGATAATATTAAATAAAAAAAGGAAATTATTTCAGCTATATTAATTGAAAAAGTTAGTGAAAGAAGCAGGTAAAGAACATTTTCAGAATGAAAAAAAAGTTGTAGCCGAACTATTTTATTACCCATTTAATAGAAGACTAATAATTCTTTGCTTTATTGTTCCTAATTTTATATAAACCTAACTACCTAAAAAATAAAACCTTATTGCCTAATTTGAAATGAAAAATTCTACTAGCATACTAAAAATGTATGTGATTAGTTATGTTAAGATTTAAAGAAAGGCAAAACCAGTGATTCATTAATTCCGTTAAAAATATCACTTTCCTGGTTCTTCCATTAAACTTTTTAATTGCGCGTTTCAGTTATGGTCATGATTTCATAGTGTTTCTCTACTGTGATTCATTGATACTTTACTTATTTTTTATTCACCTCCGTGCGAAGAACGGGCATTCAGATAATAATAGAATATTTTTTGATTTGTTTCATCTAAGGCTTCTCAAGGAATAGCAACAAATAATAATGAGCTCTCGGAAACGGCAACAAATACTAATAAATAAAATAATTTAATTATTTTTACTTTATGAATTGCTTTGGTACATGCTTGTGCGTGCTGATTAATATCGATTTATTGATAATTTACTTTTCTATTTTCTACTCAAAGCTGAACTGGTATTCAGAGAGTAAATAAATAAAATTTTTAAACTAGAGTGTTTTTCCGGAAAATGCAGATGTAAGAGTGCAGTGTTTAGGTGTGATTCAAAGTGGAATTCAATAGAATAAGCTGTATATACAGTTATTGCATTAATGTCAATTAAAAATTGAGTTGTAGTGGGTCGTAGGTTTGTAATTTACTTCAGATGAAAAAAATATATTTGTCCCTAAAAACTGCCTTGAGAGCAAGACTTGTTAGTCTAACATAGCTGAATATTTTTTTTTATAGAAATACTATTTATTTCAATCATAGTAGCATTCTAAAAAAAAAAAAAAAAAAAAAAAAACAGAGTTCAGTTTGTCAAATTTTTGCTATATAAGCAGAAACCGCAGAATAGTGTATGATAACAATATTTTGACAAATAAATATTTTATTTACTAATAACTTCTGTTTTTACTTTCCATTTTTTTTACTAAATTATTATTTTTTCTTTTTCCAATAAATTTTTTAAAAAATAACATTATTTATAAAAAAATCTCCCCAATTTTATTTTTTAACTTTTGATCCTTTCATATTTTTGTATGCTACGTTTGATTACAAAATAAAATATATGAAATACTGAAAATATATTTTATGATTATAAAATTAATTGTATCATAGAAACGACTAAAGCTATACAAATTGATGTTAATTAATGAATAGGTAAGCCCCCCCCCCCACTTAAAAGAGACTTAAGAATTTCGTAAAAAAGTCTTAAGAATATCTTAAGTTATTTGGACAATTTATTCTTAAGATTTTCTTAATAATATTGTCTGTAAAAAATCTGAAGAAAATATTCAAAATATAATCTAATGATATCTTTAAAATATAGGTTTATGTGGACCAAATAACTAAAGATATTCAAAATATTTTTTATTTTTTAGATTTTCTAGAGAATAAATCATAATCATATTTTAGATATTAAATTGTTTTAAAAAAAAGTTTTCTTCAAAATGTGAGCCAAAATTGCTTAAGAAATTTTTAAAAGTTTATACGGACATTTTTCTGAGCTTTGACTTATAAGTCAGATAAATTTAAAAATAATAGACAAAATTATTACATTCTTTAAAAGCTATTTTTGTTTAATGAACATTCATTTATTCAAGATTTATCGCCCAAGATAATTTATAAATCAACAATAGGTTTAATATTATTCCAGATAAACAAGGATTAACAATGAATAAAATAACATTTAAATAAGTGTTAGTTATAGAGACATGTTATTCAAATTAACAACCTTTCCTTCAGAGTAATTTAGAATCTTTCATTTAAATAAATTAAAAAAAGAATTTACTTACCTTCTTTAGTACTTATCTATTAAACATATTGTTCTATATTGCATTTTGTAAAAATAAGATTTATTTGAATCAGTCTGGATGATCTATAAAGGGGATGATCAGTTTGTAGAAAATTGAAATTTTACTATAGTGATAAAATATACTTCTAAGAATAAATATTAGAATCAAGAAAATTGTTTATCAAAATACAAATGGCAGCATAAGCATGTTTAATGTATATATGTATTTAAAATAGAAACTCAAAAACCACAAGTTTTAAGCTTTTATTGCCTGAACCCAATTTTAAGACTATTGTTTATTGAACGACAAATCTTTCATTCTTCACATAAAATATTTTCAAAAAAATTACTTATCTTCTTTGGTCAGTATAATCTTACCTGCAAAGAATTTAATATTACATCTATACATAATAATAAACACGGCTATGTGTGTGTCTGTCTGTAATCATAATATATCGCCCCAGAAGCCTCGCCCAGGCACGAAACTCGGCACATAATTGTGTTTTGACATAAGGAAGAAGAATTTTTTTTCTTTTTCAAAAATGTGGATTAGTTTTCTAGTTATCAGTCATTTTGTAAGAAAATCAATGCTTTTTCGTCTTCAAAGTGCCATATTCAAAAAACTATTAAAAAATGCATATACTTTTCTCCACTCTTATAAATGTATGCTAATGCGAACCTTACAACTGAAATATTAATTTTCGACAGCTTAAACCAATAATATACGAAGGAATTAATGATTTAATTGTAAGGTTCGTATTAGTTTACATTTATCAAAGTGGAGAAAAGTTTAACTTTTGTATTAAAAATGTGGCAACATATTCGATACGTAAATAGAAAGCTTCGCTTTGATATATTTGTCGCTGTTCATAATTGTTATAATAAGTTTTTCTTCTTCTTTCCACGTTCTATTTTTTTTTCTTAAGCGAAGACGATAATTTTTGTAGCGATATAGAAATAGAAATTGATACCATAAAAATTTTATAGAAATAGAAATTGATACCATAAAAAATTATATAGAAATAGAAATTGATACCATAAAAAATTAATTCGTTTTCGTGTTCTTTTCATGTATTTAGCATTTTAGTTTTTTTTCTTAAGCGTTGTAGCTATATAATATATAAAATAGGAATTTAATTGTTTTTGAAGGAACGATCACACTTACCTTGGATCTCTTTGGTTTTTCGATTCTTTATTTTAACAGTTTTTATTAAATGTAATGAATTATTTTCTGAAAGTTTCAGTTTGCAGGTAAGCACTTAGATTTTAATATTGAAGTTTCATGATTTGCTTTCATAGTAATTGTTGTTCTAAAGTATTCGTTGACTTCTTAAAAACCCGATTACTGACATGGCAGACCCGCCTTCCAAAAAACTTTGTATTTTGTCAAAGAAAAAGATATTAAGAAATTCTCAAAGAAGAAGAAGGGCCCAAGAAACGTCTGTGGAACGTCAAAGAAGGATGGAACATGACTGGATTTCGACAAGCAATTCTAGTGTCCAAGAAGTATCAGAGAAACGTCAAAGAAGATTAGAAGAGGATCGTGTCTCAACTAGCAGTGCTAGGGCCCGAGAAACACCTGAGGAACGTCAAAGAAGATTGGAAGAGGATCGTGTCTCAACTAGCAGTGTTAGGGCCCGAGAAACATCTGTGGAACGCCAAAGAAGATTAGAAGAGGTTCGTGTCTCAATTAGCAGTGCTAGGGTCCGAGAAACACCTGAGAAACGTCAAAGAAGATTGGAAGAGAATCGTGTCTTACTAGCAATGCTAGGGCCCAAGAAACATTTGAAGAACGCGGAAGAAGATTAGAAAATAATCGTGTCTCAACCAGAAATGCAAGACCCCGAGAAACATCCCAGGAACGTCGAAGAAGGCTAGAAGAAAACCGTGCTTCAACATCACAAGCTCGATTGCATTTGTGGCAAGACTAAAAAAATTCTGGCGGACAGCTGGCCGCCTTAAGCGGCTAGTATCTAATAAGAGGAATTATTTGCATTTTAAATCACTATGCTACGATAGCTAGTTAAATAAAAAATTTCTCTGGTTAAAAAATAAATAAATACAAAAGCCACCTAAAAATAAAAAAATGAGGTTTATTACTTATTGTAAGCAATAGATACATCAATCAACAAAATAAACTGAAGGTTATTCATGCATTTTTGATAAACTGACTTTACTGACTTATTACTCTTCATTAAACAACTTTCAAAGTTCCTAAAGAGAAGAAAATGTATTTTTTTTTCTTTTCCTCTTAAAATCTTATGTTACTTTGGTTCATTCTTATAATATTATTCTGGTGCCCTCACACCTCGTGCGCCCCACAGGGGTGTTATGTATGCCACCGAGTGTCTAAACGGAAGCATAGTTATATGTTATCGATAAGAACGGTTTATTTGACGCTTTAGCAACCAACCTAATCACTCCAAAACTTAATGTCGTTCCAAGACCCCCATTGTGTTTGGTATAGCATTCAGGTAATAAAAAGTTTCAATATTTAAGAAAATCAAATGACAGAACAATCTTAAAGTATACTGTAGGCTTTAAATCATTATACATCCGAATGATATGCCTATTTATTTGACTTCTTATCTATACATAGCCTGTGCTAAGCATTTGTCATCTATCCAATAACGATCAAACTGTAAATTTGGCAAAAAAAATTTTTTTTTGGGGAAGGTATTGGCGAATGCTGTTTTCGAACGAAAAGAAAAATGTATTTTCTCCTCGATCCGGGGGAAAAATGGTCAAAAGGTTTTTTTTTTCAAGATTTTTTAAGTATTTTCTATTCAGTTATAGTAAATAAATGATATGATGCAAACTATTTCGGCAGAAAATATATCTTTTCATGGCAATAACATATGCACTGACGTGATAACACATAACATAGTGGCGATTCAGGTTAAACTTTATATTACTGCACTAATCTAATACATTGCCAAAAATAAACCTCAACATATGCCTATTTTTTCCCTCCTCAAGCATGATAAAACATCTGCATTTTTCAATCTCTCCCTCATTCATTGCTCCTTTACTCCTCCCCAACAGCAAAATAACTTTTAATTTGTATCTGCATTTTTATAAAAAATTAATTAATAATAAATTTCTATTTTGCTTTTAAGATTCCTACTGAAAAAATCGATCATAAAAAATCGTTAAAATTTTCCTTTGGCTAAGAATTTTAAAATCTGACAAATTATTTGAAATCCTTAGCATGGGCTATTTATATATATATATATATATATATATATATACTAGGGGGCTAAGCCCCCTGTTCGCTACCACTCACCAACCCCAATGATTGATTCGCAATAATTGTTTTTTTCCTAGCAGAAAACAGTTTTTCTACTAAAATTAAAATTATTCACTTAACATATATATACTAAAAGGAATTCTGTTTGCTTACGCTTGCTCCTCTACTACCCACGTCCAAATATTACTATCAATTAGTATTATAAACATTTAGATCTCCTGGTGAACAGATGTGCTTTTTCGAAGTAGTCCTTTTTTAAAATAACATTTATATTTTTATAGCATTATATTGTTCAAACAAATTTGATAAGTTCACAACCATAATTTAAATTTTTCGCTAATAATAGCAGTACTGGAAAATAACTTTAAATTAGGGATACAAATATACTTATAGAAAAACATTACCTTTACGACTTTCGTCAATTTTATGCTGATGACAACCATAACAATTAGATTTGAATGAGGGAAAACTGGATCCTACCACGTGATTTTACGGCCAATAAAAATGCGCCGACAACAATGGAAAACGGTGTTAGATCATTATATATATATATATATATATATATATATATATATATATATATATATATATATATATATATATATATATATATATATATATATATATATATATATATATATATATATCATAATTAAAGGTCAGTAAAGAAAAGTGTAGGTAAACAAGGAAAAGACAACACCAGCAGCAAAATTATAATGGTAATGATACTTAATACAATAGGTAATTAACCAGTATGAATAGCCTAAACCAAATTTACAAAAATTATAGTTTAAAATAAAACAAAATTAAATAAAATTAGCACTATAATGAGAAAATAAAGCATCATAGTGAAAGGTGATAACATACAGATAACTTTGCTATACAGAGTGAAACGACTTTAAGTCCATTTTATTTGAAGAGATGGGAAGTCTCGTTTAATGTAGACACTTATAAAAATGCTCATATGTTTCGCAAAGAACTTTTAAATTAAAAAAAATTTCTAATTTTGAAAAAACAAATCACTCACTTTTTTTTAATTTTCACTAGTTAGCACACAATCACAATAATTCGGAGCAATAGCAACGGAGATTTAAAAGAAAGGAAGAGGAGGCCAGAAAAAAATCTTTCCCACATTCTTCATATTTTAGTCTCTCACAATGGTGCAGAAGATTTGGCTGTAGGAGAGAGTAAAAGCGAGGAAGCAGCATTTTGTGAAGTGATCGGCGGCTTTCGCAATGGCTCGGGGAATAGAGAGTTCGCCTTTCTTTGAGATGAACCGGGTTCGAATCTTAACAATGGCTGGTCAATATGCATTCCCCATTCGGTTCGCACCGACCACAGTGCTGACGTAAAATACCCTCAGTGGTAGACGGATCATGGGCTTGAGTCCCCTTGACGCCAGACTTACCGTGGCAGGTTTGCGTTGTTTTCCTCTCCATCTAACCCAAATGCGGGTTAGTCCCATCGAAAAATCCTCCAGGCCCTACCATGAGCTACCGGGAATGGAATGAAGATTCGCCGCTGGAAAAAGCAGGGAAAGTTTGGTTCCATGAACGTTCAATAGCGTACCATTAACACTCCCTTGGAATCAGACATTCCACGATAACTCAATCATTTAACCAATCACACAATTTACTTAAGATTTTCTTTTTAAGTTTGGCAGCATTAGCATGAGTAAAACGAAACGACTTTCTGCTATTTAGATAATATTTTTGACGATTTTTTTGTTTTCTTTTTATATTGTTTTTTTGTTTTCATTAGACTAAAAAGACATGAACTGCGAATACTTTGAAATATTCTTTAATTTATTATACATGTTAACGGCAAAGTATGAAACGCCGGCATTGTATAGAATGCCTGACGTTTTCAGGTAAAGTATGAAATGTGAGAATTATTACATACTTTGCCTAGGCATTCTATAGTATGCCAAATGCTATTTAGGCAAAGTATGAAATAAACGTCCTGATGAGGTTATTATATAAATAATGTACATGTTACTGTGAATGACCGAAATCGATGGTTTTTATTGACTTTCACCGGTAAATGTTGACAATCACATAGTCGCTTTGGTGAATGTCTGAAATACTTTTTACATCCGATTTGATATTAATTTATTCGTGAATATAATTACATTTATTCGATATTTTAATACTTACTGACGATAGATTAGAAGAAATATCAGTGTTTGGAGTATCGAGCAAATATATACCGGGCAATGGCACTTGTCCTTAAAAAAAACATCAGTGTAGGGTATTCCGGGCAAATGTATTCCGGGCAATGGCACTTGATCTTAAAAAAAACATCAGTGTAGGGTATACCGGGCAAATGTATACCGGGCAGAGGCACTGAACCTTAAAATAACATCAGTGTAGGATATACCGGGCAAATGTATACCGAGCAGTGGCACTTAACTAGACCGGACATTTACCAATGGTCTAGTATGAAGTCTAGTAGCCATTGCCCGGTAAACCCTACACTGATGTTTTTTTAAGGTTCAGTGCCAGTGCCCGGTATACATTTGCCCGGTATACCCTACACTGATGTTTTTTAAGATCAAGTGCCACTACCCAGTATACATTTGCCTGGTATACCCTAAACTGATATTTTTTAAGGTCAAGTGCCACTGCCTGGTATACATTTGCCCGGTATATCCTACACTGATGTTTTCTTAAGGTTCAGTGCCACTGCCCGGTATATATTTGCCCAGTTTACCATACACTGATGTTCTTTTAAAGTCAAGTGCCATTGCCCGGTATATATTTGTCCGATACTAAAAACACTGATGTTTCTTCTAATCTATCGTCAGTAAGTATTAAAATATAGAACAAATGTAATTAAATCCACGAATAAATTAATATCAAATCGGATGTAATAAATATTTCGGACATTCACCAAAGCGACTATGTGATTGTCAACATTCACCGGTGTCAACAACCACCGATTTCGGTCATTCACAGTAACATGCACATCATTTACATAATAACCTCATCTGGACGTTTTTTCCATACTTTGCCTAAATAACATTTGGCATTCTATAGAATACCTAGGCAATGTGTGAAATATAAACCATTTCATACTTTGCCGGCTAATTTTAGGCATTCTATACAAAGCCGGATTTCATACTTTGCCGGTAACATACATATAATTTTATTAATTAAAAACTGTCATATTTATCATGTATAATTCATAGAATAAAACCAATTTTTTCATAATAAATATTTCTGATATATCCTTTAATACGTTTCATTATATTATATGTTTTAAATATTTTTTTAAAAAGTACAACTCTTAAAATAATGATCATATTTTAATGAATTAAGATTCAAAATTTCGTGCCTGAGTACTGCATTAAGATATATTACTAATTATACTAGTTTTTAAATCAAAACTAATTGCCAGAAAGAAATCAAATTTTATCAGACAAAAAATTAACATTTACTTATCGGTCTCTTAGAAATTAATTTAATTTCAGAAAAGTTCATTAGATTTCAATAAAATTTGTAACAATATGAATGACTAAAGTTACTACTTTGCTTATTACTTTGGTTTATTTGTTACATTATTAAAGTGACTATTTTTACTGATAGTTAAATAAATATGTTCTCAAGAAATTAATTTATAGATTCGTGTAAAATTTTTTTTCGTTATTTGTAAAATCATTTCACGTTTGAAATACTTAAAAATTATAGTTGAAGGAACTACTTCCACAGATTTATAGTATATATTTTAAGGGAAGAATGAGAATAAAAATTTTTAAAATGAGTAAAAGAAGAAACAAGTACATACTTCATAAATATTTTTCGAAGCATTTTTATTCTATTTACTTTTCCCATTATTCTTTTTCGCATATCTTATTATAAATAAATTGCTTACTTTATAATACATCATGCCTGTAACAAATTCTTTTAAATTTGTTGCCATCTGTATATAGTATAAAGAACCATCATTCGGAATGAAGTTAAATACTGTTGAATTAAAAGTTCATCGAAAGAAAATCAAAAAAATAAATGATTGGAACTTCAAAAAAAGGTATTGGTTAAGTAATATATCCCAGAATGGAATGAAGATTCCCGGCTGAAAAGGGAAACAGGGAAAGTTTGTTTCCATGAACGTCCCATTCCGTACCATGAACACTCCCTTGGAATCAGATATTCCACGATAAATCTCTCTCGGGGCGTGGCTAAAATTTAACCAATCACACAATTTCTTTAAGATTTTCTTTTTAAGTTTGGCAGCATTAGCATGAGTAAAACGAAACGAGCTGTTGCTATTTAGATAATATTTTTGACGATTTATTGTTTTCTTTTTATAATGTTTTTTGTTTTCATTAGACTAAAAAAACATGAACTGCGAATACTTTGAAATATTCTTTAATTTATTATACATATAAATTTATTAATTAAAAACTGTCATATTTATCATGTATAAATTCATTGAATAAAACCATTTTTTCATAATAAATATTTCTGATATATCCTTTAATACGTTTCATTATTTGTTTTAAATATTTTTTTAGAAAGTACAACTCTTAAAATAATGATCATATTTTAATGAATTAAGATTCAAAATTTCGTGCCTGAGTACTGCATGTAGATAGATTACTAATTATACTAGTTTTTAAATCAAAACGAATTGCCAGAAAGAAATAAAATTTTATCAGACAAAAAATTAACGTTTATGTATTGGTCTCTTAGAAATTAATTTAATTTCAGAAAAGTTCATTAGTTTTCAATTAAAGTTGTAACAATATGAATGACTAAAGTTACTACTTTGCTTATTACTTTGGTTTATTTTTTACATTATTATAGTGACTGTTTTTACTGATAATTAAATAAATATGTTCACAAGAAATTAATTTATAGATTTGTGTAAAAAAAATTTCGTGATTTGTAAAATCATTTCACGTATGAAATACTTAAAAATTTTTATTTTTGAAGGAACTACTTCCACAGCTTTTATAGTATATATTTTAAGGGAAGAATGAGAATAAAAAATTTTAAAATGAGTAAAAGAAGACATAAGTACATATTTCATAAATATTTTTCGAAACATTTTTATTCTATTTACCTTTACCATTATTCTTTTTCGCATTTCTTATTATAAATAAATTGTTTACTTTATAATACATCATGCCTGTAACAAATTCTTTTAAATCAGATTTTGCTGCCATCTGTATATAGTATAAAGAACCATCGTTCGGAATGAAGTTAAATACTGTTGAATTAAAAGTTCATCGAAAGAAAATTAAAAAAAGAAATGATTGGAACTTCAAAAAAAGGTATTGTTCAAATAATATATCCCAGGTAATATAACATAAAAATAGTAACAATTATCATATAATGAGAGTATAATTATATTTAGTTTGCCGTAATTTCTTAGTTAACTCTGAAAGTATCTTTTCGTTCACACATATTAATGAAACAAAACATCTCTTAATTATCGTCTTGAAAATGGCTCGGGCAAGTTTATCTTTTAGAAATTTTGAAATCTTCTCTTATGAATTAGAAAATAATTAAGACATTCATCGGCGAAATATCGTATTTAGTTCTCAAAAATTCACCATTCCATCCAAGAATGAGGATTCCGGGCAGTAGATACCTGCTGAAAAGAAAACCGGTTGAGTTTTTTGCCAAGAAGCAGTTTCCAGGAGGCTCATGGTGAGGAAAAAGAAATTCCCGCTTTACGTGACGTAATTCTCATATGGAACTTCATTCCCAGTAGCTCATGGTAGGGCCGGAAGCCAAATTTTTCCAGTACTTGGTCCAGGAGCTCTCTTGTCTACTTGATTATGTTCAAAACTACAAGGCTACGGAGTTGAACATTAGTAGTCGTAAACCCAAAAAATGGGTCGGCTGTTCAACGACAGTTATAAAATAAAGTGTCAGGGGAGTCAATAAAACTAAGATCGATGCACTTGAAACCAAGACGCCTTTGCCAATATCTCATACAGATTTTGATTCATTCAACATCAGTTCTTTTGTTTATTTACTGGTTTGTTCTCTAGTTGAGTAAAAATGTACTTATTTTAATCTAATGAAGATTAGTGTATCTAGCTTTCTATCTGCACAAACTGTCATCTCCAAAATAAATGCCGCATTCCATCAAACTCAAAAGTTGGCCAACGAGTCTAGTCATGTATTCAGCTCGGCTAGAAAATTTAAAACAGAACTTATCAATGTAAGAGTATTTAATTTGAATAAGTTGTTAAAAGTTTTCATCACAATGTACAGAAATACATTCATGAAGATTCTATTACATTAAGAATAGGTTTAGCCAAAATAATTGTAAATTTAATGTTATTGATAATCTAATTTAAAACGTTGAACGTCATGGGGGTCACCGGTGACTGGCACTGAGTTTGTTTGTAGCGCCGCAGGGGTCACCAGTGAACGGCGAAGCTAAGATTATTAGAAACACATAATTCGAATAAATTTTTAATGCATTTATTTTTTTTAATATTATTATCACTAAAATGGTTAGAAGAAGTTAATGCAATACATACTGAAAAAAATCTTTTTGGCCAGATGTGCTAGCCATGTAAAATTAGCGTGGCACATTCAGCGTGTTCAAACAAGAAAAAGTGTAAATCCAGCTAAGCTAAAATACATAAGAAAGCGTAAGGATCGTTTTTAACACATAGTAAAATTGGAGTAAACAAAGAAAATTTAAATGTAAATAGAAAAGTAATTATTTAAAAAAATAATTATTATTCATAAAAATATTTAATAATTGAAATTTTTTTTGTTGCATTTACTTGAACAGAGCAAAGACAGAAAGTAATAAAAAAACTATAAATCATTTAGTTATACTAATAAAATAAATTTAATATAATTAATAAATTATACTAATAAGTGTAATTAATAAATTAACTAATACAATAAATTTAGATTACAGAAACATTAAACGCCCTTTCAAAGAGCAAAAAAAAAAAAAAAAAAAAAAAAAAAAAAAATCACTTTATAAAGTATTTACACATATCTTTACCTTAAAATCAATATTTTTTCTTTCTAAATACTCTTATCAAAATTACTTTGCTTCATGTTTTTTGGCTAGAGTTCAAGAAAAGCATTAGTTATAGATTAATAAAAGTTTTTCGATTATGTAATGCTAAGTAACACAGGTAAGGTAGCAATTACAATAAAATAAATAAAGGTTTCTTACAAATTATTATCATTGACGCTGACTTAGAAAGTTTTACTAGGTAAATATTTGTGGTAGGTAAATAAAGAGTATAAAGTGTTGAGCATTGAATATGAAGTACCAAATATTTCTTGTATAAAGTATTCATATATATCGGGAAAACCTTAAGAATTTATCTTGAAAAATGCCAGTGGCACGACAGCGATTCTGTATATTATATATATTTGTAATCCAATGAATGTTATGCAAGTAATTTTTTTAATTTTTATCTATAGTTATTAATAACAAAATTATGTAAATTATACTGCACTGGTTAGCAATACTATCTTTATTTAATAATTTTGAAAAGCTCAAGCTGTTATGTACTTTTCATTATTATACTCTAAATATAAAGCAAGGTACTCATCACCGCTATCACTCAACCATGACCAAATGAGCCGTGGCAGAGTTTATGTGCACCTTGCTGCGTATACACGTCAGTTGTTTTGTCCATTGCCAGGTTCAAACTCATTACCCCAGTTCACAAATTAGCAGAATGAAAGACATTTTTTCCAGCTGTGCCACAAGAGCACCCTGGGGCAGGATACTAACCCTTCTTCAAAATCAGATATATTAAATTTTACTTTAAAATGTAAAAAAATTTTAAGGAAAATTTTTCAGTCGTAAATAATTATATATCCCATGTAATCTATTTTGAGTCATAAATACGGAAAAGTTGAAATTTTAAACTTAAAAGCTGTAATGTTGGAATAAAACATTTCAGAACAATAATTATACAAAATTAATAATAACTAATTAAAAATTAAAAATCTATAAATCATTAGAACATTATTTTTTCTTCTTTCATGCTCATACCATATTTAACATATAAATAAAGCTTAATCTTGTTTTTTTTTTTTCTTATTCAGGTATATATCAACTGTAAGCTTAGTAGTAGTTTAAAATAATTATAATTAGAATATGTATATCCAAATGTGAATTGTTTTTTAAAATAGCTAAGTGAATGAAAGTATACTTTTCATAGTTATAATAAAAATTCGAAAACATTCTTCGTTGTTTTTTTAAATTATTCAATCATTCTCTAAGAGAATTTCTGTGAAAGCTCTTGATTATAAACTATGGTAAACAGAAAAGCAAATGGTTTATTCAAATAAAAATTATTTCTTATTCATTCCAATCGCCACATTGAAATCCCCATACAAAACTATGATAAAACACTACAGAACAGATAGAGCGCATTTTAGAAACATTCTTCTTAATATTATAATGAACACGAATGATACAATTGCAACAGAAAATTAAGTACATCATAACTAAGGTTAGCACTTTTTTATACAATTTGTAGTAGTAGTAATAATTCCTCAATAAACGGAAATGTATTAAAAAGACGCTATCATCAATTAGGAATAAATATAAAAATAAGATCTAAGCATAAGTTTTTTAAACTTACCAAACTCAAGCATTTATAACATCACCAACGCAGCACTAGACCAGCTAGAAGGAAGGGAATAAAGAAAATGATGCGTCCTATAGCTGTTTTCACCGGAGACCTCTAGATCGAAGGGGAATGTTGAATCGAAAGAAAACGCTCCTCCCCCTTTCAAGTTAGCCACGATTAGGGCTGCAAATTTGTCGCGGGAATAAAAGACCCGAAATTCGCGGGAAATTTTGAAAATTACGCAAACTTTACGCAAGTTTAAAAAAATAAAAAAATAAAAATAAATAAATAAAAAATTACTATATAGATGGTGCAGGGGCCGGGATAGCCTGGTCGGTAGTGCGCTGGGCCCATATCCAAGAGGTCGTGGGTTCGATCCTCGCCGGCCGAAGACTCCTCTTGTAGTAAATGGTGACTGATGCACGTTAAATCTGTCGAGTCTCAAAGTCCTCCATGTTCCCATAACAAATCAATACCTCTGGGGGTACTGATCCAGGAGTTTCCTTCTTCCTCTGGTTTGGTTCAAAATTACAAGGCTACGGAGTTGAACATTAGTAGTCGTAAACCCATGAAATTGGGTCGGCTGTTCAACGACGGTTATAAAATAAAATATATAGATGATGCAAAAGACAGAAATTGCGCAAATAATAAAAAAAAAGCTTAAAAAATACACAACAAAAATGTTTGTCTTAATTTCAAGCAATATTAATATTTTTATTTAAATTAACGGAATTTTGGTACAATGTACATTGTCAGATTATTCTTATTTATGCTTCGTCTTTCATCACTAAATACATTTTTATACTTAGAAAACGTTCTTTCTGCTTCCACGCTGTTTGTAGGCGCCGACAAACAAGGAATTGCTAGTTTTGGATAGCGTTCGGTCTTTGATTTCTAAAACTCCATCAATTTTCCTTCATTAACTCCCAATTCCTTGACCGTTGCTTTGTAAGAAGTAATTGCTGTGAAAACTCAAACATTCTACATTCAAACTACACTAGTTACAAAAGCCTTATCTCTCTCTCATTAACTGATCCCTATTTAAGAAATCACAAGAAGCCGCCCTGGAAAAATTGCCTGGATTTGTAGAAAGGCAGTAGAAATTTTATTGCCCAGGAAAATAGCCTGTGTTAAAATTTTTCTGTCAAAGATTTGACTTATAACATTTTCCTTCTTTTGTGATTCCAATTTCTTTTTTAATCTTACTGACTTCAGGAAGGTAATCCTATCAGTCTATTACCCTCCCTAAGTGTAGAAAGACCACCTTACATGACAAGATAGTGATTATCCCTTACCTCTCAACTATTTACTCCTCATTTTGCTATTGATTTACTCCCCCTAATATCTAATCAATTTTACATGTTCAATTTAAGGCTTCAGGAAAGTAAAATTTCCTGTTAAATAAAAATAATAAATTAAAAATGAAGAAAAAATTTAAATTTCAAGCAATTTTCGTGCAAATCAAAAAATATTGAGAAATTCGCGGATTTTAGAAAAAAAGAGGACAGTTTCGCGGAAATTCGCGCCGCGACAGACCTGCAGCCCTAGCCATGACTAGACGCGCTATCATGCTTTCAAGTGTAAAAAAAAAACTACTTCAATCGTTGGAGGAGAGAGGAGAGGAAACGGAAGCAGGTCTGAGTCAATTGTACGAACAAAAAAGTTCCGTTCAGATGGCTTTTTCTTTGATTAAAGACTTGTTAATTTTCAGTAAATAAATTAAACTGTAAGCTTAAAGCATTTATGAACGAAAATGGTTCATACAGCTTTAATGAGTAAATATATAACACTTTAAAACGAAATTAATGAACACAAATTTTAAAAATTCGTAAAATTAAACTTGCTTTGTTAATGTGAATGCTACGCGCAACTTTTACATCAATTTATAAAAAAATAAAACTAATAACTACTGTAAATATGCATAGTATAGCGATGTAATAATATCAAACAATGCTTTTTCGACTAGGTATTGTTTTAAAGATTCTGTTAAATTGAAATACTTTAAATTTCGTTGATATTTTAATCTATTTAAAATATTAAGCCCCTGAGGGATTGTTGATTGATACATTATTTATAAAAATATTATATATTAGATAATTAAAAAATTAAAAACATGTAAAAATTAAAACATATGAAATTTTAAAAATATATGAAGTAATCATGCATCATATTTCATTTTTATGTACCATGTCTCCTTTTTCAAAAGTTTCTATTGAAAATAAACATAATTTATTTCTTTAAATACATTGAAGTAAAAGTAAATTTGTTTAATTCTAATAGGTACAGTGCCTTAAAAATATAGTTTCATTTTGAAAAGAATTTTGTCTTTTGAAATTTTTGATGAAAATTACATGAAATTTATAAATGCGTAATATTATGTCTTGTAATCCTATTTAATAAAACAATTACGAATGAGACCAATTTTTTGGGACATTTTTTAAAGTTTTAAATTGTAGTCGACTTTTTAAAGAAATATAAGAAATGGTCATAAAACGTTTTGCTAAACAAAAAACACATTTTTTTACTATGAATTTGAATTGATTTGGATTTTTGAGATACAACATTAAAAATAACACTAGAAAAACTAACTTATATGGTTTTAAAAATCGAAATTGTAGCGTTTAAATGAGAAAATTAAATTATTCAGTTAATTGACAGTATTCATATTTTGAAGAAATGATAATTGTGGTTGGAATAATTTTTATGCATATTTTATTTAATATATTTACCTTTTTATTACTAACAAAAAAAACAAAACAAAAAAACAGGCAAGATGAAATATTTTGGTTTTCTTGGTAATCATTATTTTAATCCATTTTGGTATTCATAAAAACTTCATATAAATTTACACAAAGAAATAAAAAAGACAACACATAGAACTCTTATTTTCATCGTCTATCAACAGTATTTATAGTTTTAATTATAAAATTTTAAGAAATTAATACTTTTATTTCAAAAAAAAATAATTGTCAAGAATACCAAATTATGAAAATGTTAATTAGCACGAAATAATTATTTTAGAAATCCCACATTATTTTGATAAAAATAAAAATCAAATTACATGAAGTACGCATACAATAAATTAAGTTTAACAAATTATAAATTTCTTAAAAAAATATTTTTATTGGTTTCTATTTTTAAGCGTAATGAAATCATATAAATATTTTTAATGAAACTTTTGCATTTAAACTATTTCTTCATTCCTTTAGTTGATTAAAATGCAAGTTGATGTTAATTTTTTTATAGGACATGCATAATCAATATTTATACTATAAATTTTTATATTAAATTATATTAAAATTTCTTTATAAACATAAACGTGACATTAAATTTCTGAATGAAAACAAAGTTATAGAAAAGTCATAAAAATTCTAAGATTTGATTTATAATTTTAAAAATTTTAAAGTTATATTGATTTCATAAATATAAAATAAACACAAACTCCGTGCTATAAAAATACAATCATGCAACGGTAAAATCATGAACTAATGTACCATATAAATAAATTTAATATACAAGCTATAAAACATAAAACAATTCTTACAGTATATAAACATACAATTATAAATGTGTTAAGTGATTTAATACAAACATTTGCTAACGTTACCAGAAATGGATTTATTTAATGACTTTTTGTTATTCAACGATAAACTTTATTGCAAAAACTTTATAAAAACTTTATTTTAAAAAAACAACAACTAATAATTTAAGTTAAAACAATTAATGAAACAAAATATAAAAGTAAATAGAATTATTTATATTTATCAAAATTTTGAACTGGAAATGGCTAATTTAAATAATGATGGAATAAGACTGTGAGCTCTTTGTACGTAAGAGAAGATTTAGAATGTTTGTATAACAGAGAAATTTGCTTGAAAAAAAAAATAGAAAATGTCAACAAGAATCATCCCCTGCTTATATCTCTAAAAGAAGTTCCCAAAAAAATTGTAGATAATTGTCTGTTTCTCTAACACCTGTTTCTTATACAGTGCATTTTTATGATTTTCTTTAAATAATGGTCCCTGGCTTCCCAATTATTGGGGAGGGGGGTGGACCCCTCAAATCCCCATGGTCACGACGCCAGTGTCCGATATAATAAATATTCTATATTTATATAATATATCATCTAATTTATCCAATTGTCGAATTTTTATGATATTTCGTTTAATTTAAACAATTGATACACGAACGTAAACAAGTGCAAACCGGTTTCAGTCTCGTCAAAACAACAAAGCTGTAGAGTATCACCTGATAATTATGATTTTACATTGAATCTTATAGTGCGTCTTATAAGTTGGCCAAGGACTGTAGATATATAAAACTATGTAGGGGAGAGTCGGGTAGCCCCGCCCACTTAAGAAGTATTGCTTATATTTCTGAATAATATTGAGTAATAATCAATATTTTTGTATGTTTCTATTGTTTTATCATCTAATTAAATAATGCAAAAAGAATAAACCAAAAAAAGAATAGTTTAACTAAAAAAAATATAAATTTAAAAAATTTGACTACTGTATTCAACATATTTTCAAAACTATTGTTTACCATGTTACCAGCTGCATAAATACGTGAAACTTTGAACATAATCTTTTTTTAATATACTAATTAATGCCCGATGGCCTATTGACTTGAAAAATTATACTACACATCTGAAATTGACAGTGGGTGGGGGTACCCGACACTCCCCTATATATTATAAATAAAATAATCTATGTGCAGCGGAAACTACAGCAATAATAAATTCTTTGATAAATCTGAGGAATAAAGTTGTCTAGCTCTCTATCAGCAAATATTTGTAAAGAAAAATAAAGTTTTACGTCAGCCAACCAGAAAATCTTTTAAATTATTATTTTAAATAATTACCAAAGAACAAAATATATGAAATATTGTAAAAATAAATACATGGTTCTTGTTGTTAACATAAATTTTTCTAAGATCTCCAATCTTTAATAATTCTCTTGGAAATAAACCTTCAAGTTTTGTTTCTAATAAATCCCGATTTCTCAAAAAATCCGACGTGAAAAACTTATTGTAGAGATGAAATAGGAGTGATTTCAACATTTAATACTTTTATGTCTACAATTTCACATTATATTAAGAGTACATTTAACACTCAGGTTTAAATGTTGTAGTACATATAAATATCCATATCTATCACTTAATTAAACAGCCAAAGATTTTTTTTTTATTATAAAATTAATCTCTATTATTCTTTCATATTTGTACAAAAAACAATCCGGTAAATAGTTTAAAGTATACAATAAGCGTTTTTAAAATACATTCATTTTTTAAAATGCATTTCAAAATGGGAAGTTGCTTTTTACTAAACCATATGTCGCAAAATAGTGAATGGCACATCAAGACATAATGTAAGAAAAGTCATTCTTAAATTTTTATATTTTTTTTTCTTTCACTAGAAAATAAATTAAAGTATCACGAAAAAAATATTTTTAACCTAAATTCTAAAGTGATGTCGTATTTCTAAATTTTTCCCCTGTTTTCATAAAATTAAGGAAGGAAATTTCACCGCTCCGCCCACATTCGGGCATACGGAAAAGATGTCTCGCTGTCACAACAGCTCCTACGAGGGCCGCCATCCGTTCACCAGCACAGTGCCCAGCCGATCGACCAGATCAGTCAGCCCCACCCGTGGTATTTATTGAAACTTTAAAATTTACAAATATTACAAAGATGGCAACACAAATGTCAACTTGCTCCGAGAGCGCCGCCTTATAGTGCAATTTGCCGACGGCCCTCCCTTATAGTGAGCTATAACAGTGAAATCGAAGATCTAAAGGGAAGTGGAAGCAAACAAGGAGTGGGTCGTGGATCACAAAGATGATTGAAACCACTGTTTTGGAACACACTGTTTTGGAGAAGCAAACATTAAACAAACACCATTAAGAAAATGACAAAATTTGTACACTGAAAACAAGTGTAAACATAAAGCAGCCCTGGAAATGGTAAAAGTTGTACATAAATTACACAGAGTTTAAAGCCAATACGAGCAATAAAACAATCACTGCCTCAAATCCATACAAACCAGACAGTGGTGATGAAAACTTTTGCAGGATGGTTACAAATGAATAAATACACTGTGTAAAAACAGCTAAACATGGTCAAAACATAACAGAATAAAATCATTAAGAAAAAGTACGACGTAAAAAGGTCGTAGTAAAATTGGTAAACGTAAAAGCGTTAAAAGCCAGACGTGGCAATGATATAAAAGGGGATAAAAGCAAAGGTAACACAAGTAAAACAAAGTTAATTAAAACTAGATGATGGAGATAAAAGTTTTTTTACTCATGAAACGCATGTTCACCAGGTGAAGGAAAGGTATAAAGGTAAAATAAAGGTAATAGTTAAAATAAGTAAGTATAAGTAAAAATAAGTAAACAAAAGTGGTGGGAGACACAAAGTTAAATAGTAAACAGTGGGTCCATGGCATCGTTTGGTGCAATAGAGTCTTCCAATCTCCGCTTGATGATCTCACTAATAATCTGAAGTTGTTGTTTTGATTTGACCCATGATTCCATAGGTCCCCTTCTGTCAATGTATCTGCCACGAAGAGTAGAAAATTTATCGCATTTGGAGAATAGGTGTTCGATCATTTAGTTTTTTCCACAGTATTTGCAACTGGATGTTTTCTGGAAGAATCTGGATTGGTATTCCCCAAATACTCAATGCCCTGTATAAAATTGGTTAAGGTAAAAGTCCCCAGATAAAACATTATTATTTACAAGTGGGTAAAATTTAAAAGTGTGTCACCCATTTATCGAGCGGTTCCATCTCTCTTGCCATAAAACCTTGCTGACCTGTCGCAACCTATAATTTAGTTGTGGTCTGGTAATTGGATAGTAAAAATCAATCTTATTGAGTAAAGTACCCTCCTTTGCTAACGAATCCGCCTCCTCGTTTCCAAGTTCCCCCGTGTGTGCTTTGATCCAGTTAAATATATAATCTTTATGTTGTGCCATACATGTATTATTTTCAACAATAGGGTTATTAGGTTCTGGATTTTCGAGAGACTGAACCGAGGATTTGGAATCTGAAAAAACAACTAATTCGTTTATATTGTTATTGACAGCCCAGGAGATGGCAAGCTCAATGGCTGTTAACTCTGCCGGGTACACATTCGACTCATCATTGATTCTAGCTGATTGTTGATAGATGGTACTGCCATTGAACTTGACCAGGAGACCACTGCCAACTCTACTTTCGTAATTGTTTGTGTCTGTGTTTGAAACTGTTCTCCTACTTCCGTCTGTGTAAATCTCGTACCCGATTCCCCTCGGCCGGTTGAATCCCCTGGTTACAATCATCAAATCTTCCGGATTACAATTTTGAGTCAAGTCGAGTGAGTATTCAATTAGTTCCTTTATTTGGTAATCTGTGTCAAGGTAATCACTATTACTGACATGCCATATTTGTCTCTTTATAGCTATCGATTGTCTGATCTTAAGATCGATTGGGGTGACCCCTGCAAGAACCTGTAAAGCCTCCGTACTGGTAGTAGAAAAACTTTTTGTTAGATGCAACAAGGGGATTCTTTGAATTGAGTTCAGCTTTTGGTTAATCCTAACTGTGTTAGCGTATCAGACGGAGGCTCCACAGATGATCTTTTTCTCAATTGCTTGTAAGTAAAGGAGTTTTAAAATAGCGGGGTTCAACCCCCATGTGGCTCTGCTATAGTGTTTAATTTTATCGTAAAAAATAATAATATCAGTTTTCAGGCTCTTTAAATGCGGGATCCAACTCAGCCGGGGGTCCAAAGTAATACCCAAATATTTAAGTGTTTTTACATTTCTGATACAGGCAGTATTGGTGCCCACCATTTTTATGCATGGTAAGCGTCGGATACATTTGGCGTCTTTAGGGAAGGTTATGGTGTATGATTTATCAGGGGCAAATTCTAATTTTTAGTCCCTGGCCCAGTCAGTTAATGTTTTAATAATATCGGTGCCAATCCCGTCTAGTCTATAAAGGATTGAATGTTTAAGAAGGAGAAAGACGTCGTCTGCGAAGGCCAGCAATTTACAATCAGGAAAGTTAAACTCAGTCAACAAGGAGTTTATAAGAATTAGCCACAATATTAGTTCCAGGGACGAGCCCTGGGGGACACCATCATTTGTGGGAAACTAAATAAGATTGTCATTAAAATGAAAGGTGACATGACGATGATTTAAAATATCAAATATGATTGCTAGCAACGAGTTACCGAGTTCAAGTTTATTCAATGCTTGTTTTAGAATTGATCAATTTGCCGAGTTAAATGCATTCTTGATATCCATGGCTATGCCCAATGAGATCTTGCCTGCCTAACAAACATTTCAACGGCGAGCAATGCATCATCGGTCCCCCCGCGTCTCCTGAAGCCATATTGATCAATGTGGGTTCTATTGTTTTTCTCAAGGTAGTGTATTAGCCTTTCTGTTATAAGCTTATCAAGAATTTTGCCCCAGGTAGAAAGCAGGGAGAGTGGTCGATAATTCTGCGGGTAGCGATGGTCATTTCCAGGTTTTGGAGTTAGGCAAATAAGGGATATCTTCCATCCGTATGGGAAGGTGCCAAACTCAAAGCATTTATTCAATACCGCCCTAAACCAGTCTATATTGCTATAATACAGATTTCTATGCATTTCCGCTGGGACCCCGTCTGGTCCCGGGTCTTTATTAGGTTTTAAACCTCTCACAGTGTACTCGATTTCTGCCAAAGTAAAGTTGTTTTCTAAAATTTTCTTATAATCAGGGCAGATATTCTGGTCCTCAGAATCTGGGAAGTGATGTTTCAAAATATTTTCAATTGAGTCCTTATAACAAGTGGCAGGACTTCCATCATTGCAAACCGCAAGATGATTTGTCTGTTTCCTAATGTCAATATTTTTCGCGCACTTATATGACTTCCCAAATGCCAAGTTTGTTGTTAGTCTGCTTAAGTACTGTTTTAAGCCAAGCCTCTTTTGCATCTTTCTGTATTTTGCGAAATTTAACTTATATTTGATCTTACTTTTCAGTCTCTCAGTTTCAACTGATTGGTTCTGAAACTTTCTCCAGAGGGCACGTACATGATGGTCAAGGAGGTTGTCCACCATGGATTGCTAATTTCCGCGCCATATCTCGTTTGTCTCAATCTATTCCGCTTGCAGATAGCAATAATTTCTGCTGTAGTTTTATCGATAAAGACATTTAGGCTGTCTTTATCCGCAATGAGACTCGGGTCATAAGTATTTGTTAGACGCGTCAAATCGATTTTCATATTAAACCAAGATAATCTATTATAGAAAAAGCGGTCAGGTCTATTGAATCATTATTATTATCATTAGTAGGGTCTGGGATATAGCTGCATGTTATGGGTTTGTGGTCAGAGGCTGTGATATGGTCAACCACCTTGTAATTAGTGTATTTAGCGTTACTAGCGATTGACAGGTCTATCCAACTCTTGCCCTGCGCAGTGCAGTAGGTTGGAGGTCCGTTTGGATCGTTGAGTATCACAAGACCGAATTGGTTAATTAGTTGTATAATAGGGTCAGAACGGTGTGTGATATTTCCTCCCCACATGGGGGCCTCCCCACATTGGCATTAAAATCCCCACAGATAAGCAAATTGTGATTTGAGTAACGGGCAGCCATGGATTCAGGTTTTGCCAAATGTGGTTCAATAGATTCGCTTGGGGGATGTAAATAGAGATAAAAACGTGTGGTTCAGATAAATAGGTAAAGCCCACTGCCTGGAGGTATTGGTCGTTAAAAATGTTAAAATCTACAGACAAGACTACAGCTTTTCTCAGACTACAGACAAGAACTGCGGCGTGTCTACAGACAAGAACTGCGGCTTTTGGTCTTTGATCAGTCGCATAAATTTTTAGATTGCCTGAAAAATCGGTGATGAATCCCTGTTGGTTGTAGTAGGGTTCATTTATACTCACAATGTCGAGGTTCAAATTTGGAATGTCATGGTTTAGTAGAATATTTACAGCCTTTGAGCGTTGGAGGTTTAGGTGTCCATAGTTGATAAACCGGTTATTGCCTTTATCCATAATTAGTCCTCCTTGTTTTTTGGTCCCTTGCTCTGACTATTTGCTTGCATTGCTTGTCGAATGGACTGTGATTTAGATTATAGGTAGTCTTGAATTTTTTGTTGGCGATGTCGCAATTTTTGCAGAACTCGATTTGTGTGCATTCGCCATCCTGGTGTCCAGTCTGAGAACAGCATCTACAAACCTTTTCACTGGAGCAGTCTCTCGCAACGTGTCCAATTTCTGAACATTTATAACATTGCTTTACGCGGATATGTTCTTGAAAATTATGCCTTTTCCACCTTATATTTATTTTGTCCATGCTTCTAATTTTGTTATAGGCATTTGGGAGTAGTTCCACGATCCAGTTGTTTTTGTCTCTGCCAGCTCTCAAAGGGAATCTGACAGTGATGTCTCCCTGATTGATTACCTCATTCTGGTTCACCATGGCCTGTTCCAAATCATCTTTGTCTATGTCATCATCCACGCCGAAAACTATAATCGAGGGGCTGATTAGTTTTGGTCTAGTAATGCCATATCTCTCTGCTAGTCCTTTGTTGTCAAGCTCAAGTTCTAATTTCTCAAGATCTCTTTCACCATTTGTCTGGATAAGTATGCTTCTCATAAAATTAACAAGACATTATTCACTAAATTCAAAAGGATAAATGAAGAGTTCACATGGTCGCTCTCTAAATGCCTTCCTTCCTGTTTTCCCCCGGCATTCACTAATTGCGAATTCCCTGAAACTTAAAAGTCCACCTCATCGCTTGGAAAAAGTCGGAACTCTTTTCGAGCAATCAAACAAGTGGGTTTTCAGCTGCTCTTCTCGTATTCAGTAAAACCTTTACTAATTGAACTTTAACCATATAGAAAGTTAATCTAAGGGTAAATAATTTAAAAAACAAACTTATAAAATATATTTTTTATGCAAACAATATTAGCAACAAAAAAGGGAGTTTTAATAATTATTTTAGCATCAAATATATAATTATTTAAAAATTAATAATTAGTCTCGTTCTGCACCCTCTTTTTTTAGAATTCTTTATGTGTATTTGGAAATTTTGCTAATAAATTTACGGCGCTATTTTATATTAAAATGTTTTAAATGGTTTTCCCTTCTCAAATAATTAAATAAAATTCTCAAACTGTCCCTCGTTATGTTACAACCACGGAAATATTCATAGGTTGAACTGAAAAAACTTTTAGTAAACATTTTCTATAATTCTATCCGAGTATTTGGGTTTTTTTCTAACAAATTCATGGCACTTTTTCATATTAAAAAGTTTTACCTTCTCAAATAATTATACAAAATTCGCAAACTGTCCCTCGTTATGTTATAGATATACAAACACAGAAATATTCTTAGATTGGACGGAAAAAGTTTCAACAAACATTTTATATAATTCTTTCTGAGTATTTGGGTTTTTTTTCTAACAAGTTCACCGCACTTTGCCTATAAAAAAGTTTCAAATGGTTTTCCATTCTCAAATAATTCTAAAAAATTTGCAAACTATCCCTCGTTATGCTATCGATATACAACCACGGAAATATCCATAGTTTGGACTGGCAGAAAGTTTAGTAAACATTTTTATAATTCTTTCTTCGAGTATTTGGCTTGTTTCTAACAAATTGACGCCTACATTTTTATACGAAATGGGTTTTTCCATTGATTTTCACTTCTCAAAAAATTATAAAAAATTTGCCTTCTTTATGTCTTTATGTTACAAGCACTGAAATAACTATATGTTGGACTTTTACTAAACACATTCTAAATATTATTACTGTATTTCAGAATTGTGTAACAAATTGATGCTATCTTTTTAATATGAAATAGGTTCTTGAAATGATTTTCACTTCTTAAAAAATTATAAAAACTTCACTTATTATCACCTCACATAAAATAAATCAACACCTGCTACACAAACTACACAAAGCTAACATTTCTTCAAGCTCTTTATTCATAGTTTTCTATCTTGTTAACTTCATATCACACATTGGCGTCTTGTTTTCGAATTCTCCTGTATATATTATCATATTAAACGCGAAATGCATTTAAAATAACAGCTATTCAATTATTTTCGAATTCCAAGTTTTCCGAAAATAACAATTTTTGTTTGAAAAACTGCTGGATCTTTCGAATCTCATTACGGTATTGGTGTCAGAGCTGTAATGGTGTGATGAATCATATTCCACATGTTGTTCTAGAAAATGCGCAGTTAGAGCGTTAACTCAAAGGTGACCCTAATCTTAAATTAATATGCACATTTTGATACTTTACTACTGGTTAGAAAGAATAATTTGCATTTTATATTCAAAAGAACAATTATTCAGTTATAATTTTAAAGTTACAAAATATTTTATTTAAAAGGGAATAAGTGGGTTTTGACGCTTTGAAATTTTGAGCAAATAATCCATAACAACATATTCTCCGAAACACATTGTTTTTGTTTAAGCATTGTCTGAAACTGATTGTACTCGGATTGTTATTACTCACAGTAGTTAAAATAAATATTCGTATTGTTGGAACGAAGGAGTGGGGCGAAACCGGGAACCTCGATTTTGGCGAAATTAATTCTGATTTCTAGAGAACAAACTCTGAAATTCATTTTAATGGACAAACAGAAGACATATTGTTGTTAATTAATTCACGGTGTCTATGTAGATAAGCTTGTTTTACTCTTATGTAAACTCTCTAATATTTTCTTATTTTTCAGCTTTTATTATCCAATGGTCAATACAGTTAAAAAAAATTATTTTAGACTAGCTTGTTATACGTTTACTACAATTCATACTCAATCCAACAATAAGGATTTAGTTCGATAGGTAAGACCGTAGTTTTTCCTTTATCGTTTCGATAACTTTTACTCGATAGGTAAGACCGGGGACCCAGTCGAGCACCCCTCCCCTTGATTTTTGTGTCTCTGCTGAGTCCCCTTCCCGGAAAAACTTCACTTCTCAGGAAGATGACTACATCCGAAGATGAACAAAGGCTTCTTGACAAAATTTATTGTGGGCTTCTTTCCAAAGAACAAAAATTTTATTTTCACTTTTTATAGAATTTTTAAAGAACCTTTATACGAAAATGCAGTTTTTATATAGATACATTATTGAAAAGAATTATATATTATAAAAGTTTATATTATTTAAAAAAAAACAATAATAAACACAAAATTTTTATAAGGGATTTTGGTCTAAATCTCAACAATTTCGTGACCTGGCACAATATTCCCTGTCTCAACCCTCTTCTTACTTCAGTAAGGCTTTTATTACATCACATTAAAATTCTTAAATGCATAATATGCATAAAATTCTTAACATGCATAAACACACACTTTCACATGCATAAAATTCTTAAATTGTAAATGGAACTCTAGTATTTGTAAATTCCCCATAGTGTTAACTTGTGTACCCGTTTTACTTTTCTCCAGTAACGATGTAAAACGACATGGTTTGTAATTTTCTAGAAACATCCTTTATAAATATAAGTAGTACATTTATAACTTTTTGATAATGATATATAGTACATAACTAAATAATGAATATTTTGGTTCAATCTGACAGATCTTAGATTGTATAGTTTAGATGCTAAAGGCCTTCGAATCTTAACTACCTGTTATTACCCAACCTTGCATAAATAGATTATATAAATAGACCTTATATAGTAATATTTTTAAGGAGAAAGTATAACAATAGGAAATAAAAGTAAAACTAGCTTTAATCATGTTTTCAAACGCGTTTTCGGAAAATCAATAATAACCATTAGAAAAGAAAAATATTCCTTTTCTGGTAATAAGAGCAACCACTCTCTAGCTCAATAATAATAACAATATCCTTTTGATTGATAATAATATTTAATATTTTATTGATTGTACCATATTATAATATTCATTTTTATAATATTTGTTAGTAAGGCATGTATTTGGAATTAAGTCGAGTGTTTTTTTTTTTTTTTGAAGAAGTACAAAATGTTAATTAACTTTAAAAAATTGTATTCAATTTTTATTGGTTTATAGCCATATATATAAATATTACATTAGAGCCAAACTCGAAAAAAAGTTTTTTTATTTATCATTAACTAATTATTCAATAATTTAAAGAGTGATACAGAATATTTCATCCCTCATAGTTAACATTTCTACTATGGTCTACCTTTACTGAAAACTTATCTTTAAGAGCCACCAAAATTTAAAGTAAACAAGAATATCGCGGTTAAAGTATGAAGTATATGATATTTTAAGAGGGAAAATATTAGTGTTTTTTAAATTCAAAATGTATATACAGGTTAAAAATTGAATTTTAAAATCACATTCATAATTTTAGGAATTAAAAAACTTTAAAATATACATATACAGAAATTTTTAGAGTTTAAAATTTTTGTAACCCATATTTCAGTATTTTATATAGATATGACGCATTCAAAATGTAAGATAAAAAACATTAGGAAAAATAATTTCTACGCAATTAATGATATCTGTGCATATTTCAAATTTAATTATATGCGCTTTGAGATTTCATCGTTTACGAAAATGACAGATCATGTGATCGAAAGATCTCAACTTTATTGACAAACCTGCGTTGTTTCACGAAATTTTCGGTATAAAAAGGGGTCGGAAATTTTGAAAAAGTATTCAGTCGAGCTTTTCCAAAGACTAATATAACTTGGTTCAGTCGACTTTCTCTAGCGATTTTGCTAGCGTTGTGCGTTCACAGCAAGTTTGCTGCAGGACAAGATTCGCCATGGTCAAGCGTATCTACGGGAGAGTCATTTATGACGTGTTTCATGGGAGAAGTCCGCCAAAGTGGAGTTTTTACACAAGAACAAATGGAAGATATGGATTCTATTACGGCTATGATGATGAGTGCAATGAACAATATGAAAGGAAAACCATCGCCCCACAAAATGCAAGCTATGAATACGGCCTTCGCGTCCGGTGTAGCTGAAATAGCTGTAGCTGATGCATATGGGCAGAATATTCCAGGTATAATTAACGCAATATCAAATGCTTTAAATGCGGCATTTATTCAAGTAACTGGAAGAGGTAATGATGCTTTTGTAAATGAAATCCGTACTTTACTCAATATGTTTGCTGCACAATCAGGAAATTATGTTGAAACTGGAGGTTCATCGTCTGCAGCAGCTGCATCCGCAGCAGCTGGAGGATCAGGTGGATATGGGGCTGGTCCTAGACCATCATATTCAGCACCTTCAACAACTACAACGTACGTACAAGGCCCATCACAATCAGTGACATCATATAGACCTTCTCAATCAATTGTATCTTACTCTCCTGGTACATCAGGACCTGGAGGATCATCAGCAGTGGCTTCCGCAGCTTCAGGTGGTTCTGGTGGTGGAAACCAAGTAGGATATGGGCCCGGTAGTTATGGACCAGAAGGATCAGGACCCGTTTCAGCCTCAGCAGCATCAGCAGCAGCAGGAAGCTCTGGTCCAGGTGGTTATGGACCCAGATGCAATGGCCCAGGAGGATATGGACCAGGAGCATCTGGACCCGGAGAGGCTTCAGCAGCAGCAGCTGTAGCTTCGAGCCCTGGAGGATCAGGTCCCAGAGGCGCAGGACCAGGAGGATATGGACCCGGTAGTGCTTCCGCAGCAGCAGCTAGTAGTGGTGGAACAGGAGGATCAGGCCCCGGTGGATAAGGACCAGGACGTTCAGGTCCAAGTGGTTCTGGCCCAGGACAATATGGACCCGGTGGTAATGGACCAGGAGGATCAGGACCCGGTGGTACTTCAGCAGCAGCTGCAGCAGCAGCAGGAGGATCAGGTTCCGGAAGTTCTGGCCCAGGAGGGTACGGACCTGGAAGTTCTGGCCCAGGAGGGTATGGACCAGGAAGCTCTGGTCCAGGAGGCTATGGACCAGGAGGATCAGGACCCGGTGGCTATGGACCAGGAGGATCAGGACCAGGTGGTGCTTCAGCAGCAGCTGCAGTAGCAGCAGCAGCTGGAGGATCAGGTCCAGAAAGCTCTGGCCCAGGAGGTTATGGACCAGGAGGATCAGGACCCGGTGGAGCCTCAGCAGCAGCTGCAGCAGCTAGTAGTAGTAGACAAGGAGGATCAGGCCCCAGTGGATATGGACCAGGAAGTTCAGGTCCCGGTGGTTCTGGCCCAGGACAATATGGACCCGGTGGTTATGGTCCAGGAGGTGCAGGACCAGGATCAGCTTCAGCAGCTGATGCTGCCTCTGCCGCAGGAGGTGGTGGAAGAGGCCAAAGTGGATATGAAGAAATAATATATGAAAGCTCTAGACCAGCAGGGTATGGACCTAGAAGTTCTGGCCCAGGAATATATGGTCCCGGTGGCTATGGACCAGGAGGATCAGGCCCGGTGGAGCTTCAGCAGCAGCTGCAGCAGCAGCAGCAGCTGGAGGATCAGGCCCCGGAAGTTCTGGCCCAGGAGGGTACGGACCTGGAAGTTCTGGCCCAGGACAATTTGGACCCGGTGGCTATGGACCAGGAGGATCAGGACCCGGTGGTGCTTCAGCAGCAGCTGCAGCAGCAGCAGCTGGGGGGTCAGGTCCAGGAAGCTCTAGCCCAGGAGGTTATGGACCAGGAGGATCAGGCCCCGGTGGATATGGATCAGGAAGTTCAGGTCCCGGTGGTTCTGGCCCAGGACAATATGGACCCGGTGGCTATGGACCAGGAGGATCAGGACCCGGTGGTGCTTCAGCAGCAGCTGCAGCAGCAGCAGCTGGAGCATCAGGTCCAGGAAGCTCTGGCCCAGGAGGTTACGGTCCAAGAGGATCAGGACCCGGTGGAGACTCATCAGCAGCTGCAGCAGCAGCTGGAGGATCAGGTCCCGGAAGTTCTGGCCCAGGAGGGTACGGACCTGGAAGTTCAGGCCAAGGTGGGTATGGACCAGGAAGTTCTGACCCAGGACAATATGGACCCGGTGGTTATGAACCAGGAGAATCAGGACCAGGATCAGCTTCTGCAGCCGCAACTGCCACTGCAGCAGGAGGTGGTGGAGGAGGCCAAGGTGGATATGAAGAAGTGATATACGAAAGCTCAGCCCCAGGAGGTTATGGACCTGGAAGTTCTGGCCCGGGAGGATATGGAACTGGAAGTTCTGGCCCAGAAGGGTATGGACCTGGACAATATGGACCTGGTGGTTATGGACCAGGAGAATCAGGACCAGGATCAGCTTCTGCAGCCGCAACTGCCTCTGCAGCAGGAGATGGTGGAGGTGGTCAAGGTGGATATGAAGAAGTGATATACGAAAGCTCAGCCCCAGGAGGTTATGGACCTGGAAGTTCTGGCCCAGGAGGATATGGACCTGGAAGTTCTGGCCCAGGAGCGTATGGACCAGGAAGTTCTGGTCCAGGACAATATGGACCTGGTGGTTATGGACCAGGAGGATCAGGCCCAGGATCAGCTTCTGCAGCAGCAGCTGGAGGATCAGGTCCTGGAAGTTCTGGCCCAGGAGGGTACGGACCTGGTAGTTCTGGCCCAGGAGGGTATGGACCAGGAAGCTCTGGCCCAGGAGGTTATGGACCAGGAAGATCAGGACCCGTTGGTTCATCAGCAGCAGCGTCGGCAGCAGCAGCTATCTCTTCTCCTGCCTCTACTTCCAGAATTTCTTCCGTTGCATCTAGGTTAGTTTCTGGAGGACCAGTTAATGTTTCTAATCTATCTAACACAATAGGAAGTGTTGTTTCGCAAGTGCAATCGGCCAATCCCGGTGCTTCTGGATGCGATGTCCTTGTTCAAGCTCTTCTTGAAGTAGTAACTGCTTTGTTGCATGTCCTCGGATCTGCTAATGTTGGAAATGTTAACTATGATGCTGCAGGTCGATATTCTTCTATGGTTTCACAAGCTCTAAGCCAACTTTATGGTTGAAATCTTAAAGCAAAATATATTATAAAAAAAATTATTTTAAAACTGTGAAATAAAATTCTGCATTTAAAATTGTCTCTTATTTGTGTTTTTATGCTTAGATCAAAAGTAATTTTTGAAATTATGAATATATGCTAGCTGTATGCCCGTTCTTCGCACTGGATGATTAAGAAAAAAGTAAAGAATGAATAAATCAGTGTACAGAAATACTACGAAATCATGCTCATAACTGAAACGCATATATCGACTCAATTAAAGAGCTTGAGGGAAGGGACATTTTCGGGGAATTAATGAATCATTGGTTTTGCTTTCCTTTAAATCTTTACGCAACTAATCACTATTATTACTATCGACATATTATTACTGACACAAATGCTCTATTAATGTTGATAATATGTATAAATTGAAATAAAATAATATACGCTATATGCTAAAAAGCAAAGTTAAATGAGAAATAGAGCATTTGTGTCAGTAATAATATGTCGATAGTAATAATAGTAATGTTATTATGCTCTATTAATATTGATAATGTGTATAAATTGAAATAAAATAATATACGCTATATGCTAAAAAGCAAAGTTAAAGGAGAAATAGAGAATTTGTGTCAGTAATAATATGTCGATAGTAATAATAGTAATGTTATTATGCTCTAATAATATTGATAATATGTATAAATTGAAATAAAATAATATACGCTATATGCTAAAAAGCAAAGTTAAAGGAGAAATAGAGCATTTGTGTCAGTAATAATATGTCGATTCAAAATGAATAAGAATCTTTTCTCTAATAATTTTGCTATACTTTTGATCAGTTTATGTCAATTAAGAAATTATCATCATTAATTAGGCATTATTGTCATCATTAATAATATGACAATTTCTTACTTTTCTTCTAGGTCAGGGCTGTCCAACTGCAAAAAGCCCACGGGCCAGAATTCCCTTCGTGAAGACTCGCGTAATGCATTTTGACATTATATTCTTTGCACAGAGCCACAACTTGCATACAAATCATGCACAGGAGTTTGTCCTTTCTATTCGTGATGAAATACTGGGTTTCCCAGCGGTCCTGGAACACTCGATTCTCACTGTCTACCTAACGCGAGGCAATACTATTGTATAAATCCAGCGTGCAGGGTAGGACTGCTCTTGACCTGTAGATGTCCTGTACCTTTTTCTCACAATACAATAAAAGGAGTGAAAGAGCGATCAGAAGGAGGAAACTTCAGGGATCTCAGCTTGACCAAGAATGGTAGTCTCGGATGCTTCTTGATACCATAAAATTTCGAAAAAAGAAATATGCTGATTAAGAAGTTGGCGGGCCGCACAAAATGTGTTGGCGGACCGTATGCGGCCCGCGGGCCGCCAGTTGGACAACCCTGTTCTAGGTAAATATATTTACACCATAACTTTTACGTTCTAGTGGAAAGTTTATTTATTTTATTTCAATATGCATAGATTACCTAAATTAATGAAACGTCATTATCGTGAATAATGATTTGGCGATATTTTTCGTATCTTCTACACGAATTAGTACCAATTTTTCATTAAATTTGCCTTTAAATACATAAATATTTTTTTAATTCAATTAAAGTTGGTTTTAAATAAGTATTTTTTTGAGGCAGGTTTTAAAAAAATTAATATGAATAAAAAAAGGGCGTGGTATCAGACAACTTTAAAATTATGAATTTGGTGACGTAGCCCTTGTATACTACCACATCACGTTGTTCATTGAATTTATCTGACATAGCGATATTAAATAATTCAACGTTAAAATCCGTGTAATAAATTTTTTTATCAAATAGAGCTTTAAGTTTGAAGTTATCACTGATTTTATCTTTAATATATATGAAAAACTGAATCTCTTACAGTAAAATTAAAAACAATGAATAACGCTTAACCAATCAGAAAATTCCATTTCGTTTTTCGCTCATCCCGCTTGAACGGTTCTTCTTAGAATGCTCTAAATTTGACAGTGACCTTCCTCGTGCTTCAAACAATCTGCATGCCAAGTTTCATCATTTTCTGCTGGATGGTTTAGGAGCCTGTAAAAGACATCCCCTCACCCCCCTCTCTCTCCATATATATATATATATATATATATATATATATATATATATATATATATATATATATATATATATATATATATATATATATGCATATGTGAAAATTGCGACACCCGGAAGGACTTACGCGAGTGAGCTGAAATTTTCTGAAAAAGCAAAGTAGAGCAGAGCATGATATGCAAATGATTAGAATTTCAGACCCTTAGCACAAGCGTATACTGAGCAGTGCCCTCTGATCGGCGGATGGATCCGAATAAATAGACGGCTGTAGCGTGGCGTGTATGGTTATCGGAGGTTATCTGCTAGTGGTAAACGTTTGCTCAGTCGTTGCTTATGCCTCTTCGACGAAAGAGAGCGAGATTTCAACAACTTACGGAGTTGGAACGGGGGAGAATCATCAGCCATTGTGAAGCTGAATTGTCTTATCGTGCAGTAGCCGCTCGTGTGCAGCATAACAGCAGCACAGTGATGCGTGTTTAGAATCAGTGGTCGGCCAACTTGGAAATCCGGGAGAGGATCCCGAAATGTCACGTCAGCTCGCCATGATGGACACCTGGTCCGCATGGCGCTGACGAACCGTACGGCTCCCTCTAGACAACTGGCAGCACAGTGGTTAATAGCTACAGGTGTTTCATTGTGTGCTTCATCAATTCGTAGACGTCTGCTGCAGCGTGGACTGCGCGCAAGGACTCCTTTATACATGATCCCCCTGACGCTAAACCATCGCCGCCTGCGGTTACAATGAGCCAATCAGCATAGGGACTGTCATGCTGATTGGCAACAAATTTTCTGACGAATCCCGATATAATTTGTGGTACCATGATGGCCGCATTTGTGTCAGACACTATGCCGGTGAACGCCACCTTCCGGAAAACATTATCGAATGCCACAGTGGACGAACACCAGGAGTTAAGGGCTGGGGTGTCATAGCATATCATGGACGATCTCAATTGCTACGAATTGTGGGTAATCTGAACAGCAACCGGTACATCAGTGAAGTTCTACAGCTCCAAGCTGATCCCTTCCTTCAAGCCTCGCCAGGAGCTGTGTTTCAACTGGACAATGCCCGTTCTCGCATTGCTAGGACTGTTCAATCCTTCCTTGCATCTCGACAGGTACAGCTTCTTAATTGGTCGGCGTATTTCCCGGATATGTCACCGATTGAACATGGGTGGTATTTCGTTGGTCAGAGTCCCGCTCGTGATCCTCGTCCAGTTGCTTCTACAGACGAACTTTGCGTACGCATACAATAAATATGGAATGCTCTTTTTCAGATATTCAAAATTTGCTTGACTCCATGCCAAGTCGTGTAGCAGCATTTATTGCGGCGCTTGGTGGCTATTCAAAATACTGATTTCGATCTTTCTTGTTATTATTTATTTGCTTTGAAAGTTTAATCATTTAACTGTACCACTACCACTCAACTTTGTATTAAATTTCATTCAATTATGACGATTCTTTCATGGTGTGTTGCATGCAATGTTCACAAACATGAGTTTATATATATATATATATATATATATATATATATATATATATATATATATATATATATATATATATATATATATATATATATATATATATATATATATATATATATATATATATATATATATATATATATATATATATATATATATATATATATATATATATATATATTAGGCTGCGGTAAATAAAATGAAGCAAAGAATTATTCGTCCCACCTTCTAATGAATTGATAATAAAATTGTTTGGATACATTTGTTCTTTTTTCACTCTGAAATCTGAAAATGACACTTATCTGGTTCTTCCACTAAGTTTTTCGATTAATACAGCTGATACAGTTTAAATTTTTTTTATTTAATATAATACGTTGTAATTTTCGTTGAGTTTACGTTATTGAAGTAAGCAAAGCTCGTTGTTCATAATTCTTATGATTGGAATGAAGATAAAATGTATTTAGCTTCTCCTGGCCAGATGTTTATTGTTCTCGGCAGATTCATGATACTTAAAAATTACGACTATTAAGTGATTTTCTCAAGTACATATCCTCTTCGACGGGCGGAAAAGCACTTAATTCTATAGTATAGGTATTAAAACTGATTGGTGCAGTTTTAAAAAATCTCCAAATATATCAATATAATATTTAATACCCATGTTATAAGTATATTTGGTACTTAATACATAAATCTTTAATATTTGAGTTTACTCATATTTGTCAGTGGCAGCCAACCGAAGGCCGAATTTTTTAAAAAATATATATATATATTAACTATTAGGGGGCCAATGCCCCTGTTCGCTGCAGCTCACCAACCCCCATGATTGATTCGCAATAATTATCTTTTCTACTAAAGTCAAAACTTTGCCCTTAACATATATATACTAAAATGAATTATGTTTGCTTACGCTTTTGCCTCTACTTCGCACATCCAAATAATTCAATCTATTAGTATTTAGATCTCTTAGTGAACAGAAGTGATTTTTCGAAGAAATCAATTTTTAAAATAACATTTATATTCTTATAACATTGTATTCTACAAACAAATTTGATGAGTTAAGAACCATAATTTAATATTTTCGCTAATAATAGCAGTACTGGAAAATAACTTTAAATTAGAGACACAAAAATAATGAAAGGAAAACAATTCGCGATCGCAACGAACTAAAGGGGACGTTGTTGTATGAGACGAATACCTGCGATTTCTATATGAACTGTCATTCAGTTACTCTAGAGACGTCTTTAATGAAGCATTGCAACATTCCTTCTTTATTGTGGTTTATTAAATTTAAAAATGAAAAATGTTTGATATTCTTTTTAATGCAAGCGAAGACAAAACGGTATCTCTTTTTTTAGAGAAGGAACATCCAAAACACATCGGAAAAATATTTGTACATAAACAGAAAAAAAAATATGTATATTCTTATAAGAGTTAAATCCTACTGCCCAAGAAATAGTTTTACTAAATTTAATGATATAACGTGAAAAGCCTATTTAAACTTTCCATAGTTTTAAGAATCATATTACTTCAAAAATTAAAATGAACAAAAAGTGTACATAAACCTTATAATTTTATAAAATTCAATTTTGTAAAAAATAGTTTTTTAACAACAATTTTTATCAAAAAATTTTAAGTTTCAATAAAAATCATTATTTAGAAACTAAAAAACGTAAAATGAAAAATGCTTACGAAACGAAAAAAAAAAAAAAAATAAAAAAAAAAAAAAACAATTCTTTTTTGACGCCATTTTTTAGTTCTACGAAAATGCGTCTTTGGGATTTGCCGAAAACAAAACCAAGATGCAACTTTGTTTTTTCAGAAGCAAAATATTTTACCGAAAAAACGAAAATATACCAATTCTCATAACATGAAACTTTATTATGGTAAACGTACGTTTTGGAAATGTAATTTCATTTGGACTCTTATTTATTAGAGTTTATATGGCGGCGAAAGAAAATGGAGATTGTTTTGAATCAATGTTAAACTCTATATCGGCCCATTTTCCACCGAAATTTCGATTAACTACTTTGATTTTAAATAAAGTGTTTTGAATTTTGAAAGTGTTTTGATTTTAAATAAAGTATTTTATTTTATGATTTGTCCCAAAAGTTTTAGGTGTAGATTGGCGGCACTTATAAACCGCCAAATCTGTAGTTGCGGTGGCGTTAATACGTAAGTACCGAAATTTTATTCCATGCTTTTCAGAATCATATTACTTCAAACATTAGAATATGCAAGAAGTATACATAAACACATAAAGTTATACCATTTAATTTTTCAAAATAATTATTTTAACTACAATTTTTATCAAAAAAATTATAAAGTAAAAGACGTAAAATAAAGAATTCTTAGGATAAAAAAACGACTTTAAAATTCCTCATATTGAAATAAAAAACTTCCATATTGTTTCTTTTTTTTTCTTATAGTTCGTAATCAGACGTAAAAAACCATTCTGTAAAGAACTATCATCAAATAAGAAAAAAAACATTTTTACAAGAAAATTTTTTATTATAAAAATCATAACACTTACCTGATTTATAAATCTGGAGAATTTCAAAATGAAATGTTCTTCGTTTCAAAATTTTATTTTCAAATAATATATACATAGATTATCTCTTCATTACTTTTAGAAAACATACCACACAGTAAAATTTTATAATTGTATGATCTCAATATGAATTTTAATATGTAGCTTTAAAACAGAATAGCTGAATTCAAGTTGAAATTATTCTTTAAAACTAAAAAACACTTACCAAGAAAACGAGAAATATTAATTTATAATCAGCCCAAATAATACTACTTCAGGTAATTCGGACGATTCTTTATTTTTGTTTTCCGAATTATGTGGATACAGAAATATATACTTTTCTAAAAAGAAGAATAATATTCTATAACTATTACAGTTCTGTACATTCTCATTTATTCATTGGCATGAAGAGAGCAATGCTGATTTCACTTTAATTTGTAATGAATTGAAGACAGAAGAAATGTATTTTACCGTAATACACACATCTGAGCAGTATGCAATACCCAAGTTATCAGTTGCAAGTTTGTTGATAATAGAAGTTAAAAATTGAGGAATTTTTCTTTAAATGTTTGGCGTGTTCTGTTTCCGAGAGATTTACCAATGTTCTGGAGAGTTTTTTCATGTTCTCCAGCCTTTTCCTTAGGGAAATATTGCTTCTTATATGCTGCTAAGAAAATGACGTCTGATCCTGTCAATGATTTTGATGGAACTAAATAAATTAATGTCTGATATTTTCAGGCTGCCGCTAGATGGCGTACTCGAGCGATGCGATCGCGAATACCTTTACGTCTTAATTTTATGCCGATTCCTCCCAATGTAATATTGAAATGAATGAGGAAACACTGGATTCTACCTCTCAATTTTAGGCCAATAGAAATGCACGGAAAACAATAGAAAACTGAGACACCATCATTACATACAAAATAAAATAAAAATCGCCACTCAGCTTTAGCTGATAAGTTAAGTCGTAACATTTCAGCAAACAGCATTATTAAAAACTATATATATATATGAGTTGCTACTCATTTCGCGTTACCCAGTAGGCACCTGTGACGGAGGCGAGCAACACTGCTGCGAACCCGTTCGTAGGGTGGGCCACGTTCACACAATCACAGAAAGGACATAGAACACAGAGAGAAAGAAACATCCATGCCCAGAGCGGGATTCGAACCCGCAGCTATTGGCTTCGCAGTCAGGCGTGCTAACCGCTCTTCCACCTAGCCGGCAAGAGTTAATTATAAATTCGTGAGTTTTCCCGTCTCGATTCTCTGGCGCCTCTCAACGACAAAGAGGATGATGCAACTTCTTTAATGTATTACACGATGACTGACGGCTTACGCAATCTGCCGAGATATTACACCATGTCGCTGAAACTATAGTCCCCCCCACATATATATATTTATATATATATAATGCGTTACTAATTGTAAGTCTTCTATGATTGGCTATTTGTTATTACGTTAACCCGTTGTAGAATTTTCATCAAAAATTCGTTATTTACCATAATTCCAGCAATACATTTTTCCGTCAGTGATACATTTGAATGCAGCGTCATCTGCGAATCGTGATATTTTAATGTTTTCTTAAATGAATTTCTCATTAATCTTTCCTTCATGAGCTTGGCTTTTTAGCACACAGCTTATTTTATTTTATTTCAAATATTACTCATTATCAGTATTAATTGAACATCAATGTCAAAAATAATATGCAGAATATTTACGGTTCCCCAAAACGATTTTCTCCTTATTTTTACTTCTTAGTACTAAAGTTATTTTTTTAAATTTCAATTAGTACATATTACCAACATTAATTAAGCCTCATTGTCGTCAATCATACTATGACGACTTATTACGATTCCTTTAGACAAAATAAATACCTTTAATCTTTTTCTTTCTAGTACATAGCTTATTTTTTTAAAATTCAATATGCATATATTACCTTAATTAATTAAACATCTTTGGCGTAATTAAGCCTTATTGGTTTCAAGTTTTTATGTTTCTCCTAAACGAAATAGTACTACTTTCCCACTAATTTTCACTTTTGAATAGATGAATTTTTTTTTCTATTGCATTACCGTTGATTTTAAATAAGTAATTTTTTAGAAACACGTTTAAAAGAATAAATATAAACAAAATACAATCGCGTAGCATCAGACTAAGGCTCATATACTATGAAAGCTGAACTATCCGCCATGTTGGAGCAGACAAGTTCATGGCAACCTGGAATTGGAGGTAGCTTATGAGAGGTAAATACTCATTTATTTATAAGTTATTAATCCAGTGAGCAGTTGTTTTGATTTTATTGTCAAAGTTAAAAATGATATTTGCGTTTTTAACTTACGGATTTTTTCAAAATCTCTTATTTTTACTTACATAAGTTTGATATTTTTTCACGGGCGCAATGCGTATTTCACCATAACTAATGCATGTGCATTAGAAAAGTGCATGCACAATTGATTGTAATCTTACCTAAGGGAGCTCGTGGAAGCTTACGTAAATTTGCGAAATCTCCCTATTCATCACATTAGATTTAGGTGAAATAATAGTTTAATGTTCTAACTTTGTACCAATACTGTAAAAATTCTGTTATCGCTACATTATTCTTTAGTTATTTATTTTAGTATATGAAACTTTTATCTGTTTACCTTAATTATGTCTTTTTTATGAAGAAGATGAAAATGTCTTAGCATTAATGTCCAGCATCGAAATAAAATACATCTGCCAACTTTTATTGTATATATATATATATATATATATATATATATATATATATATATATATATATATATATATATATATATATATATATATATATATGTATAACGTCGTTGCCGAGTGGAAGGATTAAAACAGGTCTTAGTCAGGGAAGGAGGGTGCAAAATTTATTTATTAAATGGAAAAATGTCTTCCTTTTAATTAAATGCATGCTTGAACCAAAATAGATTTAAGGACAGAATGTGAATTTTAAAAGTGTGAGAAAGCATTTCGATTAGATTAATAAAATAAAAGAAAAGGATATTCAGAAATAAACTAACATAAAAATATTAATTGAAGCTTTTTATGTTACATCCCCTTCGCCAAAAATGTTTAATTACAATGCAAAAATTTTAGAAATTATCCATTTGCAAAATCTTCCCTATGGCAGAAGTACAATTATAATAAAAAGAATCAAATTTGCAATTCTAACAAGATACAAAGTAATATGACATATAAAAAAAACACTTTTGTACTCATGTTAAAAATAATAACTTAAATTAAACTGTTCCAGGAATAAAAAAAAATTGTAGTAGCGCTACCAGCAAACTTAAAAGTTTGATTTTCATTTTTAATAGTTTTTGTGACTTCAGTTTTTTCAGTGTTTTAAGTCTTGTTTGAAGATCACAGCAAAGTTTTTTCACCATAAGAAGTATTCCTTATAATAACATAATTTAAGTTAACTTTTCAATCCTGATGGTAAAAATTTTTAAAATTCTTTTTAAAAAAGTGTAAGTTCAAATATAAAACATATAATACAAAAAACAGTTTTACAGAAAAAATTTCAATCTGAAATTACACTTCAGTGTTGTCTCTATATCACTTTATTTTTTATTTACCTTTCATATTTATCACTTTAATAGCAAAATATCCGATTTTTTTTTAATGTTCAAAATTTGCCTTCTGTACATTTTTTCTTTTTTCTTTTTCATTTTTCTTTTCTTTCTACTTTCTATATTTTTTATACTTTTATTTTCTTTCTTGGTATTTTTATTGCAATCATTAACCCGGATTTCAGGAAAAATGTGTATGGACAAATTGTTTTTTTAATCAGAAAAGGTGATCAGTCTTCTCAGATTTTGCATTACAACCTTTTTAACACAATCACGAATTGAAATCCAAAACAAAGCTTTCAAATTTAATATGGTATAAGGTAAATCAGTTTTTAAAATTTGACTGACTAAGCTATTTTTCTTATTTTCAATCTGAAGTGGAAGTTCGGTTAATTTGCAAATTAGCTTTATTTTTTTCTTTTATATCTTTCTTTCTTTTTGGCCATAAATTATTTTTTCAAAAATTTTAGTTCGGATATTTTTTAGAGTAATTTTTGTGCAGAGATCTTAATTGGTAATTTAATTAGCCACAATCGGGTGTTAGAAAGTTCAAGAATTTTCATTTCTATTTTTTTTGGTATACGTGTATTCGGTTACTATTACTTTTCAATTTGTGTTAGATCATTCTCCTATCTTTATGTTGGAATTAAAGCTCGAAAATAAAGAAATGATTTTATTACGAAAATTACTGAGGTAGAACAGAGCTTTAAACTAATTGGCAACGTTGGGCTCAAGCATTAATGTCTAATTGTTTTTCAATTCAAATTCTAAAAAAAGTATTTTATTCATTTTCCAAATTATTTGTATTAGTTTTAACATTTCTTGGTTTAATTTATGATTTTTGCCACACCGCAATTGCATTCATATATTAAATATCAATCATATCAATATCAAGACCAAAAATCAATATCAATAATTATTGTAGTTGCATTTGGAAGAAAAAAATTTTTTAAAATGTTTTAATTGCCTTTTTATCTTAACCCTAAACACTATAGTGAAACAAAAATATAAATTCTAGTAATCAATTAATCATAGTAACTGTAATACATAAAACAATAAATATGAAAATAATTTTTCCAAATATTTTTTATGCCACTCAAAACAATATATTCACTAAAATAAAATTTTCTCAAAAAAAAAAAAAAAAAAAAACATTTTTTAACTGATCAATGTATAAAAATTAATTGTTTCAATTAAAACATCAAGTATGAGAAAAAAAATTTAAAATCATAATTATTATCTATTATTTTAGTTTATTTACATGATTGCTTTTTTTTTTATCAAAAAAAATTAAAGAAATTGTTTTATGAGAATTGTAAAAAAAAACTACCACAAAGGATACGTGAAAAAATTCAAATTAGTCCAAGAAAATATTTTGAAAACCGCAACATCATAGATGAAAGTTTGTTGAAATTCCATGAACACAATTCTAAAAGTAAAGACGAGAGCTGCTAGGGGGAAAAAAAATTTCTTTGTTAAGAGGAATCATATTTCTCTTTAAATGAGGAGGGTGTGAATAAATCATTACGATGAAATCCAGAGTAGCACTGGGAGAGGCATAACTAAGCTTTCCGTAAGTCACTTATAAAGGAAAGGGATGGGATTTGAAATTGAAACTTTTTAACATCTATCAGGAGTCATCGAAGCTCAGCTTTCTAGTAGTATCCATCGCTTTCAGAACGTAGATATAACATGCAGCATAGACATATGGAAAATCGATGATCGTTGAGACAATAAGTTTGATGATCAAAGAATTTGTTTTGTTGAGGGAACTGGATGAATTACCATTAGAT
Source organism: Parasteatoda lunata (assembly GCA_949128135.1). NCBI lineage: Eukaryota > Metazoa > Arthropoda > Arachnida > Araneae > Theridiidae > Parasteatoda > Parasteatoda lunata. The sequence goes on along the minus strand of OX421979.1, from coordinate 90,625,070 downwards.
GAGGAAAAATGTCACCGATAAATTACCAACCGTCCATTTGAATGAATGATTTGAAGATATTCCATATTTTTGATGTACCCTCTTTCGATTGATTTATTTAATTTCAAATGAGATATTACATATCTTTAATGTACCGTACACCCTTCCCGACCGTTTAATCCTGGCGACTTATAACGTCGTTGCCGAGTGGAAGGATTAAAACAGGCCTTAGGGAGGGAAGAAGGGTACAAAATTTATATATTAGTTATTAGACAGAGCTGTCATGAAAGTGTACACGAAAAGTTGAGCTCCTCGATTATATGTTAGGGAAATTCTTGCAAAGTAAAATCCGTAAAATGTCTCTATTTATGGAAAAGAGGGAAATCTAAGAAATTACTTTTGGTTTATGAAATAGGTCGAGTGATTCCCACAAAGAATAAAGGGAAAAATGTCTTCCTTTTAATTAAATGCATGCTTGAGCCAAAAATAGATTTAAAGACAGGATGTGAATTTTAAAAGTGTGAGAAAGCATTTCGATTAGATTAATAAAATAAAAGAAAAGGATATTCAGAGAAGAACTAACATAAAAAGATTAATTGAAGCTTTTTTTGTTATATATATATATATATTATTCGCTTCAAATATATACAATAATATACGAAAGTATACAGTGAATAATATATAGTTTGTCTAAAGAAAGAACTACCCAAGTCTTGGACCCATGGCGATGACTATGGTAACGAGTTATAACTATTACAAGTAGGGGTGAGGGGTTTGGCTCAGGTCGGCGAGAAAAAGGGAATATTTTGTTTTGGTCTATTGTGTTAACCCTACAGTGGAGAGAAGTTACTCTCCCTGAAATGCTCTATTCTTTTTCTCATAGCAGCGGATGGCCTCAGATTTTGTGGCGGGGGGAGTTCCTACCGTTGACAAACTATGCATATTTTTCATATTTGTATATTTTCGAAAGGAATGAAAAATTCAATCAGGAAACCACTAAAAACTTATTGTATTATATAGGTAGGATTAGGTTATCACATAAACTTACTTAGTATTCGAAATAGCAAGTTGTAAGTAGTTTGTACTGATTAGTTCTGGTGAAATACTTAACTGCTCCAAACACTATTAAACACTATTATCTAAAATTAAAATTTCACCTGTAGAATTATCACACACATCCTAAAGAAGAATATGCAAATTACAGGAAACCACTAGATGACGCTGGTAGTACGTCACAATGACAAGAGTGTAAGAGAGGTGTATATAAGGAATGGTGGCAAAAAAGTAAAATTGTTCACAAGCGCTTTAAAAGACTTTCACTGCAATAACCGCATAGTTATGGCACAAAGGAAGCATTTGAATGATTACCGGTACGACAGTTTCAAGGCAGACCGTGTACAGACGCTTAGGGCACATTGGTCTATATGCTCGTAGGCCTGTCAGATGTGTTCCACTTACCGCAACTCACTGTCGCCTGCGATTAGCCTGGAGTAGTGAGCATGTATTGTGGACACAGCATCAGTGGTCTTGTGTGATGTTTTCCGACGAGTCCAGGTTTAGTTTGCAGTCTGATTCTCGCCGGACTTTCATATAGAGAGCGCCAGGTACCCGTTACCACCAAGACAACACCATTGAACGACACCGTTACGGTGGTGCAGGATGGCTCGTTTGGGGAGGAATTATTCTTGGTTCCAGAACTGACCTGCATGTTCAGAGTGTAACGATGACAGGCCACATCTATAGGGATGTCATTCTGGAACAACATATGCGTTTGTTTCGGGGTGCCATGGGTGCTGAATTTCTGTTTATGGACGACAACGCCCGTCCTCACCGTGAAAACATTGTAGACGAATGCCTTCAATCGGAGGATATCACCCGTATGGATTGGCCAGCATACTCACCGGACTTGAATCCAATAGAGCATGTGTGGGATATGCTTGGCCGACGAATTGCAGCCTGTCAACCCCCTCCCACCTGTCTACCGGACTTTCGGAGGGCATTGCTTGATGAGTGGTGTAATATTCCCCAAGATCAGATTCATAATTTGATACTCAGCATGCCTAGGCGTTGTACGGCCTGTATTGCATCGTCCAGGAGACATACTTCGTATTAACCATGATACTAACCATGTTATACTGTTTTTTGTAAATAGGTTCTTTTTTTAAATTTGTTCCAGGGAGTAAAAATCGCAATTTTTATTAATTATGTCAAACATATAGCACCTTTTTTGCTCTTTACCTTTTGTTTAAAACATAGACTTTACAAATGAGTTAAATTTGTTTGGCTTCTGTCTCTTTCTGTGCCTGAACTTCATTATCCTCAATTTATGGACATGAGTGTACATGCTATTCATAATTCAAATATTTAAATTTTTTTTTATTTTAAGTTTTATGTAGTGAGATAAAAACATTGCTTTCTTTTACTTCTAATCTCATTTATTTTCACATCCCAACAATATTTTCTTTTCCATAGATTTTTTTTTTGTTCTTAGAACTAAATAGAGTGCTTTTGATTTTGATTATATTCGGTTATTTTAATGGCATCTTCTCGAGAAATTTGTTTTATACATCCACGCCACTGATTCATAATTTATTCGCCCAGACTAGTAAACCCGGTTGGTTGCTTAAAGATGAATAACAAAATATAAATTCTGTCATATCCAATCAGAATTCTTTCTAAGGCTCATTAAATAGTTTTATTTGATACCGCAAGCAATAAAACATTTAATTTGCTGCATGCTATTGGATAAGGATTTGTAACGTCAAAAAGAGAAAACATGACGTTTGTCTATAGTCAAGAACAATGCTTCGCAGCTAAACTACAGTTGAGTACCCTTAAAATGAAGCTTCTAAACAGTCAATTTATATTTATAACGAAGCTCTTTATAGGAATTTATAACATAATATCCATCAATGATATTAGTTGTCTCTGAATAATGAATTTATAGTTGAGTATCACTACAATGAAGCTTCTATACGGTCAATTACTCCCTATAAGGAAGTTCTCTATAGGAATTTAATATTATTTAAAATCTTCTTCTTCAATCGTATCAGCTGTCTCTAAATAATGAATTTACAGTTGAGTATCACTACAATGAAGCTCGTATACGGTCAATTACTCCCTATAAGGCAGTTCTCTATAGGAATTTAATATTATTTAAAATCTTCTTCTTCAATCGTATCAGCTGTCTCTAAATAATGAATTTACAGTTGAGTATCACTACAATGAAGCTCGTATACGGTCAATTACTCCCTATAAGGAAGTTCTCTATAGGAATTTAATATTATTTAAAATCTTCTTCTTCAATCGTATCAGCTGTCTCTAAATAATGAATTTACAGTTGAGTATCACTACAATGAAGCTCGTATACGGTCAATTACTCCCTATAAGGAAGTTCTCTATAGGAATTTAATATTATTTAAAATCTTCTTCTTCAATCGTATCAGCTGTCTCTAAATAATGAATTTACAGTTGAGTATCACTACAATGAAGCTCGTATACGGTCAATTACTCCCTATAAGGAAGTTCTCTATAGGAATTTAATATTATTTAAAATCTTCTTCTTCAATCGTATCAGCTGTCTCTAAATAATGAATTTACAGTTGAGTATCACTACAATGAAGCTCGTATACGGTCAATTACTCCCTATAAGGAAGTTCTCTATAGGAATTTAATATTATTTAAAATCTTCTTCTTCAATCGTATCAGCTGTCTCTAAATAATGAATTTACAGTTGAGTATCACTACAATGAAGCTCGTATACGGTCAATTACTCCCTATAAGGAAGTTCTCTATAGGAATTTAATATTATTTAAAATCTTCTTCTTCAATCGTATCAGCTGTCTCTAAATAATGAATTTACAGTTGAGTATCACTACAATGAAGCTCGTATACGGTCAATTACTCCCTATAAGGAAGTTCTCTATAGGAATTTAATATTATTTAAAATCTTCTTCTTCAATCGTATCAGCTGTCTCTAAATAATGAATTTACAGTTGAGTATCACTACAATGAAGCTCGTATACGGTCAATTACTCCCTATAAGGAAGTTCTCTATAGGAATTTAATATTATTTAAAATCTTCTTCTTCAATCGTATCAGCTGTCTCTAAATAATGAATTTACAGTTGAGTATCACTACAATGAAGCTCGTATACGGTCAATTACTCCCTATAAGGAAGTTCTCTATAGGAATTTAATATTATTTAAAATCTTCTTCTTCAATCGTATCAGCTGTCTCTAAATAATGAATTTACAGTTGAGTATCACTACAATGAAGCTCGTATACGGTCAATTACTCCCTATAAGGAAGTTCTCTATAGGAATTTAATATTATTTAAAATCTTCTTCTTCAATCGTATCAGCTGTCTCTAAATAATGAATTTACAGTTGAGTATCACTACAATGAAGCTCGTATACGGTCAATTACTCCCTATAAGGAAGTTCTCTATAGGAATTTAATATTATTTAATATAGTTTCGGATTAGTCAAGTGATTTAAAATGAATCGCAATCGAAAGTTGAGGACAGAATATTTTCTTAAAGTGGATAGATAGTTTTAAATTTTAAAGAAACAATATGTAAGATACTTTAAATGATTTATGCATGAAAGTTAAGTTTTTTTGTTCTTTCTTTCTTTTTTACACCATTTCCATTATTTTTCGATGAGGTGTATCTCTAAACTTGATAACTATTTTCTTAAATAATATATAGGGATTGAAAAACAAATTTAAAAACATTTTCATTTAACAAAAAAATAATTATTATTATAGTAATTACTATAGCTTCGTTAAAAATATATGTCTGTGATGAAACTTTAACAAGTGTACCTGTGCATTTCAGTCATTTTTGATTCATTCATTCATTCGTTCATTCATTTCTTCATTCACCGTCATTCAACGGTTAATTTCAGATTTTGACTGTAAGATTTGTTCTTATATTCTATGCAGATTATTTAAATGAGAATGACACCTTATGTTTTATCTTAGGAATTATTGGCGCCCGCCCACATTTCTTTACAAAACATAAAAAGATTTTGGTCTAAAATAGTTTCTCATTGTTGTCAGCGCATTCCTCTTAGCCATAAAAATCACAAGGCATGGTTCTTTAAGGGGATGCATGCAAGTGACGTAGTGTGGGTATCTCGATCCTGATTGGTTATTGAAACGCGACTTTTGTTTAGCAACTGTATTTTCAATTCTGTTTCGAGCAAGCAGCGAGTAAGCTAAACCCGTCAAGTATCAATTTTTTGAGGTGAAACATTTTATATTCTTTCACATTTCTTTCTAAATTCTTTTACAAATATTTCAATTTCTTCACTATATATTTCTTACTTAACACAATGACAGGAACGAAGCCACGCAGAACATAAACAAACTAATTTGTGCTCGAAGTTGCCAGGTACATAAACAAACATACATCACGGTAACAATTAAATGCGTATACTAATATGCGTATATTAAATGCGTATAAATAAATCTAAGTTAAATAAAACACGTAGATGAAAACAATTATATTTCAACAAATTCCATCTGCTATACGGAGCTGTATTTAACTAACTTCCCGTTAATTGACGTTCTAACTTATGTGGAAAATCTTAGCTTAACTTTTACTACGCCATTTTGCTTATAAACGATCAGCTGACACTGACGTCATAGATCACATGCGTGGGTATTGTGATCTTCTTCTTGAAGTGCAAGTACGCAATTAACGAAAACAAACCAGATTTCTTTTGTTTTTCTCGGCATAAAATTTAAAAAAAGTTATAAAAGTAATTTTTTGACTGTAAAATTATTTGTTTATTCTTTTTTAACGAATTAACTAATTTAATGCACATTTATATTAATACATAGTTCTCATCCTTTCTGAGTATTATTTTCTGCTATTATTACATTTTTGTTCTAACCACTACTCCAAATCAAAGGCTTGAAACAAAATGATATGTTCCTTACTTTACACGAATCTATCTTATTACGCAACAATGATAAACATACTTAAACAGTAAATAAATTATGTTTTATTATTGTAAAACTGTATCTAGACAAAATATGCAATTTGATATGAACATATGCAATTTGTTATCTACATTGCTATTGCAACACTGATGTTAAGATATTGATAGTTTGTTTAATATCAAATCTAATAAAGAAAGTTTTTTTTTTTTTTAAAAATTAACAACTAACTGCTTTTAACAATATTAAAATATGTCTCTAGAAAAGAATAATAACCAAAAGCTAATGTATTCGAAGAAGAACAAGAAAAAAGATGAAATTTGAAAGCAAAATTATAAGACGTTATCAAGTATTAACTTTTTGTATTTTTAGAGATTATCTCTTTGTCGAAAATCATTTAATTTGGCAAAATCCTTTTTTTTTTGTTAACCAAAAATTAAATAAAAATTTTTAAAAAATCTGTAGATCAATTGTAACGGTGCGAAAAAAAATTTACATTTTATCCTAAAAAATTCTGTAGCAAATTCTATGAATCCATGCCTATAATAATCAATTAAATCCCTCGAGTTGATCAATTCATGAATAAATACATCACAATGCAGGAATAAATACGTCACAATACAGGAATAAATATGTCATAATACATTGATAAATACGTCATAATACAGGGATAAATACGTTACAATATGGAAATAAAGACGTAACAAAAGGTCTCAAAAATAGAAACCACACACCAAAAAAAAGTAAGTCAAAATTATCAGGATATGATAAAATTTACAATCTAAATGCGAGCAAAAAAAAAAAAAAAAAAACTCAATAGCTTTTAATAACCATTTTGGCAATAATTTTGATAAAATTAACAATGACAGATGGTTTAACAATCTGTGATAAAAATTCGTAAATGAGGTAAAATTTGGTAATTATATCAAGATACGTAAAAACATAATATAAAAACCATTTTCAGTTTTGTATTTTTTTTTACTAAATGTATGGCTATCATAACAATAATTTTGAAAACTTGAATTTCCGATAAACTATTACCATATAAGAGGATTAAACTACCAATAGAATAGTTTAAAAACAATATATTTTTGTTTAACTAACCAGGATTATAGTTTTTTTTCCTGTAATGTCAATACTGCACAGTACGGTAATTTTACCAGATTTTTTTTTTTTTTAACAATGCAGGTCCGCTTATTCTGTTAGAGAAATAAAAGATATCTTTTTTCAATAAAAAACATTTCAATTAGAACTGTAATGCATGATATCAACAGATATAATTTACCATTATTCAAACTATTATCAAACTAATATATAACCTTTGAAATTTACGTTATCTCTTCTATTTAGCTGAGTCAAGGCATCATTTACATTGCAGAAAACTTGAGCATTATAATAGAAAAGATTTCTGATTTGAAGATTAAACTTCAAAATATTTCAAAAAGTGATTTCAAACTGAAATACAAGTATTAAGTATTTATTTTTATTTCAAAATTGAAAAAAAATTTGAAGAAAAAAAACTTTATTATAATTATCTTAATTTTAGTTTTTTTTTCTTGCATTTTATTCGTCTGTATTTCGAAACAGAAAAGGAAAGGAAATTTGTTTCGATGAATTCAACTATTGCAAACATAGCTGAACGTTAGCAATCATAAAACTATCGTAAAAAAAGACACAATAACTATCATAAACTATCGTTAACTATCACAAAAAAAGATACTTTAAATTTGACGAAAAATTTTTTTAGCGTAATCAGAGATCATTCAAGTTAAAATATATTTTTGTGTAAGCAACGAAAACTTAAGAAGGAAAATATTTTAAATTGTAAAAAAAACTGAAACGGTAAAAAAAAAAAGGAATTCTGATGTAAAGTTTAAACTTCAAAATATTTCAAGAAGTGATTTGTTAGTGTAATACTAATGTAGATAAGTATAGTGTTAGTGTAAAATAATGTAGATAAACTAGCAGTTGCTTGCGTAAAATAAGAAGCTCATCATAAAATTCGCTATTTCAATCAGTTAATTAGGATTTTTTTAAGTAGATTGCGCTTTCGTTCTTGGTGCCATGCATACAAACAAGGCATTTATTTTTACAATATTCAAATTGTGTTTAAAAAAAAGGTAGTTCAAATTTAAAACCTTTTTTTAAATCTTTTTAATGCTGACTTCTATCATTCAAGTTCTATTTTCTCCGGAAGAAAGTAAAAATTTCAACAGAAATAACCATCGAGTTTCTAATGTTTTAAAAAGCTTGTAAAATGCTATAGCTTAACATTCTGAAGTAATTAGATAGCTACAATAATTCATGTTTTTTTTTTTCCATATATCTAGACATTCATTGAATTCAATAGGTTTCACGGAGAAATTACTTATTGCAAAATTACCGATCTGTGTGCTAATGATATTTTTAAAAAAAAAAAAAAGAAGAAGAAAACATATAATTCTGTTTATAAATAGCGAGATTGACAGAATTCAAAGCATTTATTTGGTAACTTTTCAGTTAAGATGGTAGCGATTTAAATGAAATTCTGATTCTTAAAATTAAAGCGCTTATTACCCCACTTTCAGCAAAAAATACAAAAATAAAAAGTAAATTTAACCGAATAAATGATTTGTGTGCCATTCGTTTCTAATTTATTATGATAAAAAATACCAAATGTTATAATAGATAAAAATACCAAATTTTATAACAGAAAATAAAACCATATTTTATTGTTCATTTTACCTAAACCACTACCAAATCTTTTCGGTAAAGCGTTTGAAGTTCCCGTAACTGGCATCCCAATTTTAAAACTGTCAGATTCTCCTTTTTTACATTGAACTTTTTATCTCATTTTTCCTTGTGGACTATAAAATTAGTTAATATTAAATTAATTTTATAATAATATCAGTATTGTACAAGCAAATTAAAAATTTCTCTTAAGAAATGATTCATGATTAATATTTCTTTATATCCTGTATGTATTTAGAAGCAAAAAGGATTGAAAGTTATTTTCAGGAATGATTACTTTTCCGTACAGATAACTGTTAAAACATATAAAGAAGTCACCGAATACGCTAGTAATGTTAGCAAAATATTGTTTTTTTTTAAATGAAGAGTGTTTAAATTTTTTCTCGAATGATTGTGGAATGTTGATTTAGTTTTTCAATTGTTATTGCCGTAAAAATTTAAGAAATTTGATTTTCGAAAATTTCATTTTTTTTTCATACCATATTTTATTAAAAATTAATATAAATTATTTAAATTAAAAATATGAAACTAATAGAAATGCTAGTATTTAGTTTCGTAATTAACTATTGAAGCTTATGAAAGACATAAATAATTAGCATTTTTTCTCAGCTAATATAAATAGGATTAGCCTTCTGCAAATTGAGACAATGTGATGTAGACTATGAAAAATTCTAACTCTGTTTTTCAAAGATTGTATCTCAAAATCCCATAACAGAAAAGTCACGTCTTGTGAGAAGCAAATGCAAATAGGATGCTTGTGAATTATTCATAAAACAAAAAATCAATCGATATCTGATTGGTTGTGTAACCGCCATCATGTTCATGAATATATATTATAGTTGGAGGTGTCAGTCTTATATATATATATATATGGGTGATTCTTTTTAAACATAACAATTCAGACCAAAACTTTTCTTCAAATTTAAAGTCTTCAAAATAATGTAAAATTTGTTTTTGTATACTTCTTTAGTTATATTTATAATATCTTACAGACAGCAGTGTAGTTTATTGACATTTACTCGAGAACAAAAAATAAAATAGAAATTCACCAAATCTTGAATGCCAGGAAAATGACATATTAGCTTAGAAGTTTAAAAAACAGTCATTTTAAGTTAATAGTAAGTAACTCAACTTAAGCCTTTATGTTACATGGACCATCAATTTCTTTGATTAATTCTTTTTATCCACCGTAGAAAGAATCAAATTTTTTTTTGTTGCTGATATGTAAAGATTAAAGTTGTGTGTAATAATCAATCATTAAATAAATAAATAACTTTGATTATAACATCGAACCATATTACAATCATACATAAACTTGGTATTAGAATAATATTTGCTACAGTATTAGCAGTTAAAAAAAGTTTTGGTAACACTTCAATGGAATTCATAAGCCAGGAAAAAGACAGCCAGGATAATGACAAAGTCGCCATTTTATAACATATAACTTTACTTTAATTTCGTATTTTGGCCTAAGACGTTTACATTCTGCAGAAAACAACAGGATTTCTTAAAATAACTCAGATAAATCTATGTAGTTTATGTTATTAATGATTTGAAGAAGCCAGGAAAATAACAACACAGAAACCTACTCATCTTGAAAAATTTTTTGAAATAGATTTTGAACCAGAAAATTGGCTCTTTATTCATGCAACAAGACATATTCATATAGGAGGGTATCTAATCAATCTATTAACATAAGATATTGATTGCTGGCTCTATCTATTTTGGTTATTAACCACTAAATAAAAGTATCCAGGAAAATGACAGATTTTCTTGGGACGAACAAATTATTGACAGAAAAAATTATTTTAAACGAAGTTTTAGTGAATAATATCCTCTGCGTATATTCTAGAAATGCTTTCATAGGTTAAGATAAAAAAATTAGATTTTGAAAAATTTATGGGAAGTTTTGAATTGTAAATATTGGAATTATTGTTTGGGGCATGACAGGAAAATGACATTTTGATATTCAATTAAATTTTTGAAGTATACAAAACAGTGAATGCTAATGCAAGTAATTTTAAAATGCTAACAGCAATGCTATTTATTAATTTTTTTAAAAAAAAGTTCTTTTAGTATTATAGTATTAGATCTTGGAGCAAGGGACAGTGAATTGTCATATTTCGTGAGAATCACCCATACACACACACACATATATATATATATATATATATATATATATATATATATATATATATATATATATATATATATATATATATATACAAGTTACGTTAGAGTTGAAGTTTCAATAACTTCTGCCTAAATTAATTACACTCACCAAACTTCATTTTATTTTATTTCATAAACAGCCGACAGAATTTTCAGTTTACGACAACCAATGTTGAACTCAGTATCTTTGTAATTTTGAACCCAATCCAGAAGACAAGGGAACTCCTGGATCAAGTATTGGGAGTAATTTTGTCTTCGTGGAGAACTTCCTGATGAAATTCACCCGCATTTGCGTTACAGGGAGAGGAAAACCACCAATGGTTAGCTTAACGGCAAGGGAACTCTAACCCATAATCCGTTTACCACTGAATATATATATTTATATGTCAGCACTGTGGTCTATGTGATTCGGGTGCGGGATTCGTACCCGGTTCACCTCATCGGAATAGGAACGCTCTATTCCCTGAGCCACTACGGCGCAACAAAACTTCATTAGCAATTCTTAATAATAGCCGTTTATTGTACTTAATGTGTATAATTTTAAGTATTTACCATGATTAATATTAATTATTAACAGTTATTATAAGTAATAGAAAGATTTATTACTTTAACCATGATTTAACCTTATGCGCCACATCAGTTAGGCGGTCTACTCCTTACTGTATGCTATTCGTTAGTACAAATGTTTGAGTTTTTCCAGAGATGTCGGGGCTTGAACCTACTCCATCGCAATACGAGATCTTAATATTTCAGAAACCTATATTTTAGTTTCTTTTAAATATTTAAAGGATTTGTGAATTACCAGGTTTGTTTATTAGAGGTTGTACCAGACACGCACAAGATCTGCTTTCTAGCGATTATGTAACTTGGAAGTCATCAGTTAAACGAATAGATGCCAACAACAAGCTAGTACTACTTAACTTTTAGATTTTAAGTTGTAATGAATCTTACAAATTTCTTTTTAATTCTGGATTTTATAACTTTAATATAATATGATTTTGAGTGCCACTAAATACAAATAGATCAATCTTGTGTGTAAGAGCAAGTTATAGAAACGAAAAGGTTGTTGTTGTTGTAGTTCATTTGTTTCGCACTAGAGCTGCACAATGGGCTTTTGGCGACGGTTTGGAAACATCACTGAGGATGATACGAAGACATGACATTAGAATTTTGATCACAATGCAGAGGGAATGGCACCCCCGCTTCGGTAGTCCGACGACCTGCACGCAAAGTCAAGCCCTTTACGGTAGAACAGTTTAATGAGGACCAATATCGCACAAACTTGGTCTCTACGCACACTGATCCAAGTGGTCATCCACCCGCACACTGACCGCAGACAGTGATGCTTGACTTTGGTGATCTGCTGGGAACCGTGTTTTAACCATCAGTCTACTGGGGAACAGAAGCGAAAAGGAGTGGAAGCCATAGCGATTTGGAAAAGTTAATTTCATCTACAATTTGCTACCCCCTGGAAAAGTCCTGAAGTGGACTGATTGTAAAGACTCGGTTACCAGTAGAACACTGAAGTCAAGCATAACTGGCTACGGCCATTTAACGGGTGGGTGACTAGTTAAGGACCAAGCCTACCTAGAGACCGAGGGTGCGCAGTACCGGTCCCCATGAAACTGTTCTACCGTAAAGTTCTCAAATTCACGCAAGTCGTTGAGACATCGAAGCGGAAGAGCTGTCCCCTCTGCTGAGGATCACATTTGCGATAGCATGTCGATCATCCTTAGGGTGATGGCATGCGGATTATCTTTAGGGATTTTTTCAGACCGTCGCCAACAAAATCATCATTTCGTCTGTAGCAGATTCGTGTGCTTTATACAAAAGAATGGCTTATCCAGTAGAAAAACAGATTGCACAAATAACAGCTAGAATAACTTCAGAGTGACGGCGACATTCGAACCCACTACCTCAGAGACCAGTGGTTGGGCGAGGCATCACAAGCCACGGAGGCGTCAGTTACAAGTACCCTTTTACTTTTTCCATGCTCGCACCAACCACAGTGCTGACGTAAAATATCCTCAATGGTAGACGAATGAATAAAATTCGTCTACCGTTGAGGATATTTTACCCTTACCCCGTCAGGCTAAATGGGGTAGATTTTCGTGGTTTCCAACACCATGTAACGCAAATGCCGGTTAGCTTCTTCAACTAGTCCTCCACCAAGGCAATTTCTCCCCATACGTAATCCAGGAGTTCCCTTGTCTTCTGTATTGGGTTGAAAATTACAAAGCTACTGAGTTAAACATTGGAGTAGCCGTGAACTCAAAATTGGGTGGGTTGTTCAACAACGGTTATGAAATCAATTAAAAATTTACTATATGGATCCCCTAATGGTTGGGCTAACTGAAATAGGCTTACTTTACATCTAACGCAAATGCGTTAGATCAAACAGTCTTCCAGAAAGGCTAGTTTTGAATCAATGCTTGAATATGAAGTTCGCTTGTCTTCCAGTTTGGGCTCACAATTGCAAGGCTACGGAGTGTAACACTGGTAGATTTAACGAAGTTAATAAAATCTTTTGCTACGTAATGTAGGGCAGGAGAAAAATTAACATTTCTATTTTGGAAGCCCGAACTGAGTTCGTTTTTACTTCAGGATACTTAATTCACTATTTTCCTAATAGATGGTATTAGTGGTCAAAGTGTTTCACTAATTTCGACTTCAGTAGAGGGAGGGAAATGTGGATGGGGGTTTTTGGATATACCATACTGTAAAAGATTTGAAAAATTTATGTATTGAAAAAAAATAATGTTTTGTTTTTATGTTATACTATACTAGTAATATTATATTTAGCTTCAAAATTTTGCTTTATTTGCTCTAATTGAATAAGATGTGTGCAATCCATTAAATTTTTACGTGTATGTAAAAATTATAAATACAGTAGTAAATGCTTTTAATATTTATTTAAAAAAAAAAATCTAACTTTTATAACAATATAAAGAACAACATAAAACAGTAAAAAAAATTCCATATCTGGTCCATTTTTCTGAAATATATGTCACTGTTAAGGTTTTTTTTTATTGTATATTTTTTTATTCATTGTATATTTATTGTTACGTTTTTTTGCAAATTATTAATAACTGATAAAAAAAAAGTATAGTCAAATCTATCAGAATAAGTTAAAATTCTACGTGTTTCTGGCTCTATGAGAACAGCAAAAGGAACGGAAATTTTTAGTGAAGTGCTTTGATAAAGAATTTTGTTAAAATTAATAATACAATATGGTTTCATTACCTCAGTGTAGGTAGCGAATGTGGTGAAATCTGATTATTTTATCATAACACTTTAGAGTCGACATAATAACCATTGGTTCGATTAAATTTATATTTCAATTTTATATTTTTACTTAAGCTTGTCTTTCGAAGGCTCCATAGTAATATAAAATGATGCTTTTTTGCTAGTTTTGTGCTATTTCTATGACTGTCATGAGTATACAACTGTTAGTCATGACTATTAAGTCCAGTTTCGCTTATCTAATACCAGCGCTGTCTACACTTATTTTGAGAATGGCGCAGAACCTCAATTCGGAGTTTTGTGAAAATGAAAAGCGTTTGTGGTCTAATTTTTAATGTATAAAAACTTACTCCAATGCTACATTACCTGGGCTCATTAAAATTTGCAAAAACCGAGAATAAGGAAGTGATTATGATAATTATCATACAGGTGGAAAAATTTCTCCAAATTCGTAATTTTTAAAAAAGTATATATTTAAGTATTAAAATATTTAAATTATTTGTCTATTCTAAAGCCCAGATAATTCTCCACTGCAAGATTATGCATATAATCTCATTGTTTCAAGAGTCAGATACTTAAAGAATGGCTCTTTTATTTTTCTTGGCGACAGAGCTTTGAAAAATAGTGTTATTGTATGGTATTTGGAACTATAATAATAGGAAGTAGAATTTCCGATAAACCGTTTCCATGAGCGAAAAAATTTAATTATAAAAAGTATAATATATTTTATTTTCAGTATTTTTTTTTTCTTTCAAAAATATTCTTACCATACAAGTACGGTAATTTTATCAGAGGTTTTTTTCTTCGTGAAATATTATTTTTAAGTTCTTTTGTCCTTACACATTGCAGGTAATTTAGAAGAGCAACATGCAGTCGATGTACGAGCCACTGTAAAATATGTGAAATTTTCACAGTACGAGGATATTATCGAGTGATCCAACGAAGACTTTAAAACTTAAATACGTAAGTTTTATTCTTTTTATTTACATACGTTTTATTCATTACATACGTTTCATGAAAAACTTATGTAGTTGTTTGAAGACTTTATGCCATTTTGAAATTTTATGTAATCTTTTATACACATTAATGAGACATTTTAGGATTTTTACAAATCGCCATTTTCGGTTCTACAGAGTTTTTAAAATGATTGAAAAAGTGCATATTTTAGAAACCACACTTCTACTAACATGTTTATTATGAGTCATGGTCATCGAGGGTGTGAATGAATTATTATCACCCAGAAACGTGACTTAATGAATCTTATTTTAGACTGGTTTAAGCTTTATTATTATAGTTTAAATTTTCATTTTTATAAATTATTTCTTATGCTTAAAGTTGCGGCAGATTTAATTACTTTATTATTATTATTTTGCGGTGCAGAGATCCGGGGCTCTATTCACAGACACAGCAAAGTCTTTCGTCCCTTCAGTGGGTCAATAAAATTAGCACTAAACATGCTTGGAGGATATAAAACAGCGGTTTCCATGTTCAACTTAAAAAAAAAAAAAAAATTGAAACATCCACTTCTGCACCCCAGACCCGAATGTCAAGAATGCTGAGATGGGAAGAGAAGGCCTTGGCCCTCCATGGGCTGTCACTCCACTGAGTTTAGTTTTTATTGTTATTATTTTACAGAATTGATTGCAGTCCGTTTTGCATAATAATAATTTGTTGTAGTTGTCATTTATTTACGTCGCAATTGAGCTGCACAATGGGCTATTGGCTATGTCAATCCTGAGGACGATCCGAAGACACGCCATCACAATTTTGATCCTTTTGCAGAGAGGATGGCACCCCGCTTTGGTAGTCCGCGCGATGTCAAGCACTTTATGTAGAATATACTTTTATGAGTAACTTTTATTTTACACCCGATAACTATTTTAAATAATAGTTTAACTGATTATAAATTTGAATTAAAATGTATTTCTCCTATAATTAAATGAAGTAATTATTAAATTTAAAAACAGAATGGATGACTCAATACGGAATATATTTAAAATTGTGCATAAATTGTTATTAAGGCGGAACTCTTTAAAAAGAAAAGAGTTCTTTGAAAGAAAAGAGCCCATTGTCAGAAACTTCCCATTGTCTTCGGGCTATCCGTAAGAAATTTCATCTCTGTGTAACGCAAATGCCCGATAGTTAAATCAGAAAGTCCGCAATGAAGGTTAGTTTGTCTCAAATCTTGTTAAAGAGCTACGGAGGCTCGTGAGATTCATCGTCCACCTACCTATGAGGTACACCGGGTTTGAATCACAGTGATGGCCGGTGGATACGAATTCTGCACCTGGTTCGCAATCACCGGAGTGATGACGTAAAATACCATCAGTGATAGACGGATCATAGTATTGAGTCCCCTTGTCATTGAGCAGACAATGGGAAGTTTTCGTAGTTTTCCTCTCCCTGTAACGCAAACGCGGGATAATTTCATCAAAAAATCTTTACGGAGAACAATTTCTCCCAATACTGGATCCAGGAGTTCCCTTGTCATCTGGATTAGGTTCAGAATCACAAGGCTACTGAGTTAAACATAGTCGTGAAAATCCAAAATTGGGTCGGCTGTTCTACGACGGTTAGAAATTCTTGGTCCATTAATTCCCTTGTCTTCTAGGTTTGGTTCAAAATTACAATGCTACTGAGTTCCGCGTTGAGAGTCGTAAACTCAAAATTCGGTCTTCTGTTGAATGCCAGTTAAAATAAAGTAAAATGCCGGATGAAAACGCAAGTATTTCCAGACTACAACAAAAGCAAGAACTTATTACTATCAACAACGTTTTACATTGGAGCCGTGATGACTCAGGAGATAGAGTGCTCGCATTTCAATGAGGTGAACCGGGCTCGAATCCCTGAGACAGATACGAATTCCGCAAGTGGCTCGCACCATCCACAGGGTTGACGTAAAATATCCTCAGTGATCATGGGTTGGAATCCCCTTACCATCAGGCTCACCGTGGAAGGTTTTCCTCTCCATGTAACGCAAGTTAGTTTCATCAATAATTCCACGACGAAGGCAAACTTCTCCCAATACTTGATCTAAGAGTTCTGATTTTGGGTTTAAAATTACAAGACTACGGAGTTGATCATTAGCAGTCGTAAACACAAAATTGTGTCAGCTGTTGAACGACGGTTCATGAGCAGTGGATACATGTTTCTCCCAGTCTTTCTGCAATATCGCGGAAAGAAAATTTACCTTCTCGCAGCCCACGACAGCTTTCAAAGTCAGTGAGCTGTTCAGAATGGTTTCTTAACTAAAGCAGACAAAATTTAACGAAAAATAACGCAAAAACCTTTACGAACTGAAGAACAATTATTTAATGCAAACCTGATTTGCATGTTCACAGTGGTGCTATACTAGCGCCAAACTTATGCGCCAAACACGAAATTCGAAATGATTCACCTTTCATTTATAAACAGTTTTAGTTTATAACCAAGCCTACCAAATTCAGTTTATCTAGCACAACTCAGTTCTGGTGTTGGGATTTTTTTTTCGGTCTTTATGTGCTTGGATATATATTTGTATATAGCTATAAAACTTGGTAGATATCTTTTCATTCTTGGTATTTGTCTGCAAAAATAAGAAGACATTCATTTTTAAACTTAACAATTACAACAATTTTTACAATTAAGAAAAACACACACTTTAAAAATGTCACAATTATTAAACTTTTAAAGTTACAATTGGAAAAAAATTAAGCAGTTTTGAGGAATGATATGTTTAGATTGAATGAATGAAGAAATATTCATCAAACTAGTAAAGAGAAATACATTTTTTTTTCAAACAAAGTCACAGGTTAAATTAACAGAAATGATGTACAATTTTCTTAACATATTATTTACAGACAATCATTTACATATTAACAGTTTCTTATGATTCAAGTTATCTTAATAAAACCATGTTTTAAAAACCATGTAAAACCTGGTTTTTTCTAGTGTCACTTACAAATACCTCGAAAAAAAATTTTTTATTTTATTTTGTGAAAGTTCAAAAAAATAAATATTTATGAAGTAGAGAATTAAGTTAAAATGAATTGACAATCAGAAATAAAGCTAGTTAATGCTCACCAACTGACTGAATTTAAAAGAACATATAAATGGTACAGAAATTAAGAGAAATTTTATGTAAAATAGCAAAATTTAAGTAACATTATAACTATCAAAAAGGTGACAAGTAGTTAAAAAAGTTTTTTTAAGGTTTTATTATTTTAATTACATTAAATGTGTATTAGAAATTGCGAGTTTCCGTTTTTTGATAATTTGGTATCTTAATAATATTAAATTATTACATGTAATTTACTTTTTATTTCTTCCGACCTTTTCTCTCAATTTGCTCTTCACATCTGGAAAAAATATAAAATAAACAAAAATTATTTATCACATAAATTTTAGTTATAACAATTGCATTTATATTTGCTTAGGCAATATGTTTTCATACATCAGTGTAGTTTGAAACGAATAATTTGTTATTATGGTAACAAACCCGGATATAAACTGTAAAGAAAAAAAACAACTCAGTAGATCTTTAACTAGTGTTTGGTGCAAAGTTTCTCATAATCCCAAAGTTTAATCAAGTGAAAGATTATTTCATTTTAGTTCCACCATAAATTGTGAAGTATGATAAAGAAATATTTCCATCGGGCTACTGACTGCACCAAAATTTGGTAAAGGACGTAAACCTTGACGGTAAATGTAAACTGAACGATACTTGTTTACGACGCCATGTTTTCCTTACTCGTCTCCTTTCCAGTCTCGGTGTATGCATGTTGACTAATGCATGTGGTAGCAAGTTTCTACTGATTTAAATAAGTAAATGTTTTAATTTCATTAACTAAAATTCATTTCTTTTATGTTGCCTTTTTAAATTTGGTTGATGGTATAAAATGGTTAGAGGTATGTTATAAAATAACCTACTTACGGTAAATAGTTTTGTTACAGTAAATTGCAACATTGATCTGCATTTGAATGCTTTAAAAACACCTGAAAATAGTGTAACTTTATTCTGCTTTCATAAAAGAAAGAATGAAAATAGGTATTTTGTTTCTTCAAAACACCTACTTTTGGTGTGATCTTCTACTGATATTTGGAGCTAGCGAAAATACCAAAATATGGTAGAATTGAGCTCCATTTTATGTAGCCAGTAATTGAATACCAATTTTTGTGCAACGTGGCTCAGAAATTTTAACAGTGTAACGCAAAACACTACGAAAACAACAAGTAGAAATTTTTTTTTAAATTACTGTACTGTTTGGTAATGATATGCGGTGTTTAAATGTACGGTGATAATGTAATGTAACCGTATATTCAAATGTACGGTTAAAATGTTCGGTGTTTAAACCATTAATTTGATAACTGCTTTTTTTCCCATTCATACGTTTCGTTCAGTTTACTGAAAATTTTGGTTTACAAATTGTAGCTCAAGATCTTTCTCAGGGCCAGCAATTTACAACAGTAAAATTACATTTAAGCTGGAAAGTAATATTTTTTATTTATTTGTTTTTAACCCTGTGTTAAATTATTTAAAAGAAAAGAACAAGAGATGGTAGTGTGTCTACCACTACAAAAATACAATTCCAATTCATTAGTATATAACACATGTTTACTCAATTCTATGTTGGGGCACATTTTCATAGATGAAGGTTGACATTGTCGATAACCACTATCTCCACATTGGTGACCCCGACATGATGTGAACACGCCTACCTTGACAGAAACTCCCACTTATATTTGAACACACCTACCTTGTATACACTCAACTGTTAATGGCAACACAAGAGCCTGTAGTTTGTCTACCACTATAAAAATACAATTTTAATTCACTAGTATATAAGACATGCTAACTCGATTCTGTCATGAGGTACCTTTTTGAAGAATGAACGTGGTAAATTTAAGGGCATAGTAGTATAGAGTGTTGGCATAGTAGTCAATAACTTCTCTCTTCACAAGATCATTAAATTTACTTGAATTCGTCGACTTATGTTTTTATTCCATTGGGTGGCACCATCTAGAATAATTAAGAGTCGTAATAATTACAAAGCTAAAAGGTAAATTTAATCTCAAAAATGATTTTTACTCCATGTTCTAAGGTGTCCGGGTTCGAATCCCTGATACGTCTGGTCGATACAAATTTCGCACCCGGCTCGCACCAACCACAATATTGACGTAAAATATCATCAGTTTTAGACAGATCATGGGTTAGAGTCCCCTTGCCCTCAAGCTAATCGTGGAAGGTTTTCGTGGTTTTTAACTCAATGTAACGCAAATGCGGATTAGCTCCATCAATAATTCCTCCACGAAGCCAAACTTCTCCCAATACTTAAACCAGGAGTTCCCTTGTTATCTGGTTTGGGTTTAAAATCACAAGGCTTCGAAGTTGAAGATTAGTTGTCGTTAACACGAAATTGAGTCGACTGTTCAACGACGGTTCATGCTCAGTGGATACATATTTCTCCCAATCTTTCAGCAATATCGCGAATCCACCTTCTCGCAGCCCAATCACAGGACAGCGTTCAAAGCTGTTGAGAATGGTTTCTTCGTCTTCTTAAAAACATTTTTTCTTATTTTATTTATTAATTATTTTATTTATAATTTTTTAATTAATTAGGATAAATCTATATTTAAATTAAAATACACCAAGAAATACGCACTTACAATTTTATAAATCTCTTTAACAGTAATTTTTTTTTAACTAACTGAGGAGTTATATACAGAAAATTACTGTTAAATAATATTGTTACTTTTACTATTAAATAATAAACAACTAATTACTGTTAATAATTAATTTAATTATTGTTAAATAATAAATAGCTATTAGAAATAAAAAAAACACTTTCATGGAAGATGAAGGAATCTGTAATGTAATCAGGGCATATTGTGAAATCGTGGCAAAATATCTCATATATAACAACTTCCTGTAATAAGTTAAGATTATTGTACAGTGCAAAACAAGTATACCCTGATAAATTTTGTTTTAGTGATCAGATCTTCATGTTTTAGGACTCAATCTTATTGGTTTAAAAGGATGACCTCAAATATACTTCTTAATTAGTTCAAGACATATTGTAAGTTACGAAATCAACCACAAAAACGTACTTTGTCAAAAAAAAAAAAAAAAAAAAAAAAAAAAGCATACCTTTTTTTCTGTCGGATTCAGATTACTAAACCGCTGTTAGAAATTTCTCGGAAAAACGGTTAAATAACAATTTGTTGAATGGTTATTTTACCACATTTCATCAAAACAGTCAAATAACCATAAATAAAATGGTAATCAAATTATGTTTGAGAAAAACTGTTTCACCTAATACGGTTAATAACCTAATACGCACCAATTAGAAACACCTAATGAAGCTACTTAGTTCTTTGCAACTGCGTACATATCAGAGCCGAGCGGGCTTATCTGCCAATCTCATGACCAGCAGAACTGGAGTTCGAGTCCTAGTGTTGACACCACATTATTTCCTCCATTCCTTCCAACAAATGAAGAATTTCCAGTGTCCGACACTCTCCAATGCCCATTACCTTACGAAAGGCCGAGTTCCTACGTCTAGTTAAACAAAAACAAAATTTTAACGTTTTTGAAAATTGCTAGTTGTAAATGGTTAAGAAACCGTATAATTTTGTATTCATGGTTTCATAACCATACTTTTGTTAATGGTTTCAAAACCATAAAAGAAAAAAATGTTCTTAACCGTAAACTTCACTGTTAATCGGATAGAGAGACAGCTGCCAAATATTTTACCTTAATTTTAGAATGAAAAATTTAACAGTGTGGAAAATATGGTTCCAATTATCTGATCAATAGAACTGTCCTAAGTTCAGATACCTTAACGTTAATGTTACTTTTTGCGTACTTCGCCATATCTCAACAAAGTTCTAAGCAAATTGAAGAATTTCCGCACACAATTATTAAATTCGTTTATTCAAGAATCCCATAGAAAAAAATAACTTTTAGTAAATATTTATTATTTCTTACTATTTTATTTAATAATAGACTAAAAAATTTTGAATTGTAAAATATATATTTTTTGCATCGTTTTATAAAGAATAATTTTACAAGGAAAATACAAAATTTGAGTTAAGTCAGTCAATTAGATCCTGAAAAAACGAATTTTAAAAAGTCTTATTTTTAAAATTTGAATTCTATTCGACCTATTTGAATTCCATTCTAACTATTTAAATTCTGTTCTGAATTCGATTCTATTCTAACTATTCAACCGATATCAATTATAAACGATTGCGTATGCATTATTATTGATACATTAAAAGAATTCAATTAAATATCATTATTATCAGGCCGTAAAAAAATTAAAATAATAATAATTAATCTTTCAAATAATCCCTCTATTTGTCTTTCAAGAACTCGCAAGAAAGAATTTAATAAAATAAAATTGCTTACTATTTCTCTTTTGATGAAAACTTGGCAGAAAATATTTGTAAAAATTAAAATATTAGACAAAAAATTAAAAATAAATAAATCACGGAATATAAAAAGTATTTTTAACTGGATAATTAATGATAAGTAATTACATAATTACATTAAATACAATTGCCTATTCTTATAAAAATTTATCAGAATTAAAAAAAAAAAAAAAAAAAACTTCTTACTTAAAAAACTTGTGTAATAATAATAAATAATTACTAGGCGTCAAATAAACTCCCTAGTTATTAAACCATAACAAAAAGTAAACTCTCCGACGTTGATTTTAAAGAAATTACTTTAATAAAATTTCATAACTATCTCTTTTCATGAAAGTTTCATAAACAGAAATCAATCAAAAAGGTAACGAAATTAAACACAAAATTACAAAAACACTACTTGCGGGAATAAACAATGCAATATGGAATTATAAACAATAAAAATTATTGAATAAGTTAAAATTAAATTAGTTAAAAGAAAAGACAGTATCACGCATTTTAAGGAAATTATTTAAACGGAATTCATACCCTTTCTCTTTTCCTTAAAACTCAATAGAAAATGGTCGAAGAAAGTAAAAAGATCAAATTGGAGAAGAAAAAAATATCTACATAATTAATTAAAAAGAAAAATCAATTTGCAGCTACATTATCAATGATAAATGAGGAGTAAATTAATGAAATTTAATATCATATTTATCAAGCGGTTATTAAACGTTAAAGAAGCAAACAGGAACAGTGATCTCTAAAAACTCTTTTAGAGCAACTATTTAAATAAATCTAAATACCTTATCCTTTCCCATGAAATTTAACAGTAAAAAATCCAGGTTAAGAAATAAAAGTCAAAAATAAAAACTAAAAAGAAAAATAATAACTATTTACGGATTTAAATTAGGTGATTTAAATCCGTATTACTCATCAATAATTTCAAAATTCTGTGAATTATGTCTGTTTATATATATATATATAAAAAAAAAACTATTAACAGAAAAAGTAATCTTTATAAAACTCATTTGAAAGAAATTATATAAATAAAATTGGTAAGATTACATATAACAATAAATAAAATTTTAATTACAGGACAAAGCAGCTGTCGCTGCGAGGACAACGCGTTTGCTTCCCAAGTTCGAATTCCAGTGGTGATATAAATTCTGGCACCCGGCTCGCACCAGCCACAGCGCTGATGTAAAATACCCTGAGTTGTAAGCAGAACCACAGGTTAGAAATGCCTTGCGTAGGATTAATCATGGGAGGTTTTCGTGGTTTTCCTCTTCATGTATCGCAAATGGGGGTTTGCTCCATCAAAAAATCATTAACATAGACCAGTTTGGCCGAATGCTTGATCCAGGAGATCCTTGTCTTCTGGGAGGGGTTCAAAATTACAAGGCTATGGAGTTGAACATTATCAGTCATAAACTCAGCCATTGGGTCGTCTGCTCAACGCTGACCTCTTATAAAATACAGCATCATCTATACAAACATTTAAAACATAATTAATACAATATAATGATAATTTTTTCTACATTTTATCAGGCTATCGCACAGGAATTTATTGAAAATTTAAATTTATTTACTTAATTGTTTACCATAAATAAACAGTTATTTCAAATCCAAATAAAACGGTGCAATCGTTTAGTTAAATTATAGTATTAAAAACAAAATTGGAAGCAAACGTTTTATTTAAAAAATAATAATAATAATAAATAAAAATTCAATATAAAGAAAATATAATCGAACTATATATTTTTCTTTTCCTAAATCAGACTCTACTACATGATTTTATAGATTCATTCTGATCATGTTGCCTTAATTATATCAGTTGGTCAAATTTTAATAAAAGGTAAATATTCATTTTTTAATAACCAATCTAATTTGATTTAAGTGACGATTCAAAATGAATGAAATTAACGTTTATAATTTATTGATACAAATTTCGGTTTAAAAATTTTATTTAAAAAAAAAAAAAAAAAAAAACTAAATGAAAATCTAATATAACTAGGGGAGTTAGTCGGTCATCAACCCCGATGATTGTTTCGCAATAATTGTTGTTTCCTGGCAGAAAATATTTTTTCTACTAAAGTTAAAATTATTCACTCAACATATATGTACTAAGAGGAATTCTTGTGCTTCCTTTTCCCACATCCAAATATTATTATTATCTATTAGTATTATAAATCTATTGGTGAATAGAAGTACTTTTTCTAAGTGATCATTTTTTTAAATATGTTGTTATAACAATATATAACATTATATTGTTAAAAAAAATTGACGAGTTCACAATCGTAATTTAATATTTTCGCTTACTAAAGCGGCGGATATATTAGGGGGGCAGGAAAGTAATGTCGTTTCGGTGCATTCGATATTTGTTATCAAGATTTTAATTTTAATCAATAATGTACTCACTCTCGTTAGCAACAACCTTTCAATGCCGGATCGAAAATGAATCGAGAAAAAAAATGAATTGGTTTTTAAGACTAACAAGTTTTTAATGGGCCGAAACGACATTACTTTCCGGTTCCCGTAATATTAAATACTATTTTTGCTTGCATTTTATTGCGCATGAAGCCGATTGTTAAGTTCTAACTCATTTAACAGATCTCTTTCATTGTAATTTATAACATAATCTTTCATTGTAATATATATATATATAATTTGATCAAAAATAATAATTGTAAACCGCTTAATAAGATAAGGCCACTTTTCTAAAAAACTTTATTTTAAAAACTAGTGTAGAATTACAAAATAATAATAATAAAAGAAACAACAATTCTCTTAGTTTTGGACTCCTGAATCAAAAGCGTTATAATAGCAGTAGAGGAAAATAACTTTATATTAGGGATACAATAATAATAATCGAAAAACAATTTGCGATCGCAACGAACTAAAGGAGGCGTTGAGACGAATACCTGCGATTTCTATATCAACAGTCATTCAGTTACTTTAGAGACGTCTTTAATGTAGCATTGCAACGTTCCTTCTTTATTGTGGCTTATTAAATTTAAAAAAGAAAAATGTTTGATATTCTTTCGTATGCAAGCGAAAACAAAATGGTATCTCGTTTTTTTTTTTAGAGAAGGAACATCCAAAACCCATCGGAAAAATATTTGTACATAAACAGAAAAAAAAAAAATTTATATTCTTATAAGAGTTAAAACCTACTGCCCGAGAAATAGTTTTGCTAAATTTAATGATATAACGTGAAAAGCCTATTTAAACTTTCCATAGTTTTAAGAATCATATTACTTCAAAAATTAAAATGAACAAAAAGTGTACATAAGCCTCATAATTTTATAAAATTCAATTTTGTAAAAAAAGTTTTTTAACAACAATTTTTATCAAAAAATTTTCAGTTTCAATAAAAATCATTATTAAGAAACTGAAAAACGTAAAATAAAACATAAAAAACGTTTGATTAAACACAATTTGATTTTAAATAGAGTTCATCAATTTTCTTATCTACAATGTGCAAAGAATGCAAGATTTTTACATTTCGAACCAGATTTTGAATCATTTTAACAAAGCATCTTCTACGTTTTCTCTTTCAGCTCCACGCAGTTTTTTCGATGAAACCATGTTTTTGTCGTATGCCGCAAGAATTGCACCTCGATTTTTCCAAATGTTTGAAACTGTAGATTTTGACAAGGAAAATTCCTTATACAGTGCTGATTGATTGGTTCCATTTTCAATACGCCTTACAATTTTAACTTTGTCCTGTATTGAAAACGCTTTTCTCTTTAGAGAATTTGCCATTTTCACTGCTTTTGAAATAAAAATCTTGTCTCAAATAGATAATGTAAGAATATGAAGAGAGCAGCTGTAGAATGAATTAAATTGTTCCCCTTCTTGATTGTCAAGGGGTGATTTGTAAAGAATATGGTTTGAACAGATAAGTAAATTCCAAAAATTCAGCAGGTGGCCAAGTTAACTAGTTGTAGAGCAAGCTTGGGGAAAAGAGACAAAGCGAGGCTTGTCAGGGAGGGGGGAGTATAAGATAAATGATCTGTCTGACATTTATGACAGTATAGTTAATAGTAAAAAGCATAAAGGAGTGAAATATGAGACATTTTATAGGAATGCATTCATTTTCAGTCCCAACACCTACAAGTTTAAAGATGGAGGACTGAAAAAGATATTTAAAGAAATGAAATTTGAGTCCACTATAACCGAGTTTCCAAGTTCTAAGCTGTTTACTATAAGCGTTAAAAATAACATTATTTAAATAGGAATACGGACGGGACCGCTAAAAAAGTTCACTACATCCGAGTGTTCACTATATCCCAGGTTCACTATAGCGGGACTGTTCGACTGTATTAAGCTTATTTTTGACCATTTCTGATACGTCTTAATTTGGATATGATGTAGGGATATTTATCCCAGATAATGAATAAAATCGCTTACGAAAAATTGATTTATTACGTAAATATTAAATATAATACTGGCCACATTCAAAAATATAAAAAAAAGTAAATCCCTTCAAGGGATCAAAAAAATCATTCTCTTAAAATCGAGAATTTCTGTTAAGATAGATATTCAACGGTTTGGACTGAGAAATCTCCAAAGGCATCCCAGTCCAATCGCCAATAATTAGAAATCGAAAGTAATTGAATTATTCCAGACGTACAATTAGGAACATGGGAAGAGATCCATGGTTGACGATTTATCGAAAGATAACATAGCCAAAAATAAAGCCAAACCCCCATGAATAATATTAAATTTGAAAATAATTTGGCGAAAGAGAATCGTCAAAAAGACTGTAAGAATAAGTATAACCATGCAACTGAAAAAATTTTGTGGTAGGAATAAAGAGTTATAAATAGATTTTGATGTTCGATTTAGACGCGGCAGTGAATTAATGAGTTTTTCATTTGTTTCGAAATAAAAAGTTAACCATTGCGTTGATTGTTAGGAAAGGAATAAAATATTTTATTTTCGCTTTTTATAAAATGTAATAAAAATTAAATAATTGACTTACTTTATTTAAAACTAGATTAAGAATGATTAAAAAGAAATTAGTTTAAGAAAATAAAAAAAATATTTAAAAGCTAGGAAATATGTAATGCCTATTGTGGCATCACAACCATCATTAGATTTTTATATACGGTAAGAATCTCAAGAACTTACTATCAAAGTGTGTGTGTGTGTTTTCCCAACACTGTAATGCGTGTGATTTTATTCATTCATCAAACATTGAAGTATCAATTTGATCACGTTCAATAAATCGTACCAGCTGTTTCAGTTCCTAGTATAAAAAAAAATAAGAATCGATATTATTATTTCGATAACCGATCATTTATCTGAGTTAAGTGACTCAAAGAAAATGAAATTCAACTTCTTACTTTATTGTTGCAACAGCTGCTGTCTTATTGAAATTCAGATTAAAGCCTGATGAAGCACGATTCAAAATCATAGTGTGTCTAATATGCGACATGTTTAACACATAATTATATACTACTGAATTCTCATTGATAAATAAATACAGCTGAATAAATACAAAACTTCTGCAAAATGAATTATTTTTGTGGTTGAGCATGTCTTTTTTATTCTTCTTTTTCTTGTGATTTATGATGATATATTTTAAAAGAAAATTGATTCTTTTTATCCGTCTCGGTTTTGTATTTTTTTTTTTTTTTTTTTTTTTTTTTTTTTTACACGTCTAAAATAAAAATTTGGTGGCTTCATAGGTACAGGGCAAAAAATTAGGATGCTTTGCTACTGTCTAGTGGCCTGCTGTAGCTTTTTGAAAGATAGTTACTTTTTTTAAAAAAAGGGGGCACGGTTCGATAATTGAAAATTTTAACCAATTAAAAAAAAAACTGATATTAGTAATTTTACAGCATATCTTTTTAATAATTTCTTAAAATAGGGAAAATATTTCAAAATTCATTGCTAAATTGAGGAAAACTTTTAAGAAACAATTTTTAAGAAACTAATTACAGAATATTTTAAAATAGTCAAAATAATTTCATAGTTATTTTATTTTATTTTAGAACCGTCTTCGAACAGCTAAAACAATTTCGAGTTTACGACTACCAATGCTCAACTCCGTAGCTTCGTAATTTTGAACCCAACCCAGAAGACAAGAAAACTCCAGGATCATATATTGGGAGAAATTTTGCTTTCATTTAGAACTTTTTTGATGGAAATAATCAGCATTTGCGTTACATTGAGTGGAAAAGCACGATAATCTCCCACGTTTAGCCTGACAGCAAGGGATCTCTAAACCATGGTCCTTTTACCACTGAGGATATTTTACGTAAGCACTGTGATCGGTGCGAGCCGGGCGCGGAATTCGTATCAACCAGCCATTGTTGGGATTCGAACCAGGATCACCTCATTGGAAGGAAAACGCTCTATCCCCTGAGTCTCTTCCATATTTATACAAAATAAATAAATGAATAATAAATAATGATAAAAACTCATGCAAGGCAGTTTTGGCGAAATAATTTGCTGTCTGAGAACACTGGAAGACAGTTTTTTGTCGCGCCTTCCCCCGCTGAGAACATTAATTTCGTCAAATAAAGACCTATTTTGATATTTTTCTTTAAATATTTTTTTAATTGGTTTTCTATCATTGGAATTGAAGGTGGCAATGATCAATTCGGAACATTTGCAAATTATCATAAATTATGGTGACAGAAATTTGGCAGTACATGCTTTACTATTATGGTTTACAGATTATTAATTCTCATTATTTTTTACGCTACGCTATTTTACTCTTTCAAGACAAAATAACAATTTCATTTTACATTACAGTGCGTATAGTCTATATAGCTTTGAATTCAATAATAATTAATTTATAATAACAAAATAAAGTTTACCTACGTGCTTGTATGTAGAGGTCATTTCTATAACTTCAGAACCATTTGTGTCAAGGTCTTGAAAATTGGACAATGCCCTCAAGGTTCTTAAAATCTGTTCAAAAATTTAAATTAATGAATTAGTTTGTTTGGGAAGAACTTTAGAAAAATAAATTTTTCTTATGGAGTTTAACTTTAAACATTGCTATATATTAAACTTGAAATAATTCCGTTTTTTTTTCCCAAATATTTTTTATAAAAGGAGTGGTATGTTTGCTCTATTTAATAAAAAATGTAGTTTATTGTAAATTCTTTAATAATTAATTATTTTCTATTAATTAACTAAAGTCAGCCGAAGATCAAAGTAAAGAGTGTGAATTTTAATAAAACCACATACTTATTTTGTTTAGGGTTAAGCTTTTAAAACGCATTTCTATAAAACTAAATTAATTTAAAATAAATGAATGTTATATACAAAAGAGCAACCCTAATGGAAAGACTTGCTTGATTGAAGTTATGTTTCAGAAATTTTAACAGCATCAAAAATTGTAACGCGATTAACAACATCATTTTTCAAACAGATTGATTTGTGATGTGATGATTGAGAAGAGTTATTTTTGATGATCTAAACGTTCTACGTTAAATCTAATAACGTAAAGTCACCAAAAAACTAATTTAAAAAAAAGCGAGATGCATTAGTTTTTGAAATCCTAGCTGATTGAAGAATAGTTTAGTCAGAAAAATATATTAATATTCTCAGAAAGTATTTTCTATACTTTTTCTAACTAATTTAAGCTATAAGCTTTGGATTCTATATGTTTCGTATTAAATATTTTTCGAACTTTACATGTTTGCGTCGCAATTTTGCAAGTTTCGGAAGACACTGCCGAACAGACTAAATATCTATAATCATATTATAGATGATAATTGCATAAAATGATTAAAATCATGATTGAAATCTCCCTTATTCATCCTTTAACTGTTGAGTTTAGTCGAGAGGAAAAAAGAAGCCCTTAATTAATGTGTTTATAATAATAATGTAAATTCACTAAAATGTCCTGTAGAACCTTTTAGCATTAATAAGCAATATAAACTTTATAAGTAACAAAAATTATTCATTTCCACACGAAAATTTCTCATCAAGAAATTAAATATATCAAACAAATTGTATAAGTTTAGAGCCAATCAATTTTTGTGTTATGGCATGAAAATTTTTACGTTATTTTAAAGTAGGCAATTATAAATTACCAAATAAAATGCTTGAACGAAATCAGTTGAATTAATTCTGTGTTATTCAATTTTCTGAGTTATTTAATGTTCTGCGTTATTCAATTTTCTGAGTCATTAATTTGATTTCTCGAAAACTATTCGGATGATTTCGCTCACATTATGTTTTTTGTTATTATAAATTGCATGCTTAATAATGCAAAATAATGCACAAATTTGTACTGTACACCAGGGAAAAAAAAATAACACTGAATATTTTTTGATCGGATTTTCCCGTTTTATCTAAATATTCGATTTCTTTAAAAATTCGATTTCTGAAGAACTATTCAACCGATTTCACCCAAATTCTGTATGTTGCTATGTAAAATTACATACTTTAAAATGTAACTTTACTTGCATACCTTAAAATTTAAAATTTTTCAAATATTATTTAATAAAATAATAAATATTTACTAAAATTTATTTTTTGCATTGATTTATCTTTAAAAAAAAACGAATTTTATTATTGTGTGTAAAATTTTTTCAATTCGCTTAAAAAAGTTCTCGAGATATGGCGAAATACACAAAAAGTAAAATTAACATTAATGGGTTCAAACTTTGGATCGCTCTCCTGACCAAACTGTCACTACCATATTTCCGAGATTGCGGTTGCCCCCTATATTTTGGGCGTCAGAAACCCGAACCCGTCGAAAAAAGGAATATTTATTCAGCAAAAGTACGTTTCCCTGTCTGATTTACTCGTAACTTAATTAATTTGCATATTTGAAATTGCCCTCTCGAAAAATTAAAATTGAATCCTAGAACGTCTGATGATTAGATCAAAAGTAATATTTAAAATATTTTTTCGCACTGAACATAGAATTTAAAAGAAATTCGTTTTCGAGAACTTCAATAGCATTTTCTAAAAACAAAGTTACTTTATACTCACCAAACTTCTTCAATTTTCATTCTATTCTACAAAACATTTTAAAGTTTGCACACGGCTTAAAAATTTAAAGAAGAAATTGTACACTGAAATAAATACCAAATTTTTTAATTCAATCTAATGACATACCTGCAGGTGATGTAGTGTGGGTATATCGATTCTGATTGGTTGCTGAAACATGACATTTGTTTACGTTAGCAACTGTTCTTTCGATTCTATTTCGAGTAAGCCAAACCCTTCAAGTATCAATTCTCGTAAGTAACCGATTCTATATTCTTTAACTAAGATTTTAATTCTTTCACTATATATTTCTTACTCAATACAAAGACAGACGCAAAGCCATATAGAACATAAACAAGCTAATTATGCATGGAAGCGAATATTAAATCTAAGTTAAATAAAAGCGTAGGCGAGAAATAATTATATTTTAACAAAGTGCAAGTACCCAATTATCAAATTTTCAGGCACGAACGTACAATCTTAATGATTCGAGATATTGACTTTAAATATGCTAATCCATTGGTTGAGATTTTTTTTTTTTTTTTTTTTTTTTTTTTTTTTTTGTTTAGCTTAACAAGGAGTTTAGCCAGAATCTGGAAAATACGGCCCCAATAGCTTAGTCTGGAGAGAGGTCACAAGTTGGATACCTTCAATGTTAATTTTAATTTTGCGTATTCATTGAATTGTTTAAGCAAATCAATTTTGGCACACATATATAAAACTCGTTATTACAAATTCATTCCAACGAAAAAAATACTTTTTAATCATTAATAAATATATCCTAACTATATTATATGCGAATTGTCGAAAAAGTTTTCAATTGTACGTTTAATGTTTACCTCATTTTAAAGTGGTCACTTCACGTTTTTTTACCAAATATTATTAAATTCAATTTTAATGTCAAACTCTAACGATTCTAACAATTTTAGTGTTTATTATAGTTGCATTATAATTATTTTTATGCTCGTTCAAAAATTCTTTTATGAAGTTGGTTAACATAGCTGTTTGTTGCTTTTGGTGATTCTTTTAAACTCAAAAGGGACATTTTCTCTAAAACTACAGCTCCAATAAACATGAATTTTGGTATACACGTAATCTTTAATATTATTTATGTAAATTTAAAAAGAATTCTTACAGAAAAATTTTTATTAAAAAAAAATTGAAATTCCTTTTTCAAGTTTTTTCAAACACCTTATAATACAAATATTTTCTAAAAAGCTTCGCATCAATATTAATTAATCCAATTTATACTAAAAAGACCTCGTAAACTAATGAAATATGTATACTTAATACCATGAAAAAATTTTAAACGTGTTCATAACTAAAATTTTTTTTTTAATTATTTCTTATAAATCCCGTATATTAACATTATAGATTCTACTGCTAGAAATGATGCCATCAAACAATGTTATCATAGTCACAATGTAAATTCAAAATTTTAATAAAATTGGCTTAAAATTTCTAGAAAATTAAAAATAATTCGACCGATACTATGGAAATTTTACGTTTTTGACAATTAGAGTTAGAAATTGAGTAAACAATTACATGCTTCAAAATGGGGGTATAAACTGTGTTTATTAATAAATAGGGACTTTGATTGCTTTAATAGGTTTTGATTATTTAAATGATAAACTTTTGAGGAAAACTCTTAAACCATACAATAAATAGTAATAACTATAAGTCATTTAATAATTTCATTTTCATTAAATAAAAAATTGATCATTTATTTAATAATTTAAGAAAACTATGACAATAAAAAAAAAATAAAAAAAAAGGCAGATTAATGCGGTAAATGAAAATAAAGAAACTTTTTTTTTTTTAAATCCAAAATACGATTATAATAAAAATACATACCATAGTTATTCAGTTTTTCTACAATTTCCACAAAAGCAAAAAATGGAAGAGAACAATAAGAAGATTTTTTTTACAAAAATAAATCTATCTACAAAAGAAGAGGGTAGAAAAGCGAATGTTGTTTCCTTCAAGACATCTCCGAAACTGACTGCAATTGAAAAAAAATGGCATTTGTGATTAATGAATTATTTATGAGCTAAGTTCTAAAAACGAGTTTCATTCGCTGAACGATTCAACCACTGTTACCAGCTTCCACCGGCGAATGGACATGATTGGATAAAAGGCAATTCAACTTCCTCTGTGTAAAGGAATCGTTAATCTAGAGGTAGATTTCGTGAAGAATGAAAAAATGGAAACCAATTATCTTTCTTCGCCTGTAATAATACTGAACATCTATAACTTAGCTTTTGTTAAGTGGGTAGAGGACCCTAAAAAAATCACCTATATTTTTAAAAGATTATTTATATCTAATACAGAAATAGTTGAGTTAAGGTACGTATCGGTTATAAGGTCATGACAACTCGCGTCATTGCCTAGAAGAGCAATGACGCGAGTTTGTACTTTCTATTACTGCTATCATTTGAGATAACGGATCGAAGTATTGTCAGTACATTCTTATTTATTATTGATGTGATGCTTGCATATTTACTCAAAATTTTGTCTAAATTACGATCACGTCAAATTGACGTTTATCCGCAGATACCACAAAGAGAATTTCAATATTTCAATGCTTTTGAAGAAAATATACTTTAATATATATTTACCTCGATCAATGGATAAATGCCATTACAAGAGATAAAATAAAAATGCAAACGGGTTTTGTAATTTTTCTTATGAAATTCGAAATGCGTCAAAATGACGCGTCCCGTAAACCGTGTTAAATTTTTTAAATTTTTTTGGCAGAAAATTTTGCTATGTCATTATAAATTATACCTGAAAAATCCCTTACTCTCCTCTGTACAATTCTCTTTATTCTGAAGGGAAATGGAAGTAACTTAAGGGGATATTTAATATCTTCTAAACAAGCAAATAAGACATTGTTTCTGATATATTTTTTAAGCTGAATTGAATGAAACCAATTAAGAGATGATCAGTCTAATAGTTTAGAAGTTTTATTGTTTTTATATACAAAGAGTACAAATTAGTATTTGTACCAATTTAAGCATCTGACATTGCTTTTTGTTTACGGCAAAGGCACCGCAACTGCCAGTAGGGTGCTGTATAATTTCCAGCAAAGTTTTGAGCAAATTTACAATGAAATTGTTGTTTTGAACATTACAGTAGACTACTGTGAACCGTGATGGGTCAGGGGATAGAGCGTTCGCCTTACAATGAGATGACCGGGTTCGAATCCCAGCAATGGTTGGTCGATACGAATTCCGCATCCGGCTTGCACCTACCACAGTGCTGACGTAACATATCCTCAGTGGTAGACAGATCATGGGTTCGAGTCCCCTTGTCATCCGGCTAACCGTGGGAGGTTTTCGTGATTTTTCTCTCCATGTAACGCAATAGCGGGTAGTTCCTGCAGTAGTAGACTGCATTATGTAGGGGAGAGTGGGGTCAATTGTAACATTTTTTACTTAACGATTTTTAACTAACAGAAAATCCAATATATTATTAGTATTAATTGACAGACGAGTTAAGTAGACTATCCTCTACTAGAAAAAAAAAAAACCTTATTTTAAATGTTATTATATTAGTTATTAACAATTTTTGACAGTAGTGCACTGGTTACAATTGTCCCCACTCACGGGGTCAATTGTAACAGTTCATAAATTCAACTAAAGCATAGTTAATAACACACATTAGCATAGTTGTGATATATTTTTTTATTTATCAAAATAGTAGTGATATTTTAGGAGTGAAAATAATAATGAGCAGAGACCTAAAGGGTTAAACTTTTAACTTTAAGGGGTTAAAAATTTTAATTTATGCTGTAAAAGGTGACAAATAAAATAATGCACATGCAACATAATATAAATGATATAGGAAACTATTGGTGATTCTTAAAGAGTTAAGTAATGGTTTGTAAACATAAGATTATTTATTTTCAGCTGTTACATTCGTCCCCAAGACTACATTTCAGCTTCATTTGTTAAAAACAATGCTAGTTAATTAACAAAACTTATCTTTTTTTTTTTTTGAAATGTTAATTAAGGTGTCCACTTACATATTCGGTTAATAATTTTTATTTGTTTAAACAAAATTACTTTGTTACAATATAATATTTTAATACCAAAAAAAAGTACTTACGTAGCGTGAAAATATCTTTTGTGATGTAACTCTTTCAAAAGTACATAAAAATGGTTGCCAGCAGGGGTGTACATGTAGATTTATTAAATACACCTTGTGCGCCATCTAGGAACCAAATCTAGAACCCGACACTCGATATCTTTGCTCTGTTACAATCGTACCCTGTTACAATTGACCCCACTCTCCTCTACTTTATAAAAGACTGAAATTTCTTGAACAGAAATGTTTGAACAAGTTTCCAAATAGTAATATGTTTTGTTAAGAGGAGCAGCAATAACTTCCATACGTGCTTGATAATGGCAAATGTAAATTTTGATGATGAGTTTTAATTAGAAAAATAAGCAAAATGCATTCTTTTGGAGTGCAACACAGGAATTTTAAAAATAGCAGTAGAATTTTTTTTCTTTTGTTTTAAGGAAGGTAACTTACTCGGTGGTCGCACACGCTTTGCTGAATTAAAATAATGGGTTAAAAATGTAAGAAGGAAACAATGTTCGTTTTTCGCTTAGCTATATTGATATCATAAATAAATAAAAATGTCTTCCATTTAAATTTTAAATATCGCACACTTTAACTGCAGGAAAAGGTATTTTTCTAGTTAACTATTCTGTCGTAGTAGCAGAAGCCTCGTAATTTTTAACTTACTTTAATTATATACCTTTTGTATATATTCAAAAGTTAAGGATTTAAAATGTTAGGATTTTGACTATAAGAATTATAGGAAAATATAGGAAAATCGTAATAGTGGCTTTTAATTTATGCTGCAACCGTCGTTGAACAGCCGACTACTAATGTTCAACTCCTTAATATTGTAAATTTGGACCCAATCCGGAAAACAAGGGAACTCCTGGAGAAAGTATTGGGAGAAATTGCCTTCGTGGAGGACTTTATGGCACTAACCCGCTTAGGCACTAACTTTAGGCACTAACCCGCTTTTTCGTTACGCATAGTGCAAAACTACGAAAACCTCCCATGATTAGCCTGATTGCAAGGGAACTCTAACCAATGATCCATCTACCGCTGAGGATGTTTTACGTCAGCGCTATGATCGGTTCGAGCTGAGTACGGAATTCGTATCGACTAGCATTATCGAGGGAGTTCTGTTAAGACCACCCTTACTCTATTATTTTAGAATATTTACCGAAAATGGAAACAAAAAGTTCCCTTTCGGCTGGGTTCGTAAATTAATATCTAAGCCAGGAAAAAAAAAAAATAGAAATATGACATATTACAGAAGAGGAAGATGCTAATGGTAAACATAAATTCTAAGAACATTATAATTGAAAATTTCCAAGAAAATAATGGCAACATTAGCTTTAATATTTATTTCTTATTCTGACCCTAACAAATTGAAGATCATATCAACAACAAGGCTTTCAGCCTTGTTGTTGAGATGATCCAAGACAAAAACTGGAACGAAAGGCATTTCATTCCAGCATTTTTTTCGAGAAACATAAAATTTCTGTTATTACCGAGACTGTTCTTACAATTATAGCATATATATATATATATATATATATATATATATATATATATATATATATATATATATATATATATATATATATATATATATATATATATATATATATAAAGTTGCTTTTTTTCGGAGAAAAGATAGATATTGTTGAATAGTTTGAAGAGGAGAATAGATTTACTCCTCCCTAAAACAGGTTAAAACCGAAATAGTTTTACTGACAGCTTTTCCTTTTTTACCGTCATGCTTTTACCCATATTCAGCAAAAGTTTGCATCCGAAATCTCGGTGAGAAATAGAAATTACAACAATTTTTTTCACCCATTGGCAAAATGGGTGTTGTTTTCGGTTTGATGGTTTGCGCACCTTATTTGAACGTCATCATCATTTTCAACTGTGTTCAAGAGTAACAGTAAATAGTGCGCATGCATTGCCATTGCACGCGTTGCCATGGTGACCGTTGCTATTTGCCAATATTTTAGAATTCTTTTTTTTCCACTTATTATGCATTAAGTTGGAGAGTTTATTTTTGAGATATAGGACCAGAGAGATCCCATAAATACTTCTTGAGTTGTGAATAAAAGAGAATTTCATCATTTGAACCATATTTTTGTTTTTATTGTTTTAATTAAGAATCAGAAATTTTAACCTACAGTTCAAACTGGAAAAAAAGGACTACAACCATTTTGTCATCGCATTTCGGCGATCAAAAAAATTTTTTAAAATTCTTTTAGGTTTTTTTATTTTTTATTTTATTTATTTACTTTTTTTACACTTATTTTCATTTAATTCTATTTTCTTTTTCCGATTTCACCTGAAATTTATTTAGAAATTGAATAGGATACTTTTTTTTTTAAACATATATTAGTTATGAGAAAAGTTTGATTGATACATTTGGATTGATTTGATTTAATCTTATTTAAACTTTGCGACTGTTAGGCATGTTAAAAAAAGTAAGATGGAAAGAAATTTTTTTCTTGCTAATCCAACTTTTTTTTTTAAATTTTCAATAATTATTCGGAAATTTATTAGTTTTCATTCATAACGAGCATAGTATTACTATAGTTTGCAATTTTAAAAATAATTTATTTAGAAGTTATTTTAAGTTTTTATTTGGAAGTTGAAAATTAATTAATTTTCACTTTTATGAAGATAGGTACTTTCCTTTCCCATTCTAATGTAATGATAATATTGTTCGTCATTAAAACAAAGTCTACATCTTTAGAAAAATCTTTTGAGACAAGCAATTTAAAAATAATTTTATTCATTTGTCTATTATTACCAGCTCAAATTTTGTAATCTGCGAAATTGAATTACGCAATGTCCCTGGTTCGATCCTCGGGCCGGGCAAGGTTGACTCAGCCATTCATCCTTTCAGTGGGTCGATAAATGAGTACTAAACATGCTTGGGAATTAAACACTGGGGGTTCCGCGTTCGGCTGACCACCTGACCGGAACATCTGCTCCTGCACCCCAGAGCCCAAGGTCAAGAAAACTGAGATGGGCCCAGTAGGCCTTGGCCCTCTATGGGCTGTCGCGCCGCTGAGCTTAGTTTAGTTTAAGCGATACTCATTGTTTTAAATTTTACAATAAGCGATTCCTTTTTTTCAGATATTTTAAAAATAACATCAGCGATAATTTCTAACTTATAGCTCTATTTGAACAAGGAATTAATTTATTGCGCACATTTAAATATTTAATTATTTTATATTCACTGAGTCAGATAAATTCAATGAAGAACATTACGTGCTAGCACGTGTGGTCCACGTCACCTAATTTATACTTTTAAAGTTCTCTGATATTACGCTCTTCTTTTTTTTCTCCAATTCCTACTATTAGTTCACACTCTACCTATATATATTTATTTATCTTGTTCAAATTTTCAATCTTTAACAAAATACTTTTTATTAATCCATTCTAGCTCAAATACATTTTTTTAACTATGTCGTGGATGACACTTGATGTTAATACAGTTTTTTTTTTTTTTGACAATTGTATTCATTAATTAATTTTAGTTTTATATGGGAGAAAAATTTTTAATTATTTAATAAAAAATAACTAAAATAAAATTTTTTTATTGTTGACCTAAGTAGGAACTTATTTATTTATTTATTATTATTTTTCATATTACTTGTGTCCCGAGGAGAAAAGTGTGCTACAAAACACGTCTAAATTTTGCTACAATTGATTTCAAACGTTATTTTTACTTACTCATAACCCTATTCCAAGGGATGACTTATTAATTAACACCTGTTGCTTATAATATGAATCTTATCTTCTATACTCTTTGTTCAGAGCTTTCTCTTTGTTTACACTTACAATAAACTAGTGCGACTTATTTCTGAAATCTTAACGAATTGTTAGTTTGAATTATCATATTAGATACAAAATGCATCTTATATAACAGCTATTTAATCATTTCCAAATTCCAGGCATCCGATATTCTTTAGGATTTATTTGTTTAGGAGGAGGCTGACAAATCCAATTAGTCACCACGGTTAGTTTTGTAACTGCCACGTGGCGATATGGAGAGAGAGACGCGTGCTCTAATCATGAATTAGGGATAACAGAAATAATTTAAACGTGACCTTATTCAACAATTACGAAATCATGCATATGAAACGCATATATTACGAAACCCACGTATGTTAAAAAATTGCATCGAAAACTTGTAAAACTAAAATTTTAATAAAAGCTTGACGCAAGTATGCAGCGATTTGACTCTGCTGAAAATCTCGCTAGAGCGTCATTTGAATAAATATTTATATCAAATCTCCTAATTAAAGTTATTGAAAAACAAGTAATGTAAAAAAAAAATTTTTTTTTAAGTCAATTCCTACTTAGGTCAACAAAGAAAATTTATATTTAAGTTACTTTTTATTAAATAATTAAAATTTTTTCTCCCATATAAAATCAAAAATTAATCAATTAAATGTAATTAATTAATTAATATTGAAAAATCTGCAGTAACATCAAGTTGTATTAACTGCATTAACATCATCCATTAAAAGTTTAAAAAAATTAATTTTAACTTGAGTATAAAAATTATAAAGCATTTTATTAACGATTGAAATTTTGGACAAAATATAGAGAGTGTGTGAACTTATCGTAAGACTTGAAGAAAAAAAAAAGGCGCGCGGTATCAGATAACAATAAAAGAATAAATTTGGTGACGTGGACCCCACGTGCTACCATACAATGCTCTTTATTGAATTTATCTGACACAATGAATATAAAATAAATAAATATTTAAGTGTGCGCACTAAACAATTTTTGTTATTCAAATAGAGCTATAAGTTAGAAATTATCACTGACGTTACCTTTAAAATATGTGGAAAGCCGAATCGTTTATAGTAAATTTTAAAACAATGACTAACGCTTAACCCATCAGAAAAATCCATTTCGTTTTTCGCTTATCCCAAATTAATTAATGAATTAATATTTGAAGAAATAGTATTAAAATCAAATGTCATCCACTAAAAGTTAAAAAAAAAAAAATGTAATTGAACTTGAGTGGATGAATAAAAAGTATTTTATTAACGATTGAAAATTTGAAAAAGATATAGGGAGAGTGTGAACTAATAGTAGGAATTGAAATAAAAATAAAAAACTTTTTAATTGATGCAAACTGTTTGTTCATGCGTAATATCACCCAAATTTTAAAAGTAAAAAATACAAAATGATATTTTTGTTAACACGTCGGAAATATAGAACGGAAGGTCGTCGGAAAAAGTCGAATGAATCGTTAAATTTCAATAACTCTAAAACTAAATCAAAATTTGAAAAAGGGCTGGGTTTCTTCCTATCTTCAAAAATATGATTTCATGGCTACAAAAGAATTATAATGCTTCTGGGGCTAGTCCGCCCTTTGCGTCAAAAAAGCTGAAAACAGCATTCAAAACTAAAATATTTTATAACTCCTAGTTAATAATTGAAAAAAAAAGAAAAAAGAAATGCTTATTGCACAGTTTTAGGCATAAGAAGTACGTGACTGTAAAAATCATCGAATTATTCTGCTAATAATATTCTCTAAACACTTTTATTGAATAAAACAGAATTGATACACTTAATTTTAAACATAAAATGAAAGATGAGGTTATATTCACTCAAATAACATTTTCTAATCACTTTGTTCCTTAAATATTTCTCAAAAAATGTGAAATATTGTTTTTTTTTTTTTATCGAATAGTTTTTGTATCGTGAAATTGAGAAACGTGTGATACGAAGAGTCTCCGATACAACGGCTGCAAAACTAAATTTGATTGAAAAATATCTAAATCCATAAATATCTAATGATCTTAGAAATATCTAAATCTATGAATGGTGAATGATCTTAGAAATTCAATTATGGCTTCGCAGCTGACATTGAATCGGGTCATTCACACTTTCTCTTCGGTGGGGTTAACCCTGACTGCATCTAAAAAATGAAGAGAAAAAAAACGAAAATAGAATAAAAAAAAACGAAAATTGAATAAATTGTTGTTATAAAATACCTGAAAGAAAGAAAGAAAAAAA
Source organism: Parasteatoda lunata (assembly GCA_949128135.1). Classification (NCBI taxonomy): domain Eukaryota; kingdom Metazoa; phylum Arthropoda; class Arachnida; order Araneae; family Theridiidae; genus Parasteatoda; species Parasteatoda lunata. The sequence goes on along the minus strand of OX421979.1, from coordinate 90,583,541 downwards.
AAAAAAAAGAAAAAAAAACGAAATTAAAAAAATAAATAAATAAAAAAGTTTTGATCGCCTTATTACGATCACTGGTTACTCATCGGTCAAATCCTTTTTCTTTCTGGATTGACTCCGTTAAATTCCACAACATTTCAAATCATGGGTCGCAAATACTGTCTCAATTGATGTTTGCCGTCGGATTGTTTTTTATATCCTGCCTTTGTACGTGTTCAAAGATGTCGCAAAATACTTTTCCTTCTTCTGTATTCATATTTATATTAAAATCACCGTCGAGACAGTAATTATAAATTAATAATAAAAATAATATAATATAACTTTAAATTATTATGATGTAAACACATTAAAAATGCCTGCTAGGGAAAATAAAAAGAAAAACAACAGCGGTCGCCATAACAACGCATGCAATGACGACGCATGCACACTGTTTACTATTACTCTTGAATACAATTGAAAAGTGTGTGGACGCCATCAAATCCAAACCAAGACCCATTTTGTCAATGGGTAATATATTATGTCACTCACCATCTAAAAATAGTTTTCAATAAAATATATTTAAGGTTAGCAAAAGCATGACCTGAAGCAAAACTTTTTGTGTGGGGTCCAAGCTCAACGTATTGGTGATCTCAGATTAAAATATATGCTAGGTTAAAATAATAGCCCTTTCGAAATTTGATAAATTACTAATGAGGAAGGCAAGCGTACAGATCATCAAAATCCGTTTGATAGTTTAATCCGTTTGGAAGTGGAAGGATGTTTAATAGAAGCATCTTTAAGTTTCATCTGTTAATCAAGCAAGTTTTGATGAATTGATGCAAATAACACATCCTACGATTTAAGTTTCATGTTTAATGCAACTATCTTTTGACAACAGAAATTTAATTCCAAACAATGTATGCATCATAAACTTCTCCAAGTCGTAAATTGATCTTTTCAAATATTATTCCACCATATTTAATCAATATTCGGTGATTATCTTTCGAAGCAATGTGTTTGGTTCTATGCCTCATGTCAGACATAGCCACCAGGGGGAGCACCTATACCTTTGTCTAAATTATTGAAATTGATAATATAAAATTTTGTATTTCTTACTTTATGTAAATAATTTTCAATTTACTTCCTTCGTGCAGTTCCCTAATGCGGAAATAATGGAATCATTTAGAGATCATCTAAACAAGACAATCATCTAAATCAGAGAACAATATTTTAACTATCCTAAAACTCCTTTTGTACTTAAATGCATGTGTGGCATACAATAAATTATGAATTTTACATAATGAGTAATAAAGTAAATTGGTTTTTTTATTTAAGGAAACAGGGTAGATTTATTTTTCAGACTTTAGTTTTTATCTAGAATAAAAATTATCTCTATAGTTTTACTGTTTTTCAATTCCTACTATTAGTTCACACTCTCCCTATATCTTGTTCAAATTTTCAATCTTTAATAAAATTCTTTTTATTCATCAACTCGAGTTCAAATATATTTTTTTAAACTTATAGTGGATGACTTGATGTTAAGACAGTTTTTTCAAATATTAATTCATTCATTAAATAGGGATGACCGAAAAGCGAAATGGAATTTTCTGATTAGTTAAGCGTTAGTCGTTGTTTTAAATTTTGCTATAAGTGATTCAGTTTACCACATATTCTAAAAATAACGTCAGCGATAATTTCTAACTTATAACTCTGTTTGAACAAAAAAAAGTTTATTACATAGTTTAAAAATAACATCAATGATAATTTCTAACTTAAAGCTCTATTTGAACAACAACAACAACAACAACAAAAAATAGTGTATTGCGCACATTTAAATATTTTATTATTTTATATTCGCTGTGTCAGATAAATTCAACAAAGAACATAATGTGGTAACACGTGAGGTCCACGTCACCAAATTTATAACTTTATAGTTGTCTGATACCACGCTTTTATACAATTCCTACTGTTAGTTCACACTCTCCCTATATATATAAAAAAAATGAGACAAAGAAGAAAAAATTGAAATTTTTTTTTTAAATATATGAAAAAATATACACATTTTTTCAATTTTTTTCAAAATTTTCTTCATTGTCTCATTTGTTTAATTCCTCTTGGTTTCTCTGCTGCTAAAAGCGCATTTTTTCATTTGGATGTTTTTTTATTATTAGTTTCTTTATTATTAATTTTTTTGCATTAATATTTTGAATTCTCCCTATATAGATTTATAGATCTTGTTCAAATTTTCAGTCTTTTATAAAATACTTTTTATTCATCCACTCAATACATTTATTTAAGCGTGTAGTGGATGACACTTGATGTTAATACAGTTCTTTAAAATATTAATTCACTAATTAAATTTAATTAATTAATTTTAGTTTTATAACGGAGAAACAATTGTAATTTTATAATAAAAAATAATTAAAACAAAATTTTTCTTTGTTAACCTAAGTAGGAATGGACTTTAATTTTTTTTTTTATATTACTTGTTTATAAGGCAAATCACTTATTTCCTTTATTCATATTTTTTATTTTTTTTAAATTTTTTTTTTTTTTTTTCAGAATGTTCAGCTGTTAATTTTCGTTATATTTATATTATGAAAAAAATCTCGAGCCCAACGTAGTCCGGGGCGGAAGTCATATAAAATTATTATACTCATAGAAACTCCAAATGTTAAAAAATAGGGTGCATTTAAAACTAAAGCCCGAATCTGGAATTGGAAATTACCAAAATAGTTAAACAGGATGTGTTTTAATATAATATTAGAAATTTTGAAGTATCAGCAAAATTTATTATAAAAATCAGTCCAAAAAATACAACCTTATTTAAAGCCTTCATTTAAAACTTTCATTACTTTTGCTTTTTTAAATTATTTAAAACAAATAAAAGTGACTGGTAATAGTTCGCCTCTATTCTTAAAATAATTGAAAACGATGAAGTAAATCAAAGGAAAATTCAATATTACTCATAAAATAGTTAAAAAAGTTTTCAAATATTTCAAGTATTTTATATGATTTTGAAAGATGAATTAGTCTATTGAATTTTTCGAAAATATTATCAACTTTCCTGCCTGTTGCTAAAAACTACTTGACTTTTTCGAGGATCTTGGGTTTTCCAGATTGCCAGACATACTGAAAACTTTTATGCAAATGTTAACAAGAAAATATTAATGGTAAAAAAGATCTATACTGCACAAAACTTTTTTATCAGAACTCGTGAATCATTATAATACCTCATTAACCCCATGATATACATGGAGTCTGGGAGACGTCATTTGTTCTTTGTTTCTTCTTTGTTTCACCACTTTATAGTACTTATGTCATGTTATACCTTTTAAAAAGCAAGCAAAAATAGTCACATATTTGCAAAATTTACTTTGTAGTTATTTACTATTTTTAAAATTATTTTGGCGTCGCCGCAGCAGTTAGCATCCCTGTCAACATTCCGTTGCGAGTTGTTGTTTACAGTGCAATCAAAGATAATTTCTATATCAAGAAATGATATGTCAAAGGGTTAAATGAGGGGTGGTCAACCTTTTTATATCCACAGCTCCCTCTTGCAGTTATCTTCGCAAAATTTCCTTATTGCCTATCCGTACTGCAGTAATGATGACTTATAAAATAGGGAAGTAACTTCATATCACGTTAAAGAATATTAAACAATTAGCTATCAATCTGTCAAACTTTTTCAAAGTTAGACAGATTTACAAATTTAAATTTAATAAGCAAATGAAATTTACTAATCTGCCATTTGCTGCTTATTTATAATGAAATTAAGTACGCATAGAAACAAAATCAAATTCTTTAACAGATAATTTAAAATTTTGATCCTGAATTGCATGACAAATTATTTTGTTTCAAATTTTTTTTATTAAAGCTAATATAATAAACCAACAACTCATAATGTTTACATCAACAACATAAAAATATCAATACTTAAGTTATACCTTTATATAACAATACCTTTACTTTGTTAATGCTGAGCATTTCATTTACGTGAACCAGGCGTGATTAAAACTTTGCAAAAAACTGATTTCTTTTAGATTCAATAAGTATATTTATGTACAATGTTGCAACAGTTTGACAGACTCATTTATTTTATAAGAGCATAGAATAAGTTTTTTTTTTTTATTTATTTATTTATTTATTTTTTTTTAAAGATTAGTTGCAAGCACATAGAATTTTCAGCTTTAAACTCAAAAGGAAGAATAAAGCACAATCTCTTTTGCAGTGGGCGCAATTTCAGCTTACATTTTAGTTTGCAGGTAAATACAGCAAACTCAGGAATTTCAAACCAAAAACCCGCAGGTAGCTTTCCTTTTTACATAACATGAAATACATTCAAAACAAATCAATACACATCAAAAATAATTAGTATTAAAACTTATCGAGTTCTTATCGAAAACTTATAGAACGAAATTTTTTAAAATTTAATTACTTAAAGTCACCGGGAAGGACAATTAAAAAGTGTATTTAATTTATCCTTATTGATTGTGTTGGTATATGTCTTTTAAATTTGTGCGAGATTTCGTAGTGTCACTCATATATGGATTGTTTACTTTTTTCACCTCATGCAGGTACTCAGTTAGTAAAGTATAAAAGAAATTAAAGTTAAAGAGTTGACGTTTTAAGCAAAGCTATAAGATAAAATGAGTGAGCAAAAGTAATTATAGATGATTGTGAGCAACAGAGAACAAGTAGTTGAACCCCAAAATATATTATGATGTAGAATTTTAAGTATAAAAGGTATTAAATAAGGTTAAAAATAGAGTGAAGAAATATTTGAAAAGAGCACCGGCAGCCCTCAGAAGCTGGCGAGTGATTGCAAACAAAGGAATAATTCAATACTCTATCAAAAATTAACAATCATTTTTCTATAAATATACACGCTTTTTTTATTTCGAAATTATTTCAAATATGAGGAAAACAGAATAATAAACAATTAAAAATTCTTCCGATTCCTTATAGTTGTTGACTGTAAATTTGTTATCAAAGAAGGATCATTACTGCTTCATTTGATTCAATAATAATTAGATTTTTTAATAATAGTTGAATACAACGACTGAAAGTAACAATTTAAGACTGAATGTAAAGAAGCTTCTTGTTTGAAGCCCAGCGTAGCTAATACATATGAAATATAATGAAAGGGAAGCGTCGAAAACAACAATTAATAAATGTGGAATAGGGGTAGAAAAAAAACTGATAAAAAAATATTGTGCAATTCATAGGCTGAAACTTACAAAAATGTTATAATTAATATGAATTGAGGTTGAATAATTCATAAAATGTATATCTGCATGAATAGTTGCAACGTGTAAGATTCTGCGTCAGAGACCAGCAGGTGTATTTACTCGTCTAATTGGATCTGCGTCACATATTGCCTGACTCGAAGATCATGCGATCTGAAATTCTCAGCTTTATTGACAAACCTGTTTCTTCTCACGAAAAACTATGTATAAAAGGATGGCAAAATCATAGGAAAAGCACATTCAGTTGAGAATCTCCATCAAGCAAAATGACTTGGTTTACTCAACTTTCTCTAGCTTTTCTTCTAGCTCTATGCTTTCAAAGCAAGTTTGTTGCAGGACAAGGGAGTCCATGGGACAACATGGCAAAGGCCGATGCATTTATGCAATATTTTTTGAGTAATGCTGGTCAAAGTGGAGTTTTTTCTGGAGATCAAATGGAAGATATGAGCTCCATCGGAGAAATGATGATGAGTGCTATGGGCAACATGAAAGGAAAAGTAACTTCCCACAAATTGCAAGCTTTGAATACGGCCTTTGCATCTGCTGTGGCTGAAATTGCTATATCTGATGCAGATGGGCAGAATATTCAAGCGACCACTGATGCCTTAGCAAACGCAATGGATTCAGCATTTTTCCAAACAACCGGTGGTAGTAATGCTGCATTTGTAAACGAAATCCGTACTTTAATCAACATGTTTGCTCAATCCTCAGGAAATGCAATTGCGACTGTGGGTACATCGTCTGCTGCAGCAACTGCATTCGCAGGAGGTCCAGGTGGTTACGGGACTGGTCCTAGTTCAGCACCATCAACTTCTACAGTGTACGTTCAAGGCCCATCACAAGCATCCTATAGACCTTCTCAAGCCACCGCATCTGTAACGTCATACGTACAAGGCCCAGAACAGACAGTGACTTCATATAGACCCTCTCAAATTGTTACGTCTTACACTCCTGCCCAATCAGTTACACAAACTTCATACGAATCCAGTGAAATAGTAACATCTTCTTCCGAAACAAGTAGGGGATATGTTGGACAACAAGGATCAGGACAAGTTTATGGGTCTAGTGGGACTGGACAAAGAGGATCAGGATCTAGTGCAGCTTCAGCAGCAGCAGCCGCTACAGCCACAGGAGGAGCAGGAGGTCAAGATAGATATGGACAAGGAGGTTATGGATCTGGTGGATATGGACAAGGAGGATCAGGATCCAGTGCAGCTTCAGCAGCAGCCACCGCTGCAGCCGTAGGAGGAGCAGGTGGTCAAGATAGGTATGGACAAGGAGGTTATGGATCTGGTGGATATGGACAAGGAGGATCAGGACCCAATGCAGCTTCAGCAGCAGTCACCGCTGCAGCCGTAGGAGGAGCAGAAGGTCAAGGTGGGTATGGACAAGGAGGTTATGGATCAGGTGAATTTGCACAAAGAGGATCAGGATCTAATGCAGCTACATCTGTCTCTTCAGCAGCAACAACTAATCAAGTTAGCGGTTCAGGAAGATTTGAAGAAATAATTTCATGGAGATCAGGTGGAAATGGGCAAGGTGGATCAGGATCCAGTGCAGTTTCAGCAGCAGCTGAAGGAGGAGTAGGTGGACAAGGAGGATATGTACAAAGAGGTTATGGATCGGGTGGTTATGGACAAGGAGGATCAGGATCCAGTGCAGCTTCAGCAGCTGCAGCCGCAGGAGGTGCAGGCGGTGAAGGTCGATATGGACAAGGAGGCTATGGATCTGGTCAATATGGACAAGAAGGATCAGGATCTAGTGCAGCTTCAGCAGCAGCCGCAGGAGGTACAGGTGGTTATGGACAAGGAGGCTACGGACCTGGTCAGAATGGAAAAGGAGGGTCAGGATCAAGTGCAGTTTCAGCAGCAGCCGCAGGAGGTGCAGTAGGTGAAGGTGGATATGGACAAGGAGGCTACGGACCTGGTCAATATGGACCTGGAGGATCAGGATCCAGTGCAGCTTCAGTAGCAGCTGCTTCTGCAGCTGCCGGTGGGGCAGACGGTGAAGGAGGATATGGACCAGGAAGTTACGGGGCTAGTGGATATGGACAAGGAGGGTCAAGATCCAGTGCAGCTTCAGCAGCTGCAGCCGCAGGAGGAGCAGGCGGTGAAGGTCGATATGGACAAGGAGGCTATGGACCTGGTCAATATGGTCAAGAAGGATCAGGATCTAGTGCAGCTTCAGCAGCAGCCGCAGGAGGTACAGGTGGATATGGACAAGGAGGCTACGGACCTGGTCAGAATGGACAAGGAGGATCAGGATCAAGTGAAGCTTCAGCAGCAGCCGCAGGAGGTGTAGTAAGTGAAGGTGGATATGGACAAGGAGGCTACGGACCTGGTCAATATGGACCTGGAGGATCAGGATCCAGTGCAGCTTCAGCAGCAGCCGCTTCAGCAGCCGCTGGTGGGGCAGGCGGTGAAGGAGGATATGGACCAGGAAGTTACGGAGCTAGTGGATATGGACAAGGAGGGTCAAGATCCAGTGCAGCTTCAGCAGCAACTGCAGCCGCAGGTTCAGCAGGTGGATTAGGAGGTGAAGGTGGATACGGTCGAAGAGGTTATGGATCTGGAGGAAATGGACAAGGGTCAGGCTCTAGTGTAGCCTCAGCAACAGCCGCAGCAGGTGCAGGCAGTGCAGGTGGATATGGACAAGGAGGTTATGGACCTGGTCAAGGAGGCTATGGAACTGGCCAATACGGACAAGGAGGATCAGGATCCAGTGCATCTTCAGCAGCAGCCGCAGCTGCAGCCGCAGGAGGTGCAGGCGGTGAAGGTGGATATGGACAAGGGGGTTATGGGCCAGGTCAATATAGACCAGGAGGATCAGGATCCAGTGCAGCTTCAGCAGAAGCCACAGAAGGTGCAGGCGGTGTAGGTGGATATGGACCAGGAGGATCAGGATCCAGTGCAGCTGCAGCCGCAGCAACAGGAGGTGCTGGCGGTGAAGGTGGATACGGACAACGAGGTTATGGACCTGGTCAGTATGGACCAGGAGGATCAGGATCCAGTGCAGCTTCAGCAGCAGCCGCAGGAGGTGCTGGCGGTGAAGGTGGATATGGACAAGGAGGTTATGGACCTGGCCAATATGGACCAGGAGGATCAGGATCAAGTGCAGCTTCAGCAGCAGCTGCAGCCGCAGGAGGTGCTGGCGGTGAAGGTGGATACGGACAAGGAGGTTATGGATCTGGTCTAGGAGGTTATGGACCTGGTCAATATGGACCAGGAGGATCAGGATCCAGTGCAGCTTCAGCAGCAGCCGCAGGAGGTGCAGGCGGTGAAGGCGGATACGGACAAGGAGGTTATGGACCTAGTCAATATGGACCAGGAGGATCAGTATCAAGTGCAGCAGCAGCAGGTGGTGCAGGCGGTGAAGGTGGATATGGACCAGGAGGATCAGGATCCAGTGCAGCTTCAGCCGCAGCAGCAGGAGGTGCAGGCGGTGAAGGTGTATACGGACAAGGAGGTTATGGTCCTGGTCAATATGGACGAGAAGGACCAGGATCCAGTGCAGCCTCAGCAGCAGCAGCAGCAGCTAGAGGTGCAGGCGATGAAGGTGGATACGGGCAAGGAGGTTATGGATCTGGACAGTATGCACCAGGAGTATCAGGATCCAGTTCAGCTTCAGCAGCAGCAGCTGGAGGTGCAGGCGGTGAAGGTGTATATGGACAAGGAGGTTATGGACCTGGTCAATATGGACAAGGAGGATCAGGATCCAGTGCAGCTTCAGCAGCAGCCACAGGAGGTGCTGGCGGTGAAGGTGGATATGGACAAGGAGGTTATGGACCTGGCCCATATGGACCAGGAGGATCAGGATCCAGTGCAGCTTCAGCATCAGCCGCAGGAGGTGCTGGCGGTGAAGGTGGATATGGACAAGGAGGTTATGGACCTGGCCAATATGGACCAGGAGGATCAGGATCAAGTGCAGTTTCAGCAGCAGCTGCAGCCGCAGGAGGTGCTGGCGGTGAAGGTGAATACGGACAAGGAGGTTATGGATCTGGTCAAGGAGGTTATGGACCAGGTCAATATGGACCAGGAGGATCAGGATCCAGTGCAGCTTCAGCAGCAGCCGCATCTGCAGCTGCAGGAGGTGCAGGCGGTGAAGGCAGATACGGACAAGGAGGTTATGGACCTAGTCAATATGGACCAGGAGGATCAGTATCAAGTGCAGCAGCAGCAGGTGGTGCAGGCGGTGAAGGTGGATATGGACCAGGAGTATCAGGATCCAGTTCAGCTTCAGCAGCAGCGGCTGGAGGTGCAGGCGGTGAAGGTGTATATGGACAAGGAGAATATGGACCTGGTCAATATGGACCAGGAGGATCAGGATCAAGTGCAGCTTCAGCAGCAGCTGCAGCCGCAGGAGGTGCTGGCGGTGAAGGTGGATATGGACAAGGAGGTTATGGATCTGGTCAAGGAGGTTATGGACCTGGTCAATATGGACCAGGAGGATCAGGATCAAGTGCAGCTTCAGCAGCAGCTGCATCTGCAGCCGCAGGAGGTGCAGGCGGTGAAGGTGGATACGGACAAGGAGGTTATGGATCTGGTCAAGGAGGTTATGGACCTGGTCAATATGGTCCAGGAGGATCAGGATCCAGTGCAGCATCAGCAGCAGCCGCATCTGCAGCCGCAGGAGGTGCAGTCGGTGAAGGTGGATACGGACAAGGAGGTTATGGATCTGGTCAAGGAGGTTATGGATCTGGTCAATATGGACCAGGAGGATCAGGATCCAGCGCAGCATCAGCAGCAGCCGCATCTGCAGCCGCAGGAGGTGTAGGCGGTGAAGGTGGATACGGACAAGGAGGTTATGGATCTGGTCAAGGAGGTTATGGACCTGGTCAATATGGACCAGGGGGATCAGGATCCAGTGCAGCTTCAGCAGCAGCAGCAATCGCATCTGCAGCCGCAGGAGGTGCAGGCGGTGAAGGTGGATACGGACAAGGAGGTTATGGATCTGGTCAAGGAGGTTATGGACCTGGTCAATATGGACCAGGAGGATCAGGATCCAGCGCAGCTTCAGCAGCAGCCGCATCTGCAGCCGCAGGAGGTGCAGGCGGTGAAGGTGGATACGGACAAGGAGGTTATGGATCTGGTCAAGGAGGTTATGGACCTGGTCAATATGGACCAGGAGGATCAGGATCCAGCGCAGCTTCAGCAGCAGCCGCATCTGCAGCCGCAGGAGGTGTTGGCGGTGAAGGTGGATACGGACAAGGAGGATATGGATCTGGTCAAGGAGGTTATGGACCTGGTCAATATGGACCAGGAGGATCAGGATCCAGTGCAGCTTCAGCAGCAGCAGCAACCGCATCTGCAGCCGCAGGAGGTGCAGGCGGTGAAGGTGGATACGGACAAGGAGGTTATGGACCTGGTCAATATGGACCAGGAGGATCAGTATCAAGTGCAGCAGCAGCAGGTGGTGAGGGTAGATATGGACCAGGAGGATCAGGATCCAGTGCAGCTTCAGCCGCAGCAGCAGGAGGTGCAGGCGGTGAAGGAGGATATGGACAAGGAGGTTATGGAAATGGTCAATATGGACCAGGAGGATCAGGATCTAGTGCAGCTTCAGCAGCAGCCGCAGGAGGTGCAGGCGGTGAAGGTGGATATGGACAAGAAGGTTATGGTCCTGGTCAAGCAGGTTATGGGCCTGGTCAAGGAGGTTATGGACCTGGTCAAGGAGGTTATGGACCTGGTCAATATGGACAAGGAGGATCAGGTTCTGGAGCAGCATCAGCAGCCTCTTCAACAGCAACATCTAATGGAGTAGGAGGTTCTGGAGGATTTGAAGAAATAATCACTTGGAGATCAGGTGGATATGGACAAAGTGGATCTTCCTCAGCATCTACAGCAACAAGTGGAGTAAGCGGTCCAGGAGTTGCATCAGGTGGATATGGTCAAGGAGGTCAAGGAGCGTTAGGTTCTGGTGCATCATCTGCATCTGCGTCTTCAGCGGCAACTGGTGGTTCAGGAGGTTACGTTCCCGGTGCTTATGGCAGAACAGGAGCTGGTGGGTCATCCGCATCCGCAACTGCTGCAGCTTCCGCAATTTCCTCGCCAGCATCAACTTCCCGAATTTCATCCGTTGCATCAAGTATAGTGTCTGGAGGGCGAGTTAATGCTTCTAATCTTTCAAACACACTTGGAAATGTAGTGTCTCAAGTTAGAGCTGGTAACCCTGGAGCATCTGAATGTGATGTTACTATACAAGCCCTTATGGAACTGATGACAGCTTTGATTCATGTTCTAGGATCAGCTAGCATTGGAAACGTCAACTACGGTACTTCTGCACAATCAGCTGAAATGGTTAGGCAATCATTCCAGTCTGCATTTGTTTGACTTTGATACCTTGTTTTTCCACAGTTTTTAATGCTTTCTTCAATATCTGATTAAGACTGTACTATTAAATAAATATTTGCATTTAAAGTAGTTTTTTTATTACATGCAAAACATAAAGTTTTATTTCTCTTTTTGATGAATATCTTAGTATCAACTTTTAATCAAATACTTGAGGACGAAAATACGTAATTTGTTGTAAATAATAATGATGAAAACATGATTTCAATTACTTGTTTCTTTATTGATTCACAGAGTATAGGAGAAATAAAGTGTAGGAAAATAGTGTATAGGAGAGAAACATTCTTCCACTTTGCCCATTTGCTAAATCGACAGTGGGTTAATACCTATATCTTTAAGCTACATTTACCATTGACAGGGCTTAATGTTTTTAATTTTCAATAATTTATAATATATTTCTTAAAATTCATAGATTGCTAAAGATCTTAAATGCAATATGACTAAGATGTTCAGACAATCCTTGGTTCGGTCCCGAACTTCAAGATTGGTAAATGAAATTTTTTTGGGGTATTTTTTAAGGCAAAACAAAGTGTTACATCAAATTTAAAGGTATGTTTTTGAAATATTCAAAAGTAATTTACATTAACACAAATTTGATTTGAACAATTTAGTTCCCTATTCAATTCTATGTAATATTTAAACCTTAAACATTTTGCTCGTTCCCTATTTCAACTTCGGTCTCCATACTCTATCTACATATATTTCTTAAAATTCTTATTAAATTTTAGGTTTCTATAAAACCTTGTTATATGTTTTAACCAAAAAATATTCTATTCCCTATAATGCATTGTAATTATTATCAATGCATAGATTGACTGGACACAGTTTTCCATAAAGCTTGATAGAAATGTTACTATTAATTATTTACTGTTTAACAACAGTAAAATATTTATACGATGCTGTTTCAAGTATGTTCATCAAGCGGCGATGAGAGCGTTGTACTTCGAATCCCAATGATGGCTGGTCGATACGAATTCCGCATCCGGCTTGCACCGACCACAGTGGGGAAGTGAAATATCCTCAGTGGTAGACGGATCGTGAATTAGAGTCCCCTTGCTAACAGACTAACTGTGTGAGGTTCTCGTGGTTTTCCTCTCCATGAAACGCAAATGCGGGTTAGTTCCATCAAAAAGTCCTTCACGAAGTCTAATTTCTTCCAATGCGTTATCTAGGCGTTTCCTTGTCTTCTGGATTGAGTTCAGACCTACGTAGTTCAACACGTACGTAATAAAGTAACATCATACAACTACTCGATAATACAACAAATCATTTCTAGTTTTAAGCCTTTCATTTGGAATAACATTAAAAACCAAAAACATAATATTAGCATTGAAACATACTAAGAAAAGTTAATAAATAAATGTTGTAAGTAATTATAGTTAAATGAGGAAAATATTTGGTGTTTCAAAGGCGATACGTGAACGGAATTCTTTTTTAAGTGATTCTTTTTATCTTTCTCATTATTTAAAATAAGAATTTTCGTTAGCATCTTGAAGAGAAAAAGACATCACTTCGAATAATCTTGGCTCTAATAGATCGGGTTTTTTGGTACCAAATTTTCTGTCTTAGTGGAAAATATTAAAGTTGTACAAAATCGATTGAATAGTTATAAATTTTCAAAAAAGTTTTAATTTTAAATTTTCATTTCCCAAATATTGCTCCATCGATCTCGTTCAACTTTCTCGTCAAAAATTACATAGTTTTAAATTATGCAAAAATTTCTAAATCCTGCCATTCAAAATTTTTTTGACTATTATTAATTTTAAAAAATTAATAAATATTTTTTTTTTTTTAAATAACGTTTCACATTGAAATTGTTTTCGATAAACGAGTTTTGAAGTTATGTGCAATGAGTCATTAGTTTGCTAAACAAATTCCAGAGTCGTGCTGAAAAAGGAAAAAAAAAAAAAAATTAAAATTAAATGTCCAAAACTTTTGACTGTTCTTCTGACTAAACTATGGGTACTACATTTTTCAGAATTTTTACAATGTGCGATATTTTGATAGCCAAAGATTCTATCTGGTGGGAATAAAAGAGTGGGAATTCAGAAAACGCGATTTCATTTCTATGTTCTTTAATTAATTAATAGTTAGTGCTGAATAATTGACAAAATTAAAGTAAATTATTAAAATTTGCACTGTACTAAAATGCGTTCATTTTATTTTATAACCGTCGTTGAAGAGCCGACCCAATTTTGGGTTTACAACTACTAATGTTCAATTCCGAAGCCTTGTAATTTTGAACCCAATCCTGAAGACAATTGAACTCCCGGATCAAGTATTGGGAGAGATGGAACTAATCCGCATTTGCGTTACATGGAGAAAAAAAACCCACTAAAACCTTCTACGGTCAGTCTGACAGTAAGTGGACTCTAACTCATGATCCGTCTACCACTGAGGATATTTCACGTCACACTGTGGTCGGTGCAAGCTGGATACGGATTCGTATTGACCAGGCATCGCTGGGATTCGAACCCAGGCCTCCTCATTGGAAGGCGATCGCTCTATCCCCTGAGCCATAGCGGCTCTGAATCCGTTCATTAGAAGCAAAGTATTCAAGGTAGCAGTAAACATATACCATGTTTCTAAAAGCATAGAGAAATTAACGCCTTGGATTTGATATGCCTCTATAAAGTATATATTTACCAATGTATGTTTTATAGCAGTTTAGCTAATAGAAGTGGCACGCGTAAAAGCTATGTCAGCTGTTCTCTATTTACTCTAACCGCTTTCTTACTTATCTTACAACTGTTAGCACAGCTTCGATGATTATTTATAAGATCTTTTCCTCAGCTGTAGTTATGAAAATTATCATCATAAATATGCTTCCTTGAATATTGTTCCTTGCATTGAGATTTAGAAGTTCTCAAAATTAGACACATTTTTTACATCTTTGATTTCGTTGAAAATATAATTTTTCACCTAATCTTATTATCAACAAGAGATTGAATTCTAGGCATTATAAGCAGGTAACCGCTTCATAAGACAAATTACCACCATTCTGATATGAAATTGGATATGTATCCATTGTGACTTGAAATTCAAATATCTTTTAATTTTCTAATATTATACAATCAATTTTAATTCTCTATTTGCACCATTTTGTATTTAGCACCCACTTTTTACAATTATGTCTTTTTTTTTAATACTAGGGGACTAAGCCGCCTTTCCGCTGCCGCTCTCCAGTCCCGATGATTGCTTTACAATGATTGTTGTTTCTTGGCAGAAAACAGTTTTTCTTGTAAAATTAAAATTATTCACTTAACCTATATGTACTAAAAGGAATTTTGTTTGCTTACGCTTGTGTCTCCACTTCCCACGTCCAAATATTATTATCTATTAGGATTATTAATATTTAGATCTATTGGTGAACAGAAGTAATTTTTCTAAGTAATTATTTTTTAAAATAAAATTTATGTTGTTTTAGCATTTTATTGTTCAAACAGATTTGATGAGTTCACGACCGTAATTTAATATTTTCGCTTACCAAACTGGAGGATATACTAAATACTATTTTTGCTTGCATCTCATTGTGCATGAAGCTGATTGTTAAATTCTAAATCATTTCACAGATCGCCTGATTTTCCTGTCAATAAAAATGCACGGACAAACTGTGACACCATCATTAGATTTTTATGTACCGTTGTATATCGTCTTTCTTATTATTTTGTTGATTTCGATGTTAAGTAAACATTACAAAACAATTTTCTCTGCAATTAACATTTTCCCACAAAGTTTTAAATTTTGCTTTCTGCCTTGGGGTCCATCATTAACTTAAATATGGAGTTCTTTTTGCTGAGCTATCATTATTTTATTCCTTTATTTAAAATATGCATCCTCTGTTCCTCAAAATTATTGTAATTATCATCTTTTTGCTTAAGTATTGAATAATTTTAATAAGTAAAATGTCTATAGAAAGTGAAACGGAGTCTATTATGGGTCTTGTAATTCTGGGCATTTTGTTTTCTATTCGCTACTATTCTATTCTATTCTGCTTTCTATTCTATTCTATTTGCTACTAAATGGAAATTTAAAAAAAAAAGTTTTTTCCCCCTAATCGGAAAATCCAAAAACTGAATACAAACCTACTGAATAAACGTGCTTTTTTCTTTATATATATGTAATGCAGTTTTCTACTTACGTTCCCTTAAAAATATATTTCAATAGCTCATGCGTTGATGACGAAATTTTTATTATTCTAACAAATATCATTATAGTACAATAAATACTTCGAAATTTAGAACTTTGTTTTCAGATATAGCTCTTAAATGGATTCCACTTCACAATTTGTGTTGAAAAAATTTTTTATAATTTTTTTTAATTTGTCTATTTTACATTACTATTTTCTGTTCGCTACTATGTGTAAATGATATTCCTTGTAATGAAATAGTAAAAAAAAATATATATATATATTCAGTTTGAAATATTAGAAAAAAAAAAATAAGGAATCGAAAATTGAAGTGAGGTTTACGTCCCGACACAAAGTATAATTTAGTATCGGTTTACGTAATGTTAGCAACATTAGTATCCATTTAATGACATATTTAAATTGACACTAATATTACAGATATTAAGTATCAGTTTAAATCCAAAAATTGATATTTAAAATCAGAAATATTAGTACAAATATTACTGATAAGTTACAATTTAAATCTAAAATTTAATTCTTAATGTTAGCATTATTATTACAATGTTCACTGATATGAAGTATCAATTAAATCTATTTAGAATCAATCGATTTAATATCGATAATTTTTAATTATATTGACTCTAAATAAAAAAAAATAGTGTCTCAATTAAATTGTTTTGGTTTAGATGTTAATTTATTACATCATTTTCATCATAATTTAAGATAGAAATATCAGCATCCGAAATATTTTAATAAAAACAAATGACATTTGTAATGAGCCATTATTATAGGCTACTCTGCAACTTGTTCAATTAAAAACTATCTTTGATTTATGAAAAAATTACTCACAAAATTTTTTTTTTTTACACTTGATGTAGAAATTCGTTTAATATAAATTTTTAAAATGTATAATATTTAGTTAAAGATTTTATAAAAAGGTAGTAGCACTAATTCTGTGCCGATATGCTACGAAGTCATAAAAATGACTTTTGATCTTAATGAATTCTCTTGTCTTCCCATTATTTTATATTGAATAAATTACACAAAAAATTCTTTCAAATATATCAAACTGCTTTTTTAAGTCTCATGCGTAAGTTTAATAAGCATTTTAATTTTGTTTCTTCAAATTTGAACAATAAAAAAAAAAAAATGACTTTTAAACCTGATCAATTTTTTAGTTTGGTGTCGCCATCTGTACACTATTACTATAACTAAAATATATGTTTTTTTTCGTAATATATGTAATTGTTGGCAAACACATAGCAATCCCGTACCACCTGGAATTTATATATATATATATATATATAAATATAAATGTTTGACTAAACTTGAGTGGTTTCAAGCGGCAGGTTTTTACATAATGAAAGCAAAAATTTAGATAGATTCAGTCAATAAATAAGAACACATAATGCACATTTAACGAGCGTAGGCAAGACATTCTTAAAGATTTTGACATGAAAAAATTTTCAAATATAATTCTTCTTTGAGAAATATTAAAAGAAAATTTTGAGAGAATATTTAGAACACTAAAATAAATCCCACTATTTAATTTTGTAATTTTAGCTTGAAAACTGCGGGTATATCGGAGAAAATAAAATTATCTTGTAAATAAATTTCCTTTTTAACACTCCTTTTAAACTTTTTTTATTATTTTTTTAAAACTTTTATTTTTTAATTTCATTTTTGAATTTTTTGATTTTTGAAAAACTTACTTAAATACGTAAATGTCACTCGGAAAAGTACAGAACGCACAGAATAAAAAAACGTAAGTTCTCAATGACGGGATCAGATTGCGGGTTCATGAGGTTAACCGAAAATATGTACTGAAGATATTTTAAGTTATGAAATCAGGCATAAAAACGTTCTAAAATTAATATTCAGAAGAAAAATAAAAAACAATGAAAATAAAAAAGAAAAATTCAAAATCAAAAAAATTCGCAATAAATTTTAATTACGCATATGTGTTGCAGTATCAAAAACAGAAATTCAAATTCACGAAGCCTGTATTTTTTTCTCTCAATATTTTCATATTTTAAATTTTCATCAACAGTAAATGTGTTGAAAATAATTAAACGCAGCCTGAGAACGAAACTGAAAAACCAAAATGGAAACTCAAATTGAAAAATTTGAACAGCTATCTCTTTTAATATTTACTTGTGGAAAAGTATTGTTAAATTGTCAAATTCAAAATGTAGGGAAATTTTAACTAAAACGATGTATATATATGTATATATAACGAACCAGTAAACGAATTATTTTTATTATCTAATATTTGACAGTTGACTAGCAATTTAAATAAGAATTTAAATATTTAAAATTCAAATTTATTAACATCTCTCTAATCACTATATACGCTGTTTAGTCGACTGAATAAACTTTATTTAGAAAAAATAAACATTGAGAAGACAGAAATCAAAAATTTAATCTAAAAATCCAAGACGGTGAGTGAAGAGGCGTTTTAATTTTACCCACCAAGTTTTAACAGTATACTTATTAATATGAAAAAAGGTTTTAAAATAATATTTTAATCCGTCATAAAAAAAATAATAAAAATTTAAATAAAGAATCGAAATATTTACTCGAATTATATTTTAAATCCCCTAAAACTATTTAATTGACTGTAGAAATGCAGCCAATTTCTCTTCATAATGATTTTTTAAAATAAAATATCCGAAAAAAATATTACTACAATTTGTTTTTGAAATTTATAACAAACCTTTTTAGCAGTCGCAATAGAGGATTAGAATTAAACGACAATATATTAAAAGCGAAAATATTTTTAGCTAACCGTACATAGGAATATGATTAAAATGCTTTTCAGAAACATTTTTTCTCTTTTTTTTTTTTAATTTCAAGACGTAAGTTAGATTTTTTGTCTTCTGGTAATTAAATTATGACAATCATTTTTTACTAATTCTAAAATATTAACAAAAGAATAATTCTTTGTAAGCAAATCGCTTTTTTAACTTGATAATTTGATTAAATATATTCCATGAAAAACTAATTCTCGATTTAGTTTAACTCAAGAATATCCTTTATTAAATTTTCATGTTTTATTTATTTTACAACGTGTTTCTGTTTTATTTGTTAAGTAATAGAAACGGTTTTATTTTAAAAGGGTAGAGAGCAAAAAATTGTTAGTCTAGTATTGACTTGCTAAATTTTCTAATTCAGGAAAAATATTTGGTTTAAAAAAATTAGTTGATAAAAGTATTTGGTATAAAATTATTAGTATTTATTTTAATATTTGCTCATGTAATTTCTTATTTTGTAATTTGAATGATAAATCTCTAAATTTTATAAGTTTATAAGTTTTAAGTTTGCAAAGTTTTATAATTATCTAATTATTTTTATTATTTAATTTAATAACTGCTTGGAAAATTTGTAAAGGTGAAGTACACATATTTTTACATGATTTTTCATTACTTTATTTTGAATATTAAAATCCCAAATTTTAATGGAATCGTTTTGGTATTATATAAACTTAAAATTTATTTTACACTTTCGTTTGATTACAAAGTTTAAAAATTATCTAATTTCTTTCATTATTTAATATAAAAATTGATGGAAAAATTTTGAATCGTAAAATGCTCAAATATTTACATGATTTTTAATTAGTTTATTTTGAATTTTAAAATCCAAAATTTTAACGAAATCGTTTGAATAGTTCTTAGGGAAATTTATTTTCCAGTATGGTTCGATTAAAACATATAATTTTGTGAAAAAAGTAGATGCGAGCAGTGAGCAATATAAAAACACTTTGAACAAACTTTTGACTCAATCATAATAGTATGAGAGTCTAACTTATTATTTAATTATATTTTATTTTACGTCGTTCAACAGCTGACACAATTTTGAGTTTATGACTAACTCCATAGCCTTGTAATTTCGAACCCAATACAGAAGACAAGGGAACTCCTGCATCAAGCATTAGGAGAAATTTTGCCTTCGTGCAGGACTTTTTTAATGGAACTAACCACCATTTGCGTTACATAGAGAGGAAGACCACTAGAACCTCCCACGGTAAGCCTGACGGCAAGGGAGCTCTAACCCATGATTCGTCTACCACGGAGGATATTTCACGTTAGCACTGTGGTCGGTGCAAGCCGGATTCGGAATTTGTATCGACTAGGATTCGAACCAATTGAAGTTACATACATTAAATTGTTGTAGCTTTTATCTGTTAAATTACCGTCTAAGTATTTTATTTATGTCGCACCAGAGCTGCGCAATGGGCCATTGACGACTGTCAGGGAAACATCCCCGATGATGATCCGTAAACACACCATCGCAATTTTTATCCTTTGCAGAGGGGATGGCTCCCCTGCTTTGATAGCCCGATGACCTGTGAGCGAAGTCGAGCATTTTATGGTAGAACAGTTTAACCAGGACTGATACCGCGCTACCTCGGTCCCTACGCAGGCTGACCAAAGTGGTCACCCACCTGCTTACTCACCACAGCCAGTGAAGCTTGACCTCGGTGTTCTACTGTTAACCGTGCCTTTACGATCAGTCCACATTAACAGTCAGTTTCTCTATCTCTAATTTTATTTTACTGTCATTCTTTATTCTAACAATATTTTGACATTAAAGCTGATAGCTTGCACCTTGTCCTGCGTAATTAATTGTGCCAATTCATATTGAGTATTATAACAGGTTAGTGTTAAAATGAATTTAAAAATATTGGCAGAGATTCATTAATTTCCCAAATTTATATGTCTTTCAACACTATAAAAATTTGAGGAAACATCAAAATGCAAAAATGATTGTTAAAATCACGAAACAAGTAGGGTAAATAAAAAACGTTTTAGCTCGACCCCCCTCCCCCACTTTAAAAAATAACTGCCTAAATCTAAATTTATTTAAATTTCATTTTAATTTCAGAAGACTATTGAATAGGTACAAATGTCGATAATTTCCCCCCCTAGTTTTTAACTCTTAAAAAAAATTATCTAAGAACGGTTCTAGAAACTAAATTATAAAGGTCAATTCAATTGAAAAAAGAGGTTAATAAACCTTTTTTTAGTAAAAATAATCGGATGTATATGCAGTGTAACATATAATAAAATAGTAATTACTTTGCTTCGTGTATTTAGTTAGTGATGCATGGAATTGACCATATTATATATATATATATATATATATATATATATATATATATATATATATATATATTTATATAAATATGTTTTTTTTTCTTCTTCAAAAGTCCCATTATAAGAATAACGGGACCTTACCCGTAAGAAATCGAAATTGGAGTGCATCGAAATGGAGCGATGCAGACTATTGGTAGAAAAGCATTCTTTCATTTCTTTGTGTATACTTCCTAAAGAGGATCTTTCCTTGTCAAGATGAGAAAGATCTATCTACTTGAACAAAAAAAAAAATCTTTTTTATTTTATTTTTTGATTCGGCAGCATCTTTTATATTGGAGCAGAGAGCAAAGATAGCTAAGCTGTAAGCAAACAATTCACAAACGATTGCGCTGACAGAAGCAGTCAATATCTCGAAGTTCCTTTTTACGCTATTAATTTAGAATGTTTTATTCTTTTAATACTGACAAGCTCGTTTTTTAAGAGTCCGGATTTAACGAGGACCTTTCCTTGAAGTGGCAGTTTTGATTTTAAAAATTTGATATTAAACAAACCTGTTTCAAGCATTACTCGAATTTAAGAAGCGTTTTTTATTCCTGACATAATAATTCCTGTTTCAGGTAGATCTTAGTTTTCTTGTTGTCAGGTTAACCGTGGGAAATTTTCGAAATTTTATATTTCATGTAACGAAAATGCAGGCTAATTGTATTAAAATGTATTCCATGAAGGCAAGTTTAATGCAGGAGTTCTCCCGTCTTCTGGGTTGGTTTCAGTATTTGAGTGCTACAGAATGGGACAGTGATAGTCGGAAACCTAAAATAGAAATGAGTTTTATTGAGTGTGGGATTTAATTACAAGGTCATGAAAAGAAAACAAATAAGAAGGTAAGGTAAAAAAAAACTTGCGTTAATGCGTTTGCGTATGCGAACCATACTTGCGGATCATACTGAAACATATTAACTCCTTTTTCAGGTAGATCTTAGTTTTCTTGTTGTCAGGTCAACCGTGGGAAATTTTCGAAATTTTATATTTCATGTAACGAAAATGCAGGCTAATTGTATTAAAATGTATTCCATGAAGGCAAGTTTAATGCAGGAGTTCTCCCGTCTTCTGGGTTGGTTTCAGTATTTGAATGCTACAGAATGGGACAGTGATAGTCGGAAACCTAAAATAGAAATGAGTTTTATTGAGTGTGGGATTTAATTACAAGGTCATGAAAAGAAAACAAATAAGAAGGTAAGGTAAAAAAAAACTTGCGTTAATGCGTTTGCGTATGCGAACCATACTTGCGGATCATACTGAAACATAATAACTCCTGTTTCAGGTAGATCTTAGTTTTCTTGTTGTCAGGTCAACCGTGGGAAATTTTCGAAATTTTATATTTCATGTAACGAAAATGCAGGCTAATTGTATTAAAATGTATTCCATGAAGGCAAGTTTAATGCAGGAGTTCTCCCGTCTTCTGGGTTGGTTTCAGTATTTGAGTGCTACAGAATGGGACAGTGATAGTCGGAAACCTAAAATAGAAATGAGTTTTATTGAGTGTGGGATTTAATTACAAGGTCATGAAAAGAAAACAAATAAGAAGGTAAGGTAAAAAAAAACTTGCGTTAATGCGTTTGCGTATGCGAACCATACTTGCGGATCATACTGAAACATATTAACTCCTTTTTCAGGTAGATCTTAGTTTTCTTGTTGTCAGGTCAACCGTGGGAAATTTTCGAAATTTTATATTTCATGTAACGAAAATGCAGGCTAATTGTATTAAAATGTATTCCATGAAGGCAAGTTTAATGCAGGAGTTCTCCCGTCTTCTGGGTTGGTTTCAGTATTTGAATGCTACAGAATGGGACAGTGATAGTCGGAAACCTAAAATAGAAATGAGTTTTATTGAGTGTGGGATTTAATTACAAGGTCATGAAAAGAAAACAAATAAGAAGGTAAGGTAAAAAAAAACTTGCGTTAATGCGTTTGCGTATGCGAACCATACTTGCGGATCATACTGAAACATAATAACTCCTGTTTCAGGTAGATCTTAGTTTTCTTGTTGTCAGGTCAACCGTGGGAAATTTTCGAAATTTTATATTTCATGTAACGAAAATGCAGGCTAATTGTATTAAAATGTATTCCATGAAGGCAAGTTTAATGCAGGAGTTCTCCCGTCTTCTGGGTTGGTTTCAGTATTTGAGTGCTACAGAATGGGACAGTGATAGTCGGAAACCTAAAATAGAAATGAGTTTTATTGAGTGTGGGATTTAATTACAAGGTCATGAAAAGAAAACAAATAAGAAGGTAAGGTAAAAAAAAAAACTTGCGTTAATGCGTTTGCGTATGCGAACCATACTTGCGGATCATACTGAAACATAATAACTCCTGTTTCAGGTAGACCTTAGTTTTCTTGTTGTCAGGTTAACCGTGGGAAATTTTCGAAATTTTATATTTCATGTAACGAAAATGCAGGCTAATTGTATTAAAATGTATTCCATGAAGGCAAGTTTAATGCAGGAGTTCTCCCGTCTTCTGGGTAGGTTTCAGTATTTGAGTGCTACAGAATGGGACAGTGATAGTCGGAAACCTAAAATAGAAATGAGTTTTATTGAGTGTGGGATTTAATTACAAGGTCATGAAAAGAAAACAAATAAGAAGGTAAGGTAAAAAAAAAACTTGCGTTAATGCGTTTGCGTATGCGAACCATACTTGCGGATCATACTGAAACATAATAACTCCTGTTTCAGGTAGATCTTAGTTTTCTTGTTGTCAGGTAAACCGTGGGAAATTTTCGAAATTTTATATTTCATGTAACGAAAATGCAGGCTAATTGTATTAAAATGTATTCCATGAAGGCAAGTTTAATGCAGGAGTTCTCCCGTCTTCTGGGTTGGTTTCAGTATTTGAGTGCTACAGAATGGGACAGTGATAGTCGGAAACCTAAAATAGAAATGAGTTTTATTGAGTGTGGGATTTAATTACAAGGTCATGAAAAGAAAACAAATAAGAAGGAAAGGTAAAAAAAAAACTTGCGTTAATGCGTTTGCGTATGCGAACCATACTTGCGGATCATACTGAAACATAATAACTCCTGTTTCAGGTAGATCTTAGTTTTCTTGTTGTCAGGTCAACCGTGGGAAATTTTCGAAATTTTATATTTCATGTAACGAAAATGCAGGCTAATTGTATTAAAATGTATTCCATGAAGGCAAGTTTAATGCAGGAGTTCTCCCGTCTTCTGGGTTGGTTTCAGTATTTGAGTGCTACAGAATGGGACAGTGATAGTCGGAAACCTAAAATAGAAATGAGTTTTATTGAGTGTGGGATTTAATTACAAGGTCATGAAAAGAAAACAAATAAGAAGGTAAGGTAAAAAAAAACTTGCGTTAATGCGTTTGCGTATGCGAACCATACTTGCGGATCATACTGAAACATAATAACTCCTGTTTCAGGTAGATCTTAGTTTTCTTGTTGTCAGGTTAACCGTGGGAAATTTTCAAAATTTTATATTTCATGTAACGAAAATGCAGGCTAATTGTATTAAAATGTATTCCATGAAGGCAAGTTTAAAGCAGGAGTTCTCCCGTCTTCTGGGTTGGTTTCAGTATTTGAGTGCTACAGAGTGGGACAGTGATAGTCGGAAACCTAAAATAGAAATGAGTTTTATTGAGTGTGGGATTTAATTACAAGGTCATGAAAAGAAAACAAATAAGAAGGTAAGGTAAAAAAAAACTTGCGTTAATGCGTTTGCGTATGCGAACCATACTTGCGGATCATACTGAAACATAATAACTCCTGTTTCAGGTAGATCTTAGTTTTCTTGTTGTCAGGTTAACCGTGGGAAATTTTCGAAATTTTATATTTCATGTAACGAAAATGCAGGCTAATTGTATTAAAATGTATTCCATGAAGGCAAGTTTAATGCAGGAGTTCTCCCGTCTTCTGGGTTGGTTTCAGTATTTGAGTGCTACAGAATGGGACAGTGATAGTCGGAAACCTAAAATAGAAATGAGTTTTATTGAGTGTGGGATTTAATTACAAGGTCATGAAAAGAAAACAAATAAGAAGGTAAGGTAAAAAAAAACTTGCGTTAATGCGTTTGCGTATGCGAACCATACTTGCGGATCATACTGAAACATAATAACTCCTGTTTCAGGTAGATCTTAGTTTTCTTGTTGTCAGGTTAACCGTGGGAAATTTTCGAAATTTTATATTTCATGTAACGAAAATGCAGGCTAGTTGTATTAAAATGTATTCCATGAAGGCAAGTTTAATGCAGGAGTTCTCCCGTCTTCTGGGTTGGTTTCAGTATTTGAGTGCTACAGAATGGGACAGTGATAGTCGGAAATCTAAAATAGAAATGAGTTTTATTGAGTGTGGGATTTAATTACAAGGTCATGAAAAGAAAACAAATAAGAAGGTAAGGTAAAAAAAAACTTGCGTTAATGCGTTTGCGTATGCGAACCATACTTGCGGATCATACTGAAACATAATAACTCCTGTTTCAGGTAGATCTTAGTTTTCTTGATGTCAGGTTAACCGTGGGAAATTTTCGAAATTTTATATTTCATGTAACGAAAATGCAGGCTAATTGTATTAAAATGTATTCCATGAAGGCAAGTTTAATGCAGGAGTTCTCCCGTCTTCTGGGTTGGTTTCAGTATTTGAGCGCTACAGAATGGGACAGTGATAGTCGGAAACCTAAAATAGAAATGAGTTTTATTGAGTGTGGGATTTAATTACAAGGTCATGAAAAGAAAACAAATAAGAAGGTAAGGTAAAAAAAAACTTGCGTTAATGCGTTTGCGTATGCGAACCATACTTGCGGATCATACTGAAACATAATAACTCCTGTTTCAGGTAGATCTTAGTTTTCTTGTTGTCAGGTTAACCGTGGGAAATTTTCGAAATTTTATATTTCATGTAACGAAAATGCAGGCTAATTGTATTAAAATGTATTCCATGAAGGCAAGTTTAATGCAGGAGTTCTCCCGTCTTCTGGGTTGGTTTCAGTATTTGAGTGCTACAGAATGGGACAGTGATAGTCGGAAACCTAAAATAGAAATGAGTTTTATTGAGTGTGGGATTTAATTACAAGGTCATGAAAAGAAAACAAATAAGAAGGTAAGGTAAAAAAAAACTTGCGTTAATGCGTTTGCGTATGCGAACCATACTTGCGGATCATACTGAAACATAATAACTCCTGTTTCAGGTAGATCTTAGTTTTCTTGTTGTCAGGTTAACCGTGGGAAATTTTCGAAATTTTATATTTCATGTAACGAAAATGCAGGCTAATTGTATTAAAATGTATTCCATGAAGGCAAGTTTAATGCAGGAGTTCTCCCGTCTTCTGGGCTGGTTTCAGTATTTGAGTGCTACAGAATGGGACAGTGATAGTCGGAAACCTAAAATAGAAATGAGTTTAATTGAGTGTGGGATTTAATTACAAGGTCATGAAAAGAAAACAAATAAGAAGGTAAGGTAAAAAAAAACTTGCGTTAATGCGTTTGCGTATGCGAACCATACTTGCGGATCATACTGAAACATAATAACTCCTGTTTCAGGTAGATCTTAGTTTTCTTGTTGTCAGGTTAACCGTGGGAAATTTTCGAAATTTTATATTTCATGTAACGAAAATGCAGGCTAATTGTATTAAAATGTATTCCATGAAGGCAAGTTTAATGCAGGAGTTCTCCCGTCGTCTGGGCTGGTTTCAGTATTTGAGTGCTACAGAATGGGACAGTGATAGTCGGAAACCTAAAATAGAAATGAGTTTTATTGAGTGTGGGATTTAATTACAAGGTCATGAAAAGAAAACAAATAAGAAGGTAAGGTAAAAAAAAACTTGCGTTAATGCGTTTGCGTATGCGAACCATACTTGCGGATCATACTGAAACATAATAACTCCTGTTTCAGGTAGATCTTAGTTTTCTTGTTGTCAGGTTAACCGTGGGAAATTTTCGAAATTTTATATTTCATGTAACGAAAATGCAGGCTAATTGTATTAAAATGTATTCCATGAAGGCAAGTTTAATGCAGGAGTTCTCCCGTCTTCTGGGTTGGTTTCAGTATTTGAGTGCTACAGAATGGGACAGTGATAGTCGGAAACCTAAAATAGAAATGAGTTTTATTGAGTGTGGGATTTAATTACAAGGTCATGAAAAGAAAACAAATAAGAAGGTAAGGTTAAAAAAAACTTGCGTTAATGCGTTTGCGTATGCGAACCATACTTGCGGATCATACTGAAACATAATAACTCCTGTTTCAGGTAGATCTTAGTTTTCTTGTTGTCAGGTTAACCGTGGGAAATTTTCGAAATTTTATATTTCATGTAACGAAAATGCAGGCTAATTGTATTAAAATGTATTCCATGAAGGCAAGTTTAATGCAGGAGTTCTCCCGTCTTCTGGGTTGGTTTCAGTATTTGAGTGCTACAGAATGGGACAGTGATAGTCGGAAACCTAAAATAGAAATGAGTTTTATTGAGTGTGGGATTTAATTACAAGGTCATGAAAAGAAAACAAATAAGAAGGTAAGGTAAAAAAAAACTTGCGTTAATGCGTTTAAACAGTACATGAAATATAAAATTAGAACGATACATAATCAAATAGTAAGAAAACAAAATTGAATAAAAAACATTTTAAATACAGTAAAACATTTATATAAATTATTGAAAATAGCCGAAATTTGTTTTTATGCTTCTATCAGTAAAAATGCGAAGTATTAAGGAAAGAAAAAATACATAGTTTCACGTTTGTACAAGTTATTTCGTGTTCTTACAATAGAGATTAAAGCAGGAATTCAAACTTTATTTTGATCATTTACTGGAAAGTTTTATGAGAACCCGGTTACATGTAAGTAATCAAATAACGCAGGTAAGTAAAGGCGATAATTAGATAATCTGTGAATAAAAAAAATGATTAAGCAAAAAATGTCAGAGGACCAGAAAATAAAAGAAAGAACTAATCTATAATTCAGTGAATCAGTGAATTAACCTATCAATTAAAGAGCGAATCAACTGACTAATGAACTATTGATTGAAAACGAAAATTCATTCATTTATTGATTTGCTCTTCGTTAATTTATTAATTCACAAAGTCTTTCATTTTTTCATTAATTTTTTCGTGTGTTTCTGGATTCCTTGATTTGCTCATCGTTCATCGAATCACTGCTTGATTGGTCCGCAGATTCATTCAATTACTAGCTAACTGATTTGTTCATTTATTAGTCATTCCCCTGATTTCGTTTTATTTAGAACAAGGCTGTCCGACTGCAAAGAGCCCACGGGCCAGAATTCCGGTCACTGATCACCTGGCGGGCCGCAGTTTGAAAAAGTTGAACGATATCCTTTTACCTCTTATACAATAACAATTAAATAGTTGAATTATTAATTATAAAACAATGGAACAGAAGGATTATAAAAGAATTTGCTTACATTTTAATGAGAAAAGTGAGGCCGATCAGCCTGAATAAGAAGTTGGCGGGCCACACAATATGTGTTGGCTAGCCACATGCGGCCCGCTGACCGCCAGTTGGACAGCCCTGATTTAGAACATAAATATCACTATTATTTCAATCGTCCGTGTCGTCATATGAATGGATTCGATAATGTGAATATTTGTTTAGATTATTCATTTTGTGTATCTACTGTTTCTTTAGGATAAAAGAAACATAAAAATTTCTTGGTTACACATTTTTTATAAAAAAGTGTTTTTTTCTTTCCAATTTAGATCTGGTGAATTCCATTACGTTCTAATGGATAACGTACTGTTTCTCAGTAGAAGCTTGAGAAACAGTACGTGATTATTATCTTATACATTCAACATTCTAAAATGTGAATTCAAAACAATCTCTTAAATTTTATAAGAATTCTAGCATTGTTTTATAAAGAATATTTTATGTATCCTTCGTTAGATGGCGCTAGCTTACAGTTAAGATAAAATTGTGTGCGAGTGAAAAGGGTGTGCTAGATTTTTATTCCTCATTTTAAATGAAAAAATCCACAGTTTGGGAATTATTAGTCCAATTATCAATTTGATGGGAACAATGATAAACGATTTAATAAGCACTCAACGATTAATACAATATTCAAAACTACTAAATGTATAGGGGAGAGTGGGGTCAATTGTAACATTTTTTACTTAACTATTTTTAACTAACAAAAAATCCAATATATTATTAGTATTAATTGACAGACGAGTAAAGTAGACTATCCTCTACTTGAAAAAAAATACCTTATTTTAAATGTTATTATATTAGTTATTAACAATTTTTGACATTCGTGCACTTGTTACAATTGTTCCCACTTACGGGGTCAATTGTAACAGTTCATAAATTCAACTAAAACATAGTTAATTATACATATTATCATAGTGGGGATATATTTTTTTATTTATCAAAATAGTAGCGATATTTTATGAGTAAAAATAATAATGAGCAGAGACCTAAAGGGTTAAACTTTTAACTTCCAGGGGTTAAAAATTTTAATTTATGCCGTGAAAGGTGACAAATAAAATAATGCACATGCAACATAATATAAATTATATATAGAAAACTATTGGTGGTTCTTAAAGTGTTAAGTAATGGTTTGTAAACATAAGATTATTTATTTTCAGATGTTACATTCGTCCCTTTACTTATTGTTACAATCGTCCCCAAGACGCCATTTTAGCTTCATTTGTTAAAAACAATGCTAGTTAATTAACAAAACTAATCTTTTTTTTTAAATGTTAATTAACACTTACCTATTCGGTTATTAATTTTTATTTGTTTAAACAAAATTACTTTGTTACAATATAATATTCTAATACCAAAAAAAGTACTTACGTAGCGTGAAAATATCTTTTGTGATGTAACACTTTCAAAAGTACATAAAAATGGTGGCCAGCAGGGGTGTACATGTAGATTTATTAAATACACCTTGTGCGCCACCTAGGAACCAAATCTAGAACCCGACACTCGAAATTTTTGCTCTGTTACAATCGTACTCTGTTACAATTGACCCCACTCTCCCCTACAATAAACAAAACAAAGAAACAAAAGCCCACACACGCGTGCATTTTTTTAATTTTTTTAAATTTTTAATAACGGCAAGCACTGAACTTTTGTTTCTTCGTCTTAGAAGATGCCGGAGGTGTTGCTCATTTATCGTTATCCAGTGGGCAACTGTAAACCAAAGTCACGGAGGCGAGCAACATTACCCACGCCACACTTCCACATACCCGTTTATAGGGTGGGCCACATTCACACCAGAAGACAACACAGAGAGAGAAACATCCATAACCAGAGCGGGATTCGAACCCGCGGCCATTGGCTTCGCAGCCAGAAATTTCTACCTCCACGCTACAGAGCGTTTGAAGAAAAGTGCTATCACTTATGTTTATTGAAAGATATGCATATGAAAAAATGAAATCGGGCTCACTTAGGAAATTCGAGCCCGAGTAGAATTTTAACCTGAGAGCACCTAAACCCAAGTTCGAACTAAGCCCGATTTATATTTCTTCTGTCATAGTATAAGGATAGCTATTTTTTAATAATATACATTAACAAATGAAAGTTACAGATAAATTATATTCACTTTTTTTGAATATTACTTTTTACTAAATATCTATCTCACTTAGTCATATTATTATTCCATTTTGCTCACGTCGACACGTCAAGTAATGACGTCCAACAACTGATATAGTACAGACGAAAAATATAATATGACTAAAACTGAAATCTAAAAATAATATCAAAATCTTAATCTGAACATCTTAAGCCTTATAAAATAGAAGCGCCGAACAGAAGTAGCAAGTCTTTTATACCATATACAATTTGTATTTTTTTTTTGCATCATAACAGAAATAAACATTTGCTCAAAATAAGTAAACAATTTTATCAAAATTTTATGAGTCTGAGCCTCTAGCCCCAAATTTTTTTCAATAAACGAGCCGAAGGCTACGTAGAACGTGGGCTCGGACTTTCGATTCGATCTCATCTCTAATATGCGGGGTTCTATTCTCAATTCAATCGGTTGTGGATGTAGTTCATTTACGTCGCACTAGAGCTGCACAGTGGGCTATTGGCAACGATCTGGGAAACATCCCTGAGGATGATCCGAAGATATGCCATCACAATTTTGATCCTCTGCAGAGGGGATGGCACCCCCGCTTTGGTAGCTCGACGAACTGCACGCGAAGTCGAGCAATTTACGGTAGAACAGTTAAACGAGGACCCATACCGCACACCCTCGGTCCCTACGCAGACTGATCTAAGTGGTCACCCACTCGGTACGACATCGAAGCCTGATCCTTTGCAGAGGGGATGGCTCCCTTGCTTTGGTAGCTCCACGACCTGCGCGAGAAGTCGAGTACTTCACGGTAGAACACTTTAACGATGAACGATACCGCACAACCTCGCTCCCTACGCAGACTGATCCAAGTGGTCACCCACCCGCACACTGACTGCAGCCAGTGATGTTTGATTTCGGTGATCTGCTGGGAACCGTGTCATAACGATAAGTCCACTGCGGGACTCATCCTCAATTCAAAGAAAGGATTATAAACCCTGTAAAAATGAAGTAGGTAGGTACTTTATTTACTCCGGACTAGAGCTGCGCGATTGGCTATTGGTGATGGTCTGGGAAACATCCCTGAGGATGATCTGAACACATGACATCGAAAACTGATCCTTTGCAGGGGGGATGGCTCCCTTGCTTTGGTAGACCGACGACCTGCTCGAGAAGTCGAGCACTTAACGGTAGAACAGTTAAACGATGAACGATACCGCTCATCCACGGTCCCTACGCAGACTGGTCCAAGTGGTCACCCATAGGCACACTGACTGCAGCTAGTGATGCTTGACTTCGGTGCTCTGCTGGGAACCATGTCTTAACGATAAGTCCACTGCGGGACTCATCCTCAATTCAAAGAAAGGATTATAAACCCTGTAAAAATGAAGTAGGTAGGTACTTTATTTACTTCGGACTGGAGCTGCACAATTGGCTATTGGTGACGGTCGGGGGAACATCTCTGAGAATGGTCTGAAGACCTGACATCGAAACCTGATCCTTTGCAGAGGGGATGGCTCCCCTACTTTAGTAGCTCGACGACCTGCGCGAGAAGACGAGTACTTTACGGTAGAACACTTTAACGATGAACGATACCGCTCATCCATGGTCCCTATGCAGGTTGATCAAATTGATTATCCTCCCACTTACTGACGGCCGCCAGTGATGCTTAACTTCGGTGTTCTATTGGGTACCGCGTCCTTACGATCAGTCCACTGTGGGACCTGTAAAGAGGAAGATGGATTGTAGAAACTAGAGAAGAACAGCACAAAGATACATCTAGGGTTAAGTAAGGTCGCACTATCGTCACGCTTTAAAATTGGGTCTCCTTACCCGAGTGGTATCTCCGACCAAACGCTGTGTGAAACGTGGAAGTAACGGGTTCGAATCCCACCGTAACCCTTGATGTATTCTTTGTGATTTCTTTATCTGAATTGTTCCATCTGTCCTTCTACTTGACAAAGGCTTAAAAGCCTAAATTGAGCACACAAACCTGCAAATGCATGTAATTTCAATAAAGCAATAAAGCGCGGTTTAAAGCGTTGGGTGGGAGAACAATACACTTCCGGAACCGAAGCCCTATCATTGTTTATGATTTTGAGTTCCAGATAAATTTTTACTTATCAAATGCTATTGTGCCTTGCCGTAACATCTTGTAATGTCACATTTTAAACATTTTCTTACTTTTCTATAGATGAATTTGTTAAAAAATAATATTTTGAAATATTTAAAAGTGGTTCTAAATCCAATCATTTCTGGGGGCCTTCCTGGTCAAACGGTAAACGCCTGGCCAAACGCAGTGTAAAGCGTGGAGGTGGCGGGTTCGAATCCCGTCGTAACCCTAGATGTATTCTTTGTGATGTCCTTCTCTAAATTGTTCTATGTGTCTTTTTACTTCACAAAGGTTTATAAGCCTAAATTGAGTATACAAGCCTGCAAATATATGTAATTTCAATAAAGTAATAAAACAATAAAATCATTTCTAAGTGAGAATGGCTCGTGAAATATTCAAAACCGATTATGTGCCCCCTCTGCGCACTAAATGGAAGCTTTAAAATTTATTTCTAGAAAACCGTTTAGCGCATGTTACAACTGTTGATAACGTTAAAAGTGAAAAAAAAAAAAAACGTGACTTTATGTATTGTAACATATAGATGTGAACGTCTAGAACTTCTAAAATCTCATAGACGGATCATGTAACTTTAACTTCTTAAATTTTTATATCTTTAGTTTTTAGAAAAAAAAACAGTGGTATTGTGTACATGAATATCTAACATCTGGAACTCATCTACATTTGTAAAAGAAAGCTCAATACAAAGAATTGTCGAGAAACTCATCTACATTTGTTAGAAAAATAATAGTATTGTGTACATTAACATCTAAAAATTTCTTAAAAGTCATACGCATTTTATGGTGTAAAAATCTGTGAATCATCATCATCAACGTCTTAAATTTTTAAAGATTTGGGCATTATTTCTAGAAAAAGTCACAATTGTTTGTACATTATATCTCGATATTCTAATGACTCTACATTTGTTAGAAAAACTTCATGGGATTGTGTGAATTAACATATAAATCTTTTAAAGACGCTGCTATATTTCTGGAGAAAAAAATTATATGGCTTGATTACACTAACATCTTGAAGTTCAAAAAAGTTACGTACCGTCCAAGCACTTCAACAAACAATACGGCTGCCCTTATGTATGACAATAATTCATCATGTGACAATTCTACCTCTCAAGAAAATCGGAGTTAAGGTAAGTAATATGACTTAATTATTTTTGTTTTACGCATAAATTATAACAAGCTTTTAAAAGTCATATAATATGCTCTGTTATGTAATATATAAATTAAGTGGTTTTTGCTCAAGAAGTTTCCGTCATAAAAATTCGAAAACATTATGCCGTAAAAGCTAAATAATAAGACATAATCAAAGAAATTTCAAGCAAAAGAGAAATTTTTTAATTATTTGCTGAGATTACAAAATATTAGGAACTGTTTTTTTTCTTCTTCAAATAATTGGTCAACAATTGAAATTAAATTAGAGCATTATTTTATTCGAAGTTATTGTCTGAAGCAGCAAAATGTAATTATATCGATGCACTGTCGTTTGAAATATATTTATATCAAATTCTGATTTGAAACTGTATTGTAAAAGGATGATCTGTCAAGCAAGTTTTTGACTTTGTATTCTGGGGTAGTCTATTTAGATGCTTGATCATATAGGTAACACTGAGCCGCGATGGTTAGGTAATAGTGTGTTCGCTTTCCAATAGGGTATACCGGGTTCGAATGTCGGCGATGACGGGTTGATACGAATTCCGCATCCGTGTTGCTCCGACCACAGTGCTGACGTGACATATCCTCAGTGGTAGACGGATCATGGGTTAGTCTCCTTGCCGTCAGGCTAACCGCGGGAGGTTCTCGTGTTCTTCCTCTCCGTGTAACGCAAATGCGGGTTAGTTCCATCAAAAAGTCCTCCCCGAAGGCTAATTTCTCCCAATACTTAATCCAGTAGTTTCCTTGTCTTCTGGAATGGGTTCAAAATTACAAGGCTATGGAGTTGAACATTAGCAGTCGTAAACCTAAAATTTGGGACGACTGTTCAACGACGGTTAAAAAACTGTAAAATATATCCGTAACACAAGAAAGAATAATTCGTCAATTTTTTATGATCAATGTTGCGCTACTATTTATCTGAAATATTCCAGCCATTTTACCTGTTTTCTTTTCCTTACCGAACTATTGTTTTAAAAGAGATATTTCAGTAGAATAATAAAATATAAAAAGCGGATTATGGGCCGAAGACCCTTTAAATAAAGTTATCAATTTATTTATTGACAAAATGTACGTTATCCTTAACACTGGCATTTATATTTCATTTTTCTAAAGATGTTTTATAAATTAGATAACAAACATTGACTCAAAAATATCTAAATTGAATTAATTTTGTAACCATCGTTTAGCAGTCAATATAATTATGGGTTTACGACTACAATTGCTCAACTCCGTAGCCCTGTAATTCTGAACCCAATCAGGAAGACAAGGGAACTCCTGGACCAAGTATGGGGAGAAACTTGCTGTCGTTGAGGACTTTGTGATGGTACTAAGCCGCATTTGCGTTACACGGAGAGAAAAAACTCGAAAAGCTCCCACGGTTAGTCTGACGGCAAGGGGACTCTAACCAACGATTCGTCTACCATTGAGGATATTTCACGTCAGCACTGTGGTTGGTGCAAGCCGGGTGCGGAATTCTAACACGGTTTACCTCATTGAAAGGTGAACGCTTTATCCCCTGAGCCACCACGGCTTTAAATTAAATTAATTGATAAAAATTAACTAAATGATTTAAGTTATTAAATTAATCAAACGTAATCAGAATGTATAATATAATAATCACAAAATATAAAAGCTATGAAAAATCTTATTAGCAAAGTGAACAGTGTTAGTAATGTACTGTCTTTGATATTTTTAATTGGATTAGCTGAAAATTAAAACTGCTGAGTCCAGGAAAAAAACACAGATTTGAAAATATTTTACGTACATTTAAGCGAATCAGTTGAAAACGAAAGGAACTATTGAGTTGACTAGCTTGAAGAAACCCTATTTTGAAACATCTTCAGCAGTTTTTCAAATTGTCTGAAAATGAAAATTGTTGAATCAGGGAAAGTAAAAAAAAATTAGATTTTTTGAGCCTTAATTTCCTTTGTGCTTTCAGAGTATGCATCAAAAAATTGCATTTCTTATACATATAAAAAAATGAAGAAAAAGAAATACTTTGGTGATATGAAAATCCAAACTAACACAACTTTTTCCCCCCAGAAAGCATGTTCTATAAATATCTGAACACCTACATTCCAATGTAAACATTCCACTTTACTATATAGATGAATTTTCTTTATATTGAAATAAGAGATTACAAAAATACTATCTTGCCGGACAGCCTTCTTCCAGGCAAGATAAAAGAGAAAAACATTCTCACCCCTCAACATTTGCCGGATAATCCGGCTTTCCATCAAATCGGGAGAGACCGCTGCGAATTATTCAGTAACTACCATCCTTACCTACCCGCCTACTGTAGCTAATAATCCGGGTGCTGAATTTCACACGCCTTGCCGGACAGTTACACCTCCCGGACGGTTTAGAAATGGGCATATCTTATCATCCGGCTACTCTATGTAAATGTAGTGTATAATGAAATATAAGCGGGAGCGGTGTTTTCGCTTGGCATTCAATAATGTGGAACAGTACAAATGAAACAATGAGTGGAATTCGATCATATTTTTAAATTCTAGAGTGAATGCAGCACTGAGTGAAATTCAATTATGCTTCTAAATTTTGGCGGGAATAAGACAATGAGTGGAATGAAGTTGCACTTTTAAGTTTGGAAAAATAAGACTGAGAAATACACTGGTGTAATAAATTAAGAGAATTTGAAGACTGGGTCTATTATCTCTAGAACTACTGGACAGATTTTAATGAAATTTGATATGTATATACATAGACACAATACAAAACAAATAAACATTCTACAATTGCAATATACACACATGATCGTGCGTAACACTCATTGGAGTACCAAGGTATGAAACAGCGGTTACGGAATAAACAAAAAAAAATGGTTTAATAGGGGTCATGGTCCCCTCTTTCAGATATACAGGCCTTGCAGAGTGATTTCATACTTGAAATAAGGCAGTTTTTCATTTCCTGCAAAAATTGTCAGAATCGTCTTGTAGCAATTTCCTACCGTCCGACTCCAACGAGTGTTACGCACGATCGTGCGTGTGTATTACAACTGCTGAATGATTATTTGATTTGTATTATATCAATGTATGTATGTACATATCATATCGAATTTCATTAATATCGGTCCAGTAATTTTAGAGATAATTGCCCAAGTCTGCAAATTCTCTTAATTTCTTACACCAGTGTAGAAACAGCTCAATTTTATTACGAATATTAAGTTCCTCATGCGCTAATCCTGTTACAAAATTTTTAATATTTAATTGACCTTAAATTGATTCTTCACACCCTTTTGAAATGAGTTCAATCGATTCATGCAAATCAGTTGATGGTATTCTTTTGATTTCTTAACATCGATTTGATATTGATACCATTTTGATATCGATTTAAAACACTGGTAATGTGTTGATAAATTTTAACACTCGTATCACTTAACCTTGGTCCCGCAGTGAACTGATCATTAAGACACGGTTTAAAGCAGATCACCGTAGTCAAGTATCACTGGCTGCGGTGAGTGTGTAGATGGGTGACCACTTGGATCAGTCTGCGTAAGGACTGAGGGTGTGAGGTATTGGTCCTCGTTAAACAGTTCTGAATGAACTTCAACAACACTTGAACTTGATTTTATCAACTCATATCGGTATGACCATCTGTTCCTGATGTAACCTTTTTGGAGTTTTGAATCGCTTTGAATTTTAAAAACATTATTATGATTTATTTCGAAACGATATTGAACAACCGAATCATCACATTTCTGATCAAATCAATGTTTTACTTCTAAGTCTGGTAATTTCTGAGAAGACAAGGGGATTTATAGATTAAATGTGAAGGTTTAACCTCTAGGGTCAAGTCGCTCTTAATTCAAGATTAAGCCATATCAGATTTACAGTTAATGATTAGATTTTCAGCCAATTCAGAAGGCAATGGAACTCTTTAATTAAAAATCGCGAAAACGTTTGGGTTAGTGTTATATTTGTACAAAAAAAAAAAAAAAAAGAGTTGAGCTGCAATGGGATACCTCCTAGGAAGTAGTATGGATATCTCGATCCTGATTGGGTATTGAAACGATACATTTGCTTACGCTAGCAATTGTTCTTTTCATTCTATTTCGAGTAAGCCGTGCCCGTCAAGTATCAATTCTCTTAAGTGACACGTTCTAAATTCTTTCACAAAGATTTTTTCTCAAAGATTTCAATTCCTTCCCTATATATTTACACAGAGATTCAACACAAAGACATCAGCGAAGCCACGTGGAACATAAACAAACTAATTATGCATCAGTAAAATGCTAGGTACACAAAACAAAAATATATCAGGGTTCCAATAAAATACATAAACAAAAAATAAATCTAAGTTGAGCAAAAGAATTAGACGAAAAAGAATTATATTTCAATCGATTCGATGTGCGTTACGGTCTGTATTTAACTTTTTGTTAATTAACATTCTAAATTATGTAGAGGAACTTAACTATAATACGCCATTTTGCTGATAAAGATTAGCTGACTCTGACGTTATAGGTCACACGCGTGGGTATGAGAGGTCTTCTTCTTTAAATGCAAGTACCCAATTACCTCTTAAAAATAATATTTTATTAGTCTTATTTGTTATTACAGACGCACAGTACAACCTGTTGCTCATCGTATTTTATTGCATAAAATGTCATTGCATTTTATTGCATCGTATTTTAATATATGAAAATTGGATGTTAAAACATTCTTAAAACAATATTTTAAAAAAAATTCTGTTAAATTTAAATATTAATCATAAAAATTCAGCATTAAAGTAATTTTGTTGAACTATATTTTGGCATATAATATACTCTGAAATATTCATGTCAAATTAATATACATGAAACAATATAAAATCTGCATGTCTGCAAAAACTGTAATCAAACATTGACGTGTTTTGAGTAGAATTTTCAGCGATGATTCCCTTTGTTGATCATCTAGAATACATCTCAGGGGATGGTATATTCTTCTGAACGTTCTGTTCGAAAAACAATAAATTTTTAACGTTTGAAAAAACACCGGGGAAAGAAAAAGAAAAAAAAAAAAAACCTCAGATGAAAAATGAAAGTGCCATAAACACTCGAAATTCACCCATACAAGCACAATGAAGAAAAAAATAAAAATACATTTTTAAAAAAAATCAAAATTTCGGGGGGAAAATATCAAAATTTTTTTAGCTCTGAAAAGTATGTTTAAAAAACAGGAAGAAAAACACGCAAACGGAACTTCAATCAAGCCAGTGTTATAGTTTTTTTCTCAACTTCTTTCAGTCCTTAAAAAACTGTGTTCCACCCTTCATCTTTAAAGAATAAAAGCAGAGAATAAGTTCTCCTTATAATCAGTGTGAACAGCAAACATTCGACTTTAGTTCTCGAAGGGCAAAGAAAAGTTCTTTTTGAGAAGAACGTCAACTACCCTACGGGGGTGGACGAGATATTTGACTTGTAAATTTTGGAAGATCTGCATGCACTTCCCAGCGGAAAACAATAACCGTCACAGTTTTTCGAAGCATATCTATTCTATATTTCCATATTATTTCAAATACAAAGGATTGTTTAGTTCAGAATCTTGATGTATGATGTTGAATAATATAATACTAAGTCCCC
Source organism: Parasteatoda lunata (assembly GCA_949128135.1). NCBI lineage: Eukaryota > Metazoa > Arthropoda > Arachnida > Araneae > Theridiidae > Parasteatoda > Parasteatoda lunata. The sequence continues at coordinate 90,544,352 of OX421979.1, read as the reverse complement.
TGTTCGCTGACACCCAACAACCCCGATGTTTTCTTTTCATTGTGAGGAGATATTTATTTTCGACCATGTCAACCTTCACCCATCAAAAGGTACCTCATAACGGAATCAAGTTAACATGTCTTATATACTAGTGATTTGGTATTTAATATTTGTAGTGGTAATTACGTCACATTACTCCTCTTCCAGAATTTTACTCGTATCTGTGATAGAATTCTATGAATGGATACCACTAGTTGATTTTTGTTGGTTTTTTTGTCTAATTAACTAATTAATTAATTTTTATTTATATCAATTTGCTCATTATATATTTTTTATTTGTAGCATTTCACTCATTATTTTTCTTCTTCATTTTTTTACTGACCGGGAGACTTTATTTACCTCACCGGATTTTTTTTCTTTGAACAGTATATTTTTAAGAAAATTAACTGTTTAATGTGGACCATCCATCAATGTTGGCTAGTTCATATCACGTCCGCGGGTCACCACTGAGGGTATTTTTATTATCGACTATGTCAACCTTCATCTATCAAAAGGTACTTCTTGATGGAATCAAGTTAACATGTCTTATATACTAGTATTTGGTATTTAATATTTGTTGTGGTAGTTACGCCACAGCTGTTTCTTGGCATGAAACAATTGAAATTATTTAACTAAATATGTATGTACTAAAGAGAACACTTGTCCCGCCACTTTCCATGTCCAAATATTTCTCTTCCTTCGATTAAGATCTATTAGTGAACATAAATCATTATTCGAAGTAATAATTTTTTGAAATAACATTTAAAATTAAAAGTATATTATTATAACAAATTTGATGAGTGCACAACTGCAATTATTTTTGCTTACCACATGAGTGGATGTATATTTTAAATACTATTTTTGCATTCATCACATCATGCATGAAGCTGAAAGTTAAGTCCTAAATCATTTAATGAATCTATTTAACTATAATTCATATTAATATATAAATGTAATTTGCACCAATGATAATCTTAGAATGGTGAATAAGATCAGACACCGATTTAAATAACTTTATCTTAAAATATAACGTAGAATTAATTACATTATTCTAATAATAATAATAATAAAAACCTCCTAAAATCTTAATTAGAAATCAAACAAGTAAATACCTTTAAATTAGGGATGCAAAAATATTTATAGGAAAATAATACCTTTATGACTTGTATAAATTTTATGCTGATGACAACCAAATCAATATTAAAATTTTTGTGGGAAAACTGGATCCTGCTATGTGATTTTCCATCATGCACCGACAACCATGGAAAACTGTAACCATCATTATATTTTAATAGACATACTTGAAATATATGAAGGTCTCTAAGAAGTGCGAATTTTTTCCTTACTCTGTCCATCAGGCGTGGGAGAGGGGACATAAGATGTATTATTTTTATGAAAATAGTTTTGCTATTAAAAGTCTGGCAGTGAACATTTTATGCTACATACATTAAGGTTCTTTTTCGAAGGCTCTTTTGTTACATCAAATAATACTTTTTAGTATGTTATTTTTATAATATGTGTCAGTTCGTTATACTTATTTGTTTATTTATAGCTACACAAACATATGCAGGTTTGTCCGTAGATTGTAAAAACTGCTCATGGCTCCGCGAATAGAGCCTTCGCTTTCCAATAATGTGAACCGGGTTCGAATCCCAGCGATTTCTGGTCGATACGAATTACGCATCCGGCTTGCACGGACCACAGTGCCGACGCGAAATATCCTCAAGGATAGACGGATCATGGGTTAGAGTCCCTTGGCAGTCAGGCTAACTGTGGAAGATTTTCGTGGTCTTCCTCACCATATAACGCAAATGCGGTGTAGTTTCATCAAAAAGTCCTCCGTGTAGGTAAATTTCTCCCAATGTTTGATCCGGGACTTCTGGATTGGGTTCAAAATTACAAGGCTACGTAATACTTACCCGAGAATTAGATCGGCTTTTCAACAATGGTTATAAAAAATAAAAAAAAACGGCTCATAAGGCATTGTCATAATGAAAATTACTTAAAGATTTTAATAATTACTATATAGGTGAGTATATTATCGTACTATATAGATTTTAATAATTACCATGCCACCTAATTTGTGATTTTTAAACTATTTTAGTTGTTTTTAAATCTAAGTTGTTTGTCCGTTCTAAAATCCAGATAACTGTTTACAGAAAAATGGCAAATGCAGTTTAAAATTAAATATTTGCTTCAAGTTTAATGCACTGCGAATTTTTAATTTTTTTTTATTTTCCTTGGTATGAAGATCTTCGGAAAAAGTCGTAAGACTGTTTTTCGAATCAAAAAATAAAAGAACATTAAGGAGTGTAAAGGTTTTACCGCTCTCTGACGTCAACTAGTGGATCTAGGGGTTATATTTTCCAGATATGGGACTGCACTCATAGTTTTGAGTGTGGAAAATCTAAGTTCATACTTTTTGAACTGATTATCCAATGTAACTATTTTACTCAACCTTGTACATTTTTTACACATTTTAGTAATTTCAAGTTCGTAAATCGTATGCTTTTCTTTTTCGTAGTAAAGGCAATTGTAACGTAAAGTTTGATATCCAAACAGCGGTTGCGTCGGCAGTGGCGCTTATGATTTCTAAATATAAAAAGAAATCTCTTTAGTTGTTTTCTTTTTCCACAAAATTAACAAATTAACAAAATTAACGATAAACAAAAATTACAACTAATTGTTCGAGAGCCGCGATGGCTCGGGGGGTAGAGCGTTTGCCTTCCAATGAGGTGAGTCGGGTTCAAATCCCAGAGATGTTTGGTCGAATTCTGCAATCGGCTTGTACAGACCACAGTGCCAACGTGAAATATCCTCAATGATAGACGGATCATGGGTTAGAGTCCCTTTGCAGTCAGGCAAATTGTGGGAGATTTTCGTGGTTTTCCTTACCATGTGACGCAAATGCGACGTAGTTTCATCAAAACGTTCTCCATGCAGGCAAATTTCTCCCTATGTTTGATCCGGGACTTTTGGATTGGGTTCAAAATTACAAGGCTATTGAGTTGAATAGTAGTCATAAACCCAAATAATTGGGTCGACTGTTCAACGACGGTAATAAAATAAAATAAAACAAACTGTTTAATAACGACTGTTTCATAAACTTTTTTTTTTTTTTTTTGAATAACAAGAGTTCTAAGCATTATATAAAGCTCTCGCCAAATTTTCCGCAGAATTAATGCAAAATTCGGATACGAGGAGCAAAACGAAAGAAAAAAAAATATGTAACTATAAAAATCTAACTTTTGCGCTTACTAAAGCAAAATAATCAATCTATTAATATTGATAAATGTGTCAATACCAAATGACAAATATAAATTTTCTTTACCTTTTTGACGTAAAATATTTTTTTTTCCAATTTTTTTATTATTTTTTTTTTATGGTTCCATGTCTCCTTAAATATTTTATGAAGAAGTTTTTGTCAAATGGAGAATCAAACTTTTCTCCCTATCTGTGTCTATCCTATTTACTTTTTATTATCCCTGATAAAAATAACCATTTTCAACATGGCTTTTTCCTCAATCTTTTTTTTAACTTATTTATTACTTAAAAAAAATAAAATTAAAATTTTTTTCACTCTTTCAAGTTTTCCCTTTTGCAACTTCCTGCAGCTATTTTCTTTCTTTTATGCACGTAAAAAAATACATAAAATATTTCGCACGTAATTATCTTACGGCTCATAAAAGTTTAACTTTTATCGGCTTAAAAACAGTCATTAATTCAACTACAGTTTTTTTCTTCTTCAAAACAAAGGTTTTTCCTGTTTAAAACATTTTGAAAAATAATAATTTTATCTTTAATTTAATGACTTGAATATGAAAGCAGCAGGAAATGTGTATGAAAACTTTAAAATCTATTCTTTGTTGATGATCACACTTCTCTCTTACTTTAAATCGAGCTAGAAATACTACCTTATTTTTGTTTAGGGATTTTTATTCCCTATAACTTAGCATCAAAATATTGAGGAGGGTAGCTGCAATCTAGAATTGCGGTTGAAAGTTTGGGACCCTAAATACTAATTTTACTTTTTTCATTTCGCTTTATCCTGGCAAAATATCGGAAGTTATTTTTAATTATATTTATTATTTGTCATCATTACATTTTATAGTGGTTGAAAAGTTTTTAAACTCTAAAGCATACGAAATTTTACTTTATTGTAAACTGTGTAATTTTAAAAGACAAACAAAGATCAAATATTAATTTTACTTTTTTCGTTTCGCTATATCCGGGAAAGCACTAAAGCATGTGGAAAAATTTTACAATCATAAAATTCATTTATTCAAAAAGGACAAAATATCGGTAGTTATTTTTTAATGATATTTATTATTTTTCATCATATTTTATAGTGGTTGAAAAGACTTTAAACTCTAAGGTATACAAAAGTTTTGTTTATGTTACAACTGTGAAATTTTATAAGACAAACATCAAGGAACAAATATTTACTAATTATATATACAAATATTTTACTTTTTTAATTTTACTTTTTCTACTTCGCTATATCCGGGAATGTACTTAAGCAGATGGAAAAAATTTTGCTCCAGAAGAAAAAATTTTGCAATCTAGAATTAAGATCTTAATATGAGGGTGGTTGAAAGCTTAGGACCCTAAATATTATTTTACTTTTTTCATTTCGCTATATCCTGAAAAATACTAAAGCGGGTGGAAAAGGTTTTGCACACAATTATAAAATTTATTTATTCAAAGAGGTCAAAATATAGGAAGTTATTTTTTAATGATATTTATTATTTTTCATCATTATATTTTATAGTCGTTGAGAAGTTTTCAAGCACTATAGCATACAAATTTTACTTTATTGTAAACTGTGACATTTTAAAACATCAAAATTTGAGCATATTTATCGAATTGTTATTGAAAAATGAATGTTGAAAAGCAAGCTTTCGTTTTAAATTTTATACCACAGATACTATTCTTGATTATTTTTTAAACCGAATGAAGTTTTTCATCAGGTAATATTATTCTACCCAATTCATTCATTCAAGCTACCCGTTCCAGAAATTGAAATAAAACACCAGCGTACCAGTTATTTAAGAAAAACACCTTAGTACTAGTTATTCAAGTATAAAAAAAGTCACGATGACATGTACTTTAACTCAATTAATATCAAATAATTAAAAAAACTTTTGTTAATTTCTATGTCACAATATATAAGTAATAGTCAAACCTAAGAACTGTTTTTTGGAGGGAGGAAATGATATGTCAAAGTTTTTTCAAAATTTTATTTTTTACTTGACCTCAATGAAGCTAGTCTTTTTATTACGTAAAACAAATACAAAAAGTTTTTTTTCCCGACATGCTTTCAGAACGATCCATTTTTCTAACGAATCCCCTCCGTTGTGACGTTGCTGCCATTTTTCATAACCATAACTTTAATAGCGAGGGAATATCTTGGAAAGCGAAGAGCCTTTTTTTATATTTATAACAAGAGATAAGGGTTCAAAAATGAAGCGAAGTCTGGGGTCGCTGACAATTGTCTCATAGGAAAATTAGTTACGAGGGAAAATGAAACAGGCGCAACTTTTTCATAGAATTTTTCACTCCGTACTTCTCTGTCTTTACATTATTCTTTTTTATATTTTTTTTTACCATTAAGAGACATTTTGATTTTATCCGGAGACTAATCAATCATTTTCCTAAATTTTGAAAAAAGGGTTCGTTAAGACACGGTTCCCAGCAGATCACCGAAGTCAAGCATCACTGACTGCGGTCAGTGTGCGGGTGGGTCACCACTTGGATCAGTCTGCGTAGGGACCGAGGGTGTGGGGTATTGGTCCTCGTTAAACTGTGCTACCGTAAAGTGCTCGACTTCGCGTGCAGGTCGTTGGGCTACCGAAGCAGGGGTGCCATCCCCTCTGCAGTGGATCAAAATTGTGATGGCATGTCTTCGGATAATCCTCAGGGATGTTTCCCAGTATTTCTTAACGTAACTAGTGTAGTGCTATGTTAATGTGTAGTGTTATGATAGTGCAGGGTCAATACTATGTTTAGTTTCCAGAATTTTAATATATAGAATAGCTAAATTAAAGCAAATTTAAGAATTTATGAGAATTTATTTTATTCAATTAAGATTTTTAATTAAAGAAAAGCATTAGAAAGCTTTAAATTTCCTATATTTTTGTTTTAATTTCAAGTTCTATATTTTGTTTAGACGACAAGATAGGGAGCCACCAATAAGCTCTTTTATCATCAATTTGTCTTAAAATCTCAGATTCCTATTTTATTCGATAAGAAAGTGAAACATGAATTATTTTAGAATTCTTTAAAACATACTTATCCCATACATAAACTTTTATTTAACATTCATATTTATTAATCTATGTATTCAGATAGGTGTTTAAATTTTACTTATTTAATAATATTAATTTCAAATAAATATAAATAAAATTTATAAGAAATTTTTTTTATTTAGAAACTTAACACTTTTTTAATTAATGTATGTATACATATTTAGTTATACAGCTTTTATATTTGGCAAATGTTACTATTATTACTTTTTATGGAATAAAATTTGCATTTGACAGTCTAAATCAAAATTTTTTAAATTACCCTCATAGTAATATTTTATTTGTTACAGTGCTTATGTTGAACGTAACATTCAAGTCACCATTATCCAAATTTATTTTTAATTTCATAATAACTGCAGTTTAATTGGTTGTAAATATACTTTAAGACCTGTCAACTCTCAAACTTTTGTTTAAGTTTTATATAATTTTTTTTTTTTTACTTCCTATCATTTTAGTAAATTTACCAATAAATTTGAGCTATTTTAAAAACGTGTATCTTAAATGTTTTATAATTTTCACTAATTTATCTAACTTTAATCATGCTCCTTACATGACTTTTTAATTTGTTTTAAAATTTTCATAATTATTTACAATTAATAAGTTGTCTCAATGTTATAAAAAAAATTGATTTAATATAATATACATATTTTAAGAAAAATTAAACATAAATTAGAAATAAGATTTTCCAAATAATAAAATTCACAAATTTCCGATTTCCAGATTATAAATAGAATTTATATGGTAAATATTAAATACAAATTCTCCCAATCATATATACAAAAAGTTAGCTTCTACAGCATTCTCTCCTCTTTCAATCAATTGAGGTTTATCAGAGAAAAACTTTACGAATGGAAGAGCTTAATTACACTTTTTCTTGCCATTTCAGTGGTTAAATTCGACTCTATATTAATATATTCAAAGATATAGTTGACCCACTTTTAACTACATGAGAAACGCCATAGTGTTTGCTCCGTTCAGAACATTGTTTGGAACGAGGAGAGCTAGTGACGTCGCTGATGACGTAGGACTAACCCTGTCTATAATGGAAGTAATTTAGTTGCTATTATAATAAAGGGTTAGTTTTGGTTTGTTTATTAAAAAAGTTGCATAGAAATGTTTTTTTTCAAAAAAATTTCTTTTTTGAAAAAATTAATTTTTTAACAAATAACAGGAGTTACGTATACACTTTTTAAATGTGCCGCTAGAGTCGCAATCTTATACTCCAAAGCTTATTTGCTGTTTAAGTTTTTGATAATGATTTTTGCTCATTGATTCAGTTTCGTCTTTAATGCTTATAGAGTCTATTGAGCCGTAATAGCTCGCGGAATAGAGTGTTTGCCTACCAATAAGGTTCACCGAGTTCGAATCCCAACGATGGCTGGTCAATATGAATTCCGCATCCAGCTTGCACCGATGACAGTACTGACGTAAAGTATCCTCAGTGGTAGATGGGTCATGGGTTAAAGTTCCCTTTGCTTCTGACTCTAACTGTGGGAGGTTTTCGTAGGCCAGGCCAGACCAGACCAGCTTATTTTCAAACTCATTAGGTGAAAATCGTCGCCAATAGCCAATTGTGCAGCTCTAGTGCGACGTAAATGAACTGCAATAACATTAGGTGAAAATCTTTAATATAGTATAATCAGTCATCAGATTGCAAGCACTTTTCCTAATTTAAATTTTACAGAATTCGTTATATAACTAAAAAAAAAAAAACTGATCGAACTAATTGTTACGCAAAATTGAATGGTAAAATTTATCTATCGTTGTATAGATATTCATTTAAAAATAATCAAAAATCAAAATAACTAACAAAACTACTTCGATCCCCAAATTGTTACACATACTCAATATATTTTGTTGAAATTTTCAGAAATATTTTATTCGAATGCCACGCTTTAATGCCAAACTTAGGAAACCCATCAACTAATAACAGACGATATTTTATTCATCATCTCCCAGACGATTCTGGGAGTAAATTTGAATTAAAACACTTGTCGCAAGTCGTCTGCCTGACAAGCTAACAAGCTAGATAATGGAACACAAGCATGCAGTAAGATAGAGCTATTAACAAGTTCTGAAATATTTAGCGCCTGCATGGAATTTCCAGCACGTGCTGTGATTGCGAAAACCGTCCATTCTCTCATTCGCGTGATAATCACGTGTCTTCTACAGATCGTTTGCAGTTTTAGAACCACAAGTTTAATGCTCTACGCAGGTATATTTTGAATATATGCTGAAGTTTTCGGGGAAAATTGATTGTAAGCTCTAATGTGTGGTTGCTTTTTCCGCATTAATGACTAAACCACTAATATTACTCTCTACGGTAGAAATTACTAATCTTCGATAGGAGGAACTAATGTAAACATAAATCATGGCTTTAATTTCAGCGAAGAAGAAATTCATTTTATTATTGTAAAAGAAGTTTGTATAGTTTCTAATTCTCGGGAACATTCGATTTATGAAGCATGTTTTGATATTTAAGTTTAAAAAAGACATATTTGTGTTTATATATGCATTAAATTTAATATTTCGAAGAATATTTTGATTTATGATTCAAAAGGTTTTTTTCGCATGAAATTTTTATATTCAACAACATAAGGTTAAAGAAAACAAAAATTATGAATTATGATTATTTTTTTATCTATTTTCAGTTTAGAAAAAAACTTAAAACTATGGCAACAAGTACAGCTCTACCTTACTATTTATTTATTTATGGTTACACGTAATATGAAGGCTTTTTTTACAAAGTACGGCTTATAAGTTAGAGAAGAGTATCGCAAAGATATATCCAGGGTTATGGCAGGATTCGAACTAGTTGCCTCCACGTTACAGGATGTTTGGTGGAACAGCGAGCCTTCTGGCGTTCACCAAGAGTTGGCACTTGGCTCCACCTTCATCACGTGGTATTCGACGATACTATTTCGCTATTTTCGAGAGAAGCATGTAAACAATCCTATACAAGGTTGCTATTTGGCGATTGTATGACATAAATATTTGTTTCGCAATCTTTGTGTTCATTTTTTAAACATTAAATATTTTATAAATTTGATGATATTTCTCTCTTTTGAGTAAATAGTTTGTATTTTTTTAGACATTTTGCTGCATTATATTTAATTATCTTGGGTAACAAAAGTAGATGATAAAGTGAAGTAAGTGAGTGAAAAACTATTCGTTGCTTGCGTTTGGGGTGCATTAAGGATCGTCTCACTTTCAAGCGCGGAGACGTTTCTCCTCTTACTCCCGAGGTGAAATGAACTCTTCGTCCGAGGAAATGGAGCCAAGTGTCAACTCCTGGTGAACGAACTATACCTCTTACTATAGATTTAGGAAAATGACATTTAAGTGGAAATAGTTAAAACAACATTTTAAACAACAAAAAAAAATTAGCTTGTTATCTAAAAAAATTTATACTTTTCAAACTTTTAGTCACCTCTTTCAGGCTGCAGAAAAATTATTCTTCTCTGCATAAAATTATGTTTTTATTTTCTCCGCAATAATATTCTTTCCTCCTTGTTATTTCACTTTAGGTAAATTTTGTGGAGTGTTTTTGTTAAAGTACTTTTATTCTTTTGCCACAGACACTTTTCAAATTTCATTTCCTTGAATAAGTAATTATAAATCTCAAAGCGATTTCTACACAAAAATTTTATGATGTGAACAATATTTAAGGTCGAATTACCAAAATATTTTCTCAGAAAGTATTCAGCCACATTTTACATAGGCGAAAGTAATATATTTATTTATTAAATAAATATTCTTTATTACGGGTTTTAACCTACAAATTTTATCGTAAAAAACTCCTGTAATTGACTTCTGAGCTGTGGTGACTCAGGGGATAGAGCACTATATCTATGGAGAAATGTTGCCATAGTTGTGTGTGTACCATAGCCTATGGAAAAATTTCATGGCACACCTTAGTTTTATGGGAAAAATTTTCATATAAAAAAATGTCATAGGATATTCCTATTGGGTTTGCCTATGGTAAAATTTTGACACACAATTTTGACAAATACGTATAGCAAAATTTTGTCATACATGTATGGAAAGATTTTGCCCTACGTATATGGCAACATTTTACCCTAGGCAAAGCCCCATAGGAATATCCTACGGCATTTTTTATGGCAAATTTTCCAAAGGGTTGTTCCCCAATGAGGAGGCCCAGGTTCGAATCCCAATGATGGTCGGTCGAAACGAACTCTGCACACCGCTCGCAAATACCACAGCGTAGACGTAGAATATGGGTTAGAGTGCCCTTGCCGTGGGAGGTTTCCGTGCTTTTCCTCGGCAAGTAATGCAAATGCTGGTTAGTTCCAACAAAAGAAGTCCTCCACGATGGCAAATTTCCTTAAAACTTGATCTCGGAATTCTCTTGTCTTCTGGATTTGGTTCAAAATTACAAGCTCAGGGAGTTGAACACTGGTAGTCATCATAGTTCATCAATATCATATAATGACATTAATATCATGTATATTGGTATATATCATTTTCAAAAAAAAAAAAAAAAAAGAAAGAAAAAAAAGTGATTATTGAAAAACTTTTATATCATTTCATGATTAATTTGTTTTTAATTAATTTTTTTATATTTTAAATACTTTTTTTTTAAATTTTCACTTTTTATTATTCAGCTAAACTCAATTAAAATGATTTTTTGGAGAATTTTTTTAAATATTTGTCTGTTTTATTATATTTTAGGTTCTATAGGTAGGTTAGGTTCACCGATTATAAAATTTTTTTTTTTTTATTTATATTTTTAAAAACTTTTTTTAAAGGAATTGTGAATCTTTTAGTGGTGAATTTAATCTGTTTCAATTTTGTACATGTCAAAATTTCAGACATTTGTACCTTTCAGTCATTTTTGGATTTCAGGGCATGTTCTATTTACGCAAAACTAATTGATTTTCATTTAAATCATTCCCCACGGTAACATTCCCCACGGAATATGCCATTAAACGCCGTCACATAAATATATGCCAAGGCTGACATTTAAAAGACAGCCAACTGTTCTGAAGTAGCCCCCGCAGCTAGCGATACGGGACTTTTCTTTCTTAAAATTTCCGATTATGATGATGTCGAAGCGATCGAATAGTTTTAATTGATACATCCGTTCGCCGTCACATTTTTAAAAGTGTAACTGAAGTGAAGAGAGCAGCCGTTAGCAACGGGGGAATGTATTTCCAGTGACTGTTATGGACGGTAACATGGCAACACTTTGGCGAGAAAGACATTTAGGGGAAAATCAGGTGGTTTTATAGAAAACAGTAGAAAGAACTAAGGCTTGGAAGGTAAGCGGAGAAATATTACGACCAGTTTTCGTGGAACGATACGGTACATTTAACGCGCCAATTACGATTATTTTGATACTTTTTAACAGTATCTTAGACTTAAAAAAAAGCATTGGTTTAAGATGTGTATTTTAAGACTAAATGGAGTGAAGTACAATTGAAAGAGCAGAACAACTGGAAAGATATATGTATTTATTACTTAAAAAGGTTATTTCAGAATTAAAAATTATACGTTCTTAGGTATAAAATGATCGATTAGGACTTGCAGCTTAAGCAGACTTCTTTTTTTTTAATTTTTTAATCAAACGCATTTTTTAAAAATATTTTTCGAAAATTAATTAGTTAGGTCTTCTTTGTTCATAAAAACTACGCTGTAAATTTTTTTGGTTAATTTAAACACCAAAAATTGTGGCAACTACTTAACACCAAAAGTGAGGAAATTCTTTTTTAAATCGAACTTATTCTCTTATATATCCCTAAAATTAATTTAGTTAGATAGTTTGCCTTTGTTCATTAAAACAACGCTGTAAACTTTTATGGTTCATCTAAGCAGTAAAAATGGTGGCAACTACTTTACACCAAAAGTGCTACAGAATCACCATAGATGGTGCTTGGTTTAGTAAACCAATATATTCCTTTTACACTACTTTTTTAGTGTAAAGAAAATCACTAATCAATACCAAACAGAAGAAGAACAATAAAATATGATTCACATAAGAGCCGGTAAAGTTATTTTTTGCATACAATTTAAAGAAATAACTATTAGTTTAGGATGTATGCACACACTAATTTTTAAAATGAAATTAATTTGTAAATCATATGTGAGCAGATCACCGGGGGAAAAGTGAGACAAATTCGAATCAGGCTTAACAGTACGAGAGCGGAAGAAAACTAAATAGTATACAATAATTTTATTCAGTTGACAGATATTTAAAAATTAAGATATAATCCTTACTACACAATTAAAAGCAAATTTACTAAAATGAAAAGAGTGATCTCTTTTTATCAAACATGCACACATCACAAAAGAAATATTGAGACAAATTCAAATTAGGCTTAATAGCTACTTCCTATTTTTAAATTTAAATATGCCGTTTATTTTTAACTCATTTTTAAATTTGCGTTTTACAATTTTTTAAAAGTAAATTTGTTGGTTTTCTTAAATATTTTCTTAGAATATGCAGTTCTTAATTTTTGTTTAAATTAGCTTATTTAATTCTTGTTAAAGTATTGAGTAAGTTCTCGCTAAAATTTTTTGATTTAACCTTATTTAAGTTTTTGTTTAAAGTTTCTACTGATTCCGTATTATTTATCAATTTTGTGCCTAAAATTTAAATTAAAAATTTCGCTTCCTTACTGTGATATAGTAAACAAAATATCAGAGAAAAAAAAATATAGCCGTAGATCATTTCTGGAGGCGTTTCTTCTCTCGACGGGTGAACTTGGAGATAAACAAAATTAAAAGAGCAATTTCCGAACTCTCCATCTCCATAAAGCATTAATGAAACCTTCGAAAACTGCAGTTAAAAAGAATTTGCGGAGTCAGGAATATTTTGTGAGTGATATCAACCCCTTCTTCCCATTCCGCAATTCTTCTTTCGCATGGAATGGAGAGAGATTCTTAGAAAATATTCTCTATCTTCCTTGATTATTGAATTTTAAAGAAGGCCCCAAGTAAAATCTTATATTCGTATATTATTATTCTCAATCCAATTTTTTTTTATTTCTGATTTTCCTTATTTTATTTTTTTTTTCTTTCCTTTCGAATCTCTGGTGGAAGAAATTATTTGCGGTTTGGGAGAGAAGATGAAAGTTCTGGAATCTAAAAATTTATCTTCTTTACCGTTTTTTTTCCCTTCACCACCAACATACGAAATGCCAAACTAAGTATCTAGAAATGTGTTTTTGGGGGAAGTTCGAAAACAAATAAAAAGAACTGGTATTTTGCAGGCGTTCAAATATATTTAAAGATATCATGACATTTGAAAATATATTATTGAAGCCGAAGAGACTACTTTCCAAACCGCACTCACCCTAATGAAGAGCATATCGATATAGATCAATGTGTCAATTAATTAGTGCCCACGATATTTAATTAATTAGTGCAGGCGCCCAATTTATGTTCAATTTATTTCTAGAGCAGTAGGAAATAAAAGACTAAAGCTTTCAAAATTTTTGAAAATTTTACGACTAGGCGGCTTTTTATATGTACTTTTGAATCATTTGCTGACGGTGAATTTCTGCAAAAGTTTCCTCTCTTGACAAGTGAACTAAAAAATAAAGGGCAATTTTTAAGTGCAATTTTGGAGTTCTCCATCTCCGCGGACGTTGCAAATTATTACAGCATCTGCAGATTAAAAATAGCTTTAACTTCTGGAAAATAAATATAACTCTCAATCAAAAATAAATATAACTTCTGGAAAAAAAACTTTAAATCAAATGTACAATGCGCAAAATAATAAAACTATAATAAAACTTCACTCATCAAGATGGAGTCTCAGAACGTGGAAATACGATCTTTGGATCAAAAGTTATTCAGGGTGGTCCGTTTTTTAATTTGCGCACTGTACAAAACAAAGAATATTTACATTAAAATATAAACTACTCTAACACACAAAGAAATTTTCCCTAAAAGCGACGGAAGTTGCCAGCCATTCAGACACATAGGAAACATTAGTCATAGCGACTACCATTCCTAATTCCAAAACTGTACTCCATATAGTTAAAATAATGAAAAGGATATTTAATTAACTGGATATATGAGCTAATTTAATTGTGAAGGTAATATTTCGATACAAAAATCAGATAGCTTCATTTTTTTTTTTTGGACTTAGTACTTTAAACCATTTAGTTTGTCGTCGGCCTTCTGAGCGGGTTTGATTCCCGGCGCAGACACCGGATTTTCGGGATGCAGAAAATCCTCAGCGGCCATGTCGTATGATTATGCGGCATGTAAAAGATTTCTGGAGTGCCTTATTGGCTCTTGGCATTTTCGGCAAAATTAAATTCCTAGTGCACTTTAGCATCCAAATAGTCTCGGTGCTGCCATCTAGTCTGGCAGAAACTAGACATCCAAATTAACATGGCCAACGGTATCTCACCCATTGTGGTGGTCCTGAAAGAGTGGAAACCACTTCTGGAGAACGCACTAGGTCTGCTCATCGGGAAGACTGATTGTGCAGCTCATAGGAAATAAAAAAAATAAAATAAAAAAATAAAATAAAGAACTTTAAACCATTTATCGCATTTTTTGTTAAATCTAGACCAGAAAAATAGAAAATAGTGATATAATTATAAGATTATTTGTTTGAAATGTGTTAATTTTTGAGAAAAAAAATATGCATTTTTTTCACGTCACTTTCACTAAAAATGTTAGCGTTAAAAAATTTTCCCCAACAGGTCCATAGTACAGTTTTAAAGACAGATGTTAATGTCAAGTTTTAAATAAAATTGAAAGCTAGCTAAGAAGGTACAAGCTAAGCTAGCTAATCTAAAGCTAGCTAAGAAGGTGCTACAAAGCTAGCTAAAGCTAGCTAAGAAGGTGCTACAAAGAAATAATTTAGCAAAAAAATGTTAATAAAAAAATATTTTAATGTGCTTGAAGTTATGTTATGTAACATTGCAATGAAAGTTTTAAATGCTTCAATTTTTCTTTTCTGTTTTTAGTATCTAGCATATAAGAAGGGATCACTATTTTTCTTTTAGTAAATTTGATCTTAGTTGAGTAGTAAGGAAAATATCTTAATTTTCAAATATCTGTTGACTGAGTAAAATAATTGTATATATATATATATATATATATATATATATATATATACATATACACACCGAAGAGTCATTACATTATGACCACCCTCCAGTGGCGGGGGTAGTATGGTGTGAGCAATGTTTTCATGGGGCACATTAGGACCCATAATCCTCATAGAACAATCGCTGACGTCTGTAAGCTACTTGAACAAAGTTGCAAACCAGGTTCATCCATTCATGGCAACAGTTTTTCCTGCGGGGAATGGTGTTTGCCAACAGGATAATGTACCATTTCATAATGGTCAAATCGTCATGGATTGGTTCGAGGAACATTCCAGTGACTTTAATGTCATGCCTTGGCCCCCAAATTCACCCGACCTTAATCCAATAGAGCATTTGTGGTCCTACTTGGAAAACCAAATTCGTGCTGCCACGCTACCCCCTCGCAATGTGAGGGAATTGCAGGACCAGTTGGTGAGCGCTCGGTACTAGATACCTCAGACTACCTATCAGCACCTTGTGGATTCAATGCCACGGTGGGTGCTAGCAGTTTTGAGGGCTAAAGGTGGCTTTACATGTTATTAGCAGGGTGGTTATAATGTAATGGCTCTTCGGTGTATATATATATATATATTAGTCAACCCCGATTAAAGGAATACCATCGGTTTCAGTAAAATCTTGGCAATTAAGTGGGTTATTCGATTAAAAGGGGAGTGGAATATTCAATCTTAAATTCTAAATTTCGGCGAAATTTTACTTTTTAATGGTATTTAATGCGTAGTACAGCATTTTGATCAAATAAACTGAGTTTTATGTTCAATAAACAATTATAATTAAAACTGTCTGTGTTAGTATCAAAAAATATAAATGTTATTTAAAGTTTCATAAAAATAAATGAATGTTAGTGAAAAGTAAAATATAGGTACTTAAATATTCGTTCTTAAAATCTCTATAATTGAAGACTGTTTTTATACCTGTCTAATTCGTCAATTTATCAAAATCAGAATTTCTCTTTTGTTTCTACTAAGACTTTCATGACTTGCGTATTCGTTTCAAATATATTCAAAATTTCTGTTTTTTTTGCTTTTACTTATTTATTTTTTTCTTTTCAGTACCTCTACTTTATGCAATTAGGCGGGGACAAAAAACAACAAATATCCGTTTAAACAGAGAGGTTTAACATTAGTTTCATATAAAATGATTTGGTTCCATTAAATTTTATTCGTATAAGTGGGTTATTCGATTATCCGCTATGCGATTAAGTGGGGACGACTATATATATATATATATAAAATTTGCAAATGTAGTCTTTAGCTATAAATAAAATATTTATGTTGTTTAAATTTAAGTTGAATTTTATGCAACGATACTAAGAAAATTAATTTTGCTAAGATTTTTATCAAATAAACAGGAAAAAATACTCTCACTTTTTTTTTAAGCTGTGTTCTCTTAATTCATTTATTATTTGCAACAAGTTCAAAGATATTTTAAAGGTCCCAATTTTTTGTTTGATGTTAAAATATAAAACTTAAATGATCAGCAGGTGCTGTAATAATCTGCAACGTCGAAGGAGATGAAGAGCTCCAAAATTGCACTTAATAATTGCTCCGAAATTGCACTTTATTTTTAAGTTCACTCGTCAAGAGCGGAAACTCTTCCAGAAATGCACCGTCGGTTATTTTTTCTGTTAATTTTTTTTGCTATTACAGTAACCAAAAGAAGAATCAGAAATTCGGTTAAAAATTATTTTAACAAAATTTTTAAATAGAAAATTCGAATTTAAATGAAAAGAATTAACAAAAATTTGAAAATCAATAACCATACAAAAATTAGCGCATGTAAGTTAATGTAAATAAATAGAAAAAATAACTAAACTAAACTCAGTGGCTCGACAACCCAAAGGGCCAAGACCTACTGTGCCAATTCTCAGTTTTCTTGACCTTGGGCTCCGGGGTGCAGGAGCAGATGTTCCGGTTAGGTGGTCAGCCAAACGCGAAACCCCAGTGTTTAGCTCCCAAGCATGCTTGGTACTCATTTATCGACCCATTGAAAGGATGAAAGGCTGAGTCAACTTTGCCCGCCTCGAGGATCGAACCCAGGACCCGTGGCATGGGAGCGCGAAGCGCTACCTCTAAGGAGAAAAAATACTTATATGAAAATTAAAAGAAAAACATTTCAAAAAAATAATAAATAGCAAATTCAAACAAATTTTAAAAACGTTATATATATATATATATATATATATATAATGTAATACAAAAATTATAATACTTTTGTATTAATAAAAGAATTAAATCTCTTTCGTTTTAATAAAATGTCTTTGTTAAAGAATAAGCGTAGAGAGATTCTATTTTGGGAATTCAAGGCTGATAAACATACGATTGAGTTATTCTTAGAACCTCTCCCCCTTTCACTTCCATAAAAGGAAGCATGAAATGATTTTCCTTAATGCGTAAGGATACAAGTATTTCAAAGACAGTGCCTTTTTACTTCAAAATGTGTTAGTATAAAAGCGAGAGCAATGCTTTTCGCATTGCTTTTTCATCATGTTCTGATCCTGAAAAGTTGTTCCGGAATTGTCCAAAGTCTTGTCCATCCCCTCCCTTGTGGAGAGCGGATGCGGACTGTTATCAATACCAACCTACTGTTAATAAACCATTTTAGAACGTATGATGGCTTACGACTGCATTATTTAAGCTATCTATATAACAAATAAAAGGGATTTTAGCCCTTTTATTATATATATATATATATATATATATATATATATATATATATATATATATATATATATATATATATATATATATTGCAGGTTCATGAAGAATAATTCTTTTGCCAAATATGTTTTTTATTTTTTGCGTAAAGGATCAGTTCAGATTCTTATTAAATGCATACAATGTTCATTCTGCAAAAAAACTATTACAATTTAGATTTTCCAATCGTGAAATTAACATATAGTGAAATGAAATCACCTTTGTTTCAAGCTTTTTTCTTTAATTCTTGAAACAAAAAACTTTACCTTCCAAAAAAAAAAGTTTGCTTTATTTATATATTTCTCTTCTTCACCGTTAAATTTTCTTTTAAATGCAGTCTTTGAGTCCATAAATCATTAAAGTATGTAGTGAAACAAAAGAATAATAATTCTAGTAGTTGAGGCTCAAGCGGGAAAAAAAATCTTTCCAAAGAAAATCGAAAATCAGCAATGCGTGATATTGTTCTTGGCTAAAACTTATGAGGAAAAGTTTCCCTAAGGAATGATGTTCTTAAAAGAGAATAAAAAAAATATAGCTAAAATAGAGAATGAAAAAAAATATAATAATTTTTTGTAATAATAATTTGAACCCCCATAGGAATTAATTCCCATTCTCAACGCCTAAGGAAATATAATAATCTCTAAAGGGGCGACGTTTTCTGGCGTTATAATGAACAAATCTCTTTTTAATGCGCCAACTTTTAATACTTTATTTGAAAACTAATACTTTTCTTATCTAACTTTTTTCAACGCATTTTCATTCTAATTTTTTTAAAAGGAAAGAAAAAACAAATTCGCCATCCTCTTACCCCCCCCCCCAAAAAAAAAACTTTCGAAAAATAATTTTATTCTCTCCCGTATTGTTTGTTAGTTCATTTTGAAACTCATAGTCTATAAAAAAATGTTAGAATGAATAAAATTCAATAATTATTTTGTTAACTGTTTTATTTTTTTTACAACGAATTTTTTTGTTAATCTATTGTTTGAGGTGCTAATAATGATTATGTTTGTAGCACCTAGAAAAAAATATTCAAATATTAATCAGAAAATTATATTGAAATAGAAGTTGAAAATGTGCATTAAAAAATTTTAAAATTAGTAATTATTTTAATGATGACTTTTATTTTCTTGAGCAAAAATGAACGCTTGTAAGTCGCATTTTGTGTAAATAACAGTTTGAAATTATCCGTAGTTTAATTTGAAGCCAGAAAATATGTAGAGAAAAGAAAAAATTCTCAACAATTAGTAATAAAAAGGTGTACTCTAACTCACAATGGCTAACTCAAATGGATGGCCTACAAAAGGTGTTCCATGGGAGACCAGTGTTCCGTCGAGAGATCACAGGTGTCCCGTATGTTAAGACTTTTTTTATAAACCAGTAATGATTTTTGAAGCCTACAGTAGGTTAGTATTTAACATATAGTCGATTATTTATTTAACACTAAAAAGACTGAAACTTTGCTCAAAAGCAGTCAAAATGTCTGGATTGTGAAGGAATAACTAATTTAGTTTAAAATTAATTTTTAATATTTTTTTATATTATTTACAGTTGTATAACAAGTTATTAGTAAATATTAACAATAAGAAAATTATATTTTGTACAAAAAGTCGTATAATTCTTAGAAATTGCGTCGTTATATACATCATTGTTTTTCTAATTGAAGTTAAAAAGCAGTCAAAATGACTTCTTTGGGCAATCTAGTGTTAATAATCTGGTTATTATTACGAAATCTAATAAGTTAAATGCCAAAAAAAAAAAAAAAAAAAGTCTTTTAATAGTCCCGCAGTGGATTGATCGTAAAGACACGGTTGTTCCCAGTAGAAAACTGAAGTCAAGTCTTACTTTCTGCTGTCAGTAAGTGGGTGGGTTACCACCTTGATCAACCGGCGTGGGAACCGAGGGGGTGCGGTACCGGTCCTCGTCAAGCTCTTCTTCCGTAAAGTGTTCGACTTCTTGCGCAGGTCGTCGGGCTACCAAAACAGAAGGGCCACCCCCTCTGCAGTAGATTAAAATTGCGATGGTATGTTTTCGGATCATCCTCAAGGATGTTTCCCAGACCGCCGCCAATAGCCCATTGTTCAGCGGCCTAAATAAAGTACCTACCTACCAAGAAAAAAAAAAAGAAATTAAAATTTTTAAAGTATATAGTTATATTTCTTTTTCAATAAAAACTTAAAATGTTGAATTAAAATGATATGAATTTACAAAAGATTGTATCATCATTACTCCTCACTTTATTTTTGGGGTCAGAAATTTGAATCCATCAAACAGAAAGTTATGTTTATTCAGAGAAAGTACTTTTATGTGTCTAATTTCCTAACTTAACCCTTCGACAGTTAGGGAAATGGTCAGTTTTCGTTTACTTAATTCACGCAGTATTACGAGTAAACAATAGTCGAAAGTGGCAGCTGTTTTACCCCGAAAATGTCATCCTTCTCTCTCTCTGCCGTAGACAGCTCGCCTCACGCGTCTTAAAAATTTCTTAAAGTATTTGTAGTACATAAATAACAGTTTTTACGTACTTTAAAATGATTAGTAAATGATAATTATTAAATAGTAAATCATAAATGATTATAATCACTTTTATAAATAATTATAGTTAATCATAAATATAAGACAAATATTAAATTGAAAGGACTAAATAAATACAACTAATTTAAAATTTTATGAAGCATTTAAATACAGTAATTACCGAAAAATCTTTCTGTACACGCTATAAAAAAAACTACAGTAATTACCGAAAAATCTTTAACAATCATCATCATCATCATCATAATTAGCTAACTTTTGCTTTTGAGCCATTTTACTTTACAAACATCCTAAAAAACGCGCCAAAGTAAGCATAAAAAGAACAAGGTAAAAAAAAATTTCTCATTCATTGTGAAAAGAAATTCATGGAACCCGTACTGCCATCTGTAGACATTAAAACTAACTACATTTCGCGAGTAGGATCGTTTGCAACATAATCCATGCAGAATAATAGTGACGAACGGGCTCAGCTCGTCAGCACCCATTGGGGAAAAATTTCACTACGCGAGTAGTGCTCGTTTCAAACCATTTTGGTCGAAATCTTGCTACCGAGCGGAACTCGTTTGCGCGCATTATGAAGCACGATTCGATTGTGAGCCGAACTCGTTGATAACCGTCAAAGGGTTAAAATATCGTCGACACTAATTAATTAGCATATTTCAGGTTGTTATTCATATTCGTGTTGTTTCCTAAAATCTATTTCTAGTATCATATTTAAATAATATCAATTCCTTATTTTTTCTATAAATATTAACTTTCGACTTCATTAAAAATTTTTTTTAAGTAAAACTATATATCGGCTGCTTATTTTTTAAAAAAATATTACAAAAATCGAAAAGAAGTAATTTCCTTTTTTTTATATTATAAATAACAAGAATAAGGTCAATTATTTAGTCATAAAGAGATAGAAAAATATAAACTTTTAAAAATAAATTTAATTATTGTTCTATTCCTGTATATTGTTTTTGAACTTATTTTAGTTTTTGAAAAAAGGTTTTTTCCTATAAATTTTTTAACCAATAAATACGATCAGCATGTACTGTAGAAAAATTAATGTTATAAAATTCTTAAGCGAAACTTTTTAGTTAATGTCAGGTTTTATTTTTATCAATTTATCAAATTCAAAAGAGGGGAAAATATCATTTTTAAAAAAGTTTATTTACTTTTAAAAAATTAAAAAAAATGAACTATAAGGTATTATAAAATATTTTAATGATTAAATATCATCTCGTTTAAAAGTTTTTTTTTCTTGGGGCGGGGGGGGGGGGTAATTGTATCCTCTCTTGTTAAAATATCAAAGACATGTATTGGTTTATTTTCTTTTGTTCACTAACTATTATTATTTTTATCTTCTTGCATAACTATACTGTTTTTCAAGAAAGTAAACTAAATTATTTAAGAATATTTTAATGGGAATTTCTTATTTTAATAGTGTTTTAAAACAATAACATAAAAAAAAATCTATAGAATTTAAAAAAAAACCTAAATCTTTTTAAGGGAAATATAATTAATTCGTAAGTTAATGTCTTAAACCAATTAGTTTCCGAACCCCTATTCTCTAAAGAATTGAATTACCATAGTTATATATATATATATATATATATATATATATATAATTTTAAGATCAAACAAGGAAATAAATGGCAGTTATTCATAATGGCAAAAATTAAGTTTTAATTGATATCATTTGTACTTTTTCACTTAAAGATTTTTAAGGATTTCATTAGGGAAATCTCAGAAATTTCACTATTTTAGCTTATAAAACATTTAATGAAATAGATAATGATTTTAAACTAGATGCAACATACCTTACTGATGCAGTCTGTATGCTGTATCTAGTTACTCTCTTATACCCTGAAGTTGTTTCAAAGACAGGATAAAAGTGAAAAATCATTTAAAATTTTCCATTACTATGACGAACGTTCTTTTACCTATATCCTGATTCTCAAACATGCAGTTTCGGAGTTTCCGCCTTTTATATATTTAAATTTTGAAAGAAGTGGAAAAAAAAAAAAAAAAAAAAAAAAAAAAAAAAAAAAAAAAAAAAAAACAGAATATCTCAAATTAAAGTTTAAGCATGGAAGACACATAACAGTTATCCCTCAAATCACTAGTGAGGTTTCATTGACAATTAAACTGGTTTTTCATTTTTTTTCTAGTTTCTTCTTGCTTACTAAGGATTCAAAAGATTTTCATATTGTTTCCTATTTCAAAAATAAATGCACTACCACAACAGCCCGTTGTGAGCCAAGGGGGATCTCTACAGTTTCCACAAATCGGGATCGGCATACACTAAGCAAAAAGGGTTGAGCCTCAATCTTTCACAATGCTTATAGTTGTAGTGTGTCTACCACTGCAATTATACAATTCCAATTCACTTGTATATAAGACATGTTAACTCGATTCTATGTTGGTGTACCTTTTCAAAGATGAAGGTTGACATTCTCGATATCTACTTTCCCCACATTGGTGACCTTCGGCGGGATTACCCCTAACTTGGCAGAAACTTCCACTTTGATCTGAACTCGCCCATCTGACTGTAACGCCCACTTCAATCTGAACACGCCTACTTCGATGGATTGTCCACATTGAACATTTGACTTGTTACTTTTGACTGCGATATTATCCACCTCCTCAAGCTGTTGCTACTCAGTCTCGATCACACATATTGTCAACCAGCACACAGGAGCAACCACATAATACAGCTCTCACGATCAGCAAAAAGTCAGGTGATCTTAATACAATTCTCCTGGCTACTCACAAAAACATCAATGAATCAACTAGTGGGTGGTATCCGTTCATCGAATTCTATCACAGCTATAATTCTGGTGGGGGAGTATTGTAGTGTGTCTACCACTACGGAAATACAATTCCAATTCACTAGTATATAGGACAATCTCATATATCTAAGATGGAGTACCTTTTCATAGATGAAAGCTCATATTGTCTATAACTTCTTTCTCCACATAGTGTTTGATCAACAAAACGAAATGTAACATTTAGTTGTATTCTCAAAACAGCGATGACATCAGCTTTTACATTTTTTAATATAGAGAGAGACCTCTTTAGATAAGTGAGGTGAGCCGCGATGACTCAGGGGATAGAGTGTTCGCCTTCCCATGAGGTGAGCCGGGCTCAAATCCCGGTGATGGCTGGCCGATACGAATTCCTCATCCGGATTGCACCAACCACAGTGCTGACGTGAAATATCCTCAGTGTTAGATGGATCTTGGGTTAGAGCCCCCTTGCAGTCAAGCTAACCATGGGAGGTTCTCATTGTCTTCCTCTCCATGTAACGCAAATGCTGGTTAGTTCCACCGAAAAGTCCTTTACGAAGGCAAATTTCTCCCTATACTTGATCCAGGAGTTCCCTTTTCTTCTGGATTGGGCTCAAAATTACAAGGCTACTTACTTGAACATTAGTAGTCGTAAACCCAGGAATTGGATAGGCTGTTCAATTCAATAGTTACAAAAAAAATAAATAAATAAATAAATAAGTGAGTTGATTTTGCTAGAATTAACAAGATGTTATCAGAGATTTTATGTGAAGAAATTAATAGTGTATATCAAAACACAAAAACATTGTTTCTAAAATTTTGATTTTATTTGCCAAACATATAATAAATTATTGAGCACTGACTCCAGCTCTCAATATGAAATTTTTTACCAAAATATACAGCCGAAAGCAGTTGAACAATATTCAAAAGAAATAATTAACTTGATTGTTTTGAATTTTTACAATTTTGTCAACATCATTTACATTCAAAAGCAGGATTAATAACAATATTTGAGCAGTTCATAATTCCAACATCTCATCAGTCCTAATCAGTCTCTAAAAATTCCAACATCTTTTTCTAATCCTGTTACTTCCTTCAGCACCAACATCATATCATTCTATAATCTTTCACTTAGGCCAACATCTGAACATTCCGAAACCTTTCTCTTTCGACACGAGGATGTTAATAACACTCTAAGAAAAAAGCGACTTAAGGCCCCTTACGTGTTACATTTATATTTTTGAATTTTAAGATTAAATTATAAGAGCATTTACAATAAATTAAAATTTCATCAATTCTTAAAATGTATTTTGAAATCTTTTTAGAAAAGTTATTTAGCGATCTCGTTAAGGCTTGTAGTTTAGAGAATTCGTTTTTTATTTTAAATAATTTAAATCTCATTCATACTTCCATTAATACATTCATTCATACTTACATAAAAAGAATTTTATGTACTCTTGCAAGCCAATTTATACATCATTTACACTTTTTACATATATTTAATATGTATTTCCATGCAAGCACACTGAAATTTAAATGTAAATATACTATGTACTTTCACATAGCTAATTAATTTAAATTCTTTAATAAAGTTTTTGTAATTTCAAAGAAAAGAATTGATAAAAATTTAAATTATTGCAATAGATTAGCAGTTGGTTAAAATATTTTTTGAGGCCAGGTGTGCAATTTAAGTGATTTGGAATAAAATTTAAAATTACTATTTTAACCAATATTTTTTAAATAAAATTCACTTTATTATTATTGTCTTGTTGCCTTAAGTGCGCTTTTCTCTTACCTTTAATTCGCTGTCATTTGACTCCGTTGTTACCAAATCATCATTCCATTTCCATTCCTATTGCATCAGACATATCTTTTCTTTAAGACAAACTGAATAAGTTCTAAAATCTGCGCACATTCCTGTTGTTCTATAACTTTGAGAATTATTTACAGTTGCCTGCTTCTTTTCCTGCTTTTTTAAAAAATAGTAACAAATATGTACAAGTTTGAAGGATAAAAGCAAAGGTTTAATCCTTCCCACAACTTCCGCATATCATTGAACGCCAAAGAAATCTGCCAACAGCTCTGAAGACTCGTCCCAAACGTTTATGATTTAGTACCTTTTTCCTCCTCTCCACTAAAACTGTTCTGCTGTTGTTCCATACTGAATTGCCTTCTGAATCATCTACTTCGAAGATGTCTGCAACGCCTTCATCTAGTTGTAAATGTGAAGGGATATCAGACTTTGATGAAGTTTCCCTGATGCTTGGTGTTATACTTTCGAGAGCAAAAAAATTTGTCAGGAGGTCTTCATGGTGAGCACAGATCTGGTTTTCTGCAACACCTTCATCTAGATGTAATTGTGAAGGGATATCAGACATTGATGAATTGTGAAGGGATATCAGGTCTTCAATTTCAGCATAGATCTGGTTGTCTGCAACACCTTCATCTAGATGTAATTGTGAAGGGATATCAGACTTTGATGAAGTTTCACTGATGTTTGGTGTCTCATCTTTGACAAAGAAATGGCGTGTCAAACTTTGCTCAGCATAGCATGGATCTTTTTCTTCGTTGGAAATTGCTTCAGCGTCTGGAGTGAGATGATCATTTTGTTTCATCCGTTGACAGCAGATGGGCATCAAAGTTTCTGGTTGGTCATATCTGGTATCATCATCCGATAATGTATCACTATTGCATGTTGTACAAATAGTCTCAATTCCTGCATCACGAGTAGACTCATCATTGAATTTAGAAGACTGGCAGCTCAAAATATTGGAACTCTCACTGCGTGCCTCGATGATTTTCGCTCCATTCCAGTTTTTCTTAAATCTTTCGTTCCACAACATAAATACCAAACCGGAGGCCATCGCAAGTGAAAATCCGTGCCATTTCAAATTATTAGAAGAGGATGCGCGGACTAAGCAATATCCTATTGCAAATACAGCAGGGATTTTTAGAAATTGTTTAAGCATTTTAATGGACGATGTTGTATATTCTTTTCCTTCTCAGATCTAACCGAACCGAAACTTTAAGAAGTCAAATTACAAAAGAAGTTAAACCAACAAATCTATTGTATTTTATACCGATCGACGGCTTAAACAATGTATTGAAACAATGAAATTGAAAGAATTTTCTCTGTTAAATTTAAGAATTTTTTATTACATTAACTTTACAATTTTCATTGTTTCTCTTATTGTTTAAAAAGATTAATATGGTATCAATTAGGAAATAAATAAATAAATAAATATATATATATATATATATATATATATATATATATATATATATACATATACAGTATATATATATATATATATATATATATACATATACAGTATATATATATATATATATATATACATATACAGTATATATATATATATATATATATATATATATACATATACAGTATATATATATATATATATATATACATATACAGTATATATATATATATATATATACAGTGAACTCTCGCTACTACGATATCCAATACAACAATAACTCCCTTTATTACGATAATGTTTCGAAATCTCAACGAACTTGCATATGAGTTAAAGTCATGCTCCTCTCATTATTACAATATTTTCTGAAGCAATAAACCCTTGTAAAACGATTTTATTTCATCTTTTCTATATTTTACTTAAAATTCGGCATTTTTTTATTTTATGGGTTAATTTACTTCAACTCCTTTCTACTTTACTTTTTATTTCACGCTTTACTACATACAGTATATAAAATTACGTTTTACATTCATTTAAGCTTCACTTGATTTTACTCTTTACTTTACTTTGAACACAATTTTTATTTTACACACTTTATAATTTACTCTTTAAGTTACTATTTTATGTTTTGCTTTACTTTATCTTTATCGCTTTACTTTTTACTTTAATTCTTCGCTTTACTTTGCTTTATGCCTTTTTTGCATTGGTTAAAGCTTTACTTTATAGCTTTATTTTACTTAACATTTTACCTTACTCAAATTTTTACTTAACATTTTACTTTATTTTACTTTACTCTATATTTTACTTAATATTTTTGGCTTTGATTTTTACAAAGCGCTTCTTTATTTTATTTTTAGATTCCTTTTTAAAAGTAACGTTTCAAAATTGTACTAATAAAATGTTTGATAACACAAACAATATGGTCTCAATATGTAGCTGATGATTTAAGGGACAAAATTACGAGGTCGATGAAAGAGCGGTAATTCTGGATACCTCAACTCATCCCGTTTCATCACCATCGCATCTTTAAGCTCGATGCCATTGAAGTAATTATCTAGTAAAATAATAGAGATCTGTAGTTAACAATCTACAGTGCCTGGCCACATTATTAGACGCACTATATGATTCTATGTAAAATCTTATATATCAGGTGATACTATACAGTTTTATTGTTTTTATACGACTTAAACCGGTTTGCACTTGATTACGTTAGTGTATCAATTGGTTAAATTAGACGATATATAATATAAATTTGACGATAGGATAAATTAGACGATATATTATATAAATATAGAATATTTATTATACCAGGTATTATATTAGTATATTATAATAATTAGACCAAGTAATTAGACGCAGTGTTGTGTTTTAATAATTAAATGTTTTGCGCGAGTTTATATGCAATACTTTTATATTTAAACACATATGTAATGGGTTTTTATTTAGGAGATTTTTTAAATACTTCCTATTTGCATCAATATATTATTTTTTTAGCGTATTACAATGTTAACTAATTGATACACGAACATAAACAAGTACAAACCGGTTTCAATCGCGTAAAAACAATAGTGTTGTATAGTATCACCTGATAATTAAGATTTTTCATAGAATCTTATAGTGCGTTTAATGATCATAGAATCTTATAGTGCTTCTAATAATACAAATAGGAAGTGTATAAAATATCTCCTGAATAAAAACCCATTACGTGTATGTTCAAATATAAAAGTATTGCATATAAACTCGTACAAAACATGCAATTATAAAAACACTACAGTGGGTCTAATAGTTTGGACTAATTATTATATATTATATATTAAACGTGTTTCAGTCACATAAAAACAATAAAGCTGTATAACCTGATAATAAGATTTTACATAGAATATTGTTGTGCGTCTAATAATATCGCCAGGGACTGTATATAATATCTAAATTTTTTTTACAAACAATATCTATATTTTTCTATATTTTAAAGCTGAACATATTTACATGTCACTTGATTTTTTTTAAGAAAAAAGAACGGGGTTCGAGATTCTCCATTTCAAGATACACTTATTCCATTTAATAATACTCGTTCATAAAATCAAAATATTCAACAAACAAAAGACGCTTTAATCCTTAAGAAAGTTTATTTCCGCAAAAATATTAAATAATTAACGTTGGTAGATACTGCTGGGATCACATTTCTCAACTCGTCTCTTCTTATTCTCCAGACATGTTTTCAAAATGTTCCTTTTCTTCTTCCGCGCAAAACTCGAGGAAGTAATTCTGTTTTAGTTTAAATTAAAATCCAACAGCCGCGGCGAAGGAAGTAAAAATAAAAATTCCCAGCACAACATCCTAAAAATTCATTTTTGAAGCGACATTTAATCCAGAAAATGGCAACATGTCTTCATATACACAAGCTCAGACTTGAAAGAAATATGTATTTTGCTTTGATGACGCCAGTGCTTGTATCCGTCGCCGACGGCCATGGAAGATATGAAAATGGCGAAAAATAAATAAAAATTTCGAATAATTTTTTAAAAAGAACGAGTTTAATAACTGTGGAGGGAAAATGTTATGGACGATAGTAGGCTGCGTTTTATTAAAATTTAAAACTCATTTCCGGTATCTGAGGAATTTTTTTGTTATCTTTTCCTATTTTTTTTAAAGAGGAACGATTGATTTTATGTATTTTGAATGAACAAAATATCAAATAATATTTATTTTATGAGAAACTATTTTTTTTTTTTTACCTTTATAAAAAAAAAAGTATGATAAGAAAAGATATCTAAAACTTTTTTTTCTCGAAAACAAATTGGTATTTTCTTTTTGATATTCAATAAAATATGTTTTAAAATTTTTTCATCTATTTAATATTTATGTGTAAAGAATAGCATAAAGCCCATAAGTATCAGAAATTAAGGAAAATGTAGGAAAAGAACAGTAAATAAAAGTTAATGAAATCTGAGAATATTGTGGAACACTTTGCATGTATGAAAGAAATAGGAGAATGTAAAAGTATATAATGTCATGGATGAAGAGGGTTAATGGATGTAATGGAAAATATAAAAGTAATAAAGAATGTTTAATATTTATGTATAAAAAATATCATAAAGCACCGTAAGTGTCAGAAATTAGGTATTGTTCCAAAAGCAATATTGCTTCTGATATGTAAAAAAATTTCTGTTACACTTTGTCATTAGTTCTGGCTATATCAGATCAAAGCCAATTTACGAAAAGTTATATTTGCATTAATATATAAAGTTTAATTTATCACGCTTAAAAATCATTTGCTTTAAAAAATCATTGAAGAATTTAAAACCCAAACTATAAATAATTTTACAATTTATAGATGTACTTAATAATCACGTATGCATCGATATTGCTCTAAATAAAATCAAAGATATAAAAAAATTTAAAAATTTGAATCATGATGTTTTAGTAAAAATATAATAATTCTTATCTATTTTAATTTCATATCTTATAACCGCCGTTGAATAACCGACCCAATTTTTGGTTTTACGACTATTAATATTCAGTTACGTAGCCTTGTAATTTTGAACCCAATCCAGATGACAAGGGAACTCCTGGATAGGAATAGGAGAAATTTGCCTTCGAAGAGGACTTTTTGATGGAACTAACCCGTATTTGCGTTACATGGAGAGGGAGACCACGAGAACCTCCCGCGGTTAACCTGGCGGCAAGGGGACTCTAACCCATGATCTGCCTACCACTAAGGATATTTTACGTCAGCACTGTGGTCAGTGTTGCTCGATGGGGAATTCGTATCGACCAGCCATCATTGGGATCCGAACCCGGTTCACCTCATTTGAAGGCGAACGCTGTTTCCCCTAAGCCATAGCGGCTCATTGTTTTGTATTGAATAATTTCAAAGCAAAATATCGTACTTTATGAAAATCAAAAGGCTGCTAATGATGCCTAATATCTAATCTTAATGTGACTTAACACTGTAAAATTATAACTATAATGAAAACTAATGACAGATATTTCTTTTTCACAAGAAAACATTACAAACGTTTAATAAAAACATTGCTCTTTAAAACATTAAAATATTATTGAAGTGAAACTCCCAAATATGATTGGTTTGATTCTTTTGTTTGGAAGACAACTATTTTTACATGTTTTTTAAGGTTTAAGTTTCATTTGTTACGTAACGTTAAAGATTATTTATTTATATTTTCATCTACTCTAGTCCACCATATGATCACTAGAGTTGAGTTGTTACAATAGATTAAATTTAGGTAAGGAACAAGTCTGTATAGAAGACAGTTGCCACGGTGTTCAGTTTTTTCAGCAATTGTTTTTCGTTTCGGAGGTTGTGAAACATTCATCTTACTCTTCGAGCAAATCTCTTTTTGTTTTAAAAACCGAAATATTTTCTGAAGGGGCAAGGTTTAAGGATGTAGAACGCCAGAACTGCTGATCATTAGACAAAAGTACATGTACTATCATAATGCATGGGTACAAAATTCAATATATACTTCAAAACATTTTGAATGGTCATGTAATTCGCATAATATTTTAATATTTTCCGGAGTCATTAGTTTGATAGTGACAAACAGTTGCTACTTTGGTTTAAGAAGTCAACAAAGATTGCGGCTTTACCACTTTTCTAACTTCTACCACTTGGAAAATAGCTAAGATCACACATTAGCAATGGAACTGAAATCAGAATGTATAAAACACTATTACGACTATAGTTTGCCTAAAGTAAGATCTCCCTTACTATTTGTCTGGACCCATGGCGGTGACTATGGTAACGAGGTATAACTATTTCAAGTAGGGGTGTGAGGTAGGTATGAGCTCGGGTGGGCGAGAGAAAGGGAATCTTTTTCTTCAGTCTATTGTGTTAGCCTAGAATGTGAAGCGAAGTTACCTTCCCTGAAATGTTCAATCCTTGTTTCCATAGAAGCAGATGGCCTCAGACTTTGTGGAGGGGGAAGTTCTTATGGTAGACAAACTATAGTAGTGCAATAGAAATTGGCCATTAAAATACATATTCAAGTACGCAACTAATTTTTGAAAGGAAAAAAAATACAACGCAAAATTCTAAGTACTGCATTAAAAAAATAATAAATAATTAACGTATAAAAAAAGATAATATAAATAAAAAAGATGATATAACTAATTACCTATGGCTAATGTCTTACAATCATGAAATTTATAACCGATATAAGCAATCAGACAAATCAAACCAAATAAGGTAGCACTTATTTAGATCAAGGAATAACAATTCCACTAAGCTGTTAACTTCAGGTTTATTAAGTAAAAGGGGGAACTTTCACTCTGATAACTTGATGACGTTTAGAAAGTTTTGAAAATATTAAAGGCGACTAAATGAAAACAGCAATGCAACTAATTGTTTCCCAGGGGAGAAAACTCGTTGGGGCAGTCCTGACTTGCTCTGGGTTGAACTGCCAAGGAAAAGATTAGATGATAATAGTTAGTAGTGATAATAGTTATAGATAATAGTTAGTTAGATGATATGATAGCTAACTTACCACCTTCATAGACTTAATATATTAACCAGAACAAAATTGTTTCTTGTGCGGGACAACTCCCCAATGAATGCTGAGCATCTGGGGGTCTGCCCTGCAGTTACAGGCGACATCTATGACAGATACTGGAATGCGCTAGCGAACAGTTGCAGGCACTGCTAACTGACTGATTTTCTGTTTATACTTCTATGTTGATATTCTATTTACTGATTCTTTGTTCTAACTGTTTTTGTATTTCGAATATTTTAATATTTTCAAATTTTTGTTTTATTTGTTGTTATTCCTTATGGATCTGTGCGGAGTGTTTTTACACTCCAGCGAATAATGTATATCAAGTGCTGCTGCTAGAAAAAAAAAAAAAGGTTAGATGAAACTTGGCAATTAAAAGCCGCAACTTGTATTTCGAAGCCGCTTTGTAAATTTTTGTTCATCGATTGAAAAGTTCTATAAATCGAAAAATATGATTAGATGCCCGAGTGGAGAGAAATTGTACTTAAAATTCGTTTCGAAAAAAGATTCTAAAGCCCTCGTCATTTCTCTCTTATTTTTCATGGAACAAAGAATCCATTGTGACATATTTGCAAAAGAAGCTTTCCTTCCAACTCCCCTCCCACAACTTGAAGGTCCAAAAGCATCCCTCTGGCGTAAGAAAATAGTTCTAGTACTGATCTATGCGATGCTTGCCTTCCTAGGATAGAAGAATAGAACGTCTGGGCATTCTATTTTTCTCTCTTCAAATGGGGTTGATGCATTTTTCTTTCCATAGCATCTCTCCCCTCTCTCTAAAGCCCTCACAAAAACGAAAGCAAAAAGGCGGAAAAACTCTTTAGAATGGCGGAGGGATATCATGTTCTGCCCCTGGGCATTTTTCTCCTTCCACTTTTGTTTCTCTATCGAATCCATCCCCCTGTAACCCTCGCTTTATTTTCATTTCGGTGACTTGCCCCCTGGGTAGTGCATTTGCTTCAGAACGCTGTCGAACAATCGAAGAGAATTCCTTCTGTTTTTTGTTCTACGTTTCATTCCTCTTCTCCGCAAACTTAGATCAGAATTGCAACATTTGCAATACTGACTAAATAAATAGCGGGATAATAAGAACAAAAAGAACGGTTTATATACAAATCTCTCATCAAAGAGATTCTTGAACAGAAGATTGTTTTGACCAAAAACAGATTGTGAGGGAGGAGTATAAAGCAAAATTAAGGCTCGCCAACGGCCACAGGGTGATTAAATGTTTCATCACTTTTTTTAATATATATATATATATATATATATATATATATATATATATATATATATATATATATTATATATATATATATATTATATATATATTATATATATATATATATATATATATTTATATATATATATATATTATATATATATATATATATATTATATATATATTATATATATATATATATTATATATATATTATATATATATATATATATATATTATATATATATTATATATATATATATATATATATATATATATAATATATATATATATTATATATTATATTTTATTATAACAAGAAACACATGAGAAGGAAAGAAAATGTTCTACAGACGTAATTGCTTTATGAAATTTTTCTGGAGGTACTGGCGAGGCCAAAAAACTATAACCCAGTCAATCGCGTTAGCTCAACAAAGCGAAATATCTGCCAAAAGGAATGATTCAATCACATACTTCTCCCCTTTTCAATCAGTTCGACCCTCTTCTTTCTTATTACCCCAATTCGTTTATCGCCAACTCTCAACCATAAACAGAATTTTTGAACTTCGACTCCAAAAGACCTTGTTAACAAGACAGGAACTAAATCTTATTTGGCTTCGGAACAGGCTGCAAAGTAAATATTTGATGCGCCAAAGCTATTTCACAAGCTTCTTTAGTATTTTATACCTTATTTCTATTACTGTGTAATTTATTCATGAATTTGGAAAAAAAAAAGTCCTTTTGGTTAATACATGAGGAATGTTGATGTTCGTGTTTTCTTCTTCGTAAGATGCTTGGGTTAACATCTTTCTACGTAAAAATGGACTCATAGAACTTCTCAAGGGTGTGAGTTATTATTTCTCAAAAAAAAAAAAAAAAAAAAAAAAAAAAAAAAAAAAAAACAGTTTTGATCAGAGATGTTGAATAGTTAGAGTTGCAGTCCCTAGGCAGATTTATTTGACGTATTGTAAGATTCTGTGTAAAATCTTAATTATCAGGTGATACTATATACCTTTATTGTTTTTATATGACTGAAACCGGTTTGCACTTAGTGTTACGTTAGTATATCAATTAGTTAAATTAGACGATATATATTACACTGGTGGATAAAATTAAGCGATGGAAGACATTTTCCAAAATATCTCAAAAAATACTGAATATAAATAAATGAAATTTGGTATGGATATAGCTTATTCCCTGATAATAAAGTATGCAAAACAAAAATGAAAATGCCATTCACTGGCAAGACCCATTGCCAATAAATACAATGTAGTCTGAACTTAAGGATAAAAGATGACAATAAAAGGGAGGCTTGTACAGTGTGTGTTGCCTCTAGTATGGTGTATGGTCACCCCTGACAGACAGACAGCATGCACAACTAGTATGCATGCTGTTAATAAGGGTGTTAAGGAGGACTTGTGGAAGACCCTCCCATTCTTCCACCAGAGCAATTTTTAACTCCAGAATGGTTCTGGGGGGAGGTTGGCGCATCGCAATAGCTCCCCCAAGAGCATCCCAAGCATGTTCAATAGGATTCAGATCGGGGGATTTGGCTGGCCAATCCATTCGTTGAATATCATCGCTTTCCAGATACTCATCAACCATGAGAGGCCTACGTGGTCGCGCATTGTCGTCCATAAAAATGAACTCAAGGCCAACAGCGCCCCTGAAAAGACGCACATAGGGCTCTAGGACCTCCTGCCTGTACCTTTGGGCATTCACGGAACCATTTTCGAACACATGGAGTGGTGTGCGGGTATCTTGCATGATCCCTGCTCAAACCATGAGTCCTCCCCCAGCATAATGGTCCCTTTCGATAATGTTGCTGGGATGGTATCGCGTTCCAGGTTCCCTCCATATCAATAACCGTCCAGAATCAGGTTGTAGACTGAATCTGGACTCATCAGTGAAGAGAACATTAGCCCATTGAAGCTGTGTCTAATTCTGATTAATTTCTGATTTTCTCTTAATTTTGTCCACCAGTGTATAAATTTGACGATAGGAAAAATTAGACGATATACAATATAAATATAAAATATTTATTATATCAAGCATTATATTAGTATACTAGGAGGCTTTGTCCCCTGCTCTCTGGCGCTCGCCAACCCCCGGAACTGCTTTCGCAGTTCATTTCAGATTGCTTCGCTATCCAATGCTCGCTCATTGGATACGTTCTTAACGTCTAGCTTTAGTATACTTTTTTGAATACTGAAGTTCCGAAAACTTTTCACTGTAGAAAATTCTAAACCTGTACATTTCAATATTAATTTGGAATTGCAAACAGTTCACATATTTTTCTTAATCACACTATTCTAAATTTCAGTTGTTGAGAAAAGTAACTGTCGTAAGTTTTGTTTTAAAGTCTTTCCCACCAGAGAGTGAAAGCCATGTGTTGTAAAACAATAGGAAATAGTAGTCTGAATAGTAGAGAGAGAGAGAGAGAATTTCTTTAAAAACACAATTGTTAATTTGGGCATTTGGCGATACAACACTTATAGAATTGAAGGCTTTGTTACGTCAAGCGCTCAGGTATCTTAATTTTGATCTAGTTGCGCTTCTATGTCATTTTGATTTATGTTGCTAATTTAACTTTTAAAAAATTCTATGGCTGGCAACAGCATTTTTAATTTTTAAGTTGTTTATTTTTATTTCTTTTAGAATTCGTTAATTTTTTAGCGAAATGTTTTTTAACCTAACAGAATTCTTTGCCGACTGTTTTCACTATAAATGAAGAAAATAAAGTAAATATTTAAGTGTTGTGAAAAGAATATTATTTAGTTGTACAAAGTACTTCAGCCAAAATTTGGGAGCCACGTAAGAGAATTATATATATTAGATCAGAAACACATCATTGAAAGGCAGAATGCTTTGGTGTATTCAAAACGTAAACAAAACAAAGCAAACGTTGCCACCGGCGGAAAAGAAATACAGTCAAAATTTGGGAGCCACGTAAGAGAATTATATATATTAGATTATAATAATTAAATAAAATTATTAGAAGCACGGTAGTTTTTTAATAATTACATGATTTGCACGAGTTTCTATGTAATACTTTTATATTTAAACATACACTTATACTTATATACTTCTTATTTGTTTTTATTTTTAACGTATGGCATTACAATGTTAACCAATTGATACAGGAGCGTAAACAAATGCAAACAGTTTTCATCCGAGTAAAAACTATACAGCTGTATAGTATCACCTGATAATTTTAATTTTACATATAATATTATGGTGTGTCTGGCCAAGGACTGTATGTTCTAGATATCATACTTTGAATTTGCTTTGGTTAGTTGATGTTTGAACTTATTTATTTCCTAAGCTGCTTTTTTTATTAAAATGATTTCAACCAAATATCTATGATTTTTAAAAAGTTATAGATATTGTCTAAAATGTTACACCCATTATTAATTCAGATATTTAACACACGAACAAAAAAAAACCTTAAAAAGTGCTTACTTATGTAATGTTAAATAGCTAAAATCTCATTTTTCGTATGGAGTGAAAAAAAGCAAATCAATAATCAAGTAATAAAAACATTCAAATTATGCATATAACTAAAAGGCCTATACCAGCTCAATCATGAAAAGTTAATTTCATTTTTTCTTAGCTTACATAATTTGGTGTTTGTAATTATCGGCCGTGGCTTTACGCTTTTAGATTGAGAAAAACACGTCCCATCAAAATGAAAGATAATTTCTGAAACAGTAACATTTGGTATGATGCTGTTGCTCGAGGCCAACTCTTTTTAAGTACAATCTACTTTCTACTGTACTTATCATCCTCAAAGGGCCACAAAAAAATCTAGTGTTGAAAGAGACTTTTTGTGGTCCCTTGAAACTATGCAGTTTTATAATAAAACTGATGCTGCTTTAATTGTTGCCAAATATACTAACATGGGTATTTATGCAGACTACCGTTGCTACTCCACAGTTGGAAAATAGAACTACTTGTGTAGATAAGAATTAAAAATAAATTAAAAAACAGAGGGAAAAAATTCTTTAACATTCGTTTGTAAAAAGCACTATATTGTATTCCTTGTTGTTAAAGTTGCTTTTAATGAAATAAGCAATGCTAATTTCGAAGCAGTCGTTCGTTAATATTTGAAATCAAATTTTTAAATATTTATACGTAGCAGTTAAAAATTGGTCATTCTGATAAAAAGTTTTGTAATTATTTTAACAAACGATTTTCAAAGTTAACCTTCTCAGAACTAAAAAGTAAATGGCAACACTTTTAAAAGCTACTACATCAAAGAAGAGTGAATTCTAAACTGATTTGATTAAGAACCAGCGAGCTGTCGGAACGTTTCTAAACTGCGGAATTCTATCCCATTTCCAGGTTCAACTGCCATTCTATCACGAAATGTCGTCTGCAGGCATCACCGTTGCCACTCCACGGTCCGGAAAATGGAACAACTGCTCGATTAGCCTCCAAATTTATGGGCTTCTTCCTGTCAGGGCACCTGTGCGCTTATTAAATCAAAAGGACTGCTAATCCCTTCTCTCTCCCGAAACTGGAAGTCCGGCAATAATTCGAAATTCTGCTCAACCGGTCATCTTCTCTTTCCCCAAGGGAGAAGGAGGAGTAGCTGATGTTTGGAGGTACTAATGCGGGGATCGCTGGGGCGCGAGTTTTCAGACATGGTTGCCTCGGCATTCTCGAATGGAATAGAAGAGGGGGGCTTCCGAAATTTATAGGAGGTGTTATCGAATTAAGCCATTTCTCATTCCTTCGAGTGACCCCTCACTTAGTGTTTAAGCTTAGTGAGGGAGGATGTTCTGCAAACAACCTGGTACTGTTCTCACCCAACCCATCCTCGTTTGTGCAATTAAGTTTTAGTACTTTTTTAACATTCTAAATGACCTTTAAACCCAACTGACAACATTGAAAAATCGTTAAATAAGTTAACGTTTTGTGTTAAAATTGCAATTTATAAAGGAGTGGAGTTCTGGGATTTCGATACTTGGGAGTAACAATGTTAATGTTCATTTTACAGCAAATATATAATTAATATCGACTGCGATAATGTTCATAATATTATTTTTGAAAAGGAAATATTAGTTTTGTTGTAATTTAAAAACAAAATTATTGCAAAACTGAGAAAAACTTGTATCTGCCAAGATAATAATTACGAAAAAAAAATCTAATAGTACGATATAATTATAAGTTGTCAGCTGAGTTATAAGATATATAATTATTAAGATATATATTGCACAGGATTAATATTGTGATACTGGTTATAGTCAGTGATTATTGTTATAAATAAAATTTATAAAGGAGTAATACAAAACGTTATATACATTTCTATTTAGTTTTATATATTGTTAATTTTATACTTTATTTATGACGAAAAATTGCTTTTTTTTCTAATTGGATAAAATAAGGCTTTTTAATCCTCAGTTGAAGAATCGAAAGGTTTAAGAGAAAATTGTTACTATATATTTACCTAATGTTCAGCACCAGAGCTCCCGTTTCGGACACAATCAATGAAAATAAAAATAAAAATTTTAGTGCAAAAGCTTTTATTCTAATTTAAACGCACATTATTAAATGCAATAGTTCTGCTACGGTGAATGACCAAAATAAAGAAAATGTCGACCTTCACCGGTGAATGTCAAGAATCATAGTAGCTTTCGTGAATGTCCAAAATATTTGTTATATATGATATTAATTTATTTGTTGATATTATTATATTTAGTCGATATTTTAATATCTGCTGAGGATGTATTAGGAAAAACATCAGTATTGGAAGTACCGTTTAAATGCCTACTGGTAGTGGCACTTGACCTTAAGAAAACATCGATGTAGGGTATACCATGCAAATGTATACCAGGCAGTGGCACTTAACTAGACCTAATATATATTTTGAACATTCACCAAAGCGACCATGTGAATGTCAACATTCACCGGTGGAAGTCAACAACCACCCA
Source organism: Parasteatoda lunata (assembly GCA_949128135.1). Classification (NCBI taxonomy): domain Eukaryota; kingdom Metazoa; phylum Arthropoda; class Arachnida; order Araneae; family Theridiidae; genus Parasteatoda; species Parasteatoda lunata. The sequence goes on along the minus strand of OX421979.1, from coordinate 90,505,056 downwards.
TTTCCGTCATTCACAGTAACTGTTCTAGGAAAGTCATTAAAATATTATTATTTGAAAATGCGGTGCGCAATGAGTTATGAAGAGAAAGGAAAGTAACTATTTTAAGACTTTATTTTCTTCATTTCTTTCTTTCTTTTTTAATTCTTTTGAGAGAGATTATATAATATATCATTCATAGCATATCTTTTTATGAGACTGAATTTAAGATTCTTTTGCTAAACTTCAAGGAGATTTATTTTTTACAACCAAAATAATAAGCGTATTAGTTCGATGCATTTTCATAGTGCTGTCACTATGAATAACATTTGAGACATTTAATTCTAACTCCGGCATTTCCGTTCTTTTTAATAAATTCTGGCTGGTCACGTGACACACGTTGCCTGCATTTTTGGCTGCGTTGCCAAAAAAAACCTAATGAAATATGACAAAGCAGGTGAGGTCGAAGTGTAAAGAGAGGTGAAGAGAATGAGAATGTGACGTTTTCTAAGCTGAGTTTGTTCTTCTCTCGCAGACTCCTGTGTTTGGCGTGCTCAAATTATGAAACTCATTAAATATTTAATATCTTCTCCGGAGTCACGGCGCTAAAATACGTCTTGGGTCGCCAAAAACCTTTTAACATTGTCAGAGAGCGTTTTTGACATCTTTATGAATAAAGGCGAAATACGTGATACTTTAATGTAAGATGAGTTTGTGTTTGTATTTTTTTTCCACCCCTGTCTTCAGCATATGAAGAAAAAGAGCGCCCACTTAATGGATAGGATTTAAGTAATTTTTTATCCTTCAAATAAAACTGAAGTAAAATGGTGCATTTGTTGATTTCTTTTTTAAAAAAAACCCCATACCTTTAAGTATAGGCTTTGATTTCTCACAAATAGTTAATGAAGGGAAAAGCACACACGTTTGATTAGTTATGGGTCTCATATGCTTTGCTGATTAGTTAACAGTATTTTATTCCTTAGTTACTAATCTAGTTTTGATACAAACAACCCTTGCAACAATTATATTGGTCCTATGCTTCAATGGCTCAGGGGATAGAGCGTTCGCCTTCCAATGAGGCGAACCAGGTTCGAATCCCAGTCGATACGAATTCCGCATCCGGCTTACACCGACAACAGTGCTGATGTGAAATATCCTCAGTGGTAGATGGATCATGGGTTAAAGTCCCCTTGCCGTTAAGCTAACCGTGGGAGGTTCTCGTGGACTTCCTCTCCATGTAACGCAAATGCGGGTTAGATGCATCAAAGAGTCCTCCCCAAAGGCAAATTTCTCTCAATACTCGATCCAGAAGTTCCCTTGTCTTTTGGATTGGGTTCAAAATTACAAGGCTACGGAGTGGAACATTAGTAGACGTAATCCGTTATTAAGTTGGGTCGGCTGTTCAACGACGGTTATAAAATAAAAATAAAATATATTGGCCCTATGCAGTGTCAATATAGAGCAAATATAAAGCTTAGATTGGCTGAATTATGATAATAAAATATCGGGTGAATCTGACAATTCTATAGAGGTCCAATATTGGTTGTAAAGTGGCAGTTAATATCGGGTAAATATGACAAATCTATATAGTGTTGTAAAAATATCGGCTCTTTGAACCCTTATTGAGGTGAGATTTGTTAATATTGGTCCAATAATGGCCCAAGTTATTTTGTTGCTAGGAAAGTTGGTTATACATTTTGGAATTTTTTAAAAATGCTTTTGAATTATACATAGTAAAAAAATTTCGTGCATCTGAACACCAACAATAGTGGCGGTGTTGTAGTACACCAAAACCGGAGGGTAGTTCCTGGTGTAATGAAACACCCAGCGTCTTCTTTTATACTATTTGATGCGAAATAAATGCCACCCACCAGACTGTTTAATATTCATTAACACTCTTAAGTTTATAGTTACAGCAAGATCTGATAAGCACTTGAGAAATTTATTGCTCATTGAATAGATGTTTTGATGTTTAGGAATTCCAAAGTAGGTGCCAGCACTTGATTTTTTTTTTCTTACTGATTCGGACTATTGTATTACATTAATTAATTGTAACTGCTACTTGTACCTTTTGTAAATTTTGTACCTTTTAGTTGTAATTCCTTTTCAATTTTATAGTGCTATTTAAATGTGGTAAAGGTTATTTATTTTTGTCTTTTCATTATGGGGCCTCGGGGTACTGTTAGTTTTGGTTAAATCCACTAACAACAGAAAGGCTCCTGTGTGTTTGCAGACAGTGTGTCCCCTGATGAAGTACTGTTCTACAAACACACACTTATTTATTAATTCTTATTTTAATTATAAAGGTTTTATATATATCTTATTTCTATTTTATATAAAACGAATTTGGTTTCAGCGGCCTTGTGCGCTTTTCCAATTTGATTTAATGTTTCAGTGTGTTTATTTACCTTTTATGTATCAAAATTGACCTAGTAAATTGAATTGATTTTATGATTACACTCTTAAGTTTATAGTTACAGCAAGATCTGAGACATATGTTGCGGTCAATATGAATAATGGTTTATTATTAATACTAACCTGTCAATATAAATAATAACCAAATAAGCCGGTTAAAGTGAATAATTTAAGTGAATTTAACACATTAACTGGTTATTATTAATAATAACCAATGAAGTTTGATCCATGGCATTCTTTCGCGTTTTTACTCGGAATATTTCCGTATCGTGATCTGCCACGCCAACTACAATCGTCAAAAACCAAATTGATTTCAAACTGGAAAAATTAAAAAAAAAAAATGTAGATGTTAACCCGGGGGTAGCTACGACTTATACCCTTCGAGTCGGCCCGTTTTTATGAGTTTGTTAAGTTTCTTGCGAGCCGCTGCCCGGAAATTGTGAAGACTTGGCGATTATTCTGCCACAGATCACAATACGGAAATCTCCCCTTTTTTATTTCTTACTTTGACCAAAAGAAGTTATGATTAATTTTGACCGGTTAGTATTAATAACAACCGGATTTATCCCTTTAACCGTAACACATATACAAAGAGGCACACCCATGACCCAATGCTATATAAAACGTTTAATCACATTTATCAAACTTCATTGACAATTTGCGATATTTCTCACTTTGACCAAAAAAATAAACGGTTATTATTAATATTGACCTTTTAATATTAATACTAACAACCGGATTTATTACTTTACTGATTCTTATATGGGTTATGGTTAAAGTTATTTTTACGAAACATATTATAAGGTACGAAACAATAGTTTAGGTTGCATACATACACATAATTCTTAAAATAAAATTAGTGTGCGCGTTGCATAGAGAGAATATTAAGATGAATGCGAATTAGGCTTAACAAAGCAGGGGATGAGGCAAGTAATATGTTATAAAATTTTATTTAAGACAGTTTACAGAGACTTGAAAATAAGAATATAAATATCCTTATTGCGCAACTGAAAACCTACATACATATTTTAAACGGTAAACTTTAGTTTCTGTCGATAAAAAACAACATTAAATCTAACCGAAACACTACCCAACACTTAATGGATAGTTAACAACTGTAGACGATGTCAAAATGCTCCAACATTGGAATTCTAGGGGTGTGCGATCCTGGTGCAAAGGTTTTGCATTTTCCATGTAATAATATTTGTTATAACTCTAATTGTTTAAAAAAACATATGAAGGTGAAAAAATTCTACATATTTCGAGATTTCATCGATAGGTACGCACTCTAAAGACTTGCCCGACTTGAATGACGAAAACAAAAGAGATTTCAACCAAAACGCGCAGAGCTGTCAACGAAAGAAAAGGAAATAACGATATATAATATAATAATGGAAAATTACGCATCTTATTCAATTCCTACTATTACTCCAAACTCTCCCTATACATATTTATATATCTTGTTCAAATTTTCAATCGTTATTATTAACGTTATTATTAATGTAACGTTATTATTAACGTTATTATTAATGTATTATCGTTATTATTAATGTATTTTATAATACATTTTATTCATCCATTCAAGTTGAAATATATTTTTTTTAAAGTTGTAGTGTGGTGACACACTTGATGTTAATACAGTTTTTTCAAATAATTATTCATTAATGAAATTTAATCAGTTAATTTAAGTTTTACATGGAAGAAAAAATTTAAATTATTTAATTAAAAGTAACTAAAATAAAATTTTTCTTTGTTGACCTAAGTAGGAATTGACTTTATTTATTAATTTTTTTTTATATCACTTGTTTAAAGTAATCTAACTTGTGTTAGAATTGGATTCTGAAAATTGGGATTATGGCAAATAATAGATTTTTTCATGAGCCTCAGTAAATGTTATTCATATTCAAAACATCTGTCAGTGGTACATATCTATATCGTAGTAAAATTAATTCGTATTCAAAACTTCACCCAATATGGAATATTTTTAAACCGCTAAGTCAGAGGGGGGGAAAATTGTTTTTCTCGTACCAAACAACCTGTTTAACAACATCAAAGTGTGAAGTACTGCTTGGTACCAACTATTTTGCGTTTTCCCGAAAGTCTCTATCTTTCCCATTATTTATTTAGAAACATGGGGATTTTTTTTCCTCTTTACTTTGCCCTTCTTGAGCGACATCATCAAAATTATGCTTACCAAGTCTTTATTTCCATTTTTTTTCCGTCGGAAAATTCAAAACGACAAAAACTGAAGATAGTCTCTAGCTTTTTCATCTTTCAAGCCGTATTTCATATTTATAAACATGTAAATAACTTTTAACACCACTAGTGAATGGTTAGAGGGAAATGTTTGCAATAAAGTATTTCTCTAGGACACGTTGTTACGCTTCATTCTCACCCTCCAGATCTTTCGGTGTCGTATCGAGAAGACATTCTTTTGAAAACAATTCTTTCACAGCACGTTCTCAGGGCATTTCAAGTGATAAGAAAAACATGTTGTTTTTCTTCCTTCTTTCTTTGAAATAGTTCATAATAGCACGACTGGCACTTGAAAAAACTGAGTTAGTTCTAGAACATTTTTATTTTCTCTTGTTAAAATTTAATTCCTGAGTATTATTGCGTAGAATTTTTCGACGTTTTTCAGATCTACATTTTTAATAAAGAATTTCATGTTATCAATAATATTTGATTTTTTTTTATTGTAGTTGATATTTTTTTAAAATCTTTAATATTATACTTTTTTATTTAAATTTTTCACAAATAAAATCTGTAGAACTTCAAAAACAAAACTGTAGACCATTAAAAGGTTTAAAAAGGTTCAAAAATCGAAAAAATATTTTTAGGTCCTGATAATTCTATAGGTTATAATTCTTAAGTCCTGATTAAATAATAGCGGACATTATTATCTAGAGATGATCTCACAACAGAATGATCGCCAATTCTAGGCAACTTTCGGGCAGCGGCCTTAGAGGAACTTAAAAAAAATAATAATAACAATCATAGAAAGGACCAATTTGAAGTCTATAACTGGCACCCACCACCGGTCAAACATCCACATGTTTTTTATTTATTTATTTTTAAATTTGAAAGTTTATTTTGGCACCTTGGCGAATGTAGATGGCGCAACAAATCATGATAAGGAACTATTCCCTCTATATCTGATGTCATGCGCCTTATAGTCGTCGGAAAAATTGCGAAAACAGCTTTAAAAATCATCTTTTGAATATTATTTATATTCCTATACTCGACACAAAAAGATTTTTTATTGAGTAACTTATCAAAATATAACTTATAATGTAACTACTTATTATCTAAAGCTTATAATATAAGTTTAAAAAGTAACTAAAAAAATGTATTTATAAAATTTTTTTCTTCAAATTTTAATTACCTACGTCCATAATCCGAAAAAAATTCAAAACCAAGTTCAATAATATTCATGTCATTAAAAAATCTTGAACGTCAGAATAAAAGAGCTTTCCGACTTCAAAAGTTGTTTTTTAAACTTTTATATAACTCTAGAATTACAGTGCGCAATTAAAAAAAAAGAGTGTGAACACCCTATATAACATTTGGTCTCGTGATTGGATTTTCGCTGACTAGGACTCAAGTGTCAAAAGTAGAGAGAAGTGGATTCTAATTCAAAGGAAGGCACTGGCCCACCCTGGGCTGTCTAACCAAATATAATGATGAAGGACTCAATCGAAAGTTAATTAATGCTCATTTTTGGGGCAAGTGATATTTTTAGCTACTAAATCATATATTAACACCTATTTTTCTTGAAAAAACAACAACATATTTTTCTACTGATTTGAATTCTTGAACCTTAAAATATGGGATAGTAACTGCAATCTGGAAAATATGGTTCTAATAGTTTAGACAGGAGAATGGTCAAACGTTTGGACCCCTTGTAATTGATTTCACTATATCTCACATTGAAAAGTTCTTGAGATATTGCAAAAGAATAGAATATTAGAGATTAATAGAATAAAATAGAATATATACGAATATCAACATGACCAGCTGTTGAAACGGCGGTTCGTAGCCTTCTTTTTGCTTGTTTTTTAAATCGTACGGAATGAAGAAATCATACCTTTTTAAACAATTAAGTAATAAGAATTAATAAAACTGATATCTTAAAAACGTAGCAAATAAACGCCTTTCTGTTCACATTTAAGAAAACTTATCAAAGAATAATATATATTGTTAATTGCTGATGATTTTCTGCGAAACAAAAGTAAAAATTCTTTATCTCGCATTTGATTTGTTAAGAGTATGTCAGCATAAGACGCGCTATTTTTAGTGGTCCAATCAAAATCAATGCTCTTGAAACGTCATAGTCATTTCGATTTCAAGAAAGAATGTTCTCCATATTTATGAAAGTATGTCGCCAAGTCTAAGATTCCAGTAAGCATACAAAACTACAACTTTTTTAAGAATATTTTTAATGATATATATCGTAAAAGATGGCACGAATCAAATTTCTGTCAAACGTGTTTAACTTTTAAAATAATTGTTCTGAAAACCTATTTATATAATTTTCTAACGAAATAAGACGGAACTATATGCAGTAGAGAGTAGAGGATGATTACTCACATCCTATAGCCCTATGATATTTTCTTAGCTTGCAACGGAGTATAGCACCTTGTATGAATAGAGGTAGATTTTCATTTAAGAAACATAATTTAATAGCCTAAACATGCTTTTCCTTAATTCCTAAGCGAGAACTAATTATTATTAAATATTTAACCGACTGTTTTTTGTCGCAAAGAATGATTTTTTTACCCCTTTTTTAAATTCAAATAAAGCATGCATTTTCTAATAAAAAATCGCACCTTCGTTGGTGTTGTTTTTTATGCAAGCAACGCTCACAAACTTCGCTTGTTTTGAAGAGAAAAGTGCTTGAATATGTAAATCCGAATTTTCATGCTCCAAGACAAAAGCCAGGAACAATTTTCCCTACTCACCAATTGGAAGGTTTTCAATCATTCTTTTCTATCCCAAAAACCTTCTATTTTTCTCTGGAGAATACCATAAACTGCTGTTTTTATTTCGGGCAACCAGGGTCGTGGAAAAATTATTTTCTTCTTCTCCATCCTTCGGGCTAAGCCTCTGAAAACAAAAGAAGCCTCCATGTGTGTTCTTATGAAAGAACAGAAAACCTTAAAGGGTCGTCTGCCCGAATTTTAAGAACTTGAAGGAAAGTTCTGTACTGTGTTTACCTTAGGTTTTTGCCCGAAGGATCAGAAAAATACCGAGGGCGGTTATAAAAGTACCTCCTTCTTCCTTGTATGAACCCTCTTTAAGCTGATGCCACCGGGGGAAACATAAATTCCTTTTTTGTTTGTTTTTTTGTTTTTTTTGTTTGTAGAATTATTCTTTGAAAGGAGTCTAGAGAGAAGAAGGATAAAAAAAGTTAAGAAATAGAAATGCGCTTGCATTTTAGAATATTCTCTTGATGTTTTGCAAGGATTTGTTTTATTATTTTTTTTGCTTAAATTTTTTACTAATCCTTGTAAGGAACTATATTTTACGAATCGTCAGGTAGAAATTTCCAAAAGCAAAAGCCTGTGTGTAAAATCGGGCAAAAAATTTACAAAAAAATATTAGCTTTTGTTGAAAAACAGATTCGAGTTTGCCCCTCACATCACTTACTAGAGGTAGGGGAAAGTAGGGTAAGACAGAGTAGCTAAGATTCGAAGGCCTGTTGCTGCTATTCGACCCAAATATTGTCAAATATAATCAAGATATTAATTGCTTAGCTGCGTACAATATAACATTCCTGAAAAATTCATTGATGCACTACTTTTATAAATGATTTTTTTCTAAAAAAAGTGAAATCAACAGATTTTACATCATTAGTGGGGGACCGGATGCATGTGTAAACTCTATGGGAAATTTTGAAATACTAGAATTTCAGGGAAAAAGTATCAGGCATTTCTTATTTTGTTAGACAATTTTGGAATAACATGTATGGAATTCACATGCGAAGTAGTTATCTTATATAGTATTATCTTATTTAGCATTATCTAATATAGTATTTCATAGTTATTATCTTACCTATCGAAGTAGTTATCTCCACTTCAGCTGTGCTGGTCGCCTATAAACTACCTTTACATCTACAGCCTGTGAAGTGAGATTTTGAGCGCACTGATTGGATTTCTCGACAACGTCTTCTGTGACGTATGACTATTACATTCGACTATGATTGTTATTTTAGGCATAGAGCATTTTCTGTACTACAGTTTTTCTTTTTCAAACTAGAATTTTAACAAACTTTTTCAACAAACAAACTTTTCATTCAAACTCAGTTTTTTTTGCCTACTTTCATTTACTCTAAAAAAAACTACAAAATAGTTCTTATAATATATTACTTAATGACCAATTAATATGTAAGATTTCAAAGAAAAAACAAAAACTTTAAGCTATTCAAATATAAATTTAGGAAATTTATAAAATTCAATATTGCTAACAGCAAGAAATGCTTCTAACTTATTAAAGCCCCATTTTTCTCTTTAAATTTTAATTAAAGTTTAATTATATTCAAATGTATTATTTTTAGTTAAATCTAAGAAGACTAACATAAATTTTTTAAGTTTTTTAAAGCTGAAATACATTTTTTAAAATGTCTCATGGAAAATTTTCGGACAAATTTCGAATATTTATAAAATAACACGAATTTTTTAAAAAAAAAATCAAAATTTTTTCATTTGACATGTTTAGATCATTAGATCATAAAGAGCAAAACCAAATTTATGATAATTAATAAAATTTTTAATATCCTCATAATTCATTGCATAAAATCAAAAATTTAATTTTTTTTTTCTTAAATTTTAATTTTGGCCAACACTTACGTAAGTGATTTGTTCATTACGAACACAACAGACTTTAAACTTTTGAAATTTATTTTTAAATCATGAAATAAATCATTACTGGAATTAAAAAATTTAATACGCATAGGATTGGGTAAACAAAAAATAAACAAGTATGTACTTGGAAATAAGAGAACTAACAAATAAGAAAGTTTAAATAAAATGAAAATAAACTAAACATAAATAGAAGAAAATAAATTCATTTCTAGCTTTCAATTTGAATGAAATAAATATCCGGAGTTTTAATTAGCGAAAACTATTTTATTATTTAAAAAATAAAATAAAATTTTAGAAATAATGAATATCATAAATATCAATTTATTTACATTCTCTTATTTATGACTTCTTGAATCATTTTATATTTTCAATAAACGCGTCAAAATTCTCGATTCACTGCTTTACTTTTCTTATTAAAATTAAATGGCATTTTGCGGAAGAAATAAATTTGGAATCTTTTGAATAAAGATGGGATAAATTTAAAAAAAATAATAATGGGTTGAAAACTATTCTGAATGGCTTATTATGGTTTAAATGTAAATTGAAAGCGCGTACTTAAAACTTTATAGCCTATCGAATGACAAATTGAGAAGCTGTAAAGGAGATGATAAAATTTTATTTTGAATTGATAACTAGTTTCAATATGAATGGTTGAAGCGTATGAATATTTTAATGATCTTCCCAACAAATAAAATATGAAATATTCAGGGAAGGAAATAAATTTTCAATTATGTGAATTTCAATGACGGGTCATTTTTAAAAATCGATGTTATTAGAAATTTGGAGAAAGAAAAATAAATGTATTTTTGTATATGTATTATATGCATAATAATATGTAATTTTTACAAAATATTGAAACTCATATACTTTTTTATGGAATTGAATTTTTTTTTCTACAGTTCATTCTTTCCTTTTTACGTTTTTAAGATTGTTAGTAGATAGTTTTCGGACAAATATGATAGTCATGTCTGTTGCTGTGATTCATATCATTTTTACATATTCCAGGCAAATATTCTTACAGTTAATTTTTTCTTTTTTCATTTATAAAAATTGTTAGTAGATAGTTTTCGGAGAGATATGATGGCCATGTCTGTTGTTGTGATTCATATCGTGTTTACATATTCCAAGCAAAGTTCCTATAGTTCATTCAAGCATCACTGGCTGCGGTCAGTAAGCGGATGGGTGACCACTTTGATCAGCCTGCGTAGGGATCGAGGGTGCGTTGTATGGGTCCTCGTTAAACTCTACTACCGTAAAGTGCTCGACTTCACACGCAGGTCGTCGGAATACCAAATCAGGGGAGCCATCCCCTCTGCAGAGGATCGAAATTGCGATGGCATGTCTTCGGATCATCCTTGGAGATGTTTCCCTGACAGTCTCCAATAGGCCATTGAGCAGCTCTAGTGCGACCAACTAGTACCTGCCTACATGTTCAGTTGTTCAACACGTCAACGCATTTTATAGGAAAATGTTCAATTTTTTAGATTACTCTAATGAATTTAATCTCTAAACACTTATTCGCCTAATAAATTTCAGTGAATTTCAAATCGAAATGCGTATTTGTTAAGGAAATTTTAGCGCATTTAAATGGTAAATGTGTATATGTATAGATAATTCCAATGAATATAAAACAATTGCTTAGGAAATTTTGGCGCATCTTAATTGGAAATTATTTATGAAAATTTTAATAAATTTAAACAAGAAACATGTTAGGAAAATTTTAACGAATTTTTACTGTAAGTATGTATTAAAAATAACTTTATGGAGTTTAAATTCTAATTGTGTATCGCTCTCTGAGCTTTGAATTTGAAATGTTGAGGAAATATTTTGAAAACTCAAAATGTGTCTGATGGTGTCACAAATTTTTAACGAACTGAAACAAATGCGGAACAAATCCAGATTAGTATACCTTTAAAAAATATTTTTAGAATTAAAATTACTTTTTTAAAAATTTGAATAACAATCAGTGACTTGTTTTTTTCTTCAAGTTTTTCATCTAATTATTCTAAAAAATGTATTTAAATACTATTTATTGGTGGTGTATTGAAAACAAAAACCAATTGACCATAACTGTATTTTTCGTCTTTGTCTTGAACTGTATGAAAATATGTATTTGCTTACAGATTCTGAGAAATACTGTCACTGATGCCTAATATCTGTGACAATTTATTACTTTTTATGTCTCAAACTTTTATTCTAAGACTCTATGCACAAATATATGGGGTTTTATGCAGCTATTATGACGTTTGATAATTTGAGAACATTTTAAAATATATTCTAAGCACTATTTATCATCTTTAGAGTTGAAAAGACACGTCAGATATTACTCACGAAATAAAATACCGAAATGCATACTATTTAGGGGACTTCTTTTTCACCGTATGAGTTACGATTACAGTTACTCTCGATTTCCTGCGCAGTTATAGCCAAGTGAAACCTCTCCTTGGATAAGGAAAACCTTCTTTGGTGGTAAATCTAAAAACCTTATTACTATTCCTGACTCAGAACAAAGTTACCATGCTTTGGTGAAATAAAACGAACCGGCGAAAGAAATAATGCCTCGCCTGGATGATGTATTTTTAGAGTTTCCTACCCATTAGGCCTTTACAAGGGGAAGGGAGAATGCTCTGAGAACTTTTCATAAAAACAGCAAACAAGACATGTTTATTTAATCTCATAGCGTCCTTTTTTGGCTGTCGAGTTCGATTTTGTACCTACGGCGTCTTTCGAAAATAAAAATGCAACATAATGCATGCGTTAGATTATTGTCGTTAAAATGTCCCTGACTTGTTGGGCTATTATTTATTTACTGCGCATAAATCACGTGTCTCTATAGTCGCTATTAAATAAAATGTTCCGGCAACTACGATGCAGACATAAAGACTGTTGAGAGTGTTTTAGTAAAATACTTATATTAAACCACATTTGTTACTATCCATCTATCATAAAACGACAACTGAAGGCCAAACCATGAAATGATTTATCTATTATAATCGAAGTTGTTACGGTTGTTTCTCGAATTCTCCGTCGTCATATGAAACGACGCTTTTTTTCATATGAAACGACGATATATTTAGTCGTGTATTTTTATAACTGCTGTGAGTATGCAATTATGAGTGAGTATGACTGTTAGGTCAAGTTTAGCCTATCTAAAGCCGGAAGTACCCATGCTTATTTTAAAAATGGCGCAAAACGTCAGTATAAAAAAAAGCCACAGTTTTGTGAAAATAAAGTGTTTTTGGTCTAATTTTTTAATTTTTAAATCCTTACTTAAATGCAGCATTACCTGGGCCCATAAAAGTGGAAAAATGCTACTAAATTAATGATTTTTAAAAAAAAAAAAAGTTTAATGACTTTTAAAATATTCAAGTGATTTGTCAGTTCTAAAGCCAAAATAACTTTTCACGGTAAGATGATATATATAGTTTAAAATCATCTTTATTTGTATTGCTTCAAGTGTAAGGCACTTCTTCGGATTTATTATTTTTATTGGATCAAAGCTTCGAAAGACAATGTTAAAATTCGTATAAGAAAATATAGGTAAAAAAGGGGAAGTAGCTTCTCGCCTGTAGCTTAGTAGTTAAGGGAATTCTGCTTTTATTGGGAAATATTGGGGTTCTATTCCCGTCTTGAAGACCAGCCAGCTTCAGATCGATGGATGCCAGCTTCTCTGGGAAGTAAAGACAGCAGGTAAGCAATACTGAACACATTACCACCATCATGTTTTTGGAGTCGGAGGTTTGGAGACTTGACCTTCATGAAATCTCTGGTTCACAACGGGATATTGAGAGAATATTTTTATAAATTGATTGGTTTTGCTTCCTACAGTGGACTGATCGTAATCCCAGTAGAACACCAAAGTCAAGTTTCACTTGCTGCGGTTAGTAAGAGGGTGGGGGATTACTTCGATCAGCCTGCGTAGGGACCAAGGTCCTCGGTATCGGTCCTCGTTAAACTGTTTTACCGTAAAGTGCTCGACTTAGAGCGCCGGTCATCGAGATACCATTACTGAAGAGCCATCCTCTCTGTAGAAGATCAAAATTGTGATGACAGGTCTTTAATCTTCAGGGATGCACACCAGACCGTCGCCAATAGCCCATTTGTACAGCTTGTGGGGATAATAGTTATCGACAATGTCAACCTTTATCCAAAGAATATATAATGTGTGAAGAAGTCTAGCTTCTCCGATACGTAGCAGGGGGCCAGCAAGGTGCCTCTGTATGACAAGAGAAGCGCCAAAGGATTTTAAGCTGACGCATGCGCTTATCTTTCATCCATCATAGCGTCTCTAAACTTGTTTAACAACAAATCTTTCGCCATCTTTAAAGTGACTGTTTAAGGTGACATCTTTAAGTGACCGATATCTATTTAAATTATATACCTATGTTAAAATAATGAATTATATTTATTTTTTAATGATTTCGTCACAAGTAAATATTTTCCTTGTTTAATAAGTAAACCTTTTTCAAAACCATATAGTCTGTAAAGAACAAAAGCAGACGGGTATTGAGTCACTTTTCATTAGCTGTTTGCATGAGTGGGGAGAAAGTTGTTTGTTGGGAGCGGAGGGGAATGGGGTTGCTTACGGGGTAAGGACGGAGGGACCCTCTGTTAGGGGGCAGGTTGTTTTCCTAGCAATACTTCCACACCTTGATGGAGGAAACCGTTGCTTCCGGAACAGGTTTACATGGGGGCCTATGAGAGCTGGTCTTCTTCTCACTTATATATTCTTTGCTTTATCTATAAAAAAGGACCCTAACATAGAATTGAGTTAACATGTCTTATATACAAGTGAATTGGAATTGTATTTTTGTAGTGGTAGACACCCTACAAGCTCTAGTGCGACGTAAATAGAGTACCTACCTGCCTGATTTTGCGTGAAAATTAATAATTATTTTACAAAGAAAAAAAAGTTCAAATGAGTTATTACCTCAAAAGGTTTTACAAAATCTAATACGGTTTGCATTTGTTAGCTAATCATTTTTATTTCATTATTCGTTTATAATTCTACACAAGTTTAGTCAAATATATCACATGAAACAAGGCTCACGGAATCGTGTAAAACAAACAAGTCTCTAAGATAAATCTATATTTTTTTTCTCACATACATAATAATTCTATGAAACCTTCACATTGAAACTCTCTTAAAACCATCTCGAAGTTGAAACTAATTGAAAATTACATTTTTATTTGCGTTTCCTTCAAAATTAATATTTGTGTAGAAGAGAATAGAACACCCCCACGCACACCCTTTAATCCTCTTTAATTCTTTCCCCCCCATAAATAATAAAGGAAGACAAATTTCCTGCCGCTCCAAAATTTTTAAACGTAATTAATGAAATGAGATATTTTCTTTCTGACGCTTTGTAATTAATGCCCCGGCGATATCTAAATGAAACTTTATGGCAAATTAATTAGTTTAATTTGATTCAACAAATTGAATTTATTATTCGATTTATGATTCCGCTATGAGTACTTCATACGGAATGCGTAAATTTCATCGGTGTATATGTATTTTTCGTTGAGTTTATGTTCGTTAAATTAAAAATTCGTGAACAAAAACATAACATTTGTTTTCTGAAAATTGAGAGAGAGTTTAAATTTTGTAATGCTGTTTTAATTATCAGTTCGAGAGATTCTGCATCGCTGTTGTTTTAATAATTGTAATATTTTGTATAGGCAGTGAGTTCCGTAATGCATGCTCTTAATACATGTTTTTGAAATCTTTTGCAAAATTTTCTCTCATTGGCGGAGATAGAGTATAGCACACACGACCTAGAGAAAGGGATAAGCTTTATAGAGGATTAACCACCATCAAAGTTCAGTTTTGATCTAATGTTACTGTTGAAGTAGGTAGGTAGTTTATTTAGGTCACACAATGGGCTATTGGCGACGGTCTAGGGAACATCCCTGAGGATGATCCGAAGACTTGCCATCTCAATTTTGATCCTCTTTAGAGGGGATGGCTCCCCTGTTTTGGTAGCCCGACGATCTGAGCGCAAATTCGAGCACTTTACGGTAGAACAGTTTAACGAGACCCGATACCGCGCACCCTCGGTCCCTATGCAGCCTGATCAGAATGGTCAACCACCCGCTTATTGACAGCAGCCAGTGATGTTTGACTACGGTGTTTTACTGGGAACCATGTCTTTACAATCAGTCCACAGCGGGATACTATTGAATTGCAACATATTACTGTTGAATTGTTGCCGGTCACGATTGAACAGCAATCGAAGAAGTTCGAGAGATTCGAATCCAAGGTTCATGTTTCAGTCGCTTAAGGCACTACCGGAAAAAGGGGAGATCTATCAGACTCCCAGCATGGAGAACTGATCCCTGGACTGATTACGACTCAACACCTCAAAAGGATGAGAAAAATCTAAAACCGTTTTATTGGAGGGAAACAGTAATGGATTGTGTTCTCAATGCAAATGTAAACAACAACATCGAGCTTTCGATCTGCGTTACTTCCGGTTACAAAGTATACACATGCTTACTACAGGTTATTGTGCGAGACGATATTTTCAAACAGATAATTTTGTTTTTAATAAGAGAAATCAGTTATATAATTTATGAGCTCAAATCGGTTGTATTTCATAAGATATTGATGATATTAAGTAATTCTGCCGAGTTTGAAGTAAAAATTTTTATTAGTTATTTATTGATGTAGCGTTAGAAAAGGTGATAAGCCTGCTAAATTTAGAGAGGCTTTTATGGCAGTCCCGATTTGGCTTCTTTTTACCTGTTTATTACTATTTGTACTTGTTGCAAACCGCACACCATCATACTTTAGTGTTAGCGTATTGTTCGACCAGCGAGAGTAAGTTAATTTTACAAATTATCATTCAGGTATAAATTTCGAAGTTGGCATATTTTAGACAAGGTAAAAAGTGTTTTATAACGATTATCTTTTTCACACGACGATTCTTATGTTTTGAAATGACAGGTCTTCAAATGAGGATTCTCTTAACGATTCTTGTTTTATTTTATTTTATAACCGGCATTGAATAGCCGACTCAATTTTTGAGTGTAAGACTGCTAATGTTCAATTCCGTAGCGTTGTCATTTTGGATCCAATCCAGAAACAAGAAAACTGCTGGATCAAGTATTAGGAGAATGTTGCCTTCGTGGAGGACTTTTTGATGGAACTGACCCGCATTTGCGTTACATGGAGAGGAAGATTACGAGAACCTCCCATGGTTAGCCTGACGGCAAGCTGTCGCTAACCCATGATCCGTCTACCACTGAGAATATTTCACGTCAGCACTGTGGTCAGTGCAAGCTGGATTCGGAATTCTTATCGACCAGCCATCACCGGGATTTGAACCCGGTTCACAGCATTCGAAGGCGAACGCTCTATCCTCTGAGTCATCGCAGCTCCGATTCTTGTTTTAGACAAAAAATAATAAATCAGGTAAAAAATACACGTATACAAGAAATAGTACGCAAGAGAGCCTCAAATTGGTACAAATCCAAAAGAGCAAAATGGCTTCAAAATACATCTGAAACAATAACCCGGAAATATAGGCAGTAAAGAGCTTGCAGTGCATCCTAGTGTAGAAAACACCATCCACCCCCCCCCCCAAAAAAAAAACCCGCCAATAAACGCCAACCTGCTCTTAACAGCGTATAAATATTTTAGAGTAGTCTCTGTACGATTGTAGTTTAGTAAATTCGATTTAAAGGATCTTAAATCATCACTACTTTTAATAATACAAAGGCTTACGTGACAAAGCCACTTTTTTGCTGCTTATCCCGTGTTTAGCCTTTTAAAAAGCTGGCAAAACTAACCAACAATCGACACTTTTTAGTTTTTAAGAATATTTTAAAATATTTTATTATTATTTAAAATGTAACTCCTTTAAAAATATTTTAAAATATTTTGTTATTATTTAAAATATTACTCCGTATTATTTAAAACATTACAGCGTTGTAATGTTTTAAAATATTACACCGTTTTTTAAAATATTTTGTCGAATCCGGAGTAGTACGCATCTCTTCATTTCAACCTTACTAAACAAATAAACTGGTTTTTAATTATTATAATCTTTCTCTTCTGTTATTCTCAATAGGTTGGACCCTGTGTCATTCATACGAAAGCAGGTTTTAAATTTAAATTCATACAATTTTTTTCTTTTCGGGTACCATTGGTTTCAGGGTGGAATCCTGCGCATGCGCGAGATCATGGGTGAAAATGACGAGTCCCGTGCAGAAAGCACTCTACAATTTTCACTCTGTTATCACAATGCACAGAAGATATCGTCAACTTTACAATAGTGTAAGTGCGTCCCACGCCCAAAACTATTTTATTTTATTTTATTACCGTCGTTGAACAACCAACCCAATTTTGGGGTTTACGACTACTAATGTTTCACTACGTAACCTTGCAATTTTGAACCCAATCCAGAAGGTACGGGAACTCCTGGATCAAGCATTGGGAGTAATGGAACAAACCCGCATTTGCGTTACAAAGAGATGAAGATCACGAGAATCTCCCATCGTTAGCCTGATGGCAAGGATAACCATAGGACCAACCCATGATTTGTCCAATAACCAAGTCTAACCCATGATTTGTCTACCACTGAGGATATTTCACGTCAGCACAGTGGTTGGTACAAGTCAAGTGAGGAGTTCGGATCGACAAGCCATCGCTGGGATTCGAAACCAGTTCACCTCATTGGAAGGTGAATGCTTTATCCCCTGAGTCATCACGGCTCGGCCCAAAGCAATTAAAGAACTCAAAGAAAGCATTTGTAATGCGCTTGAGTGGGTGAGTGCACAAATGCTTCAGAATGTAAGGCGTGAAATGGACTAACGCCTACATGTTGACCAAAGGAAGTTTCATCTGTGACGCATGCATACAAAATTTTGAAGTTCCTTCGACATTCTGTGTAAATCTTATCTATAGATTCTTTTTAATTAGATAGTAATAGCCGTTTGAAATCGCTATATTAATTTTAAATTACACTGTATTATATCTTCTCTCCAAAATGCTACGTTATTCAGATTTCAATTTAGCCAAAAATGTTAATTTCATTTGTTGCAGCACTTTATAGAAATAATGTATTTTATAATATTTACTTTTAAATATTTGAAGCGTGAATTTTGAAATATCTCTTTTAACTTTGGAAAGTGCCGATCTTAAAGTCGTAAAGAAAGCTGAGTTTTGATTCGGAGTTTAAAGAAAATAGTGGAAAATTCAATATTTATTTCAAAACATGAGAAGTATAATGGCAAAATAATTGAGTTTTGAATATTCGTTGTAAAGATCACGTATTTGCAATTGAAAGATGGAACCATATTTTCTAAATGTATTAAGGATTTTTTTTAAAAAATAAATACTCTTTACATTTTGAAGTTTCATGTAGATTAAGACTTAGAATAATTTTATTAATTATGTATGCATTCAAACGAGATAAATTTGAATAGCACATCTAAGCAAAGTTAATTTTAGGTTTTTTATGGTTTGAAATAATCTAACCCACTTACAATCTTCACTGGACGAATTAGGATATAGCAATGAATTTAATGCACTCTTCGTCTATTACCATTTATGAAATAAGTAATATAAGAAACATACAAAAATACAAAAGTTTTGTAACATTAAAAGAACGTATCAAAATATTACGGAGACATTTTTATTTATTTTTTGAAATTGTCTTAGTGTGGGTCTTTGTTTAAATGTAAATTTTTTGTCACCACGAGTCATAAGTTTTTTTATGTTTCTGGAAGGTTTCATAAATGTTACAAATATGTTTCCGCAATACAATCGGTTGTATACGTCATAGCGTTCTGACTTAGGTAACCGAAGTCGTAAGTTTATATTATGTTTTTGGGTCATAAGATTCTATTCACCACGAGTCATAAGGGTCTTATATGTTTCTAGGAGGTTTCATAAATGTTACATATATGCGTCAGCTATATAATCGGTTACATAAATTCCAACAAAAATAAAAGAAAAGATTTATACTGCTGATCAATGCTAATGAAATGGAATTTTATTAGCACAGAATAAATTAAACAAGTTTCAAGTTGATTTCACATAACCATTATTATATAGTATTACAAAATAAAACGATGCATTAAAACGTTTTTATCTTTCACATACGTTTTTATCTTTCTTATAAAAATCTATTTTTTGTGAATACAATTCATAAGTTTTAATTATGTCTGACATGGAAGCTCTCATAAACGTTGCAAATACCTTTCAGCAAACGCTGTTGGCTACATAAATTTTGAAAAAAAAAATTACTAAATGAGCTATAATGAAACAGAATTTTCAAGAAAGGTTTAGCAAGTTAAATTTAAATTTCTTTTTAGATGTAGTCATTATATTGAAGAATGTAATAGCTGTGCTGACACCTGTGTATCGCCACTTGTTTTCAGAAAATTTTAGAAATATATTTAACCGCATTATAAAGGTTATAAATTTTTTAACATGTGAAACAGAAAGGTGATAATTAGGCAAGAAAATTGAAAAAAAGTTTGAGAAAAAATGTGGGCATGGTCATGAAGGAGATTTGTTTTTGCCTTTCTTTATTTGTGACCTATCTATTCCAGATAAGTTCTAAGTACAGAATGGCCATAAAAATGCGCATTGGTCATTTGTTATTTTTTTAAAATAAAATACAGTTATCTAATGAAAAAGAATCTGTGAAATTTTGTAAAACATTGTGTACATTTTCTCAGCATGAATCGAGAAAAAAAGCGCAAAACCTAGAATGCGTTGTTGCTTGTATAACAAAGTAACAAAAATTTTCAATTGATTTATTTGTTTGCTCTTTTTCAATTTTATGATTGTTTAACAAAGGATCTAATACATCTTTATATTCTAATACACATTCCTTACATTCTAATATGCATGAAGAAAACTTTGCTACCTGCCAAACAAAGAAGCAAAAATTGCCATTTTTTTCGGCTCCTCAACGAACTTACATTCTTATATTTTAATGTGCATGTAGAAAGCGTTGTTACCTAAAAAGGTAACGAAAATTGCCACTTTTTTTCGTTATATATTCGTTCTATATTATATAGCTTCTCAACGGAAGATCTAATACATCCTTTTATTTCAATATTTAATCCGGAATTAGAATGCATTAAAACTATAATTCCATTAACCACTCATGGGTTCTTCCCACTTCCATCCCCCATCGGAAATGCTTCCTTGCCATATGGCTTCCTGCGACCCAATCTTCTCTCTTTCCTTATTCGAGAAGCTGTCATCAATTTACCCATTTAGATGAGACTCCCTCCCACCCCCATCCCCTTCCAGCAGCAGAAAAGGGGGGGGGGAAGTGAGGTCTGGCATTATGATCTCAATTAATTCATTACGTGCTTGTCTTGGATCACAGGGTAATGCAGTCCGGAAAAGGGTCGCCATTAACCGTTCTCATTCGCTAAGATGTTGTCATCTGTATTCGTCTCTACTGATACCTTTGACAGTAACTCACATGCGTCAAATGACGGGAAAGTAGTCCAGTCTGACTCCACCTTATCTAATATGGATCTAGGAAGTTCACATAGTTAAGCTTTACTAAATAAAATTCCTTTCCGCTCATTAGTTTTGTCGTTTCACTCATAAATTCTACCTCGTCGTTCTTTGGGGGTTTATGAGAGTTAATTTAACAAGGAACCGAGATTAAATAAGTATTTCTTAAAAAATATATTGATATATTCTCAATAATTGTGTTAGAGTCAATATTGCATTGACGATACATTTATTTCAGCGATTAAACGTGATTTTAACGGTCAATACACGATTAAAACTTAAACTATTGCCATACAACAAAGAGATGATCTTGAATTTTGAAAACTCCAGCTTATCTAAAATTAGGTTTTAATTTTTTATTCTATTAAATTAATTATGCTAATTAATATATTATAGTGAATCTAAATGAATTTTTGATTGGCGATAAACTCTATTTCCAGATAAAATGACATCAGAAATTTTGCTTGAAGTAGTAAACTATTGGAACTTTTATTTTATTCTAATGATGAAACGTATTCGAATCCCAGAGATGGCTGTTCGATACGATCTCCGCCCCTGGTTCGCACCGACGACAGTGCTGACTTAAAATATCCTTAGTGATAGACGGCTGTCAGACTAACCGTGAGAGGTTTACGTATCTTTTCTTTAAATGTAACACAAATGGGGGTTAGATCCATCAAAAAGTCCTCCACGAAGGCAAATTTCTCCCAATTCTTGATTCAGGTGTTCCCTTGTCTTCTGAATTATGTTCAAAATTACAAGTCTACGTAGTTGAAGATTAATAGTCTTAAACCTAAAAATTGGGTCGGCGGTTCGACGACGGTTATATAATAAGAATAAAATGAATTGCCGTTATATTCCTTAAGACGATTCTATAGCAAAAAATTCAATTCTGCTTGTAATGGTCAGAAAACGATTAAAACTTGCATTGCAATCAGATACAATGATATAGTACGGATTTTAATACACTAGATAGTCAAAAAGTGGTAGAAATTTCTATTGTAAGATTCTGCCGTCACAGATATGATTGAGAGTTAATAAATAATAGTAGTAAAGTACAAATATTCCAAAATGTTTTAAAAGTAATGTCTACTTCAACTAAATTGTAGGATTTTTGTTCAATGTTTCAAAAATTAAATTTGTACCGTGTTTAAAAATGTTTTTATAAAAAAACATATGAGTGTTTTAAACTGCAAAGATTGCATTTAAGAAAAACCCGAATACGAACATATTAAAAAAAAATGACACAATTACAATCGAAAAGAACGCGAATGCTCAAGTGGGAAGTGGAAAAATCTTCAGATCTTTCTAATTTATTCCTATTTCAGATTTTACTTGCGTGTATATCAATTGTAATTTATGACTGCTGCCAACTATCTCGGATTCTGTATTTACCAGGAATCATGCTTCACACTGAATAAAAGTAAAAATAAGCGGGACGACTTTGAATTTGTGCTGTTTACATACGAATTTCTCATGCCTATTCCTTTCGTTTGACGGTTTGAGAAAACGGTTGCAGTTTTTCCGTATTACGTTTCGAAGAATAACGGTTACTTTTACCGTAATTTTGAATCTTTAACTGAACGGGTAAAATTTAAAGAACACTGTTGTTCAAAAGTACAGATGTCTTAGAAGATTTATGTTTTTCGACTGTTTTAAAATAAAATAACATATTCCGGATAAAACTTCAGATTTATTAGTTTAATACTTTGAACGAATTGATCGAACAGTCGGAAATATTAAATAAAAAAAAAATATATAAATAAAAGAATAAAAAATAAACGTAACAAAAATAAATAATTTAAAACGAATTGCGATCGAATTAGTTATATATATATATATATATATATATATATATATATATATATATATATATATATATATATATATATATGTAGGGATTTGTGCAGCATAAGTTGAAATAACGACGATGATATAACATTGAAACTTAACATTTAATAGAAATAAAAGGAAATAGATATTTAACAGTGAGTGACATGATACGGGAGGGCTGCCTTCACGCAGTGGTCTCCGAATCGCATGTGAATAAGAAATTAAAATGTTCTCTATGGATTAAGTTCAGAGAGATTCGGAAGTTTCCCATCGGGACTTCCCCGTGAGGTCTCGCTGGCGCCTCTCAACGACAAAGAGGATGATGCAACTATCTTAAAGTATTACATGATGTTGGATGATGTAATGTTCGCAGCTATTACACTAAGGCGTTGAAACTCCACATATATATACTTTTATTATTATTATTATCTACTATTAACTTACTTTCGTTTCCATTTTGCTCCCGTTTTGTTCGGTTTTCTAATTTCGTGTGTTTTGGGCATTGCTCTTTGAGCCTAATTTTTGGATTTCAGCAGTAGTAATAATTTGGCGCCTATGCAAAACGAGCAATCCGGATCATGGGTTGGAGTCCCCTTGCCGTCAGGCTAACCGTGGGAGGTTCTCGTGGTCTTCCTCTCCATGTAACGCAAATGCGGGTTAGCTCCATCAAAAAGTCCTCCACGAAGGCAAATTTCTCCCAATAATCGATCCAGGAGTTCCCTTGTCTTCTGGATTGGGTTCAAAATTACAAGGCTACGGAGTTGAACATTAGTAGCCGTAAACCCATTAAGTTGGGTCGGCTGTTCAACGACGGTTATAAAATAAAATATAAAATGTTTAATTAATTATCAAACTTATTAATTACAAACTTTAAATTACCTTGCGTTCATCCATTTTCGGGCCCATCCAAGGTAACTAACAAATTTGACGCGCTTCAGTTTTGTAGTAAGAACGTCCCATAAGATATCACTTTATTTATGCTTCTGTTTTCATAGTTTGTAATCCGGCAATCTTATTACGTAAATATTTTAAATCATTCTTGAAAGATGCCGGTACGAGTAAGTTCATTTAAATTCGCTCCTCACTATGCAGATTTCCTCTCGAGTACTGTTCTATAATCTCTTTACATTTTATTTTCTGTTTTTTGTTTATTTTTTACTTAATGTGTTCTAATTTCGTTTAAATTTTTGAGTGCTCCTCACACTATTGTATTGATATATTTTGCTTTGGCTATATTAATACAATATTAGAAAGCACTCCTTTTTGCGGATATAATCGTGTGAGCTGATGAAGAGATTATATCCTTTCTTTATTTTGTTTTCCGGATTTTTAATATTTTTTTCCCTCCATTTTTTCTCAATTTTTTAGCTTATATATATATATATATATATATATATATATACACAATATACAGGGCGTTTATAAAGTGCCGGACCCATTTTGATGTTTAATAACTAATAAAATAATAAAGATAGGTTGAAATTAATAACATAAATGGTTAGATAGAATCAAAAAGTTTCATGACCCTTGTCAATAAACTTCCACGTGTTCCCCCTTCGTCGCACGAAGAATATATAGTCAATTTCACGCCAGGTAGCGGCAAGCATGTCGGCATCCATAGAGGCTATTGCGGTTGTAATTCTGGCTTTTAGTTCATCAATGTTCAACACGATCCTCCTGTAAACATTGTCCCTTTATATATCCCCAAAGAAAAAAGTCCAGCGGCGTTATATCAGGTGATCTGGGTGGCCAGGGAATTGGACCTCCTCGCCCAATCCATCTTCCTGGAATATGGTCAGTCAAAGAACTATGAACGATGATACCCCAATGAGGTGGTGCACCATCTTGTTGCAAAAAGACATGTGGCTGAAGCTCTTCTAGTTGTGGAAATACGAAGTTTTCCAACATGTCTAAGTATACGACTGATGAGACCGTCTTTTCTGTAAAAAAGACTCGGCCCAATAACTCGGTCGTGCATTAGTCCACACCACACA
Organism: Parasteatoda lunata; assembly: GCA_949128135.1. NCBI lineage: Eukaryota > Metazoa > Arthropoda > Arachnida > Araneae > Theridiidae > Parasteatoda > Parasteatoda lunata. The sequence goes on along the minus strand of OX421979.1, from coordinate 90,480,487 downwards.
TTAACCTTTGGGGAATCTCTTTGTGCCTCACGGTATTCATGGGGGTTTTCAGATCCCCATATGCGCACATTATGGCGATTAACAATCTTTGTTCGTAGGATAGTGTCAAACATTGATGACCTAAAAGCCAGAATTCCAACCGCAATAGCCTCTGTGGATGCCGACATGCTTGCCGCTACTTGGCGTGAAATTGGCTATCGACTTGATATTCTCCGTGTGACGAAGGGGGCACACGTGGAAGTTCATTGACAAGGGTCATGAAACGTTTTGAGTCTATCTAACCATTTATGTTATTAATTTCAATCTATTTTTATAGTTTTATGAGATATTAAACATCAAAATGGGTCCGAGACTTTATGAACACCCTGTATATATATATATATATATATATATATATATATATATATATATATATGGTACTAACTACCACTCATCCTGAACTTGAGATATTGGGGTGTCATTTGGTATTTTCTCCGTAGACTTAGCATTAGATTAAAAAAATCTGTTCTGCAACATCGTTCCCCTTAGTTTGAAATAATAGGTCAAATAATATATACTAAATACAATAGGTTAAATAACAGGCCCTATAATTCAAATATATTTTTTTCTGGATAGTCCATATCTGCAATAAAAATGAGGGTTCTGTTTAAGAATTTGATGTTCCAGTCACTCCTAGGGGGTGAACTTGAGGGTTCAAGTTTATGTAATTGTATTCTCGTTTTGAAAATATGACACAAATGAGTTTAAACGTAACGTCATTTCACAGATGTTTTTTTTTTTAGTCTGATGCATATTTCCCGAGGTATTTGACAGTTTTTATACATTTTGAGATTTTTATAGAAACAATTTGAGATCAAAATCATTTTAACAAAAACTGTAAAACCAATGATATCTATGGTTCACAAACATAACAAATTTAGATTCAACCTTCCAATACTGGAAATCATTACATAAGCAATTCTTCAAACTGTCGATTTTGAAGCCTTCTAATTTGGCCCTCGGCAGAATCTGATGTTTATGCATATCATAAAATAATATGTAGTTTCGATTATTGATGGTATGCATAATCATTCATACCATAACTATCCACAGTTTGCCATGATGGCTAGAGCGTTTGCCTTCCAATGTGATGAACTGGAATCGAATTGCTGGTCGATACGAATTCCACATCCGGCTTGCACCGACCACAGTGCTGACGTGAAATATCCTCAGTGGTGGACGGATCAGGGATTAGATTCTTATAGCCGATAACCTAACTGTGGGAGTTTTTCGTGGTTTTCCTCTCCATGTAACTCAAATGCGGGTTATTTACAGTAAAAAGTTTTCTACGAAGGCGAATTTTTCCCAATACCTGATTCAGGAGTTTTCTTGTCTTCTGGTTTCGGTTCAAAATTACAAAACTTCGCAGTTCAACATGAGTAGTCCTCAACCCAAAATCGGGTCGGCTGTTCAACAACGGTTATAAAATGAAATAAAATTATGCATAGCGTCAATGCTGGAAACAATTCTTCAAGCTGCCTTGTTTGAGATCTTTTATTTTGGCGTGCGACAGAACCTGATGTTTATGCATAGCATGTTCTCTTACACACGAGACAATGAGATTGCTTTATTTGTTTCTGTCATATCTTTAGAACACGCAAAGTTTCAACTGACAGGAATCGGAATTCTGGGGCAGGAAGAAAAATCTCTTCACGCAAAAAATGATCTTTCTCTCTGAAAGAAAAAACATTCCAACACTAGTTCGAAAAAAGAAAGAAAGAAAATGGCATTCATTCTTCATTTTTGATTGAAGTTCAGCTGTATGGTTTCATATTTGATTGATTTATTATCGCAAAATTAAAAATAAACTACATTTAAGACAAACGTAAGTTAGTATTTTTAATTTTTCGGATTCCATTAATTAAACTTTTGGGCGACGAATTTAATTTTACGTTTTTATTTTTCTGCAGTTCTACTAAAATGAGAGCCAGTTATTTAAATTTTTGTGCTTTGGTGATAATAGGAGCTAGGATAGCCTGGATGGTAGAACGTTGGGCCCATATCCGAGGGGTCGTGACTTCGATCGAAGCGGGCCGAAGAGTCCCCATTCATAGTTAGAATGGTGGCTGGTTCACGCTAAATCTGCTGGGATCACAAATTCCTACAACCTTCCACAACAAATCAATACCTCAGGCGGGCCGTGATAGTCTGATTAGTAGGCCACTGGGCATATGTCCAAGAGGTCGTGGGTTCGATCCCCGCAGGTCGAAGACACCCCGTGTAGTGAATGGTGACTGGTGCGCGTTATATCTGCCGGGTCACAAAGTCATCCATGTTCTTATTACAAATCATAACTCTAGGGGTAACGATCCAAGAATTTCTTTGTCTTCTGGATAGGCTCAAAATTACAAGGAATTACGGAGTTGAACATTAGTAATCGTAAACCAAAAATTGGGTTGACTGTTCAACGATGGTTATAAAATAAAATAAAATCAGTCGGGGAGGAGTCAGGGATAGCTTTGTTGATGGGGTACTGGGACTATGTCCAAGAGGTCGGGGTTCGATGACCGCCATCCGAAGATTCCTCGTGTAGTAAATGGTGACTGATGCGCGCTAAATCTGTCGAGACACAAAGTCCTCCATGTACCCATAACAAATCATATCTCTGGGGGTAATGATTCAGGGAGTTTCCTTGTCTCCTGGATTGGATTCAAAAGTGTACGTGGAGTTGAACGTTAGTAGTCGTAAATCTAAAATTGGATCTGCTGTTCACACACAACGGCGGATATAAAATGAAATAAAATAAAAATCTGCCCTGGTCACAAAATCCTACAAGTTCTCGTAACAAATAAAAACCTCTGGGGCTACTGGATTGGAGATTGATCGTACTCTCGTGGTGCAAGATTACGAACTGCGGATGGATGAATTGTGCGTGACTGTATTTTCCATGTAAAACAGGACGTGACGTATGCCTGTAACTGCGGATCATCCCTCAGTGTTGTTTCCCAGACCGTCGCCAATAGCACATTGTGCAGCTCTACTGCGACGTAAATAAAAGTACTGTGCCGTAATGGTAATAATAATCTGCAATCTATAAGAAAATTGCTGTCTGTCTAAACCTAGCGAATAAAGGTTATTTCGCGAAGTTGACATGGAAAATAAATGAATAATAAAAAAACATTGTTTGAGTGCTTTAAACTCAAAGTGAAGTTGCGTTGTTACACAGGGAAACGGGAAATTTTAAATGCTAGAGTAGGCAACACCGTAGTGCTGTCTTATGTTCGGAACTAATGGGCAGTCGTTGGATCATGTGACTATTTACTAATAATACAGCATTTGAGTAGTGAATAGCTCTTGGATGGCACGTCATTTCATGTCACGTTCACGGAAAAATTCCATGTCCTGTGTCAACCCCTGATTTTTATTATATAAAATTTCCTTTTATGAGGGAGCAGAAACATCAGGATGAAGAAGAAACCCCTGTTAGTTAGGATTAAATTAACATTCTCTTACGAATCACTGTAGAAATCGAACTATAATTGAGATACTCCATTTAAAAAGATTTACAAATAGCAAGTTTTAGATTGTTATTTTTGATTAATTTTATGTTCTGTTTCAAATTAATATGAATGGCGATGGTTAATTGAGTTATTCCACTGAAAACGATTTGCTTTTGCCAGGTTCTACACTAACTGAGATTACTTTAATGTTCTATAACAAATCAATGTTATTGTGGAAAATTGAGATATTTCATTGGAAATTTGCCGCTATCTGATTTTGCATCGTTAATTGAGATTACTTTCTATGTTCTATTAAACATATAAATGCTAATATCGGAAATTATCCGAGGTATTTCGTTGAAGACGATTACCTGTTAGCAAGTTATGCTCTTCCAAATAAGGTTAATTTAACGATTATTAACTAATAAAGATAAAAGTCAAAGATTTAAAAAGAGATTCTGTTGAAAAAGATATTCACTGTTACTAAATTTTACATTAACCTAAATAAATAGTAAATGATTTTTTCGTGATAAAATTACTGACTAACGGAACGTTTAAGACCACTTTACATCGTCTTAATCCTTCTTATTCTATTTAACGATATGATTTATTATAAGGATAACGATATTGTATTTAACGAATGCAAAATCTGGTAACTCTCTGTATTACAGCCCTAACTGATGAATCTTCTAATCTCGTTGAATCCAAAATAAGAACAAGTTCCCTGCTATCAATCTTTGATGCATTTCTAGAACTGCTTCTCCTCTGCTCACAATCTGGAAAACACAAACGGGAAAAAATCCTTTTTCCAGAGATTTATCGCAGATCGGCCAAAACGGGGAGACCCTCTACCCTCCCATCCACTCGTGTGCGCTCTTTGACCACCAGATAAATGGTCAATGTCCAGTTACGACGTTGACCCCCTAGAAGGAGCTATTTGTAATCCGAATAGCATTCCAGAAGGTTTTCGCTGTGAGGGTGCAAACTTATCTTGTTCTCGTATTGTTGGCCGCAAGGAGGGGGCCGGAGGGGGATCTGCTACTTATCAGATAAAAGTCGATACTTTTCGAATTTATAGGTGGAAAGAAGTGGAAAGTTGAAACAAAAATATCTGGCCTTTTTTGGGAAAATTTCCTCTGGGGGGTTGGCCTGGGTTCATGAATTATTGGTTTAAAGATGGATCGGCTGACAATTTCCTATCTTCAAATTTTAAATCTCTGTCAAAAGCTCTTTCAGAATTTAAGATCTCGGACGTTGATTTTGTTGATTCCTTTAATAAATGGTATAAAATTCGCGATATATATATATATATATATATATATATATATATATATATATATATATATATATATATATATATTATTATTATTATTATTATTATTATTTGTTTCCAGATAAATTTTTTTTCCAAGTTAAAGTATATTGTGTGAATGGCTCGAATTCTAAAAGAATTAAAATTTCTGCCCCTTGCTGCTGAAAAAGTCGTCAACAAAACTTAGTATAGTTAATTTACTTTTTGATGTAATCGGCAAAAATTGTTGTTTCGTGATTGTAGTAATTTTCGTACATTGAACTAAAGTGTGTTACATTGCGAGCGTGTTTGGCTTAGTTGTTAACGTTGCGCTAGAACTTATTGTCTATTGGCAACTATTATGGATTCATAATTAATGATTATCCGGAGAGAATACTGGCTCATGAGCGCATTAAACTGACGCAATTTAGATAAAAGGATAGACGGTGATAGTAATCACCTGATCTCCGCATCACGCTCCCCAACTGCTTATCAACCAGTATACTTTTAGCGGCCCTGAAACCACCACATTAGAATGAATTCCATACCACTATGACTCAATTGGAGTATGTGCTGTTTAATGAGACGCCTGGCTTTCACCAACGGGAATCGAATCCAATCCTAAATACTGAACCCATCACACTGACTGGGCAATCAAGTAGGTTTTGGAATTATATATTTAAAAATTTCGTAAAATGATGAAGGTAGTCCTTTTTGATGAAAGTGAATTTGATAAAAAAAAAAAAAAATAGTAAACGTTTTCTAGTCGTTTCGATGGGATATTTGGTACACCTTTATCAGTAAAGACCATCCATCCTACTGAACTAATGTGAAACCGGAATGCGAGCAGATTTTGATGAAAATTTTATTTTCATTGTTTTTAATTAAATTAAGATTAAAGATTTCATACTACAAGATTAAAGTCAATAAAAATAAAACATCATCTAATCTTACGTAATATCAATTCACATTTCATTCACTTTCTAATTGTTTTTACTTATTTAGTTTTGAAATCACAGATTACAAGACTTAAGTCAACTATATCAAGTGAAAAATTTGTTGAAATTTTTTACGCGTCAATTTGAGTCGTTTTTTAGCAGAAAAAGTGAAATTTTTTTATTGAGCTAACATTAGCGGTTGAAAACAAAACGAACGGTATCTTAGTAATTTCTTTTCTTCCTCGGACACGAATTCAAACAAACCGGATCTACATTTCTAGTCTGTCAAAGCCGAAACTTCTCAATTTGACATTTGACAATCCAATTCAGAACTGTGTCCTTGTCACTCTCTATCCAATCAGAGGAGGGTGCCCAGTGTCTCTGACACGGACGCACTCGGACATCCCGTTTACCAAACGATTATCTGACTCGGTTCACTGCATGGAATATCTTGAGCAATTGGAGTAGAATAAATGGGGTTGGGCAAATGTTTTCAATGTACATATGTGCATTGTTATTCCCCAAGGCAATCAACTCTTCACTGACCGGTGTGCTGTGGGGAGGGGTCAGTGAGGGGGGATAGCGTGGGTGGTCTTCAATCAATTCGTATTCAGAAATCTAATTAAAACCCGATCCTCCGAAATCTTGGACTGGATCATTATAGAATGGTCATACTGTCGAACAATAGAATAGAGTTTGAACAACTGAGTGACCGAAACTGAGGAGACCTTTTGAGTAGAGGAAGAGGATATCTATTCGAATGGAATGAATTTGTATATAGTAAAGGGTTATTCGAATATGATTTGATTATGGACGATGTTTGTTTTCGAATGTTGTATTTATTCAGATAACTTTTGTACTTTTTATTTAATACAAAACATCTTGGTAGAAAAAAAAAATGAAAAAGACAAGAATGATATATATAGTAGATCATAAAAAAGGATGAATATAGGAATGATCATATGAGTAAAATATTCTTTTTTTTCATCATATGATTTCATATGATTTGTACATCATATGAAATAATGAATACATGAATGATCATATGAATATATATTATGATTGATGATATGAATAAAATATTCTTTTTTTTCTTCAACTGTATCAACTCATCATATCTGGCTAGACAGCCCAGGGTGGGCCAGTGATTTCCTTTGAATTCGAATCCACTTCTCTCTACTTTTGACACTTGTTCGCCAGTTTTTCTCCTAAAAACTATACCTAGAGAAAAACTATATCAACTACATAAAGAAAAAAGAACATTTTATCTATATGATTATTTATGTAGTAATATTTCATATGATCTACTATGAGTTGCGACAATCGAATAAAAAGCAATGTAATTTAAAATTTTTTTCCATCATACTACTGTCATGAAACTTTAAAATAATCAAACAACAGTAAATGAGTCTTTATTAATTTTTCGTAAAAAAGGACGAATGCTAAACTTTATAACAAACATAATAATTTATAAATAAAAAAAAGAAATCTCTATTATTTATTTTTTACTATTTATATATTTCTTTATTAAAGTGCTTTTATACTCCTTACTTATTTAAAAAATTTAGATCTCAATAATATATAATATTATGGATCAAAAATTAAGTTAAGACTATCTTCTAGGTCTAATATAGGTCAAGTTCTTTAATTACAATAAATCACACATTAGATGATTGAAAAATGATTTAAAATTTTGTAATCAAATTGATAATTAAGCGTTTACATGTGGTCAAACTCGATGCGATGCTAGCTCTGAATAATTCGAAAATTAATATGTCGAAACGGTTCCTAGTGGAACACTGAAGTCAAGCACCACTGGCTGCGGTCAGTAAGCGGGTGGGTGACCACCTTGATCAGCCTGCATTGGGACCGAGGGTGCGCGGGATCAGTGCTCGTTAGTATATTCTACTGCAAAGTGTTCGACTTTTCGCGCAGTTCGTCAGGCTACCAAATCTGGGGAACCATCCTCTCTGCAGAGGATCAAAATTGCGATGTCATGTCTTCGGATTATCCTCATGGATGTTTCCCAGACCGTCACCAATAGCCCATAGTGCAGCTCTAGTGCGAAGCAAATTAAATGCTTACCTACTTACTTTATAATAAACTTAGTAACCATTGGTAACTACGTTTATCATCTGCACCAATCTTTTTTTTATTTTTACTTTTGACAATTTCCAAGTTATACTAAATTTTAAGAATGGTCCATATAAATTGAAAATTGTAAACTGATTTATATATTAAATTACTTAAATACTGTTATTTGATGAAAGCTTGGTTCTTTTTATTTTTTATATAACATTAAAGATAGAAATCTACTTCTTCTAAAATATTTCTTTGAACAAATTTTTTTTAAATATTTCCTATGTAATATTCTTTTTATGTCCACGAAGAAAAGAATAGCATGTCAAAAGAAGAGAGAAAAGTAGAAGAACGAATATTCAAAAAGTTTCGAGAATCCCTTAACAAGCAGTCTTAACAATCCCTTTCTTTAATATCCTTTTTCTTGCAATTATTTTGAAGAAAAGGAATCTTGGCATGATCTTATACAAAAATTGGCCCTGTAGATCTTATAAAATTGTATTTATGCGTGTTTATCTAATTTAATAGCTTGAACTAAAGAAATTGAATTTTTAGATAATTATGTAAATATTTTTGACTGCAGAATATTATTATGTAGAGAAGGAAAAAAATGTTGTTATTTATGGGTTGCATCTCAAATAATAATAATAATAATAATAAATAAATAAATAAATAAAAAATCAAAATTTCTAGTCAAATAAATTTGTACTCTGGTTCCCTATGTATCAAAATTTTTATAAATCAAATTTTAAAATGTTTTGGTTTACTGGACCGAGCCGAAAATTTCGTTTTTTCTTCCGAAAGGATCATAACGTAAATTTCATTTTTCTAAAACTTAAATATAAAACACATTTTTAGTTTTATAAAATCAGAAATATAAAATATACAATGAAAAGTAAAAATATTTTCTATGAATATAACTTTTTTGTCTGCCAGACTTATGTAAAAGACTTAATTTTCATTAATAAATAAGCATAATTTAATCTATTTTTTAGGTTAGGTGAGGTTCGTAGATTCCTAGTGAAGTAGATTCCGAGGTTTCTCATAAAATTTCCAGTTGACGTAAGTGTTACAATTTATAAATAATTTTTTACTGCGACTTTATGCTCTAAACTTCTTACTTTTTGAACCTGATACCTAAAATTTTCATTACATTTATGCTTTTAATAACACTTGATATTTACACATTTTTACCTCTCTCCCCCAAAAAATTTACTATCTAATACACCGTAATATTTTTCAATTTGACGAAAATGTTTTAATAAATATTCGATCTAAACTTTCTCTTGAACTTCTCCTTCTACTTATTACTTCTATGATAAATTTTTTGTATCGACTTGAATTAAAAAAAAGTTTTTTGGCGACAGTTTTTCAAGCTCTCTGTTAATAAAATGGCATCGATAAAGGGGTAATTATCAATTCTGAATATTGAAAAATGAAATATTGGCTACACATTTATTGCCACATGCTGACAGGTCACACAGAGCCAAAACAACACAGGTTTGTCTCCTAGTCAATTGTCTGAAATTTACTAAGCAAAAGATTTAGACTATTGTGTTTGGGGGTATTCTAGAGTCAATGCTTAAGCAGCACAGATGTTTGGACTCCCTCACAGCCTCTTTAGTCCGTGAATGGGACAAATTACCTCTTTAAATAATTCGTGCCGCTATGGGACAATGGCGTAAGACATTATCTTTAGAAATCGATAAAGATGGTGGCCGATTCCAATAAAATTTTTTAAGGTAAACTTTCATTTATAGTGTTCGTCATATTTGTGTAATTATCTTTTCTTGTTTAATATCTGTACAACAAAATGATTCGATATTTGTAACGGTATTTTGTAGCCACACTACAAACCGATTGTGCTCAAGAATAAAATGTTGTAACACATTCTTCATTCTAACTACACCTATGCAGCTCTGCTAGGTGCACAACAGCATAACAGTCTTGGGATGCAGAGCACCACCTAGCGGCGTAAAAGGGAAAAGTGTTGCTGTTTATATCTTTTTAAGGTATCAAACCTTTAACAAAATTTTTCATTACAATTTTATGACACCCCACTTAAATGAAGTATTTATCTGAACTACCGGACGATAAACATAAGTGAAACGAGTACAAAACATTTTAAAATACACTTTTGTATTTAAATAATAATTAAGTTTTAAACCCTTTCTCACTCGACCCTTGTAACAAATGTTAGCATTTGTTGTGTTGGCGAATGAATTCGGAGCCAAATAATTCCAAAAGAAAATAAATTAATCTTTACCCCAAGGGTAAAAAAAATTTGCGAAACTTCGAGAACGGTATCAGTATCTAAAGAACACGGATACTTGTTTTCGAAAATTCTAAAAAGGAATGAGAATATCTTCATTTCAGAATTTATCCCGGGAGGTAAAATGCAGGTGAATTGGAAAAGGCTTTCAATTAAATCCTTAATTAATTGTTCCACCTCATTAGAGACGGTAGAGGGGAGTAGAGGAAGGGCTCTCCAGAGGGTTAACCTTCCCCGGCCATCCCTTCGAATCTTCCAACATTTACATGCATGATCGCCCCTACTTCGTCAGGAGAAACACAGTGGCGTCTGAATTACCGGAATTCGGGAGTCTCTCCCCCCCCCCCTTCTAATGAAGACAGCGTTTCTAGCACTCACTACGAGTTGCAAAAGATTTAATGATTTTACGATGTGTGGGTTTCTCCAAGTGAAATTACGAACTTCCAATTTAAAATTCTCTTCGGTGGCAATTGAGTCAAATTAAAATATTTTGGTTGGAAGTTTAAAGTAATGTTTTGTTAGGCTTTAAATTGAAGTTTTTGATAAAGTTCTGAGGACCGAAATTTGCTTTGCTATTATTGACCAAAAGCGGTATTAGGAATTAATAATACTAGGTCTCAATTTACTGTCTCTGGCAAAATTATTAGACGCACTATAAGATTCTATATAAAATTTAAATTATCAAGTTTATTGTTTTTATGTGACTGAAACTTGTTTGCGTTTGTGTATCAATTGGTAAAATTAGACAATAGATAATCTAAATTCGACGATTGGATAAACTAGACGATATAGTGTATAAATATAGAATAAATATTATATCAGGTTTTATATCAGTATATTCTAATAATTAGACCGAATTATAAGACGCACTGCAAATTTGTAATAACGACATGTTTTGCACAAGTTTATAGGCAATACTTTTACATTTAAACATCCATGTAATGGGTTTTTATTCAGGAGATTTTTTACATACTTCCTATTTGTATTTATTTTTAGTGTATTGCATTACAATGTTAACCAATTGATACACGAGCGTAAACAAGTGCAAACCGGTTTCAACCGCGTAGAAACAATAAAGGTGTTTAGTGTCACCTGATAATTAAGATTTTAAATAGAATCGTATAGTGCGTCAAATAATTTTTCCAATGACTGTATGGGAGCGAAATTTAGATGATTTGGGGAAAAGTATTGGCCAAAAATGGAGTCAGAGGTTTCCGTACCTTTATTTCGAAGCACTTCATAGGGATCTAGTTACTTACAGTACAGTATGTATCCATGGAAACGGTATTAGAGAAAATGTTCATCAGTATCTATCACCATTCAACTATAGGAAAAGCAGTGATTAAATGCGAATGCCTTCTTTTTTTCTCCGTCGAGCTACCGTTTCTTTTTCAAGGCGTCCTTTTCACCAACGGTTAGCCAGGCAATTTCGCCAAATTAGGGGACGAGGATCTGCTCCACTACCGGGGCCATTCATTTTCCATTGAAAAGAGTGAGAATTCTTGCTGACGAAGATTGGCGGCCACTTGGCTAATCTGATAAAGTGTTCTCAACTAAAAATCCTTTTCTGTTGACTTCGTTCTTGATTTGTGGAACACGGTCTCGAGTCGACGTGAAAAAGTAGCCAAAAACCTTCCAAGTAGTATGTTACATCGAAACGCCTTTTACCTTCTATTTTTTTCTTCCTCTTTTATTTCCCTTTTCATTTTGGCAACGGGCCTCGAAAACGGCCGTGATTGGTGGGAGAGATTTGTCAAGTTTCCATTAAGGGTTTGTGTGTTGCCTTCATTCGACTTTGAAATGAGAGGAGAAGAAGAATTCGGAAATGGCGCTTTGTGTGAGGAAGTGGATGAATGAAAAATAACGGAAGAATGAAATATTAGGTGATATGAAGATGGCGACAAAGTAACAATAAGATGGAAAGGTTGCTTATTAGGATTTTAGCCAAACCTCAACATTTCTGGAAGGCTGTAATAAGAGACATTATTCATGGCGATCGAAGTTTCCGTCTCATTTAAGGAGTTTATCCCATACTATTAGTAATAATAAGTTATCCGTTTTCTTTCAAATCTTAGAGGCTTGCTTTAAAGATTTAGTTTTTAAAAATTTTGAAAAAAAATAATGCAAAATAATTACGAAAATAATAATGAAAAATGATTAGGAAAATTGTTGTTATGTCGAATAACACAGAAGCAAATGCCGGCAAATAAAGAGTTTATTGAAACATATAAATGCGGAAATAATATCGTGCACACACAGTACTATGCAAAAGAATACAACTGTATCAACCAACTAACTAACTAACTAACTAAGTCATCTTCTACAACTAATATATTTCGATTTCCCCTATCGGAAAGTCGTCACATCAAATTACGCAACTCGCGTAACTTACCTGAGAGGGAGGGGAAAAATGGGATTTTATTTGCATATCAACAACACTCCCCCTGCGAATAAATACACATTTTTCCACAAAATATAAAACATAAACTAATTTCTCATACAACTTAAACTTATTAACAATTAATCAATTAAATTTATTTGTGACAAAGTCCAAGTGAGCTTGTCAAAATTTACAGCTTTAGTTAGGAAATCTGCGATCATTTCGTCAGTTTGCACATACTCTACTTTAATAATTTTGCCAATTATATCCTTTACGTAATGAAGTTTCAAATTGATATGTCTCGTTCTAGAAGATGATTTTGCACTATTTAACCAATCAATTGCAGATTGATTGTCAGACGAAATGGTCACAGGTTTCTTTACAAATATAGAACAATGCAATTCTTCTAATAAATTTAATATCCACATTAGTTCTTTACAAACACCACCTAAAGAAACAAGTTCCGTTTCACAAGTAGATAGAGCAACTGTTTTTTGTTTATTGCTCTTCCATAAAATTAAAGAGTCACCTAACATTACAATTTCTCCTGAAAATGATTTCCCATTTTCAGCATTTCCCCAACTTGCATCGGCATGAGCATTCAAAAGTCCTGATTTATTACTAAAAAATAATTTTTTATCTTTTGTACCATTGAGATATTTTAACACTCTTTTAGCTAAATTAAAATGTCGTTTCTCAGGTTTATGATTAAATTGAGATAAGTAGCTCATTACAAATGCTAAGTCTGGTCGTGTTCTGTTCGAGAGATATAAAAGTTCTCCTATTAATTCCTGATATTGTGTTTGATTAACCATTTCGTTTGAACAATTAAAACTCCTATCCTCACCTCTTACGATTGGTGTTTTTACACATTTAGAATCAAACATACCATGTTTCTGCAATTAATAGTTTATATATTCAGTTTGAGACAAAGTTATGCCCTTTTCACTTTTATTTATTTCAAGACCTAGAAATTTATTCTCTCTACTTTCTTCAAATATCTGAGATAATTTTCCCACTATATTATTACACATTTGCAAGTCTGAATAAATAACCATTAAGTCATCTACGTATATTCCAATATAAAAATACTTAGAATTCTCTATTCTAGTGAAAATACAATTATCCGAAGCTAGCTGTTTTAAACCAAGCTTTTCTAATTCCCGTTTAAGGTGTAAATGCCAATTTCGACCTGATTGGGGTAATCCATAAAGACTACGTTTTAACTTGCATACTTTATTTTCACCATACAAATGTTTAAAACCTGGAGGAATATCCATATATACAGTTTCTTCTAAATCACTATAAAGATAGGCAGTTTTTATATCTAAAAATTTTACTTCTAAATTTAATTTGGCAGATAATGCTAACAACAAACGCAAAGATTCGGTACTTAACACGGGTGAATAAGACTCTAAATAATCACGTTTTTTTACTTGATTAAAACCTGCTGCTACTAACCTAGCTTTATATTTATTTTCTTTCATAGTAAAAACCCATTTACTCTTAACTATCTTTACATTTTCAGGTATATCAACTAGATTCCAAACATCGTGTTCGTGAATAGAATTTAATTCTTCATTCATTGCTTTTTCCCATTTTAACCAATTTTTATCACGTTTAGCTTCATCAAAATTACTTGGAATATTAGTTACTAAGTTTGAACTTGCCATTTCCTTTATTCTATCTGACCGACGTACACCTAGCTCTAATAACCTGTTTTCGTCTTCAGTTATTCGTTGTTCATTTAATTCCCTAATATTTTCTTTAGTTGAACCTACTGGACGACCACGAGTTTTAGTTTCGCTTAAATCTCGGCTATCCTTCAAATCGAGTGGAAATTCAAAACTTTTATTTTGGTCTTCTACGTTAGTTTGGATATTAAAAAATTCATCGATGTCATTAGATT